>OY992538.1:37706113-38318058 GCA_963921195.1 Pegoplata infirma | reverse complement strand
AAACCCGGCCACTTTTTTTTTCTTTTTTACTTATTTTTTTTAAAAGTTTGGATGTTTGTCTATCCACACAAAAAAAATCGGAAACACGTTCATCTTTTTTTTCGAGAAAATCGCATTTGAACTTTAAATTTCATAACAATTTTGTTATTTGCTTGTATTTCTTTGTTTTAAAGTTGCGAATGAGTAATATTAATTGCATAAATATTCGTCATACGCTCTGTTGACACAAGAAAATACAAGCAAATTACTAAATTGTTATGAAATTTAAAGTTCAAATGCGATTTTCTCGAAAAAAAAGATGAACGTGTTTCTGATTTTTTTTTGTGTGGATAGACAAACATCTAAACTTTAAAAAAAATAAAGAAAAAAGAAAAAAAAGTGGCCGGATTTTTGATAAATTGACTTTTTTAAAAAATGGAATATTTCAGAACGGGTTCTGAAAACTTTCCAAAAAAAAAATTTAATCGATAGCCCATACAAAACTATATAAGAACGTAAATTTTTGACATTGTGGTGCATTCCGTTTTAATGTGATAAATATTTAATCAAGGCAACTCGCCACAAATTTGACCATTTTTCCAATATTTGACCACGCCTCCTAAGCCCAGTTTTTGAAAAATTTAAAAACCAAAAACGCAATTTATTGCATACTTTAAGGGTCTAAACAGAATATTTAAAAATAGTTGTTTTCAATCCAAATTTACTAAATATCGTCACAGTTCAATTTTTCTCCCAATACAAAATTTTTCAACATTTTCATTAAGAAGTGCATATTTTTAGGGTTCAAGAAATTGTTTTTAAATTAATTGCCTACTTTATGGCGTATAACAGAAAATTTAAACAAAAAATTGTCTTGCAATCCAATTTTATTCAGAATTGTTTTGGTTACCAACCTGGCTATTAAAGAAATCAACGCCTTTTCCCAAAACTGATCGTAATTTTTTTATATGCCCAAATAGTTTTTCTTCCGATTTTGAATGTCTGGTCAATTTTTTATTGTACCAGGCTTAAAATTTATGTAGTTTAAATTTAAGGACAATCGGATTAAAAATAATGCCATGTGATCAAAGTTTTGGATTTTTAATGATCTTAGAAACAAAAACTGTCTTGTGACGACGCATTTAATTATTTTGATGCGCTGACCACACTCAAAAAAAACCTTGTAAAATGACAACAAAAGTTTGCAACTTTTTCTCTACCTCCTATTTCACAAGAATTCCATGTAATTTTACAAGTTTTTTACCAATAATTTTGTAATTTTACAAACTTTTTACCAAACTTTTTAAAAACTTTTTAAATTTACAATTTTTGTAAAGCGATAAAACTTACAACGAGGCTTCGTAACTTTACTAAATTTTTTGCTACCTCCTATTTTACTAGAATTCCAGTAAAAATTACGAGCTTTTTTGTAATTTTACAAGCTTTATGCCAATAAAATTGTAAATTTACAACTTTTTTGTCGCACTAAAATTTACAAGGAATTCTTGTAAACTTACTATACTTTTTTTGTTAAAGAAAAAACTTGGAAATTTGTAAAATTACCGAAAACAAGTGAGAGTGTTAAATTCGGCTGTGCCGAATCTTGTATACCCTCCAACGTTAAAAAAAAAAAATTGCAGGGGCTTTTTTTTTTTGGGGGGGGGGCTTGTCGGGGGTCCTTGGGGACACCTTCTCTCTGGTCAAAAATGTATACAAATTTTATTACTAAGCTTTTTGTACAAAAGATATACACTTTCATCATTACATAAATTATTTGCTAATATCCACGCCTACAAAAGGGGGACGGACCGAAAAAAAGTAATTTTTAAATCCCCTGCGTCCAAGTCCAAGACTTTGAACTTTTACAAGCATAAAAATGTTTCATTTTTTAACAAAAATACAAAAAAAAAACTATAAAAAATTATATTTTTTCATGGGTTGGTTTACTTCTTTAAGGGGGAACTTTTTCCCCCCTGGTCCGATTTAGCCTATCTCCGAACTTAACCAGCCTATCAACATAAGACATATATATGCCAAATATCAGGAGTCTAGCACTTTTATTTTGGACTGTATCGTGTCTTCCACAGACGGACGGATGGACAGACGGACGGACGGACGGACAGACGGCCATCGCTAGAATGTCTTAGAATCGATCACTGATCAATAATATATGTACTTTATGGTGTTCTAAACCGATATTTCGATGCGTTTCACACGGAATGACAAAGTGAGTATACCCCCATACTGTAGTTGGAGGGTATAAAAATTGTAAAATTACAAAAAAAAAAAAATTAAATTTCATCCGAATTTTTTTTTTTTTAAAACCAGGAAAATTGCTAAATACTGTTAAAATGGGATAACGAGACTTTTTCTAGTAATTTGACAAAGTTTTTTTTTTTTGTGCACAAATATCAAAATTATTCGAAAATCGTTGTAACGGTTTTCGAGATATTGCTATTAGAAATTTGAAAAAATGGCGGATTTCCTACGCTAAGTATTTTGTAAAACATGTTTTAAAATTTTTTTCCCTGACAATTTCATAGAGCTTGAGAAAATCTTTCATTTACACTGATTTTGAGCCAAGTACGATCATTCTAACCCCTAGAGCCCTTACTTCAAAATTTTAATTTTTGGAAACTTTTTTTTTACCAAATTTTGAGTTTTTTGATAAATAAAAAAGTAAAAAAAAAAAAAAATTTTCACTATCAAAGTTTTGATTTTTTGATGAAATTAAAAAAAAAGCAAGTAAGAAAGTTAAATCCGGGCGTGCCGAATGTATTGCTACCCTCCACAATTTCAAAAAGATTATTGCAAAAAACTTAAAAAAAAAAAATTTTAAAAAATAACCGCGAAAAAAAATTTTGGAAAAAAACGCGATTTTTTTGTCAAAAAATGTGTTCGTACTTGTTTAAGTACTTTTCGGTGTTCAATTTTGTTCACATATGTCAACCAGCAGCCGAATTAAAGCATTTTGTATTTTTAGGTTATGTTGAATGTACCAACATATTTGAGGTGTCCTTACACTTTCGATCATAAATTTTGAACCGATATCGCTCAAATGCAATACCAAACTTCTCAGGAGAACTTCCAATAAATGTGTTAAGTTTCAGTCTCTCTCCGTGTAATATTTTGGTCGTGATCACCATTTCCACAGGCAGACGGACAGAATGACGCTAGACCGATATTTCGATAAGTTACAAACGGAATGACAAACTTATATATACCCTATACCACTAAGTGAAGGGTATATAAAATATCGAATTTGTCTCAACTTAATTTCAAATGAAAGATTCTCTCAAGCTCTACACTCAAAAAAAAAAAAACTTTTCAAAATACAAGAAAAAGTCTCGTAATCCCATTTTACCTATATTTGAAAGTTTTCCTTGTTTTTTAAGAAATAATTTTCGATTGAAATTTAAATTTTTTCTTGTAATTTTACATTTTTTCTTGTAATTTTACAAATTTCCAATATTTTTTACAAAAAAAAATCTAGTAACTTTACGAGAATTTCTTGTTAGTTTTATTTCGCCAAAAAAGTTGTACAATTTTATTGGTAAAAATCTTGTAAAATTACAAAAAACCTATTAATTTTACTAGGAATTCTCGTAAAATAGGAGGTAGCAAAAAATCTAGTAAAAACACGAAACCTCCTCTGTAAATTTACAATTTTATTGGTAAAAAAGCTTGTACAATTACAAACTTATTGGTAAAAAGCTTTTTTTCCTTTTTCTCATAAGGTGGCAACCCTTTTTATACCCTACACACTGTGGAACAGGGTATAATGAGTTTGTGCTGATGTTTGTAACTACCCGAAATATTGGGCCTAGACCACCTTTTAAGTATACCGATCGACTTAGAATCACTTTTTGCGTCGATTTAGAGATGTCCGTCCGTCTGTCCATGTAAACGGTGTAAAAACGGTACAGGTCGGAATTTTTAATCAATTGACTTCAAATTTGAAAATTAAGCCTCTTTTGGCCCAAGGACGAAGCCTATTGAAATTGAAAAAAATCGGTTAATATTTAGACCTAGCCCCCATACAAAGGTCCTCCTTAGTTTTGGCTCAAATGACTCTAATAGCCGCATTTTAATAGGTATCCTTTCGAAATTTGGCAGGTAATCATGCTTTATCCAAACAAATACCCATTCCGAATTTTAAAGAAATCGGACCAGTTCTTCTTGTAGCCCTTATACAAACCACCTTTCTGATTTTCACATAAATCTCTCAAATTTCATGAAAATAGAAAATATTTAATTAACATTCTGTTTGTGTACGTTAAACGATAACGTTATCAAATCTGATTATTATCGGTCCATTTTTGGACTTAGGTCCCATGTGAAAATTTCGCCCGATATTCAGTTGAAGCAGTTTCTTGTCAACAAAAATAAGCCTATTCCACTTAAATTTGATTAGTGAGTGCTTTTTACACTTATTAAAGATTTGACAAAATATAGATCTAATCAGTCCATGTTTGAATTTGGGACCCCTTTTCCGGGAAACTTTGGTGTAGGGTATTATATGGTCGGTCTTGACCGACTATAATTTTCTTACTTGTTTAAATTTGAGATTGGGTGGCTAAAAAAACAGGTAACTCTTATTTTTCTTCTCTATGAAAGTTTCAGGACAATCGGTGGGTGCCCTCTGAAAAGCCTCCCTTGTAAGTGGAGCGTATAATAATGTTTTGGACTCCAATTTTGCTAAATACTTAAGTTACTAAAATGTTCATATTAGTAGTTTAAGAATTTAAACTTTGCTCAAAGTTTCAATAAGTAGTGCATATTTCTAGGTCTGTTTAATCTTTTCAAATTTATTGCCTACTTTTAGGCCTTAACCAGGAAATTATTAAAAATAATCTTTTGCACTCCAATTTTGTTAAATACTTAAGTTACCAATATTTTCATATTTCAATGCCTAAAGTAAAGTCATAAATGAAAGTTCATATATTGTTGCCTACTTTAAGGCTCTTAAAAATTTTAAATATTTTTTTTTTAAAGCAAATCGAAATGTTGCCTCAATTTTAAACATTGTAAAATCATTAATTATTTGTTAAAAAAAAAAAACTCCCTGTTGTTACTGGTTCTATTTTCCATAAATTGTAGTCCACTTTTAGGCTACATATACATATATTTATTGCAAACTCATCTGTAGTAGAGTATTAATTTAAAAATCATTTTTCTTTTTGTTTCGTTTCATGTTTTTCTACTTGTAGAAATCTTTACACTATCATAACAATACATCATTTACCACACAACAACAACAACAGCAGCAGCAGCAACAACAAACCACAACAACACCAACACAAAATGCTGAATCCTTAGTTGAAAAATTGGAAAATGTTGAAGCACAATTTGAATCAATTATTGAAAAACTCCCCAAAGACTGTAGTGAAGTAACACCATCATCATCATCCACAAACAACCAACAACCAAACAATGGTGGTCTCTATCTTATTGCACCTTCTGCTGAGCATCATCCTTTAATGGCTCATTGTACTACAGATGGTTGGACAACAATACAGCGTCGTTATGATGGCAGTGCAGATTTCAATCGTTCTTGGGCGGATTATGCAACGGGTTTTGGTTCACCGGCCGGTGAATTTTGGATGGGCAACGAACAATTACATCATTTGACACTAAACAATTGTACACGCTTGCGGGTAGTCATGCAAGACATTTACGACAATGTCTGGCTGGCCGACTATACACAATTTTACATCTCGTCGCGCTCAGACGGTTATCGTTTGCATATAAGCGGCTACAGTGGCAATGCATCGGATGCTTTAGACTACCAGCAAGATATGCAATTTTCCGCCATCGATGTAGATCGTGACATATCACAAACGCATTGTGCTGCTAACTATGAGGGTGGGTGGTGGTTCTCTCATTGTCAGCATGCAAATTTAAATGGTCGTTATAATTTAGGTTTAACATGGTTTGATGCGGCTCGCAATGAATGGATTGCCGTTAAATCATCACAAATGATGGTTAAACGTCAATCAACGGCAACATGTAACTATATTAAAGAAACAGCGACATCAACGACCACAACGTCCACGACGACGACAACGACGAACACAGCAGCGTCTTCTTCAGCGACAATAAATTCTAACAAGTCAATACCTTTAAATAACTTAAGAATACAAAAATCCGCAGAAAGTTTTTCTACAAATACACTGTAGAAAAATTTTGTGTAATATCCCTATTAATTTAAATCCTACTACTCCAATTTCAAATCATTTTAATTTTCTTACTTTACTTTCCTCCCCCCTCCACCATTCTTAAGTTATTAAATCCATAAAGGAACATCAGAAAACCGAAAATTCTTTTTTTTTTTTAAAGAATTTGAAAATTTTTTTATGAAAAATTGATTAAAAAAACTTGTTAGAGTTAGAACCACCAAAGCCATACCTTATTATAGTTTGGAGTACAGTACGATTGTATATGTATGTTAGTGTGTGAGTGTGTCTGTATGTATAAGTATTGGTTTGAAAATAAAAATATAACAAAACCAACACTTATACAATACAAATATTTTGTAAATATTAAATATTAAGTTGGTACTTATTTGTAAGTGAAAAATTTTCTTATGTTATTATAACGAGGTGTGGGGAAACAAATTTAAATGTGGCAATTAAGAGTATTATAAATGTAAAACTTCGACAATTTGTGAGAGATGAAAAAAAGAAATTTTAACAACAAAAACTTTTGAAATATTCATCAAGTCTAATTGCTACGGTAGCACCGACAAGATAGGTCTTTCAACGAGCACTTAAGCGATTGGGCTGAAATTTACAGACAGACAGATGTTTGGAACATGATTGCAGCACACCAAATCACACATAATGGAGGGGCAATATAGTATGGTTGATCCATTTGATCATATATATAATTATGGCAATCACACTCTAATTATCAACAATTATAAAATTATTTTTTTAACATGATAAGCTGGTTTTAGGCTGGTGTGTAATTTTAAAAAAGTTGCAGGACGCCACCTCAGTTTGACTATATAAGCTAACAATTAACGAAAAAGAAAACAAGAATTACTATTTTCATTTTTGTAAAACCAAAAATTTTAATTACTTGGGTTTGTAACTTTGATCGTAATTGACCTCGTGGTGAATAAAACCGTTTTTCCCTAGCTGGTGAATAAAACGTAACATAATTATTTTTCAACAAAATTTTTTTTTTTTCATAAAATTTTTTTTTTCATCAATTTTTTTTTTCATCAAATTTTTTTTTCATCAAATTTTTTTTTCATCAAATGTTGTTTTAATCAAATTTTTTTATCAAACTTTTTTTTTCTTTTTTTTAAATTTTTTTTCATAAAATTTTTTTTTTCATCAATTTTTTTTTTCATTACCCTAGTAAAAATGGTTTTGTATATATCCATGTATACATTGATACAAATATATATAATTTTACATAAAATGATCTAATTGTATAAAATTATGTAAAAAATTTATCAGATAAGACCAAAATTCGTATCAAATTTTATAAAATTTTATCGGGAGTTATATCAAATTTTATACATATAATTTGATACGAAATTTGGTCTTATCTGATTGATTTTATATATAATTAAATATAATGAGAACTCAGTACGTATAAAAAGATATATTTGTATAAATTTATACATGGCTATATACGAAATGATTTTTACTAGGGTAATTTTTTTTCATAAATAATTTAATTTCATAAAAATTTTTTTATCAAAATTTTTTTTTTTCATCAAAATTTGTTTTTATCATTTTTATACCCTCCACTTAGTGATAGAGGGTATATATTAGTTTGTCATTCCGTTTGTAATTCATCGAAATATCGGTCTGGGACTTTAAGACGATCTAGCGATGTCCGTCCGTCTGTCTGTCTGTTGAAAACACGCTAACTTTTGAAAGACTTTACGGAGGCTCCTGAAGTTTATCATATATGTTGGGCATTTACCTGGTCAGGTTGGTATTGCAATCCAGCGGAATCGGTCCAGTGGTTCAAAAGTTATGAGCAAAAGACTGAATTTCGGCAAGGGTTTTTCGTGAATTTATGAGATAAAAAGCACTATAACATTCGAAAAGCAATTCTGAGGATGTTGAAGCTTGGCATATATATTTTTCGTTCCTCCAGCCTAGTTCGTATTGAATTTCACCCAAATCGGTCCAGTGGTTCAAAAGTTATTAGCAAAACCGTGAATTTCAGATTAGCTTCCCCTTAAATTCACGTGTTGAAAACCCATTAAACCTGTTTTAACATTGGTAAGTCACAAAAATATTTTACAACGAATTTTTGTCACTCAAAAATATTTTTATACCAAAACAAAAAAAAAAGTACACTCGAAAAAAATTTTACACTCAAAAAAAATTTTACACTCAAAAAAAAATTTGTAAATTATTTTTTTTTTAAAAAATTACTAAAAAAATTTTTTACACAAAATAAAATATTTCTAATCAAAACTGTTATTTTTTTCACGTTAGAAAATTTACTATCACTTAAAATGGGCATTGTGGAGGGTATTTATAGATTCGGCCAAGTCGAATTTAACTTTTCTACTTTTTTTTTACCAAATTTTTTTTTGCGGAATTTTTTTTTTCAAATTTTTTTTGTTTTTTCAAAAGTAATTTTATTTTAAATAAAGTTTTTGGCAATAATCTTTTTTAAATTGTGGAGGGTATCACTACATTCGGCAAGGACGAATTTAACTTTTTTACTTGTTTTTCATCAATTTTTTTTTCATTAAATTATTTTTCAATGATTTTTTTTTTTTCATCAATGTTTCATCAAACTTTTTTTTCATAAATTTTTTTTTTCATAAATTTTTTTTTCTTCATTTTTTTATCAAATTTTTTTTTTCATAATTTTTTTTTTTCATCAATTTTTTTTCAGCAATTTTTTTTTTCATTAATTTTTTTCATCAATTTTTTTTTTTCATAATTTTTTTTTTTTCATAAAATTTTTTTTTTTATCAAAATTTTTTTTTCATAAATTTTTTTTTTCTTCATTTTTTTTATCAAATTTTTTTTTCGTCATTTTTTTTTTTTCATCAATTTTTTTTTCAGCAATTTTTTTTTTTCATTAATTTTTTTCATCAATTTTTTTTTTCATAATTTTTTTTTTTTCATAAAATTTTTTTTTTATCAAAATTTTTTTTATCATATTTTTTCATCAAATTTTTCTATCAAATTTTGTATAAAGTTTTTTATTATCAATTTTTTTCATTATCAATTTGAAATTTAAAATTCAAATGCGATTTTCTCAAAAAAAAAACGAAAAATACATTCCTAATTTTTTTTGTGTGGATAGACAAACATCTAAACTTAAAAAAAAAAATTTAAAAAAAGAAAATAAAGTGGCCGGATTTTTGATAAATTGACTTTTTTAAAAAATGAAAAATTTCAGAACGGGTTCTGAAAATTTTTAAAGGAAAAAAAAAATTATTCGATAGCCCATACGAAACTATATATAATAATGTAAATTTTTAAGATTGTGGTGCATTCCGTTTTAATGTGATAAATATTTAATCAAGGCAACTCGCCACAAACTTGACCATTTTTCCAATATTTGACCACGCCTCCTAGGCCCAGTTTTTGAAAAATTGAAAAACCGAAAACGCAATTTTCTAAGTTCGATATAGGGCTATCCATACAAGCTATTCAGAAGTTTATGGTACACGTGTTTTTTTCGCTGGACATTTGGTGTGGAATGCCTCACATATGAAAAAACCATATGAAATATTTGAAAAAAAATATTGAGATTTTTGAAAATTTGAAACAAAACAAAAAAAAACTATCTTCCGAACTATCCACAGATTTAAAAAAAAAATTATATTCGTATTCTTCTTACCAAAACTAACGTAAAAATATATCGCATGACACATTTTTTTATAAGTTTTTTCAAAATTAAAATATCGTACGAATTAGCATTGTACGTCTGTCCGACTGTCTATTAAAAACACGATTTCTGCCAAAAGACAACTGTTGATATTTGTCCTACATTTTTTTAATTTCCCTGTTAGGTTGGTGTTCAATTTCAGCGTAATCTGTCCAGAGCACAGTGCCACATTTGGCCAATCTAGCACGACAAAAATCAAAAAAAAAAAAAGTTCGCCGATTTTTATGATTTGTTTGTATGTATTATAAAACATTCCTAATAACACGGAAATACTCATATAAGAACTATAATTCTATTCGTTTTTAAGATGTGGGTGCATAAAGTTGCATCTTGTAAAATCCTGAAAGTAGTGTTCATTATTTCGCATTATTTAAGTCGATTTTAAACTGTTGTAACTTTTTAACAAAAAAAGATATTTATACACTCTTTTTTTGGTAATTTTAAAGGATATTTAAAGGCTTTAAGTCATATCTTTTTTTTCTTTTTTTAAACAATTTTTTCTATTTTTTATTAAATTTTTAACATAACAAAAAATTTTGAAAAGAAAATTATATATTTATTTTTTTTTTGATGGAATAGAACTTTTGTGTTTGGTCTCTTTTGGTCGCCGGACTTTTTCAGACATATTGACCAATATCCATAGTACTTATTTCAATGGCTAGCTTTTGCGGCCGTCTGCGACGCCGACTACAGTGGGGCGATATGTAAACCTTGTTTTTACATATTTTTTAAACATATTTTTAAAAAGTGGGCATGGCAGTTGTCTGACCGCCACCTTTTTTTGTGATATTATTTCTACAGTCCTTCAGAGTATATATACCAAGTTTAAAGAAATTACAACCAAAATTAATAATTTTTTAAAAAGTGGGCGTGGCCGTTAACTGGCCTCCCATATTTTTCATAATGTTGTTTTTGAAGTCAAAACGAACATTAATACCGAATTTCCAGTCAATATAAATAAAATTTGATTTTTGTCGTCCTAGATTGCCAAATGTGGCACTGTGCAGAGGTTAAAAATAAATGAAAAAAAAAAAACGGATAATAAATGGGAAACATCTTGAGTTCACGATTTCAAAAGCACTATAACTTTCAAAATCTATTAATATGACACAAAACTATGTTACGCAGTTTTTTGTCATTTAAAATTACAAAAAAAAAGCTTTAGGCTCCAAAAAATTGTACACTGAAAAAAAAAAATTGTTGCTCACTAACTTTAAATCTCTCTGACGATTTTGCTGTAACTCACATCTCGAAACTCCTTTAAAAGAAATATCAAATAAGTACCACCCTAATAAAGACATGACTAAAATAAATATTTATGTTTTATTTTTTATGTATATTTAAAACCTAAATATTTAATTTTTTTATTATTATTTTTATTATATTTTTCTAGTGTCTAATTGTAGTTTAGAAATTAAATTTTTAAATAAAAATTATAAAAAAAAAAAATAAAAAAAAAACACACAAATAAACAATAAACCTAAGCGTCCATTAACAGTCAATATCACTACAAAAGCAAACAAATATATAAATATAAATTTAAAAATTCTAATAAAAAACTAAATAAAAAAAAATAAAAAATAAAATCACAAAAAATAAGAAAAATAGTTACTATAGTAGTCATCTAATGAAGATATAAGAATTTTGAATGAATTTATTTGTAGTTTTAAATATGCTAAAGAAGACGATAAATGAAAATTAAGAAATTAAGAAATCTGTAAATATTTTTTTTGTAATTTAAGTTAGTTTGTATTCATGTGTAATTGTATTAAGAAGACAACAAAAGAAAACAAAAAAATCAAGAAATAAGAAACTATTTATAACAAAAACTAAAGAAAGCCAAATATTGAACAAAAACATATAAAAATTGTAACAAAAAACCTAAAAAAATTGTTGGTGTTTGATTTTTGGGGGGGGGGGGGGTGGTTCGGGGTTCACAAGTATTGCAATAACTTTACACTCTAACAAGAATTTATCAACGAAAATTTCTCAGCAGGTTTTGGAGATATTTTCTGAAACTAGTCGAATAGCCTGTCCCTGCCAGGCAGAACACCAAATCACTTTTCTCAATAGTTCTAATTTTTTACCAAACTTTATAAAAAAATTATGTTTGTGCTTCAAAAATTTAATATTGCTAGATTGAGTTACATCAATATATTTCCAAAACTGGAAAAAAATTTAATGAGTATAAAAGGTTTTATTGATAAAATTTTAGAACTAAATTTAGCACGCCCATTTCGTCTCTCCGTCTATAAACCGGATATCAAAAATCCATCGTGTGGATCTGTCCCATGGTCACTACTATATACATGGCAATTTTTATCTTTCTTTTTATCATGAAGGGTTTTAAAATTAGTTAAAATGTTAAAAAACACAAACATTTTTCCACTTAAATTTTTCCTTATAATTCTCCATACACAGTTTAAATATTAAATCTGACTTCATAAGGATATGATCCATTGTCAATACTTTATGCTTTACAATTTTCAGCTTCCTTAGTCATTAGGGGTTTCAGAAATAGTTTAAATATTTAAAAACTAAATTTCGCCGTCTTCCGCCATTTCCCCCTGACTTAAAGGCCGAAAATCCAGCTACGTTACAGATTATATATACAAACTGAAAAAATTTTTTGTATTTCCGCCCTTTCACTGGATATTAGAGGTGTCCTTAAAAACGAAATGAATGAGTGAGCCAAAAATGAGTGAGCCAAAATTTGGGGACAATCGGCTAAAAATAACTCGTGCCGAAAATGGATTGAAGTTTTGGGACATTCTTATAAGAACGAAAAACTCGTTTTTTCTAGTTTTTTGAAAAACATTGGTATTTAATATTTTTTGTTAAATTTTTTGTAAAATAATATGAAAATGGTACTAAATTACCTTCTCAAAACGACTAATAAAATTAAAATCGGATGAAAAATAAGCATTTTACGAATACATGCCCCAGACCATTGTATGGTTTCTAGAGGCAGAATTTCAAAATTTTCAAAATTTTTAGGCAAAAAAATAGTAAAAATTTAATTTTACTTTATGATCAAATTGAAAACATGTTTAAGATTAAAAATAGCAGATATGGTAGTCAAGGTTTTTTTTTATTTGGCGCGGGTAGTGATAAAATTTCCGCGGATTCCAAATAAAATGCGTTTTTCTACAATAATTAAGCAAATTTTTGAAAATTTGTGCTCTATTGTGCGGATCGAAGTGTAAAACGTAAATTCTGTAACTTTTGAGAAATCGGATTAATGCAGATATTTTGTATTATAGAAATGTACAACGTCTCAAATTTGTCATTTCACCTCGACGAAAAATGGTTAAAGATGCCCGATTTCTCAAAAGATTTACAGAATTTATGTGTTTCACTTCATATAATGCAATACAGAAAATGTTTTCCCATATTTATTAAATTATTGTAGAAAAACATATTTTCTTTGGAATCCGCGGAAATTATATCACTACCCACGCCGAATGAAAAAAAAGTTAGACTACCATATCTGTTAGTTTTTATATATAACATGTATTTAATATTATTATAAAGTAAAATTTATTTTTTTTTATTTATTTGCCTAAAATTATGAAAATTTTCGAATTTTGGCTTTAAAAACCATGCAATGGTCTGGGGCATGTATGTGTAAAATGCTTATTTTTTATCCGATTTGAATTTCTTTAAGCTTTTTAGAAAGGTAATTTATTACCATTCTCATATTATTTAACAAAAAATTTAGCAAAAAATAACATATACCAATATTTTTCAAAAAACTAGAAAAAACGTGTTTTTTCATCAGATAAGAGTGTCCCAAAACTTCAATCCATTTTCGGCACGAGTTTTTTTTATCCGATTGTCCCCAAATTTTGGCTCACTCACTCATTTTTAGATACTTAACTACTATTTAGAACCCTACCACGTATTAAAAAGTGATTTTGAAAAAGTTAGGACACCTTTAGTGTAGGTACACAGAAAATAAAATCGTCAAATTAAAATCAATAAACATCAATTGTAAAGCAACCAAACATGATATCGACATTTAGTAAAAACAGCAGCCTGTTACAAAAATTCGATTTTGTTTTCAACTAACTCAGTCAAGTAATTTTATTTTAAAATTCCTTTATCATGACAACAAATAGTGTTTGTTAACTTTCTTTGTTGAAAAAAAAAAAATGCATTTGTCAGATCAACAAATTGTGTTTGTTGAATTTCTTTGTTAAAAAAAACCTAAGATTTTTTACTTTTGTCAGATCAACAAATTCAGTTTGTGTTTGTTGAATTTCTTTGTTGAAAAACAACAAAATTCTTTTTTGAACAATCAAAATGTACAAACGTTTGTTGATATTACAAATTTCCGTATGGGAGCACTTTCAGTAAAAAAAAAATATTTACAAATATGGGGGTCAATATAACAATTCTTTTTTTTTCTGTGTCAACTGAAAAAAAAAAAATCTGCCTTATACACTCAAAATAAATTCTCTGTCCAATCAGTAGAAAAATCTGCTGAAAATACACCCATTTTGAGCCATATGAGAAATCTGCTGATTTAAGTAGACACGGTTTGCTGAAAATCTGTCATGATTATCTAGGTGACAGGACATAATCCCCACGGACATTATCCCCATACTAAAATGGGGATTATGACCCAATGCATAACGGATATAATCCCCATATAAGTTGTGGGGACTATGACCATTTCCAAAACGGTCATAATCTCAATAGGGATTATGTCCCTTCCCTGTTGGGATTTCGACAGAAAGTTTTTCGGTCATAACCCTCGTTCATATTATGGGAACTAAGTTCAAAACAATTTCGGTCATAATCTCTTTATTTGCGGAGAGGGTGGGTTTAATGCATGGAGTTTGTAATCTCTAATCCCGGCTGAAGGCCAGCTACGCAGAAAAACTTTTAAGACAAAAAAAAATTTGGCATAATTATTGGGATTATGACCTATTAGTATAATAGACATAATCCTTGTAATGGGGATTATGTCCACTTTTTACGTGGTCATTGTCCCCATAAAACTGGGAATTATGTCTATTTTTTATTGGGATTATGTCCCATAACGGTAATGGGGACTATGACCGAATTCGTTTTGGTCATAATCCCCATTACGGAAATGGGGGTTATGTCCGTAGGGATTGTCACCAATTATCTACACACAAAAAAACCTTGTCAAATTACTAGAAAAAGTCTAGTAATACAATTTTACCAATGTTTGATAGTTTTCCTAGTTTTTTAACAAAATCGAAATTTACATTTATTTTTTGTAATTTTACAGGTTTTCTTGTTATTTTTCAAATTTCCAAGATTTTTTCCAAAAAAAAATCTAGTAAATTTACGGGAATTCCTTGTAAGTATTATTTCGCCAAAAAAGTTGTAAATTTACAATTTTATTGGCAAAAATCTTGTAAAATTACAAAAAGATCGTAATTTTTACTATGAATTGTCGTAAAATAGGAGTTAGAAAAAATTCTAGTAAATTCACGAAACCTCATTGTAAGTTTTATAGCGTCGAAAAAATCGTATTATTGGTAAAAAACTTGTAAAATTACAAAATGATTGGTAAAAATCTTATAAAATAACAAGGAATTCTTCTCAAATAGTAGGTAGAAAAAAAAAGTTACAAACTTTTCTTGTAATTTTACAAGGTTTTTTTAACATGATAATGTTTTTAGGCTGGTGTCTAATGTTAAAAAAGTTGCAGGACACCACCTCAGTTTGACTATATAAGCTAACAATTAACGAAAATAAAAACAAGAATTACTATTTTCATTTTCTTAAAACCAAAAAAATTAATAACTTGGGTTTGTAATTCACCTCGTGGTGAATAAAATCATTTTTCACCAGCTGCTGATTAAAAAGTAACATAATTATTTTTCACCAAAAATAAATTTTTTTTTTCATAAATTTTTTTTTATCAATTTTTTTTTTCATCAATTTTTTTTTTTCATAATTTTTTTTTTCATCAATTTTTTTTTCATCAAACTTTTTTTTCATCAAATTTTATTTGTTTTTTTTTTTCTTTATTTTTTTGTTTCTTTATCAATTTTTTTTTCATAAATTTTTTTTTCATTAATTTTTTTTTCATCAACTTTTTTTTTCGTAAATTTTTATTTATCATATTTTTTTCATCAATTTATTTTCATCAAATTTTTTTATAAAATTTTTCAGCGTTTGAAAGGCTACGTTAGCTACCCGTTTTTTTGCTTTTGCTTTTCATATCACTTCAAACAATTTCCATATTATAAGTTATAGCTTTTATTTAATTTTCTTTTTTGTGTTTGCTTGAACTACAAACAACATGAAAAAAAACAAAAACTCCAAACAGAGCAGTAGCGGAAAACAAATTTTATTGTTGTTGCCTACAAATATACTACAGTAGTATATTTGTAGGCTACAGTATTACTACAGTATTACTACCTTCACATTGTAAACAAATGTAGCAATATAAAAACGTGATCATATTAAAAGTATCGTTAAAGGGTACTTTCCACTATCACACTTTTCCATTATGCACATCAAAATTTGCCAGCTTCCTAAAGATTTTTGGATTCTTTTTTTATTGAAACCTAGTCGTATCTAAAAAGTGAACAATTTCTGGCCAAATTTTTTAAAAAAATATTTCGCTAACATGGTGAAATTACGCTTGTATAATGGAAATGTGTGAAGTGAAAAGTACCCTTAAGATGGTGTAAAATGAACACAACATCGAAAAAAGAATAATAATAATTTTAAATAAAATTCTTTTAATTTTGGTCAAAAACATATAGAAAAATTTGGAATTTTGTCGAATTTTTCGATATTTTCGAATATGTACGCGATTTTAATATTATCTCAGAAGTTATGAGCAAAACCGTGACATTAACATTGGCTTAGAGATGGGCGCTGGTCACGTGATTTGCGTGATTCACGTGAATCACGCGTGAGTGATTTTCATTTCAATCACGTGATTGTGAGTGAGTGTGAGCTGAAAAGAAATCTGAGTGAGTGAGTCATTTATTTTTTGCGTGAGTTTGCGTGATTAGATTTTTAGATTAGCCCAATTTTTTTATTTTTTTGTAAAAAATTTTTTTTTGGAGTTTTTTTTTTTTTGGTAAGAAAATTTTATTGCGTGAGTAGATTTTGCGTGACTCACGCGTGAGCGTGATTGAATATGGCGTGAGTAAGATTTTTGACGCAATAAAACATACAAAAAATCTCGTAAATTTACAAGATTTTTTTTTGTAAAAAAACCTTACAAAAAAATTTGTGAAATTACAAAACAAAATGTAAATTTCAATTATTTTTTTTGTTAAAAAGCAATGAAAACTGTATATTAGTAAAATGGGATTAAGAGTCTTTTTTTAGTAATTTGACAATTTTTTTTTTTTTAGTGTAACTTCAAGTATCTCAAAAAACTACTAACAACTTTGTATAAAAACTTGTTTTTAAAATTCGGATCATAATTACATTTTTTTTTTTGTAATTTTACAAATTTTTATGGAATTTTACAATTTTCCAAGATAATTAAAAAACAAAATTTAAAAACTGGGAATTCTCGTAAATAGGAGGTAGCAAAAAATCTAGTAAAGTTACGAGAATGCCTTGTACATTTCATCATGTCAAAAAATTTTAAATTTAAAAATTTATTGGTAAAAAGTTTGTAAAATTACAAAATAATTCGTAAAAAGCTTGTAAAATTACTAGCAGACTCTCGTCAAATAGGAGGAAGAAAAAAATAAAAATAACAAAACTTTTCTTGCCATTTTACAAAGTTTTTTTTTTGAGTGTAAATAAAGCTATTTATGTCGAGGTCGAATATTCAAAACTTGCTATTTGCTATGTAATAATACTGCAGATACATAGCAAGTTTTGAATATTCACCCTCGATATATTGTAATTAAATTATGCATAATTTAACTAAACAAAGGAAAGAAAATTTTAATAAAAATTATTAAATTCTACATGTTTTCAATTAAATTCATACACAAACAAATTAGTTATAAATTAAAAACGTCAACAAAATAATTTAAATTAAATTATTTATTAATACATATGGGGCATTCCATGTGAAATCGGACACTTTGAAAAACTTTTTTTTTAGATTTTCCCAATTTGTTTACAGTTTTTAGTACCCTTCGAAAACTCCTTCGTGGTAAATTTTCAGATTTTTTTGATGACCCGTTCAAAAGATATCGAATTTTTAAAAATTGGTAGTTTGTTCCTTTACTCAAACTTCTTTTAATCATAACTTCTTCAATAATAGCCCGAATTCCAATTTTTTTTTTTTTCAAAATTTTTGTTTTTTTACGTACTTTCCAAAAAAAAATACCAACAAATTCTTAAAAGCGCTCTAGTATGCGATTTTTAAGTTTTAAAATTTAAATCTCATTTTTGAAAATGTTTGTACTCTTCGATTTTTTTGAAATTTTTTTGTGTAAAACTTCTATCAATTCTACAAATTTTTTGCCCAGGATGATCGTGGGATAACGATTATAACTATTTTTTAAAATTTTTTTAAGAAATTTTATTGTAATTTTTCAATCTTAAAATCATTTCTACTGCTCCAATGGCGCGTCATAGAGGGGTACTTTATAAGACCGACCTCCATTAGTTTTTACGTCTTAACATTTTTTAGGAACAAACTAATACCCTATCTCCAATTTCTAAGGGGGCTCCCACACAAAACTACATTTTTTAAAATTTGTTCCAACCGCTCTAACTGGCCTTATAGTGCCCTTAGAGCAACAAAATGTATGACCGACCCACAATATTTTTTTAGTTCAAACATTTTCTCTGAACACACCTACCCTCTATCTTAAACTGTTAAGGCGGTCCCCATACAATTTTTGTTATTTTTTGTAAATTTGTTTTATTTAATCAGCTTCTACCGGTCCAATGGTGCGTCCGAGAGGGGTCATTAGTGAGACCGACCCCCATTTATTTTTACCCTACAACATTTTTTCAAAACATACCTACTTCCTATCTCCACTCCCTCAGTAGGCTCCCATACAAAATTACATTTTTATAAAATTTGCTCCAACTGTTATTTGTATGGGAGCCTACTTAGGGAGTGGAGATGTTTTGAAAAAATGTTGTAGGGTAAAAATAAATGGGGGTCGGTTTCACTAATGACCCCTCTCGGAAGCACCATTGGACCGGTAGAACCTGATTAAATAAAACAAATTTACAGAAAATAAAAAAAAATGTATGGGGACCGCCTTAACAGTTAAAGATAGAGGGTAGGTGTGTTCAGAGAAAATGTTTGGACTAAAAAAATATTGTGGGTCGGTCATACATTTTGTTGCTCTAAGGGCACTATTAGGGCAGTTAGAGCGGTTGGACAAATTTTAAAAAATTTCGTTTTGTGTGGGAGCCCAGTTAGAAATTGGAGATAGGGTATTAGTTTGTTCCAAAGAAATGTTAAGACGTAAAAATTAATGGGGGTCGGTCTTATAAAGGACCCCTCTATGACGCACCATTGGAGCAGTATAAATGATTTTAAGATTGAAAAATTACAATAAAATTTTTTCAAAAAATTTTAAAAAATAGTTATAATCGTTATCCCACGATCTTCCTGGGCAAAAAATTTGTAGAATTGATAGAAGTTTTACACAAAAAAATTTCTAAAAAATCGAAGAGTACAAACATTTTCAAAAATGAGATTTAAATTTTAAAACTTAAAAATTGCATACTAGAGCGCTTTTAAGAATTTTTTAGGATTTTTTTTTAGAAAGTACGTAAAAAAACAAAAGTTTTGAAAAAAAAATTTGAAATTCGGACCATTATTAAAGAAGTTATGATTAAAAGAAGTTTGAGTAAAGGAACAAACTACAAATTTTTAAAAATTCGATATCTTTTGAACGGGTCATCAAAAAAATCTGAAAATTTACCACGAAGGAGTTTTCGAAGGGTACTAAAAACTGTAAACAAATTGGGAAAATCTAAAAAAAAAGTTTTTCAAAGCGTCCGATTTCACATGGAATGCCCCATATATTTTTTGCTCATTTTATTTATTAATTAACTCTTTTATGTCAAATGGATTTGTTTTTAATAACAATGAATGTTATAAAAAGATTTCATAATGATTTGTTGTTTTTAATTTTTTTTTTTTAATTATATTTTATTCAAAAAATACAATACAAAAAATATGAGGAAATCCATGGGAAATTTAACTGACGGATCAGCAATTTTTGGTTATTTGATAGAGCTGCGTAAATGATTAAAAACTATATATTTTTTTGGAACAATGCTTTGGAAGATATGGGCATTTAAAAAATTATTTTTTTGACAATATTGACTTTTAGACAGTTTTTTAACATTTTTGTGCTCAGTCGTACGAAAAAACTTATAAAAACAATGTTGTTTAGAAAATTATGAAGATTTAAAGTTTAGAAAAAAAAAATTAAAAAAAAAAAAACCAAGAACATTTTTTTGAAAATCATTTTTGAATGCCCTTTTAACGTGATAATGTTTTTAGGCTGGTGTTTAATTTTAAAAAAGTTGCAGGACGCCACCTCAGTTTGACTATATAAGCTAACAATTAACGAAAAAGAAAACAAGAATTACTACACAGAAAAAAAAAATTGTCAATACAATTAATTTCATTGTTAATACAATTAAACATTTAATTGAAACTGAGCCTACATTGGATTTTGTCAATACAACAATGACATTTGTAACTTTTGAAAAAATCAACTTCATTTATTGTTACATTAACAACGAAATTAATTGAAAAATTTGTAAAATCTAAAAATAGAATAAAAAATAATCTGAAATCTAAAAATAGAATAAAAAATAATCTAAAAATAGAAAAAAAATAAAAAAAAAAAAAAATGTCTACCGCCATCTGGCATCGAACCCGCAACCTTCGTGCTACGCGTCTAGCACACTACCACTGTGCTATCCTTATACATATTTGTATTTGACTAAACGTCATATTTAAACCAGTCTACAATTAGAATGATAAAAAAAACTAAAATTGGAAATTAAAAAAAAAGTTCCGCCAACTGGCGGCGAACCCGAAACCTTCATGATTCGAAGCTAGCACACTGCCACAATGCTATTCCTCATGTGTATTTAAAGTTGACTAAATGCGTACATAAGGTGTCTGTTATTTCAATATGCACTTTTTGCGTTTTTAACAATAATAAAAAATGTGGCATTATACATATGTATTTAAAAATAAATAATAATGATGCATCACACAAATTTAAAAAAATCTAAAAATAGGATAACAAAAAAATAATCTCAAATAAAAAAACCAAAAAAAAAAAAACTGTTCCGTCAACTGGCAGCGAACCCGAACCCTTCATGATTCGAGTTTAGCACTCTACCACCGTGCTATCGTCGCATATATTTGTGCTTGATTAAATGAGTTTATAAATTGTTTGTGTTATTATTGTGAATTATGTGGAATCTTTAACAATGATTTTAATTCATGCGTTTAACTGGAAATAAAACCGAATTTTTGTCACATTAACAATAGACATTGTTGATACAATTAAAAACGTTGTTGAACTAGTATTTCGTTGGTAACAATTTGTTTTGTTACTCTTGATTTTGCGATATTTTTTTCTGTGTATTTTTATTTTCTTAAAACCAAAAATTTTAATAACTTGGGTTCGTAACTTGGATAATAATTCACCTCGTGGTAAATAAAAAATTTTTTTTTTTTCATCATATTTTTTTTTCATTAATTTTTTTTTTCATCAAATTTTTTTATAATTTTTTTTTCATCATATTTTCATAATTTTTTTTTTTTTCATAAAATTTTTTATTATCAATTTTTTCTCACCAAAAAATTTTTTTTTTCATTAATTTTTTTTACATCAAAAAATTTTTCTTTTCATCAAAAAAATTCATCTAAAGCTTTTTTTTATCAAATTTTTTTTTCACGAAAAATTTTGGGTTCATTAAATTTTTTTTAACTTAATTTCGTTTTTCGTGAAAAAAAATCATTTTTTTTACAAAAACTGCTTTTTCACCAAGTCTTAGCTTTTCACATAAACATTTTCCATTTGTTTATCAAATGTACATAAAACAAGTGAGAGTGAAGCGTGGTGCCGAATCTTTTATACTCTCCAAAATGTAAAAACACTTTTTTGCACTTATTTTTGCACTTACTTACGAAATTTACAGCTTTTTTAATGGGGTCCTCGACTGATGTTTTAATTCGTTTTGCATGGAATAGCAAAGTAATATGTATAACATTATTTTTTCTAAAAAACCTTTTGGGCAAGAGTACAAAATTCGCAGGCATTTTTTCCTAGGAAGGAAACCAAGGATTTCCAAAAACTAAATTTTGTATTAAAGTTTAGAATTTCCTTTTAACGCTTCTTAAATTTCAGAAAGGTGTTTTTTCGTGTTGTTGAGCAATAAATTTTCAAAGTTTGTTAGAGAGCAAAATATTTGATTTTTTTTCAAAATTTTGGCAAAAAATGAGAAATTTAGCTATATTACCTATATTACTTTGAAAATTGATTCCTCGACAACACGGAAAAACTCCCTGAAATTTTAACAGCGTTAAAAGAATATTCTAAGCTTTAATAAAAAATTTTGGTTTTGGAAATCCATGGTGTCCTTGACAGGAAAAAAGGAAATTCTAATATTGTTTTTAAATTTTTTTAAAATTTTTTTTTTTTTTTTTAAATTTTTTTTTGTGTTTAAATTTCCATAATTTTATTAACAATATTGTCACACAAAGTTTTTTCGTACAACTTACGGTTTCCGAGTAAAAACACAAAAAATCTGTTTAAAGCCAACTATTTGATTTTTTTGCCAAAATTTTGAAAAAAATCAAATACTTGGCTCTCTAACAAACTTTGAAATTTTATTGCACAACAATACGAAGAAACACCTTTTTGAAATTTAAGTAGCGTTAAAAGGAAAGTCTAAACTTTAATACAAAATTTGGTTTTTGCAAACCATGGTGCCCTTTCCAGGAAAAAAGGCAATTCCAATATGGTTTTCCAATTAAAAAAAAAAAATTCTAAATTGTTTACAAAATTATGGAGATTAATTTTGTAAACAATATAGTTTTTATGAGTTTTCCGTGCGACTCACGGTTTCCGACCAAAAAAATGTTAAAAAACTGTATATAAGTCAATATTGTCAAAAAAGCGGTTTTTTAAACGCTCATATCCTCCAAAGTATTGATACAAAAAAAAATGGTTTTTAATCATTTACGAAGCTCTATCAAATAATCAAAAATAAACAAAATCGCCGATCTGTCAGTTAAATTTCCCATGGACTTGCTCATATAATATTCTACACTAGCGTTTACCTGAAAATAGGTTCAAAGTAAAACAACCAATATAAAACAATTATAGCACTAGTTTGGCGTTGCCAAATTGAAATTCAAACTAGCAACCATAATTTGAGCTGGAATGAAATAAAATCCTTAGCATCGGACAGATCCAAATGGAATGAATTTGTTATGGCCCTATGAACAATGGAAACTTATATATATGGGGCATTCCATGTCAAATCGGATACTTTGAAGCATTTTTTTTTTTTAGATTTTCCCAATTTGTTTACAGTTTTTACCACGAAAACTCTTTCGTGGTAAATTTTCAGAATTTCTGATGACCCGTTCAAAAGATATCGAATTTTTAAAAATTGGTAGTTTGTTCCTTTACTTAAACTTCTTTTACTCATAACTTCTTCAATATTTGGTCCAAATTTCAAATTTTTTTTTTTTAATTTTTGGTTTTTTAAGTACTTTTTAAAAAATCCCAAAAAATTCTTAAAAGCGCTCTGGTATGAGATTTTTAAGTTTTAAAATTTAAATCTCATTTTAGAAAATGTTTGTACTCTTGGATTTTTTCGATTCTACAAAGTTTTTGCCCAGGAGGATCGTTGGATAACGATTATTAAAATTTTTTAAAATTTTTTGAAAAAATTTTATTGTAATTTTTCAATCTTAAAATTATTTCTACTGCTCCAATAGTAAGTCATAGGGGGGTCATTTATAAGACCGACCCCATTCATTTTTACGTCTTAACATTTCTTTGGAACAAACTAGTACCCTATCTCCAATTTATAAGGGGGCTCCCACACAAAACGACATTTTTGAAAATTTGCTTCAACCGCTCTAACTGCCCTAATAGTGCCCATAGTGCAGTGGTGCGCACACACATACTATAACATTTATGCTTGTGTGGTAGTACCAAGCAAAAAGTCATTTCAGCAACAGAATTTTGTAGTGTACGTGTGTCGACTGCGCACAAGCAGCATTGTTTAGCCTCTTCCCGCGGGAATAGTAATTATAAAAATGCCCGACACGGCCTTTGAGCAACAAAATGTATGATCGATACACAATATTTTTTTAGTCCAAACATTTTCTCTGAAAACACCTACCCTCAATCTCTAATTGTTAAGGCCCATACTTTTTTTTTATTTTTTGTAAATTTGTTTTATTTAATCAGCTTTCACCGGTCCAATGGTGCGTCCGAGAGGGGTCATTAATGAGACCGACCCCCATTTATTTTTACCCTCCAACATTTTTTTAAAACATACCAAAGCCCTATCTCCACTTCCTAAGTAGACTTCCATTCAAAATTACATTCAAATTTTTCATACAATTTTCTCCAACTGTTATTTGTATGGAAGCCTACTTAGGGAGTGGAGATAGGGCGTAGGTATATTTAAAAAAAGTTGTAGGGTAAAAATAAATGGGGATCGGTCTCACTAATGACTCCTCTCGGACGCACCATTGGACCGGTAGAAGCTGATTAAATAAAACAAATTTACAAAAAATAAAAAAAATTGTATGGGGATCGCCTCAACAATTAGACATAGAGGGTAGGTGTGTTCAGAGAAAATGTTTGGACTAAAAAGTATTGTAGATCGGTCATACATTTTGTTGCTCTAAGGGCACTGTTAGGCCAGTTAGAGCGGTTGGAGCAAATTTTAAAAATTGTCGTTTTGTGTGGGAGCCTCCTTAGAAATTGGAGATAGGGTATTAGTTTGTTCTAGAGATGGGCACATGAGCAGATTAGAGCGTGATTCACGTGATTCACGCGTGATCACGCGTGAGTGTGACTGAATTCAATTTTACTCACGTGATTGTGAGTGAGTGTGAGTGAAGAAAAAAATTGCATGTGTGAGTGTGCGTGAGTAAGATTTTTGCGTGAGTGAGTGTGTGTGAGTCGATCTTTTTGCGTGAGTTTGAGTGATTTTTTTTCTCTTCATATTTCCTTTCATATCAAAAAAACAACAAAATTGTAAAATTTGGCTTTACTTAAGATTTCGTCCTAAAAAAGCAGAAAAAAAATATAAAATTTCGCTGAACTTTAAATATTGCTAAAAATTTTTAAATATTTTTGAAATTTAAGTTTTTGAAAAATTTTTTTGTTTAAATAAGAGTTTCGTGAGTGTGAGTCAAAGTGAGTGTGAGTGAAGCTTGCGTGAGTGCACGTGAGTGTGAGTTGTATTAAATTTACTGACGTGATTGTAAGTAAGTGTGAATAGAAAAAATATGCTCGTGAGTGAGTGTGCGTGATTCAAAAATTCCTGTCGTGAGCGTGAGTGAGTGTGAGTCAAAAATCACTCACGCGCCCATCTCTAGTTTGTTCCAAAGAAATGTTAAGATGCAAAAACTAATGGGTGTCGATCTAATAAATGACCCCGCTATGACGCACCATTGGAGCAGTAGAAATGATTTTAAGATTGGAAAATTACAATAAAATTTTTAATAATTGTTATCCTACGATCCTCCTGGGCAAAAAAGTTGAAGAATCGATAGAAGTTTTACACAAAAAAATCGAAGAGTACAAACATTTTCAAAAATGAGATTTAAATTTTAAAACTTAAAAATCGCATAATAGAGCGCATTTAAGATTTTTTTTTGATTTTTTTTTAAAGTACGTAAAAAACCAAAAATTTTGAAAAAAGAAAATTTGAAATTTGGACCATTATTGAAGAAGTTATGAGTAAAAAAAGTTGAGTAAAGGAACAAACTACCAATTTTTAAAAAATCGATATCTTTTGAACGGGTCATCAAAAAAATCTGAAACTTTACCACAAAAGAGTTTTTGAAGGGTACTAAAAACAGTAAAGAAATTGGGAAAATCTAAAAAAAAAATTTTTTCAATTTTGTCCGGTTTGACATGGAATGCCCCATATACAGTGGGCGACAATGCATTGGAAACTTTTTATAGTAGATGAATTTTGTTAAAGACAAAGTTAACAATACTAAACGTTATTATTATTAAGCGAGTATTATTTAAAAAGATGTAAAGTAGGAAATTTATCAAGCTTTAATTTAAGCTTAATAGCGTACAGATTGAGTAACTAATGAATGTGTTACGAGGGTCGATGTGGAAAATGAAATAATTTATAGGCATTTTTCAGAACATTTCTAAAAAATATTTCTAAGTTGATTTTTTCCAAGTTAAAACATTAGAAATTTAAAAAAAAGTGCAATAGTTTTTATTCAGTGATCAAATAATTTCTTCAACAACCCAAACAAACAGTGGAATTTTTTAAGTACAGTAAAAAAAATTCACATTTTTTGACCTCCAATTCTTTTTACCACAAACTTTATGTAAACATAGAAAAGATGTTATTGTTTATTAATTTTAGTACACCTAAGTGTATACTAGGGATATATTAAGATAATTTAATTTTTTCTATGTTAACAAAAAATTGGTAATCAAAAGAATTGGAGGTCAAAAAATGTGGATTTTTGCTACTGTACTTAAAAAATTCCACTGTTTGTTTGGGTTGTTGGAAAAATTATTTGATTACGGAATAAAAACAATTGGACATTTTTTAAATTTCTAATGTTTTGGATTGGAAAAAATCGACTCAGAAATATTTTTTAAAAATCTTCTGAAAAATGTCTATAAATTATTTCATTTTCCACATCGACCCTCGTAACACATTCATTATTTACCCAATCTGGACGCTATTAAGCTTATATAAAAGCTTGATAAATTACCTACATAACATTTTTTAAATTATACTCGTTTGATAACAATAAAGTTAAGTATTGTTAACTTTTTCTTTAACAAATTTCATATACTATAAAAAAGTTTCCAATGTATTGTCGCCCACTGTATATATAGCACTAGTTTACAAATTAAAAAACAAATGCGACTTTGCGTTGATTTCCCATGTAAAATATAAGCTGAATTCGAAAATGAAGTCCAAAAAAATTTAAGTAGAACCGTTTACGAGATATTGCCAACTTTTCAAGTTCTCAACTTTTAAAAACTTTTTACTTAAGTAAAAATATTTCCAGAACAAATCGGTGAATTAACGAGGAGAAAACGTTTAAATATATTAAGCTAAAAGGAGATTATATTGAAAAATATTTTTTTTTGTAAAAAAAAAACTATGTTTCATTCGAAAAGTCACGGAATTATTGATCTGCCCTCATATTTCATAAATTAAATCAATTTTTTTAAACCAAATCAAAACATTTTAACCCGTGGTGCCCTTTTTGTCAAAATTTAGAGATTTTGGTAAAAAATTTCTTAAAAACCAAAACTTCGATCGGAGGGTGACACTGGTTGAAATAATCGGGTTTGGCTCAAATTAAATTTAAATTAAAGTCTATCTCAAGCTCTATGGTGGGGTCAAGGGAAAGAAGAATTTAGAGATTTTTTTTGTTTTAAATTTCTTAATCGTAGGAAAAATAAACGTTTTTTGGCAAATTTCAAATAGCGATATCTCGGAAACCAATTTGAGAAATTTTTTGTATTCACGTTCAGCGAAAAAATTATATTATGTCGCAAGACATATTTTTTTTTTTCAAAAATCCAAATCTGTGATCGCCGGGTGCCATAGGTTGTTAATTTGTTTGGCTTCGAATTTGTAACACATAATTTTAGGGCTAACAGAATAAAAATTTGCCCGGATAAATCAAAAGTTGGGTATAAAAATGTATTTTGGTTTATATTGATTACAAATGAAAAAATAAAATTTTCATTAGTTATATTTTCTTTAAACAAATATCAAACACAAAAATTCAAACAATTACAGAAAATGTACAAAAAAAAATAAAAAAAAGTTTTGTTGTGTTTTGTTTTGTTCAACAAAATTACATAATAAAAAGAAAGGAAATGGCTAAAGTGCCTTCAAGAAGTTTGTATTTGAAACAGTCTGCAAATATGTTTCCGTTTCCGTAAAAAAAAAATTTGTTACTGAAAGTACAGAAAGTTTTGTAAGCAAAATATATAAAAAGAACAAGTAAATAAATTATAGTCGGTTAAGACCGACCATATAATACCCTACACCAGTGATTTTCAGAAAATGGGTCAAAAGTCCGAACATGGACTGACTGAATATGTCTTTTGTTAAGTCTTTAATTAATGTAGAAGAAAACAGGCAAACCTCATGAAAAAGATATAGGACTGATTAAATTTAATATTGGGCGAAATTTTTATAAGTTGGACTTAGTCCAAAAATTGCGTTATTATAGTTTTATTTGATAAGGTGATTGAAGTATACTTAAATCATCTACAAACAAAAATGGTAGCAAATATTTCCTACTTTCAAAAATTTTAAAAATTTATGTAAATATCGGAAGGAGGTTTTTTATGGGGACTACAAGTAGAACTGGAGCGATTTCTATAAAATTAAAAATGATGATTTCTGCAGGAAACCTACTAAAAAATGTTAATAAAGTCATTTGGACCAAATTTAAAAGGGCCGTTTGTATGGGGTCTAAATATATAGACCAATTTTTTTCAGTTTCCTTAAGAAGTTTCCATTTTTAAATAAATCGATTAAAAATTGCGACCTCTATCGTGTTAAGAAGTTTACATGGAAAGTCGGACTAAAATCGCTGAATCGTCTCAAAAAGTGTTTATAAGTTGATATTTTGGCTAGTTACAAACATCAGCACAAAATCATTATACCCCGTACCACAGAGTGATGTAGGGTATAAAAATACACACAATAGAGCTGGAAGACAAAAAGTAGTTTTTTTTTTAATTTTTGGAAAACTTTAAGAAAGTACAAAAAAAAAAAACTTTATTTCCGGACATAAACGCACATGTGTTACAAATAACACATAATAAATTGGATAAATTATGAGGACAAGAAAAAAAATTATATGATATTTTTTTTAGGAAAATTTAATGTTTGGACATAAATGTTAATGTTATTGATTAAATTATTCCGATTTATGTTCACAGTTTCTTTAAAAAATTACACAGCGTGGCAAAACTGACCACTAATTTAGAAATCAATTGCTGTGACCAACGTTTCTTTATATTTGAGACATGCTGATTCAAATGGCATACTCCGTTTATCGATGTATCTTACAGTTTTCTTGCAAAATGTCATTAAAGATTTGGTGATTTCGATTTTATTTTATGGCATGGAAAACAAAGATATGACTTGAAGCAATATTCCTTATGCAAATTTGGTTTAAAGTTTTCATCGCGAATTTCTTAATTTTTTTGAGGTTTTCACGAAATAACCGCCTAGTAGGTTTTTGATATAAACGTTGCTTTTAGTGAATCAAAAAGGCATCCCTAACAATTAAAATATGTCATATGGACCATCATGATGAAAATCCCGAACACCTGTTTTATACCCTCCAACTAAAGTATGGGGGTATACTCACTTTGTCATTCCGTGTGTAACCCATCGAAATATCGGTCGGGGACCCCATAAAGTATATATATTATTGATCAGTGATCGATTCTAAGACATTTTTGCGATGTCCGTCCGTCCGTCCGTCTGTAGTTAACACGATGCAGTCCAAAATAAAAGAGCTAGGAACCTCAAGTTTTGCACAAATATGTCTTATGTTCCTAGGCAGGTTAAGTTCGGAAATTGGCCAAGTCGGACCAGGGGGAAAAAAGTTCCCCCTTGAAGAACTAAACCAACCTCTAAAAAAATACACGTTTTTACAGGTTTTTTTGTATTTTTGTTAAATAAATGAAACATTTGGTATATTTATCGCGATGGGAAGGTGCTCTCAACGTGCCCCACTGACCCTATCAACTTCGCCCCCCCCCCAAAAAAAAAAAAAATCGCCCCTGTCAATTTTTTTTTTACATTTTGGAGGGTATAAAAGATTCGGCACAGCCGAATTTAACACTCTCACTTGGTTTTTTTTGTATATGGCAGTATTCCTTTACGAAATGATTTAGGGTTACATCTTTTAGTATATAATGTGGGAACCTTTAACAATGAACTGACCCAAAGTTTGTCCAAAAAAGTTTTTATTTGCAAAAGTTATCTTAACAAAAACTATATTTTTTGTATGGCAAACACTGAAACCACGAACCAGACCTGGGGAATACAAATATATATGCTAAGCTTCAGCACCCTCAGAATTGTCTTTCGAAAGCTAGTGTGTTTTTTATCTCGTAAATTCGCGAAAACACCCTTGCCGAAATTCACTCTTTGGCTTATAACTTTTGAATCACTGGACCTATTTCACTGGATTGCACTACCAACCAGACCAGGTAAATGACCAACAAACGGGTATATTCCAAACTTCATGCGGCTCCGTAAAGTCTGTCAAAAGTTAGCGTGTTTTCAACAGACAGATAGAAGGACGGACTAATATCGCTAGATCGTCTTAAAATCGATCGAGGATCATGAATATATAAACTTTATGGGGTTCTATACCAATATTTTATACCATCTATCACTAGAGAGGAAAGTATTAGAAAATTTGATAAAAAAAAAGGATTTTTGGTGAAAAAAAAAAAATTATGAAAAAAAGTTTTTGAGGAAAAAAATTTTTTTTTGATGAAAAAAAATTTTCCTCTGAAAAAAAATGTTTTTATGTCAAAAGTTTAGACTTACAAGGAAAGTATTTAGACTCATATGAACCGATTTACCCGAAACTTAAAATACATATAAAAGAGACGATTTTAACGTTGGGGTGTCTTGGCTTATCGGCCATATCAGCGTTTATAAATTTCGTTGTCCCCTTATGAAACAATCTTGACCTCCAGGAAAATTTCAATAACTCCCGAACTGACAAGAATATCGTCTAGAGCAAAAATACCTGTCGACTTAAATTTAGCAAATATTATTTAGTAATCCTTCTCAAAAATACCAACAAAAATTTACACCTTTTCATGAAAAAAAATATTTACCGAATTTTTATAAGGTTATGACACCATTATTGACCATATTTTGACCTATTTTTAGAACCCCTAAATCCCCGATATGGCCAAAAAGCCGCGACACCGGAACCTAAAAATTGTTTCTTTTAAATTTATTTTAAGTTTCATGGAAATCGGTTCATAGGGGTTGAGATACTTCCCTTGTTAGTAAAAAAAAAAGTAGTTTTGTTAAAAATAAAGATTTTTTTTTTCATGAAAAACAAAATAAAGAAAAATTGATAAAAAAAATTTTAGTGAAAAAAAAAATTTTTGATGAAAAAACAGTTTTTGATGAAGAAAAAAAATGTTTGATGAAGAAAAAAAATTTTATGACAACATTTTATTTTTTTGCTAAAAAAATTAAAGGAAAAAAAATTATTGACAAAAAAAAAAAAAAACAGCGAAGTCGTAGCTGCTCGCATTCGCGAGATATCGCGAAATTAGTGTTTTTGTATTTTCTAAAATTATGACAATGAAGTTTTTAAATAGCTTCAAAAACTGAGTATGCAGATTTAATTGTATTTATTTACAGGTCACAAAACTGTTAACATCAAATCATATCTTCACAATTTCGCGAGAAATCGCAAAATTAAAAAAAAAATAAAAATTAGAAAAAAAATTATTTTTTGCGTAAATTAGCATCAAGATATTGATTTGATCAGTTTTACCACCGTTAACAACATAAAATTTAAACTGCGTACAATATAGTTGTCGTTTCTTGATTTTTTTCCTTTATTTTAGACACTAAATAAAAAATTAATTAATTAATATAAAAGCTTGAACAGTAATTTTGCAATTTCTCGGGAAATTGATCATCTATAATTTTTATGCTTGCAGTTTTGTCAACTTTAATAACCTCGAATTCAAACTGCATACCAAAGACTATTAAAGAAGACGTATCACGCGGGAAAGTGGATGAACCCTCTGGAAAAATACTCCCGCGGAGAGATATGGATGAATTCTTCTTTAGTTTTTCATTCGTAGTGGAGAAAAATATTTTGAATCCAATTAGAAAATTCAATCAGAATTTGTCAAAATCCACTAATACATTCTCAAATTGAATCAGAATTTACCAATACACGCTTCTAAAAATATTTTTTTGCGGACAAGGAGAAAAGAAAATAAACAAATGTTTCTCCACGGGAACTCGCTTGCAAATTAGTGAATTCCTTTTTTGGAGGCTGGAAGCTCTTGGACACCCTTTGCTGCATACCACATTTTTGTCGTTAATTGAAGTAAATGTTTTTTTTACAGACCAAAAATAACACAAAGAAAGGAATAAATAGTAGTTTAGCGAGTTTTTTAGCGATATCTCGAAGAATTTAGTAGCTAGAATTTAAATATTAACAGCCTTATGACCTTTGATCAGTAGCAAATCAAACTGCATTTCGTGTTTTTCAACAATGTTAAAGAAACTTCTTTTATTAATCAAAACAAGAAATACCCCCAAAAAGCTGTTATTCGCTATTTCTCGCGAAAGTGAGCAGCCATAATTTTTTTGTGGGCAGTTTTAATTTCTTCCAACATGCTCAAATCAAACTGCATACCACTTTTTTTTTTATTATTTCTAAAAAACCGGTTTTAAAATATAAATAAATAATAAAAAAAAATTATATAATTACGCGATATCTCGCGAAATTTAACACCTACAATTTCGATGTCAACAGCTGAGTGATCTTTGATCAAGCACAAGTAAAACTGCATACGATGTTTTTACGAAATTTTAATGAAACCTATCTAAAGATAAAAAACGAAAACAAAAACAGCAAAAAATTAATTTTGCGATTTCTCGCTAACTAATGAAGATAGGATTTTGGTGTTAACTATTCTGTGACCTTTAAGTAAGTACAATTAAAACTGTATACTCAGATTTTGAAAATATTTAAAAAACTTCAATGTCAAAATTTTAATAAATACAAAAACCCTAATTTCGAGTTATCTCGCGAATGCGAGCAGCTACGATTTCGCTGTTAAGTTTTGTGACATTGAATCTTGTAGAAATCGAACTGCATTTACACTTTTCGTCGACACTAAAGTTCAACCTAAACATCGCTGAGGCTCACCGTGTCACAGTGGGGAAAAATTGATTTTTTTTTGTCCAATTTTGCCTACAGGCTTCAATTCTTAACCGATTTTTGTTTTTCTTTTTTTGTATTTTAGCTAATAAAATTCTGCATCGATCTGTCATGGTGGATTTTTGAAAAAAATTTCGGATTACTTTTTATATTTTCTTAAAGTTAAAAAAATTTTCATTTTTTCAGTATTTTTGCAATAAAAAATGTAATAGGCATGGGACGAATATGCTTTATAGACTAAATTAAAGGTATTGGAACCCCTTATCAGCGACGTGATTAGTATTTGAAAATATTTTATTATTATTTTGGTTTTTATAACCAGACAAAAATTCAAGAATTTTCACTTTTAAAAGCCTGTATCTTTAAAAATAATGTACCAATTTCAATGAAATCTTTTTTAGATTAAAGCTTTTGTTTTGCTTAGTTATAATTACTACACAAAATTTAAAAAAAAAAAAATTTATTTTTTGCTTAAATTTTACTTTATGATTTTTGGAATTTTAAAATTATTTTTTAGTCTGTTTAAAAAAAAAAAAGTTGTTACATTGTAAATGGAGTTTTTTGCAAAAATACTTTATTTACCAATAATGGTTAAGAAAATGATTTAATCTAAAAAAAATTCAATGAAATTGGTACATTATTTTTTTACATTATTTTATTTATTAATGTCATTTATAAAGGGTTCAAATACCTTTAATTTTATCCACACAGCTTATTCGTCCCCAGCCTATTACATTTTTTAAAGCAAAAATTCTAAAAAAATTAATATTTTCTGAACTTTAAAAACATATACAAATAAAACAAAAACGATTTTTCGAAATCCACCATGACAGACCGATGAGGAATTTTATTAGCTAAAATTCAAAAGAAGAAAAACTAAAATCGGTTGAGAATTGCGACTTGTAGGCAAAATCGGACAAAAAAGTCAATTTTTCCCCACTGTGAGTGTGTTGTTACGTGAAAAAAATATATGAAAAAAAAAAATTTTTTTTTTTATGAAAAAAAAAAATTGATGAAAAATTATTATTTTACCTTTGTTCACTAGCTGATAAAAAACGGGTTTATTCACCAGCAGGTGAATTATTATCCAAGTTACAAATCTAAGTTACAAACCTTTTTGGTTTTAAGTTAGTCGTTAGCTTGTATAGTCAAACTGAGAGGCGTCGTGCATAGTGACATAGTAATCCATCGACCGTTGTGTAGATCTGGCATCACCAAAGATAATTGGAAAATTCTGGCAATGCAAAACTAAAGTTCAAACGCAAAGCAAAGAGAGACAAAAAACAATCTGCATTCTCACTAGGTGTGTTCCAGAACTTTCTGGGTAAAGTTCGGTAAAATGAGAGAAAATCATAAAACCTCTCACGATACCACAAAAATTCACAAAAGTACGGGAACGCAAAAAACCACATTTCAAGCCCAAAATAATAGAAAATGTAAACAAACCAATAACGCTAAAATATTTTCGTCAGAAAAATTACTTTAAACAAGAAAACGAAATGTAAAAGTTTATTTTAATAAAAAATTATCCTTTTTTGTATTGAAATAACACATTTCCTTGGTTTAGTTTTTTATTTTATTTAAATTTCCAATTTAGCTTCACAAAAAAAAATTAGCTGTTTTTTCAACATCTGACTGTTACCAATTTACACGAAAAAAAAGTACGGGTAAGCTCGGTAAAATGAGAAACCAATTTATTCTCTCAAAAACTTTCTCATTTACCCAATTTTTGCGTACGGGAACGCTTTTCGGGCTGGTTTGGGTACCCGCGGGCACCCGCGGTAACGTTCTGGAACACACCTACTGTAAAACTGGTATCTTCCATCTCGCTCACATTTCGATTTGTGATAAAATTTCGTAAACAATACCATATGGTTTTTGTTTACTACTTTTTCAAACGCCATTTGTTGGACTACTCTATGACTCTGGCGTCGTGTATCATTTTTAAAATTAGACACTAGCCTAAAAACATTGTCATGTTAAACAAAAATTTAACGTAATTGCTACAATGATTGATTTAATCATCAAGTATCAGTAAAAAAATATTTTCCGTTATTCTTAATTAAGTTAATACTTTTTAAATTTATTACTTTTTAAATTTAGTAAGTTAAGCTGGACGACAACTGGGTCTTTTTAGCCTTAGGTCAACACGGGTAAATGTTTTTCTGTGTAAACATAATTTAATTCTGAGCCTTTTTGATTAAAAAAATCTTTGTAGCAATTTTTTTTTTTAATAAAATCAAATTTCGCTTTTTTGGTCACTTTGGCCGTCGGTCAACATGGGTTAAAAATTTTCTGGACTAGCTGCTAGTAGTTGAATGGAGTAATATTCAATTAAACTTTGATAAATTTTTATCAAAATATAGGTAAAACCAGAGTAATTAAACAATATTGGCTTAAAAACGCATTGCATTGAAAATCGCTAAAATAAAATCGCCAAAAATTGTGCATTTATGCTCTAAGATATGTTCAATGAAATTGGCCAAAAAATGTTTAAAACCATGAAATTTTGGCTTTGGGAAAGATTTCAGAAAAAGATCCTTTTTTGACCTTGTATTTTAAAGAGTTAACCATGTCAAAAAAAACTATAAGTTTTTAATTAAATTCTTAGGGTAAATGAATAACGAACCCCTGTTTAATGTTAATTGATATAATTTTTGTTTTTGTTTTTACGACTATTTGGCCCCTGGGCCCAACTTTTAAGTTTCTGGCGCGACATACCTCTAAAACCTTACGAAAGTTTAAAAAAATAATCGGGTAATTTTTATTCATGAATCTTAGTAAACTTCACGGAAAGACATAAAAAATATTTTTAAGGACCACCCTATTGTGGTATGCTCACAGGGCCGTCTTAAGATACGGCGGAACTCCTGGGCACACAGGAGATAATTCTTTCAGCTTAAATTAAATAAATAACATGAATTTTTTAAGAAAAATAAACCAAAAACGAAACATTTTTAGTAGGGATATTCTAGCTCGAGGTCATTTTTATTTACTAATTAAAACCATGACATTTATGTAAAATAATTTGATTTTAATGAGACCATTTCTATCTCAGAATCTGAGACTTTTCCTTTAGGAAAAATGTCTCAAACTCTGAAATTGTTTCTATACGAAAAATGTCTCAGAATCTTTAACTTCTACTATACGAAAATGACTCAGAATCTGAAATATTTTCTACATGAAAAATGTCTCAGAATCTGAAACTATTTCTATACAAAAAATATCTCATAACACTGTGTCACAAATTTTCAACAAAGTCGTGACCAAATGAATCTGACACCTAATCTTTATGTAAATCCGAACGCTGAATCCGAATATGAAGTCAGAATGGTCAAAAGTAGAACAGTTTTCGAGATATTTACGAGAAAATCGAGAAAATTACCGTTATTTGCTCTTTTCAACTTACTTTTTTAAAACCAAACAACAAAATTTTCTAAAATTTTATCATTTAGAAGGTTAGCTTATTTTAATACGAACATTTTGTGCCCAATAGGATCCAGATCGGTGCAAAAATGACAAAGTTACAGTAGATTAATTGAATTATCCCAATTTTCGATTTTTTTTTTTTAAACACAAGTAAATATACAAAGCTAAATGTTAGTAATGAAGAGTGGGTTAATTCACTAAATCTTCTGTAGCTTTGTCATTTTTGCACCAATTTGGGTCTTGTTGGGCGCAAAATGTTCGTATTGAAATAAAATAATGTCCTATGTAATAAAACATTATAATTTTTAATTTTTTGGTTTAAAAAAAATAACTTGAAAAGGTCAAAATTGCAAAAAATCATCAAATTTTTCATGAAGTTTGAACTTTTATCCACTGTAACTCTGTCATTTCTTGACTAATCTTCACAAGCGACCCATGTTTATTTTAGTAATTTTATTATCTTTCATTAAAAAAAAGAAATACATAAATCGACGAATAGTTTTGAAGATATTTGCATTTAAGTGACATCATCTTTTTTTAAAACACAAATAACGGTTATTTTCGAATATCTCAAAAACTGTTCTACTTTTGACCATTCTGACTTCATATTCGGATTCAGCGGACAATTGTACATAAAAATTAGGTGTCAGATACATTTGGTCAAAAAACTGTCACGTAGTGTAATCAGCGACTTTTTGTTTATGAAAAATGTCTCAGAATCTGTGAACATTTTTTACGAAAAATGTCTCAGAATCTAAAACTTCTTCAATACGAAAAATTTTTCATATTCTGAGACTTGATCTGTACAAAAAATGTCTTAGAATTTGAGACTTTTTCTACACAAAATGTGTCTCAGAATCGGATAATTTTTCTATACGGAAAATTTCTCAGAATCTTAGACTTTGCATACGATAAGTGTCTTAGAATCTGAGACTTTTTATTTTGGAAAAACTTTTTAAAATTTCAGAATTTTAAACTTTTTCTGTACGTCAAATGTTTTACAATATTAAACTTGTTATGTAGGAAAAATTTCGATTTGAGACAAATTTCTCCTACAGAAAAAATCTCAGATGTATGAGAAAAATCGGTTAGATTCTGAAAATTTTTCTGTAAGAAAATGTAAAATTTTCCCTAAAAAACAAAAAAAAAAAAAAATGTGGCCCCATTTTCATATGAGCATTTCGTATGGTATTTCGGGGCCCTTTAGGTCAACTGCTGATAACAAGTCATACAATATCACATTTATGTGAAGTTGTACGAATTGTTATTGCACGTGGGAAGCACAGCTGAATGCTAACGGACGCGTCACAGGTTGCGGATAGTGATACGCCTTTCAGATATGTGAGGTAGCTGCTATGCAGTCGCGGACAATCAGCGGACAATCGCGGACAATCAGCGGTTTCGAGAGTAGAATCTCAGAAGTTTTCCGGGTTGCGCTGGTTTCCATTTAAGTTCTGAGTGTCAATGATACTCGAAATGACATGGTGAGTGATTGGCGCCATTAAATAACCAATGGCTGCTGCGTTTTTTTCATCAGTTTGGTGTCTCCGCGAGCGGGCGTCTTTCCTTGCATCAAGCGGCTCGCTATATAAACGTGATCATCTCTCGCCTGTCTGGTAGGCTTAGCTAGCAGCCCTAGCACCAGTCTCGGATGCTTTAGCCTAATAAGCTACTCATCCTAAACAAACACTTATTAATGAAACCGAAACAAGAAGAATAAATCCGGATATGTTGACGAACTTTGGCATGAAGAAAAGGACACGAATAAGCATATGGAATGTAAGGACACTAATGAAACCATCTCGATTAGAACAACTTTGCAAAGAATTTAAAAACTACAATCTAGCCTTATTAGGTATAAGTGAGATGCGATGGCCGGACTCTGGCGAACATCTGACTAGTGATGGTCTAGCACTTTTATACTCTGGCAGGAAAACAGATGAAGTTAGCGCCAGTGGTGTAGGTTTTCTTTTGTCAAAAGAAACAAGGCGAGCACTTGTAAATTGGAAGCCTCATTCTGACCGTATCATTTCGGCTACGTTTGAAACTCGATCTAGAAAATTGACCTGCATTTACTGCTATGCGCCAACCGAAACAACCGAAAGAACAACAAAGGAGGTGTTTTATAGTCAATTGGCCAGAGTGTTAGCATCGGTAAACCGTGGTGATATTTTAATGGTCATGGGTGACTTCAATGCCCAAGTTGGCCATGATAATACTAGCATGGAAAGCACAATGGGTAAACATGGATTGGGCAGAAGGACGGAGAACGGTGAATTTTTTGTTGAGATGTGTGCAACAAACTCTCTTGTTATTGGTGGTACGATTTTTCCACATAAAAGAGTGCATAAGGTAACATGGCTTTCACCAGACCATGTGACTGAAAACCAAATATATCACATTACGATCAGTAAGAAATGGCATGGATCTCTATTAGATGTACGCAACAAAAGGGGAGCAGACATCGCTAGTGACCATCATCTAGTGGTTGCTACCCTCCGCATGAAAATCGCTGCAATCAGAAAAACAAAGACATCATCCAGAATAAAACTCGATGTAAACAAATTAAAAAATCCCAATATTGCCAGGAACTACACCCAGGAATTGGAAGGTGCTCTGTCAAACCATGTCAACTCTCCTAACTATAGCTGGACATCCTTAGAAAAATTGCTTGTCGATTCTGCCGTCCGACATATTGGCCATAAAGAAAAAAATCGAAGAGATTGGATGTCAGATGAAACCTGGAAGCTTATAGCAGAAAGAAAAGCAACAAAGAACGCCATAAACACAACCAAAACTCGCACTGCTAAGAGTTCCAGTCAGGTAGAATTCTCAAGATTAGACCGTGAAGTCAAGAAAAGTGCACGAAGAGACAAAAGAAGATGGGCAGATAATATTGCCAAAGAAGCACAAACGGCGGCGGAAACCAATCGTAGCCGAGACATGTATGGTGGTATAAAACGGCTAACAAAAGTTCCAGTTCTCAGTGGAAGACCCATGAAAGATGATAACGGTGAACTCACAACATCCAAGGATAAACAGATGCAGCTATGGACTAACTTCTACAAAGAAATGTTGTCTGAAACATCCATCACCCAAACACAACCACTTTGTAGATGCGAATCACATGAGGTAAACCAGGCTATTAGAACGGAATGTCCCTCTATTCTTGAAATTAATGAGGCAATCAAAGCACTTAAACACGATAAGTCTGCAGTATTAGATAACATTTCTCCCGAGCTTCTAATGATCGATCAAATGATCAGCTCAAAACTTTTACATCCACTTATTGAAAAATTTTGGTCTTCCAACCAACTCCTAAATGAATTACTTGAAGGTGTCATAGTTAAAATCCCGAAAAAGGGGGATCTATCCGGGCGTAGTAATTGGAGGGGTATTACGCTGTTGAATATGCTACTCAAAGTAATAGCCCACATCATTAAGAAAAGGCTTTCTGATGTCATTTCCCCATATCTACGAAGAGAACAGGCTGGTTTTCGCCAAGGAAAATCTTGTGTTGATCATGTCAATAGTCTAAGAATAATAGTTGAACAATCCGTAGAATGGAGATCCCCACTTTACCTCGTGTTCATCGATTTTGAGAAGGCATTTGATACGCTGAATCACACCGCTATCTGGAGAGCATTAGAGTGCAAGGGAGTTCCCCCAAAGATGGTCGCTCTTATAAAGGCAATGTACGCTAACGCAACATGCAGAATTCTTCATGAGAATGATTTATCCGTTAAGATAAACATAAAAAAGGGAGTTCGCCAAGGCTGCGTGCTATCGCCATTTCTTTTTAACGCAGTGTTGGACGTCATTATGAATCTGGCCACAACACAAAGAAATGGGATATCATGGGGACTTCAAGAACGACTAAAAGACCTTGATTATGCGGACGATATATGTCTTCTTGCACACACTCATGTGAATATGTCAAACAATCTCCGCGCTATAATTGAGCATGCTTTAAATGCTGGTCTTAAAATCAACATCCCAAAAACAAAAGTATTACGTATTCATACCTCGAACAATACACCTATTTACATCAATGGAGTCCAACTCGAAGAAGTAGAATCATTCTGCTACCTTGGAAGTATTATTGATAAGCAGGGTGGATCTAGTACTGATATTTTAGATCGTGTAAAGAAAGGACGACAGGCTTAACAAAGTTTGGAAGTCATCAATCCTTTCAATAAGGACAAAACTGAATATCTTTAATTCAAACGTTAAGTCTGTTCTCCTCTACGGCTGTGAAACGTGGAATACGGCCAATTCTGATATCAATGTGATTCAAGTATTCATCAACAACTGCCTTCGAAGGCTACTAAAAATATTCTGGCCCAATACAATTTCTAACGCTCGTCTGTGGGAAATAACACAGCAGATTCCAATTCAAAGCGATATATGCATGCGTAAATGGAAGTGGATTGGGCATACTCTCCGTAAAAACGATAACGATGTTGCCAAGCAGGCACTTGAATGGAATCCGCAGGGAAGTAGGCGTAGAGGTCGTCCTGCTCACACATGGAAACGCCAAATCCAAGAAGAACTAAGAAAAGTCCGACTAAGCTGGAGAGAAGCAAAAGCTATAGCTCTTAATAGATCCGAATGGAAAAATCTTGTTACGGCCCTATGTTCCTCATAGGAACAACAGGAACTAATAATAATAATAATAGGTCAGGGTTCTGGCCAGGTTCCCAGTGTGACATAATGGTAAAAAAATGAGTATTGAAGCTTTGTATAAAACGCATCGAATTTCGGTTAAAGACCCCGTATATTTTGCATATATTATAAATTCTAGACATATCTGTCTGTCCGCCCGTCCATCCAAAGAGAAGATTTGCACTCATATTTCTTATGAATATACTTTTATAATATTCTTATATAAATGTTTTTATGGAATTGTTAGTTCTGTTCTTATTGTTTTTCTGTTATTCTGAATAAATTTTATTAATTTTGACCAGCTCTCAACTACTTTTTAATGCAGCATAATATATTTCTTAACAATTGTCCTTTCTTTTCTTTTCATAAGCTTTAAGGGATAAAAGGTTTCACTAATGGTTTACCTAAAAGCAGGGTTGAAAATACTGCCTAGATTTTCAGCAAAAACACATAATTTGTACTGTTTTGTCAGCATAAACATTATCAAAACAGAACAGCAGTCAAGAACTGAGCTGTTAAAAATTGTTAATTTTCTTCAGCAGCAGTACAGTAAAAGTTTTTTTTTTGAAATTGACAAACTTGCCAGCACACAGTTCAGCTTCAGTTTAAAAAAACAAAAAACAGCACACACGACTGAATTGTCTGGTTACTGCGCTGCACAAGTTATGTTTGTTGTACGGGACTTGCAGCATGGAAAATAAAAATTGAACTCGACTCGTCAGCATGAACTTTTTTTTATTTGGCTGCTGAAAATTAAATGAACGTACTTATAAGTAGATATTTCATTGTACAAGTAATGGCATGTTGTATTATATAATTAAGAATAATGTTTCAAACGTAACAAAAATTTAAAAAAAAAAGTTTTAACAAAAATGTTAAGAAATTTTTCTAATGTTTTGAAAATTTTTTAAATTAACATAAAAATTATTTAAAAAAAAAAATTTAAATTTTCTAAGTTCTAAGTAAGTTTTAACGGTTTAAAGTTTCATTAAAAATGCTTAAAAAAAATTTTAGGTTCCAAAATTTTTTGGAAAATATTTGAAGTAAACAAATAAAAAAAAAATTAAGTGCCAAAATTTTTATTTGAAAATTTTTTTAAAACACAATTGAATAGTTCATGCGAATAAGGACGAATAGACCACTTTTTCGCAAACACGTTTTTTTGCATAAATGCATTTTATTAGCAGAGCCCTACAATCCTATGCAGAAATTTTGGGGAAATTTTGACTTTTAAGGCTAAAAATATGACTTTAAAAGTGAAATAATTCGTATATTTTTATATTTTTGTTTAAATTGGGAGTGAACTAACGCACAATTTTGATTAAATACAACACAAAAACATACAAAAATTTTACTTTCGGTAACAATGTGTTAAAAGAACATTACGAGGAACAAACCACACTTATTATATTGGCAAAAAATTTTACCGTTCTTGAGTTATAAGACTTTAAAGTGTGGAAAGCAAAAAGGGCGAATATCCATCCTTAACAAAATATTATATAAAAATTATTTAGCTGCGAGTTTAAAATTGATATTAGGTAAAATTTGAAATTGTACACAAAAAAAAAAACAATCTTAGCACATACAAACAAATTAACCAGATTTGCGAAAAAAACAAAAATGTTTTCATGTCCTTTTATGTTACATCGTAATATGCAGTCAAGGGTTAATATTATAATTCCTAAAAATGTATTTAGTGTCATAAAGAATTACTACTGCATCAAAAGGCAGGAATATTAGAAAAAAAAATTAAAAAAATAAAATTTTTTGCATGTCCTTGCAATCCTTAAATAGTGTATCCTCGAAGTCCTAAAAGTGTTACAAACAAATACCAACCATAGTTCGTCAAGTTTTGCAAGTCTCGTGAAAATGTAGTGAAAATATGCTGCAAAATAACACATTTTTATTCAAATTTCAATACATTTTTTTGGATATTCGCCCTTTTTCCATTTAAGCAAAAAATTGAAGTCCAATTTTTGGCAAGTTCTCCTTCGAATACCTTACTAAAATTTTGTATATAGGTAGATGTGACTTAAACCTTTAAGCTAATACCAAAAAGTTGACAAAAATATTATTTTTTAACCGTTTCCTGCGTTTTTATTGTCCCCTGTAAAATTCTACAAATGGTCTATTCGTCTTTATTCGCATGAACTATTCAATTTTTTTTTTTACTTTGTTAAGAAAATTTTTTGAAAATTTGGTTTGAAGTTAAGTGTTTTATTAACAGATCAAAAATTCCAAGTTCCATAAATTTTTTTTTAAATAAGTGTCAGACACAATTGTTTTTTACTAACCAACGAAAACTAATATGATGAAAACAAAAAGTTAAATATGGGCTGAAACGCGTTAACGGTCACACCAAAAAACCGATTTAGATATAATTATGCCAAAATATTAGAATAAATAAGTGCAAATAAAAATTTTTTTTCTTGAAATATTTTTAGAGTTATAGAGATGGGAAGTTTTAATTTTTTTGCAAAGATCATATTTGGTTGAATTTTTATTGACACTTTGATGCGATAAAAATTTATTTTTAAAAAACGAATTTTAAAGTATTTTTGACGACCTTTTCACTGGCATTGGTGGTTTTTTAAAAAAATAAACATTTTAACTCAAATTTGAAGGTCAAATTATTAAAAAAAAATTTATCTTATAAAGCGCCTATTTTGAGATTTTTTTTAAAAAGCCTGACGTTTTTTTTCATTTAAAAACATTTTAAAAAAATGGATCGAGTGTTCCTTATTGCGAAAATATTTTTTTATTTGTTTTTATAAACGCGGTATCCGTACTTTTTGAGTGTTATTTTATACAAAACAATTATTTTTAAATGTAAAAACTCAGTTAAAATAATATCAAAATAGGCGCTTTATAAGATACATTTTTTTAATAATTTGACCTTGAACATTAAGGTCAAATTTATATTTTTTTAAAAAACCAACAATGCCATTGAAAAGGTCGTCAAAAATCCTTTAAAATTCGTTTTTGAAAATAAATTTTTATCGCATCAAAGTGTCAATAAAAATTCAACCAAATGATCTGTGCATAAAAATGAAATGATCGGTGCATAAAAATGAAAACTTTCCATCTCTGTAACTCGAAAAATATTTCAAAAAATTTTTTTATTTGAACTTTAGAATACCTACTGTACTATTATTTTAGACTTGAAGTTTATTTTTTATAATTTTTTTTAACTACGCATTAATTTATTTATTTATTTAATATAAAAAATATTGATACTGATATAAATTAATTGAATTAAAAAGATTTTTTTTTTTTAAATGAACCTTGCTTTTTTTTTATTTATTGAACATTTTTTCTTCTTATGTATACAAGAAGTTCTCTCGTTACAATGTACGAGTTTATTTTCGTTTATATTTATTTGCTTGTCAGCAGCTCACCACTTTTTGAATTGTAACTTGCAGTGGATTTCTCAAAACAACGTTTGTGCTGTTTGTGTGCTGCCTAATTTTTTTACTGTTGCTGGTTTGTCAGTATTTGTTTTTTTTTAAATCAACCCCCATCAGCACAACACAAAAAAGTTCAGCAGCAAAAAAGTGACTGGACTGTTTTGTTAGAAATGTAAACTGAACTGGTGGGTTGCAGTATTTTTTTTTAAATTATTGACAACTTGACTGGAAGTGAAAATTAAAAATGTGTAATGAATTTCAGTTTTTTAATCACTGCCTAAAAGTCCTTTATATTGAATTTGTTAACATTTTTAAGCACAATTTAATTTCAATTGAAGGATTAAGGTAAATTTTTTCCTTTTTTTTTTTTTGAAAGTGAACGCCAACATTTTAGTTCTTAAGAATATCATTTCCTTGTTTATTTTTCGTGTTTGTAAATCCTTTTTAAAAAGTAAACCCTTCTCAATACAAACCATTAAACATTAGGCCAAACGAAAATGGCTTTCCGCAATTAACACTTTATTGTTGATGTTTTCCCTGGAATTTTTTTGTATCTTTTTAACACTTTAAATCAGTCAAGCTTTTGAATTTATAAAGTATATTTTAAAAGGGGAAATCTTAAGGAATAATGGTGTAAAAATAAGGACAGTGAAAACCTATTTAAAGAAAAAAAAAATCTTTTATTCAATTGTAATTCCAAGGAAGTACTCGGAAACCGTAAGTCGTACGAAAAAACTTATAAAAACAATATTGTTGAAAAAATTATGAAGATTTAATTAAAAAAAAAATTTCAACAAAAAATTTTGAAAACAATATTTGAATGTCCTTTTTTCCTTGGAAGGACACCATAGATCTCCAAAAGCAAAATTTTGCTTTAAAGCTTAGAATGTGTTTATAACGCTGTTAAAATTTAGAGAGTAATTTTTTCGAATTGTTGAGCAATTAATTTTTAAATTTTGATAGATGGCCAAATATTTAATTTTTTTTTTTTAAATTTAAGCAAAACATTGAAAGTTTAGCTTTATCACCAAATTTAAAATTTATTGCTCGACAACGCGGAAAAACATCTACCTAAAATTCTGACAGCGTTAAAAGGACATTCTAAACTTTAATACGAAATTTGGTTTTGGAAATCCTTGGTGTCCTTGATAGGCTGAAAGGACATTCCAATATTGTTGCAAAAAAATGTTGTTAATTTTTTTCTGAATTTTTTGTACATCTTTCGTACATCTTACGGCTTCCGAGTAAAAAAGCGCAAATATATATGGGGCATTCCATGTCAAATCGGACACTTTGAAAAAAATTTTTTTAGATTCTCCCAATTTGCTTACAGTTTTTAGTAACCTTCGAAAACTCCTTCGTGGTAAATTTTCAGATTTTTTTGATGACCCGTTCAAAAGATGTCGAATTTTTAAAAATTGGTAGTTTGTTCCTTTAATTAAAACTTCTTTTACTCATAACTTCTTTAACAATGGTCCAAATTTCAATTTTTTTTTTTAAATTTTTTGTTTTTTACGCACTTTTTAAAAAAATCCCAAAAAATTCTGAAAAGCGCTCTAGTATGCGATTTTTAGGTTTTAAAATTTAAATCTCATTTTTGAAATTATTTGTACTCTTCGATTTTTTGAACTTTTTTTTGTATAAAACTTCTATCGATTCTACAAATTTTTCGTCCAGGAGGATCGTGGGATAACGATTATTACTATTTTTAAAAATTTTTTGAAAAAAATTTAAAATTTGTAATTTTCTAACCTTAAAAACATTTCTACTGCTCCAATGGTGCGTCATAGAGGGGTCATTTATAAGACCGACCCCCATTAATTTTTACGTCATAACATTTCTTTGGAACAAGCTAATACCCTATCTCCAATTTCTAAGGGGGCTCCCACACAAAAGGACATATTATAAAATTTGCTCCAAACGCTCTAACTACCCTAATAGTGCAACAAAATGTATGATCGACCTACAATATTTTTTTAGTCCAAACTTTTTCTCTGAACACACCTACCCTCTATCTTTAACTGTTAAGGCGGTCCCCATACAAATTTTTTTATTTTTTTGTAAATTTGTTTTATTTAATCAGCTTCTACCTGTTAAATGGTGCGTCCTAGAGTGGTCATTAGTGAGACCGGCCCCCATTTATTTCTAACCTACAAAATTTTTTAAAACATACCAAAATTTTTAAAACATCTCCACTCCCTAAGTAGGTTCCCATTAGGGATGCCAAACGGGAAATCCCGAAATCCCGGGATTTTTCGGGATTGACAAATCCCGAATCCCGGGATTTATTTTTTTCAATCCCGGGATTTTTCGGGATTTACCGAGATTGACAAATCCCGAAAAATCCCGGGATTTCGGGATTTTTTTTTGTCAAATTTTGTAATAAAAATTGACTATTTCTTCAGTGTTTGTTGTCCGATGGTAACAAAATGGATATCGTTTGAAAGGTGTTTGAAATATCTTTCAAATGAGGCATGTTGGTCTTAAATGCTCTTACTCTTTTGGAGTACAATTTAATTTTTAGGACGTATTACTTAATATACAGAAGGGTGGCGCAAATTTTCCTTTTTTGAATTTAAAAATCGTCGAAGTCAGAATTGATTACTTTTAGGGTCAATATTGGACCTGCAGGGCAATGTCTTTGAGTTCCTTTTTTGACTTGAAAATCGGAAAATTCCGAACAAAGTGACATTTTTTTACTCTGTTTGAAACTTTCAGATTTTCATGTCTAAAAAAGAATCCTACAGGTCCAATATTTTTCGATGATTTCGAAATTCGAACAAAGGAAAACTTTGCTTCAACCTAATATACAGTTAGCTGCCGATTTATGCATATGCCAACATTTTTAAGAAGTAGTTAAATTTTGCCTAGAGTTTAAAGTTTTATAAGGGAGCATTAAGTAATCCATCTGTAAAGTTTCTATTTAACAGTTTTTGTTCGTAAATGAGTAAAAGCGGATGAGGTTAAAATTTCCCCCTATAAGAACCAAAACAGCCTCTAAAAACCCAAAATTTTTTACCAATTTGTACTTTTGTTAATAAATGACACATTTTTAAGTCGCACCTAGCCAGAAAATGCCATTTTTCTCGTCCCGCCCCTTTTTGTGGGCGTGGATATAAAAAATAATATAAGTAACGATAAAATTCTGTTACTTATGCTATTTAAATACATTTGTAAACATTTATCGCAAAGGGAAGGATACTGTTAAAATGAGATTCACCTACCAATTACTACAAATTTTGTATCGGCAGAGGACATTGGGGCACACCATTCCCTCGCGAGAAATTTTAAAAAATTTATTAATACAATTTTATCATTATTTAAACAAATATTTTAAATTCACGTCTACAAAAGAGTCCGACAGAAAAAAATGTATTTTCTAATCTTTTGAATTCGACTGCATCGCGTCTTTCACAGACGGACATCGCTCGAATTTGAGGTCATAGTTGTTCGATTTGAGGTCATAGTTATTTCTAAATTTTCGGTTTTTCTGTGCTAAATATGTAAAACTTTACGATTATTATTCAATGGTTATGAATTAATTGAATATTTATTTATAAAAAAAAAATTAATAATAATAAATCCCGAAATCCCGAAAAATCCCGGAATCCCGAAAAATCCCGGGATCTCGAAAAATCCCGAAAAATCCCGGGATCCCGGGATTAGGATTTTAAAATCCCGAATCCCGGGATTTGTAAATGTCAATCCCGTTTGGCATCCCTAGTTCCCATACAAATAACAGTTGCAGCAAATTTTATAAAAATGTAATTTTGAATGGAAGCCTACTTAGGGAGTGGAGATAGGGCGTAGGTATGTTTTAAAAAAATATTGTAGGGTAAAAATAAATGGGGGTCGTTCTCACTTATGACTCCTCTCGGACGCACCATGGGACCGGTAGAAGCTGATTAAATAAAACAGATTTACAAAAAATAAAAAAAGTTGTATGGGGACAGCTTTAACAATTAAAGATAGAGGGTAGGTGTGTTCAGAGAAAATGTTTGGACTAAAAAAATATTGTGGGTCGGTCATATATTTTGTTGCTCTAAGGGTACTATTAGGGCAGTTAGAGCGGTTGGAGCAAATTTTAATAAATGTCGTTTTGTGTGGGAGCCCCCTTAGAAATTGGAGATAGGGTATTAGTTTTTTCCAAAGATATGCTAAGACGCAAAAATTAATGGGGTCGGTCTTATCAATGACCCCTCTATGATGCACTATTGGAGCAGTAGAAATGATTTTAAGATTGCAAAATTACAATAAATTTTTTTCAAAAAATTTCATTATTACTATTTTTTTTAATTATTACTATTTTTTTAAAATTTTTTTCAAAAAATTTTAAAAAAAATAGTAATAATCGTTATCCCACGATCCTCTTGGTCAAAAAATTTGTAGAATCGATAGAAGTTTTACACAAAAAAATTTAAAAAAATCGAAGAGTACAAACAATTTCAAAAATGAGATTTAAATTTTAAAACCTAAAAATCGCATACTAGAGCGCTTTTAATAATTTTTTGGGATTGTTTTTAAAAAGTACGCAAAAAAACAAAAATTTTGAAGAAAAAAAATTGAAATTTGTACCATTATTGAAGAAGTTATGATTAAAAGAAGTTTGAGTAAAGGAACAAACTACCAATTTTTAAAAATTCGATATCTTTTGAACGGGTCATCAAAAAAATCTGGAAATTTACCACGAAGAAGTTTTCGAAGGGTACTAAGAACTGTAAACAAACTGGGAAAATCTAAAAAAAAAAAATTTCAAAGTGTCCGATTTGACATGGAATGCCCCATATATATTTGGCTCTCTAACAAACTTTGAAAATTTATTGCTCAACAATACGAAAAAACACCTCTCTGAAATTTTAACAGCGTTATAAGGGCATTCCAGAATTTTAAACTGAATTTTGTTTTTGGAAATCCATGTTTTCCTTCCAACGAAAACAGGACATTCAAATATTGTTTTCAAAATTTTTTGTTAAATTTTTTTTTTTTTTTTAATTTGAAATCTTCATAATTTTATCTACAATATTGTTTTTATTAGTTTTTTCGTTATACTTACAAACCGAGCACAAATATTTAAAAAAAAAAACTGTCTAAAAGTCAATATTGCCAAAAAAGCGTTTTTTTTAATCGCCCTCTTCCAAAGTATTGATCCAAAAAAAAAAAAAACATATATGGGTTTTAATCATTTACGAAGCTCTATCAAATAACCAAAATTAAACAAAATCGGTGATCCGTCTGTTAAATTTCCCATGGATTTGCTCTTATACAAAATATTCAGATTAGCGAGCACGCACTGTATATTAAAACAGATATATAATTAAACAAATATAACAATTATTTGTTCAACAGAAAAAAAAAACAACAAACTAAACAATTCTTTTGTAAATTAAGTACAATTTTAATTGTTCAAAACAAACAAACATACGCTCACTCATTCACCTGTAAGAATACTAATTGTACCTGTGTATGTCATAAAAACGTACATAATATTTATGAACAGGGACAGGAACTTCATGTACTAAAAAAACTATGTTTTAGGCGCCTTATATATGCAATAAACATCCTAAAATATGCATTAAAAATTATAAAAATTATTAAAATATAGTGAATTTTTTAAATTTTATGAAAAAAATGTTTATATTTACCAAATATTTTTTTTAATTTTTATTTCAAAATTATTTTACAAAAAATATTTTTTTTTTTTGGGTGAAAAAAATTGAGGCCAGTTGGGCAGAAACATTTTAAAAAATCATAAAAAAATAAAAAAATAAAATCTATATTTTATAGAAAATATGGCCTTAAGATGCTCTAGCAAAAAATGCTCTAAAATTATCCATTTATAGGAAAATATGCCATAAGATATGCATTTTCAGCAAAATATGCAAAAATATGCACTAACGAATCGATGCGGATTTAAAGCAATTTCTATGATTTGCAAAGATATTTGTTTTATGCTCTTCTAAGACTTAAGGGGAAAAACATTTCCATGAAAGTCCTTTCCTTATTTATGAATGTATGAGAGTGTTGTTTATGTATAAGTGTATGCTCATGTTGTTGTATGTATATGATGCCATTATTATACAAGTTAATTAAAAAGTCTGTTTTATGTTTATAGAATGTCATATATAAAGAGAGAATCTTCTAAAATTCTATTTATAGTCCTTGACAACAATACTTGTTGTCACGTATTAAATAAATATTTTCTTTTTTGTTTTCAAACTCATTAACACATCCCAGCAAAACTTAGATTACCAAATAAGGTATAAAATAAGGTATATGATGTCTTATTTTATACATTGCAGCATTGATGATTTTAACAGGCGATGAGACTCAAAGTAATGCATCCACATTATCACATAGAATACCAGTAAGGTATAAAATAAGTCATAAATTTATAACGAAGAATACCAGTAAGGTGTAAAATATATGATATTTTATAGGTTACGAGTAAGGTATATAATATAGCATACCAGAACGTAATATATAAGGTGTTACGAGTAGTGAAAAAGTAATTTTGTATTAAATTTACTCACGTGATTGTAAGTGAGTGTAAGTAGATATAATATGCTAGTGAGTGTGTGTCGTTAGAAATTTCTTGTCGTGAGCCCATCTCTAGTTTAAACTTATGCATTTTTTTTTTATAAAATAATTATTTTTTATGTTATTGTAATGCATTATGCATTTAATTATAAATAATGCATTATTTCAAACTTTCAAATAATACATAATGTAACCAAATATAAATCATCCATGATATAATGTTTAGAAATAATAAATATGAAATACATTTTTCCAATAATCATGCATTACGTAGCAAATTATTAGTAATGCATTATTTTTCACTTTAAAATAATACTTTGTGGAACAAATGTTTGGTAAGACATCCTAAAATAATGCTACAAATAAGGTATATACATTACCTGGTAATGTGTTATATAATCACTACCCATTACCAAAGTTTTGCTGGGATCTCGTGTCTGGTACTTTTATAAACAACTGAATAAACTAATGAATGAAATAGAACAGAAAAAGTTTTTTAAAATTTCCTTTTAAAAACATAGAAATATTTATATTGCTTTCAACATAATTAGCTAAATTTGAAGATTCAGAATTAAAGAAATTAAAAAAAAAAATTTCATAAAAAATATATTTTTTATTAAAAAAAAAAAAATTTCCTCAAAAGTTTTATTATTTTTTTTTTTTAGTTTTTCATCAAAACTTTTAATATGATAATATTTTTAGGCTGGTGTTTTATTTTAAAAATGATGAAGGACGCCACCTCAGTTTGACTAAGCTAGCGACTAACAAAAAAGAAAATAGGAATTACTGTTTTCATTTTCTTAAAACCAAAAAGGTGTGTAACTTCTCTTTGTAACTTGGATAATAATTCACCTGCTGGTGAATAAAACTGTTTTTCAACAGCTGGTAAATAAAGCGTAATATAATTATTTATCAACAATTTTTTTTTATAACATTTTTTATACCCTCCACTCTAGCGGTAGAGGGTAATGAGCAAATCCATGGGAAATTTAACTGAAGAATCATCGATTTTGTTTAATTTTGGTTATTTGATAAAGCTTCGTAAATGATTAAAAAACATATTTTTTTTTTGTTGGATTTAAACTTTGGAAGATATGGGCGTTTAAAAAAGCGCTTTTATGACAATATTGAGTTTTAGGCAGTTTTTTAACCTTTTTGTACTTGGAAACCGTAAGTCGTACGAAAAAACTTATAAAAAGAATATTGTAGATAAAATTATGAAGATTTTAATTTATTTTTAAAATTTTGTTTTTTAAAAAAGTTTTAGCAAAAAATTTTAACAAAAAATTTAGAAAACAATTTTTAATTGTCCTTTTTACCATGGATTTCCAAAAGAAAAATTTTGTTTTAAAGTTAAGAGTGCCCTTTTAACGCTGTTAAAATTTCAGAGAGGTTTTTTTTCGTATTGTTGAGCAATAAATTTTTAAAGTTTGTTAGAGAGCCAAATATTTGATTTTTTCAATATTTTGGCAAAAAAAAAAAAAATAAAAAATTTAGCGTTTTCATAAACTTTAAAAATGTATTGCTCTACAACGCGAAAAAACACCTCCATGAAATTTTAACAGCTTTAAAAAATGTTCTTATTTTTGATAAAAAATTTTTATTTTGGAAATCCATGATGTCCTTGATAGGACATTCCAATATTGTTTTAAAAAATTTTTGATAATTTTTTTTTGAATTTTTTTTTTTGTTTCTAAATTTAAAATCTTTATAATTTTATCAACAATCTTGCCACCGAAAGTTTTTTCGTACAACTTACGGTTTCCGAGTCAAAAGTCACAAAAAAACTGTCTAACGTCAACTATTTGATTTTTTGCCAAAATTTTGGAAAAAAAATATTAAATATTTGGCTCTCTAATTAACTTTGAAAATTTATTGCTGAACAATACGAAAAACCACCACTCTGAAATTTTAACATGGTTAAAGTGGCATTCTAGACTTTAAAACAAAGTTTTGCTTTTGGAAATCCATGGTGTCCTTCCAAGGAAAAAAAAGACATTCAAATATTGTTTTTAAAATTTTTTGTTTAAATTTTTGAAAACAAAAAATTTTTTAAAAAAAAATTTAAATCTCTGTTTTTATAAGTTTTTTTCTTACAACTTACGGTATCCGAGTACAAAAATGTTAAAAAACTGTCTAAAAGTCAATATTGTCAAAAAAAAAAACGCTTTTTTTAAACGCCCATATCTTCCAAAGTATTGATCCAAAAAAAAAAAATATGGTTTTTAGTCATTTACAAAGCTCTATTAAATAACCAAAAATAAACAAAATCTGTGATCCGTCAGTTATATTTCCCATGGAAAGTTTGTCAGTCCGTTTGTAACACCTCGAAATATTGGTCTAAGACCCCATTAAGTATATGAGGCATTCCACACCAAATGTCCCGCTACAGAAAAACATGTGTTCCGTAAATTTCTGAATAGGTTATTTGGATAGCCCTATATGAAACTAAGGAAATTGCGTTTTTGGTTTTTCAAATTTTCAAAAACTGGGCTTAGGAGACGTGGTAAAATTTTGGAAAAGTGGTAAAATTTGTGGCGAGTTGCCTTGATTAAATATTTATTACATTAAAACGGAATGCACCACAATCTCAAAAATTTACATTCTGATATAGTTTTGTATTTTTTTTTTTTTTTAATTTTCAGAACCCGTTCTGAAATTTTCCATTTTTTAAAAATGTCAATTTATTAAAAACCATGTCACATTTTTTCTTATTTTTTAAATTTTTTTTTTAAAGTTTAGATGTTTGTCCATTAGGGCTATAACCAAATTTTTGGCATAGCACCACGTGATAGACAACATTATTTTATTAAATAAAATCGCTTTCTACGATCATTTTGCGAAAAAAAACCACACGCACCAAATGCATTTTCTAAAAGTCCTCAAGAATTTTTTTTATTAATACAATATTTACGTATTTTTTATTTAATAACAAGTAACAAGTAAAAATATTTAAAAAAAATACTAATGTCTCCTTATTGAAGGAAATAAACTTTAGATTTAAAGTTTGTGCTGATTTACATAAAGGATAAATATCATGGACCACCTTAATGGCACGTTCCACGCAAATATTACTTGGAATTATTGAATATTCTTTTGGAATTTCTAGTTAGGGACTGCTCCAGAGATTTAAAGTCATCTTTCCTTCCCATCGGTGGTCTGAGAACCATATGTCAAACCATTTTCCACAAACAAAGGCACATATTGGGTAAAGCTCAGTTTGGTAATTTGGTATTAAAATGAATGTTACAATGTTGTTGGGGAGGTGGAAAGTACCCATTAGGTACCTTCCCCGCCTACCTTAGTTTTAGTTTCGGACTCGACTAAAGCGGAATCATAGTTAAAATACCAACATTTTGCGATTAAAAAAAAAATACAAAAATATTAATTTAAAACTTCATCGAGTTTGGTGCGTGTACTTTTTTAACATCCGCGAAAAAGTGAAAACATATTTCTTCATAGTTTTTCATGGCCTATATGACTGTGCTATGCCAATTTTAATATTTGGAAAAAATGTAAAAAACGTATACCCCTATTTTCCATCCACACAAAAAAATTCAGAAACACGTTCTTCGTTTTTTTCGCATTTGAACTTTAAATTTCATAACAATTTTGTAATTTGCTTGCATTTCTTTGTTTTAACGTTGCGAATGAGTAATATTTATGCAATTAATAATACTCATTCGCAACGTTAAATCAAGAAAATACAAGCAAATTACAAAATTGTTATGAAATTTAAAGTTCAAATGCGATTTTCTCGAAAAAAAACGAAGAACGTGATTCTGAATTTTTTTGTGTGGATGGACAAACATCTAAACTTAAAAAAAAAAATTAAAAAAAGAAACAAAAGTGGCATGTTTTATAATAAATTGACATTTTTAAGAAATGGAAAATTTCAGAACGGGTTCTGAAAATTTTCCAAAAAAAAAAAAATTTTTAATCGATAGCCCATACAAAACTATATAAGAATGTAAATTTTTGAGATTGTGGTGCATTCCGTTTTAATGTGATAAATATTTAATCAAGGCAACTCGCCACAAATTTGACAATTTTTCCAATATTTGACCACGCCTCCTAAGCCCAGTTTTTGAAAAATTGAAAAACCAAAAACGCAATTTTCTAAGTTCCATATAGGGCTATCCATACAACCTATTACGGTACACGTGTTTTTTTTTTCGCTGGACATTTGGTGTGGAATACCTCATATTATTCATGATCGTCGATCGATTTTAAGACGATCTAGCGATGTCCGTCAGTCCATCTGTCCGTCTGTCTGTCTGTTGAAAACACGCTTAATTTTGAAAGACTTTACGGAGGCTCCTGAGGTTTGGCATATATGTTGGTCAGGTAGGTCAAGTTGGTATTGCAATCCAGCAAAATCGGTCCAGTTTCAAAAGTTATGAGCAAAGACTGAATTTCGGCAATGGTTTTTTGTGAATTTATTAGATAAAAACATGCTAACTTTCGAAAGGCCTATCTGAGGATGCTGAAGCTAAAAATATATATATTTGTTCGTTCCGCTGCTCTGATCATATTGAATTTCCGCCAGATCGGTACTGTGGTTCAAAAGTTATTAGCAAAACCGTGAATTTCAGATTAGTGTCACCTTAAATTCACGTTAAACCCGTTATTAAACATGTTTTAAGAACATTGCTAAGTCATAAAAATATTTTACAACGTATTTTTGTCACTCAAAAAATTTTACACTCAAAAAAATAGTAAATCTTTTTTATTTTTCAATTATTACAAAAAAAAAATGTTTTGTTACACAAAATAAAATATTTCTAATCAAAAATTTTATTTTTTTCGCGTTAGAATATTTACTATCACTTAAAAAGGGAATTGTAGCGGGTATTCATAGATTCGGCAAAGTCGAATTTAACGTTTCTTTTTGTTTAATTTAATATCAATTAAATTTTTAATTAATATAATCCATTGTTTAATTATTTTTTTACTTTATTTTATTTAACGTTTTAATTATATTTAAGTTTTATATTAATAAAATATTTAATTAATATAATTAATTGTTTAATTCTTTTAAAATTTTATATTAATTAATTATTTAATTAATATAATTAATGGTTTAATTAAATTTTTAGCTTTATTTATTTTTTGTTTGTTTTATTTTCCGTGTGTGTATTATGAATGAATGAAATGTATTAAATATTTTTCATTGCATTAATGAAGTATTTTACATGCCAAACGAAATTTCACACATGATGTGAAATAATTTCATAAAACTTGCTTCATTAGATTTCATAACTTTATTAAAATAGTTCATTAACTTTAATTTAACTTTTTTTTAAATTAAAAAAAAAAGGTTTTTCCTACAAGAAACATCATGAATTGTCATAAAAAATAGTTGAAAATATTCTCTTACAAGGGAGGGCCTTTAGATGCATCCACCGATTGTCCCGAAACTTGTATATGGAATTGAGCTGAGAAAAAGAAGAGTTACCTGTCTTATCTATGTTATCTATGCCTAATGGCTCACCGCTTCTCCGATATTGAAGAAAAACTCCATAAGCTCGCTACAAACGCAAATGCAGTGGGTTTAAAAATTAACATCAAGAAAACAAAATTACTACGTATTGGTTCAGCAATCGCTACGCCTCTTAAACTGAATGGAGAAACCATCGATGACGTTGTATCTTTCAGTTACCTCGGAAGTATTTTAACCAAAGACGGAGGCTCAGAAGATGATATAGCCAGCAGAATAAATAAAGCTAGACTAGCTTTCCATAGCCTACACAAGGTATGGAGGTCAACCAAATATCTACAAAAACCAAGATACGTATTTTCAACTCTAGTGTCATGTCCATCCTGCTATACGGTTGTACAACCTGGGGTACAACACAACATCAAATGGCCAAAACTCAAACGTTTATTAACCGATGTCTACGACAAATACAAAAAATTTTCTGGCCAAATTGGGTGACGAACGAACAACTGTTGTCAATCTCAAATATGGCCCCTGTTCCGAAGGAGATATTAAAGCGTAAATGGACCTGGATAGGCCATATACTCCGAAGACCAATAAATGATATCGCAAGAGCTGCCTTAGAATGGAATCCTTAAGGACATCGCCGACCCGGTCGACCTCGTAACACCTGGCAACGAACACTCGAAAAAGAATGCCAAACGACAAATAAATCATGGAAACAAATCAAATTCCTCGCCAGTAATCGTGATGAATGTAGAAGATTCGTTGGTGCCCTATGTTCTACTACATGAACTTTCTACGAATTATTTCAAAACTTTGTATATAATTCTTATGAATAAAGGCAATAAAATATATTATATATATGTATATTATTTTGGCGGTCGCATATATATGCCTCCCCCTACCCCAAAGTTTTTACATTTTTGAAAATAAGGATAAAAAAAGTCAGTTTTCCCAGTCCAGCCGTCTAGACGCGTCTGTGTGTCTATCTGTAGAATACACTTTACTTTCTAAAATAAAAGATCTAGCCTCCTGAATTTTTGCACCAATACGCCTTATACGCTGATTAAGTTCTTATTGTGTAAATTTAGACTATGCACAGTGGCCGAAATGGCCAATCTAGCGGCGCTTAATTCGGAAATGTAAAATAATAAATACTAATGCTTATTTGCGATTATAAAATTTAAAAAGAATTAATTTTTAAACAATATTTATTTATTTTTATGTATTTTGGGAAATTTATGTGAATATTAATAGGGTGGTTTATATGAGGCCTAGAAATTAAAATGGTCCGATTCCATTAAAATTTAGAGCGATTGTTTATGAATATAAAAAACATTTATTGGTCGAGTTTCAAGAGGATATCTTGAATACTATTGTTAGGGGTATTTAAGTAAAACTTGAAGGGGACATTTACATGGGGGCTATGGGTTAACATGGATTGATATTGTCAAAATTTAATAGGTTTTGTTCTTGCGATAAAAGAAACTTAAATTTCAAATTTCAGCCAAATCGATTGAAAATTGTGGTCTGCATCGGATTTATACTGTATATTTGGACACCAGATGGACCCTAAAAAACCGAGCAACTTGCGCGAACTAGCACGCCATACTGAAACGTCACAACAAAAATATCCCAAAATAATAAACAAAACAGGAATTGGACCGAATACGATCGAATTTCAAAAGTTGCAGTCCATGAAACTATAGGTAATATCACAAATGTAAACTCCTATAATGAACTAATAATAAACTAGATACACCTAATAATAAACTAGAACTAATAATAAACTAGATACATCTACCTTGCTTAGTTTTTGAGATACGTGATTATAGGGGACCACTAGGGTCTTCAGAATTCAAAAACTCGATAACTTCAAAACTATTACTCGGAGAGCTTTTGACTATTTTGCGGTCTTGTTCTACGTGTTGAGAGCTACAAAAATGGTTTTGGACTTTTTGTTATGTCAGCAATATTTACCGAGATATGATCATTTTAAAATTTTCGGGAATGCTAACTTTTTTGGATCCAAAGTTAGAGCCCATTAGGGTCCAAACATGTGAAGAGGGCCGGCGATACTATGGAGAGCTCGAAAACCAAAAATGGCCTCCATTTTGCTCTATCTGGCTTAGTTTCCGCCATTTTAAGTTTTCTGAAAATAAAAAAAAATTTGCCATTTATTTTGCTAATATTAGCAAAAAAGCTTGTAAAAATTTGGTCAACTCAATTTTAAATTTAGCAAAAAAAATTATTTTAAATTTTGTTTAAAATTGCTATTGCGCTAAATGAAGTTTACAAGATATTTTTGCTTACATGCTAATCTCAACTAAAAATTTGCTAAAAGTTTGCTAACCAGCATTAGCAAAAAAAAAATAGTAAATCCCCACCAAAAACTACTGCTTCGCCGTAAGCAGGTTTGTAAGGGAATGTTGAGCGCTTATTTCAGCGCAATAAAAATGTAATGAAATCATACCTTCTTAGAAGCTTACTAGGTGCATTTTTGTAAGCATATTGGATGCTCAGAAATCATTGCTCCAATAAAGCACAAAAATAATGTATTACCATCACTAAAGTCTTCATGCCTGAAAAGTTTGTATGAAGGAAGTGCTCCTCGTAGGCACACAAATAACACTACAGTTTTAATGTCTGAATAGTGTGTAGTCGAAATTTTTGTTTTCACTTTTGCACATGCGTACACGTCTGTTCACAAAAACAGAAAATATCAACTGAATTAAAAGTGTATTTTTTTATTGCGTCATCCAAATTTTCGTTTTGCTGTTTGATGCTCGTAAGTCGTCGTATAATTCATAATTTTTTTCTCTCTGCCTTACGGTAGTGCATACTAGATGCACTACTGTAAGCGAATGTATTTAAAAATATCTGTTTACATTCGTAATTTACCGAAAAATTTATATTTCTATCTCTGCCTTACAGTAGTGCATCTAGTATGCACTACTGTAAGGCAGAAATATCTATGTGCTGAAGACGAAGCGCTTGTGTATGCCAGAAAAATTATGAACTGCTTCCACAATCTCGATTATTTTTTGCTGGGTCTACTAACGTATTATTTTGAGTGTATAACAAGTTCACAGGACGATGGATTTTCTATATTTTTAGAAAGATAATGTGCTCTAGTCGGGACTCCCGAGTAGGGAGTTAAGTTTCACCATTCACCTCTTTTTTTAAATTTAATGTTCTTTCACATTTTAAGATTTTAAAATTTTTTTTCTTGTAAATTGCATTTTCTTTAATAATTGCAAGAAAAAAATTGAAAATCTTAATATTCGAAAGAATATTAAATTTTTAAAAATTACGTAAATGGCGAAAGTGAACTCCCGAATAGAGCACAATGTAATTGTATGATTCTGATTAGAAATTAGAAAGAGCGCTCAGAACTTCAGGGCTATTAAAAAACATGTGTTTATCATCTGGGAAGATTTCTAAAAGGAAGAGTTATCAAAACTTAACTAAAAATGTCTTCAGAATCTGAGCGATTTTCTTATTCTGAAAACATTCGGGGTTTTGTTATTTTTGCTCCACTGAAACGATTTTGTTGGTAAAACATTGAAATGAAGATGTTTGAACACAGCTTAATTTCCTGCAATATAACGACAACAGTTTAAGGTGGTTGTGTTTAACAGTTGTTTTACTGAAATACCAATTGACCCCAAGTTTTTCCCATAGAAAAGGAGGTTTTTGGGGGGAAAAATAAAAAAACTTGGTCGTACACTTAAAATAATAACTCTGTTAAATACTCTGTAAAATGACTGTAATCTCAATTCGACAGATATTTGACAAAGTTATCTGTCGAAATACAGATTAGAAAAAAAAAATACTTAGTATTTTCCTGTGACCGAAAAACAAAATTTTGTAAAATTGGAGTTACTCGTTAAAAACTCGTTATTTTCACAAAAATAAAAAAGTAAATTTACAATTTGGAAGCATTAAATTGGGCAAATTTAACAAAATTTTAAATAATTTAATTTTTTTAATTTTAATTATTGTTTTTGAAGCAGAAAAGTTTTACTCACAAAATGGATTTAACTAAAACTTTGTAAATTTACAGAGTTTTTTTTGGTAAAATTTTGAACTCATAAAAAGCATTGAACTTAAACTTTGTAAATTTACAAAGTTTTTTTTGGTAAAATTCTTTTCAGTTTTATCAATATATTATAATTCTGTAAATTTACAGTTTTTTTTTTATCGAAATCATTTTACAGAGTTTTCTTAGTATAATAACAAAAAATCTTGCTGGTTGGAAATCTATGGTATTTTCTGCTGGCTCAGCAGAGTATCTCTGTAATTTAACAGAGTGATTATTTTGAGTGTACTGATTTAAGTTTATGAAAAAAATGGTCACCCTATACATGACGCACGTGAAATATTACAAAATTCCAATTTTGAAAAGATTAAGAACCACAAAAATCTATTCCTATTGATTTGGCCATTTACTATATTATTTATTTTTATACCCTCCAACTACAGTATGGGGGTATACTCACTTTGTCATTCCGTGTGTAACGCATCGAAATATCGGTCGGGGACCCCATAAAGTATATATAATATTGATCAGCGATCGATTCTAAGATATTCTAGCGATGTCCGTCCGTCCGTCCGTCCGTCTGTAGTTAACACGATGCAGTCCAAAATAAAAGAGCTAGACCCCTCAAGTTTGGCACAAATATGTCTTATGTTCCTAGGCAGGTTAAGTTCGGAAACTGGCAAAATCGGACCAGGGGGGAAAAAGTTCCCCCTTGAAGAACTAAACCAACATCTGAAAAAATACACATTTTAACATGTTTTTTTGTATTTTTGTTAAATAAATGAAACATTTGGTATATTTATCGCGATGGGAAGGTGCTCTCAACGTCCCCCACAGACCACATCAACCCCCCCCCCCCAAAAAAAAAACACCCCTGACAAACTTTTGTTTTTAATTTTTTTTACATTTTGGAGGGTATAAAAGATTCGGCACAGCCGAATTTAACGCTCTTACTTGTTTTTCTTTACATGAATATTTTTTTCTTTTTTTAAATTCATATACACACACCTTTTCTCTTGTTTTTCAAAGTATAAGTAAACAAACTTTTATATCATCATTTTAATATTGTTTTGAAAGAAAAAGTTTTTTGAAAAAATGCACAAAATAAAGTAAATAGTTCGCAGCAACTTGTGTTAGTTTTTGCAAAATTTTTAAATATGCGAATATGTTTTGTATGTATTTTTTTTGGTACAATTTCCTGGTAACATTAAGTCACAAGGGATTTTTGTTTTTTTTTAAACAAATGAAAAATTTTGTGTCATCTTTATAAGAAGAAGAATGAAAACTGGGAATAATTTCTTAAGTTTAAATGTTTAAAGGAATGACACTTATGATGGAGTGAATGAACATATGAAGTATGGAATACAGTTTAAAAAGTCTTAATAAAAGTTACGGAATATTTATTTTTAAAATGTTTTGTAAAGATTATATTTTTCAGCAATGGCGAAAATTAGTGGGATGCATTTGATAAGATCTGCTGTCGCCATAGTACGCATATATGATAAAGCAAATCAATAAACAAGAATTCAATTTAATGGTAAAAATCGAAAGCATTCCAAGGAATATTGATATTTAAAAATAAATGCAATCAGTGACTATTAATTTCGAATGGATTTTATTTGTGAATTCATTCGAAAAGTGGTTAATTCTTTGAAGCTTAAGTATCCTAAAGTCCAAAGTACATTTTTAAAATATTCGTAAGTTTTATTAAATAAAAAAACAGTGTCATAAATTAATAAAAATTATTTATATTAGAAAAAATTTCAATTAATAGACGTTTTATGAAAAAAAAAAATTATTAATTTTTCTGTACACCCGGTGAAAAATGAGCATATATGGATACATATATGTAAATATATGGATGCATATATGTAAATATATGAGCATATATGGTCATTAGGGTGGCAGCTATTTTGCAAAACTTCGAATTTGAAGGAGTGCACCCCTAATTTTTATTACATTTGGTCTAAAAATGCTATGCTAAAAATTTCAGCCAAATCGGACAACGTTAACACGAGGCGCATCGAGGTCAAAGGTCAAAGGTAAAAAAATAGCCATATTTTGATGAAAAACATTAAATAAATGGTGTTGTTTTTTGAATATATTGTTAAAAAGTGGTACACGAGTTGTTTTTAGTATAAGAAGAAAAATTCAAAATTTTTGGGTTTTCAAAAATTAACCCTTGTAAGTCTTTCGGGGTCAAAACGACCCAATTTTCACAAAATGACCCCTAAAACACGAAAATCAGCCCCAATTTTCTAAATTTATTGAAATAAACCAATGTTAACCCATATTTATATTCTAGTCTATCATAAATACTCAGATATGAAATACTGTCTTTCTAGGATGTCATTCACCCGTTTCACGGTAAGGCCAAAAATATGCATTTTATTTGGCGTGGTTCTCAAAACTGATATTTTGTTTTTTTTTCAAAATTTTCTTAAACAAAATTAGGAAAAATGCTGAAAAAACCACAGAATCTTATAAAATATATGTTAACATATAAAAAAAAAATTTTTTGCGGGATATCCCTCGGATAGTTTGGCGGGGGCATCGATTTAAACTCAGCGGATTTCGAGGAAAATGCCTTTTTTGCCCACAATTTATTCAATATCGAAAAAATTTGGTAAATATTTTAAAATTTGACAAAGTCAGGGTCATAATTTATTAAAAACTATGTTAGGCATTAACCCTAAACATTTTAGGAAAATAGAATAATATTAACCCGGTTTTTATTCGGGTCAAAGGTCAAATTTGGGGATATTTGGATTTTTTTTGGAAAAAGGCATCTAAATATGAAATGTTTATTGCGATTTTTTATAAAACTTGGTATAATTATTGTACGAGCTCAGAAAAATAATTATTTAATTTTTTTAAAATTAACCCATAAATGAACATGGGGTCAAAATGGCCCAGCACATTAAAATTTCTTTATATAGATTTTTATATTTTCTTTCGATTTTTATAAAACTTGTTATGATTATGTGCGAGGTCAGAAAACTAATTATTTGTTTTTTTTTTTTAACTAACCCATAAATGAACTTGGGGTCAAAATGGTCCAGCACGTTAAAAATTCTTAATATAGTTTTTTTTATTTTTTTTCTATTTCTATTAAACTTGTTATTATTTTTATAGAAATAGAAAAAAAAAAATAAAAAAACTATATTAAGAATTTTTAACGTGCTGGGCCATTTTGACCCCATGTTCATTTATGGGTTAATTAAAAAATCAAGTAATTAGTTTTCTGACTTCGCACATAATCATAACAAGTTTTATAAAAATCGAAAGAAAATATCAAAATCTATATAAAGAAATTTTAATGTGCTAGGCCATTTTGACCCATGTTCATTTATGGGTTAATTTTAAAAAAATTAAATAATTATTTTTCTGAGCTCGTACAATAATTATACCAAGTTTATAAAAAATCGCAATAAACATTTCATATTTAGATGCCTTTTTCCAAAAAAAATCCAAATATCCCTAAATTTTACTTTTGACCCGAATAAAAACCGGGTTAATATTATTCTATTTTCCTAAAATGTTTAGGGTTAATGTCTAACATAGTTTTTAATAAATTATGACCCTGACTTTGTCAAATTTTAAAATATTAACCAAATTTTTTCCATATTGAATAAATTGTGGGCAAAAAAGGCATTTTCCTCGAAATCCGCTGAGTTTAAATCAATGCCCCCGCCAAACTATCCGAGGGATATCCCGCAAAAAATTTTTTTTTTATATGTTAACATATATTTTATAAGATTCTGTGGTTTTTTCAGCATTTTTCCTAATTTTGTTTAAGAAAATTTTGAAAAAACCAAAATATCAGTTTTGAGAACCACGCCAAATAAAATGCATATTTTTGGCCTTACCGTGAAACGGGTGAATGACATCCTAGAAAGACAGTATTTCATATCTGAGTATTTATGATAGAATAGAATATAAATATGGGTTTACATTGGTTTATTTCAATAAATTTAGAAAATTGGGGCTGATTTTCGTGTTTTAGGGGTCATTTTGTGAAAATTGGGTCGTTTTGACCCCGAAAGACTTACAAGGGTTAATTTTTGAAAACCCAAAAATTTTGAATTTTTCTTCTTATACTAAAAACAACTCGTGTACCACTTTTTAACAATATATTCAAAAAACAACACCATTTATTTAATGTTTTTCATCAAAATATGGCTATTTTTTGACCTTTGATCTTTGACCCCGATGCGCCTCGTGTTAACGTTGTCCGATTTGGCTGAAATTTTTAGCATAGCATTTTTAGACCAAATGTAATAAAAATGGCGACACGAAATAACTCCCACATGAAATAACTCCCACGAAATAACTCCCAATGAAATAAATCCCACCAAAAATGAAATATGTCCCAATGGAGAAAAAAATGAAATAAGTCCCAACTGCAATGAAATAACTTCCACCTACAAAATGAAATAAGTGCCAATGAAATAACTCCCATTAATAATGAAAGAAGTCCCAATAAAAAAATGTAAAAGTCTCAACAAAAATTAAACAAACAATGAGGGAAAATATGTTCATATATCAGATAAGTCGAGCATAAGGATCCCGATCTTACTTTCGGTACAATACAAACATGTTATGATAACTGCCGAATGCGAAAGTTGACGGCTGATTTTTTTCAGAGTTTTTTAATAACATGCAAAAATACACTGATTGTGAGTGTTCTGTTTGACTTGATTCGGTAACCTATAAACATCGCGGCGATGTGCGATTAGCGGCGATTTTCAGTACCAATTTTTCGCCTGCGGTGCTTTTTGCGACAAATTTGTATGTTACCAAAAATTTAAAAGATTTAATTAGCACTTGTTGTATAAAGTGCCGCAGGCGAAAATTTGGTACCTAAAATCGCCGCGATTTTTGGTACCAAATTTTCGCCTGCGGCGCTTTTTGCGACAAATTTGTTTGTTACCGAAAATTTAAAAGATTTAATTAGCACTTGTTGTAAAAAGCGCCACAAACAAAAATTTGGTACCAAAAATCGCGGCGATTTTTGGTACCAAATTTTTGCCTGCGGCGCTTTTAACAACAAGTGCTACTTAAATCTTTTAAATTAAAGCGCTGCAGTCAAAAATTTGGTACCAAAAATCGCGGCGATTTTTGGTACCAAATTTTTGCTTGCGGCGCTTTTAACAACAAGTGCTACTTAAATCTTTTAAATTTTCAACTGTGGTTATTTTTCCAACAATCTTGTATGTTATCGAAAAACTTTCTATGTTATCGAAAAACACAACGCGTTGGATATTTTCACGTGCACCGTTTTTTTTAACAATTTTGTATTCTAACGAAAATATTTTCGGCTGCAGTACGCTCTTAACTCAAAAATTCTTGCTAGTTTTGGTAGAAAAATTTCTGAAACATACAAATTTGTTTGAAAGCACTGCGTCCAAAAATTTAGTACCAAAATCACAAAGAATTTTATTTTATTAATAATAATATTCTATAAGTCAAAATGTTCCAGATACATACACCAACAATGAAATAATAGTGGGAGTTATTTCATTGCTATTGTAGTGGGAGTTCTTTCATATGAAAGAACTCCCACCGAAAATTATGAAATAACTCCCAACAAAAATGATAAAAGTCCCACTAAATTGGGAGTTACTTCATATGAAATAAGTCCCAACTTTGTATGGAGTTTTTTTTGGGACTTTTTTCATTTTTAAGGTGGGAGTTATTTCATGTGGGAGTTATTTCGTGTCGCCATAAAAATTAGGGGTGCACTCCTTCAAATTCGAAGTTTTGCAAAATAGCTGCCACCCTAATGGTCATATATGAAATTGTATGCAGTCATATATGATCATATTTGCAACATACATGTCCATATACGTAAAATGAGGGCATATGCCCATATATGACATATGTGGACATATATGGATCATATATGTCATATATGTTCATATGCCCTCATTTTACGCATATGGACATATATGTTGCAAATATGATCATGTATGCCTTCATACAGTATCAAATATATTCATATATGCTACATATATGGACATACATGAAGCTGTATGAACGCATATATGATCATATTTGTACCATTTTTCACCGGGCAGCAAAATTTTTTCTTCTCCGATTTTCTACTAGGCCTAAACCTCATGTTTTACCAATTTGAGGCCAATCGGATTAAACTAACCCGTGGCGCCCGGCGGTCAAAGTTTTGGATTTTTGAAAATTTATTATTAAATATACACTCTAATTAAAATGATTTCAGTTTCCTACTATAAATTGGGTAAATTTACACAAATTGCTAATTTCTACTTAAAAATATTGAAAATTTACTATATTTATAGTAGTACTTACATTTTTTGAATTTGTTGAAATTTACCCAATTTATAGTAGGAAACTGGACTCGTTTTTTTAGGGTTTATCTTTCGACTCATATTTGTATATTTTGATGTGCTGAGCACGAATATAAAAAAAAAATAAAATCGGTCGAACAGTTTTCGAGATATCGCTATTTGAAATTTGCAAAAAATTGCGGTTTTTTTCCTAGGTTCAAGAATTTTTTAAAAAAAAAAGTCTCAAAATTTCATTCCTACTAGAGGAACACCACAAGGTGGGGTTCTGTCACCACTGCTCTGGCTTCTGGTGTTGGACCCCATTTTAAAGGAACTAAAGACTTTAGGAACCACAACAATAGCATACGCTGATGATGTGGTTATTCTATCATGTGGCAAATATCTGGATACTATATCCGAGATTTTAGAGGGCTCACTTAAGGCTATGTGGAAGTGGGCTTCAGGAAATGGACTTAATGTCAACCCGCAGAAAACGGAAATGGTCCTTTTTACTAGAAAATACAAAATCCCAGAATTTAGAAGGGTTCGAGTGGGAGGAGTTGAAATTCCAATATCACCGCATGCCAAATTTCTTGGAGTGTTCTTGGACAGTAAGCTGTTCTGGAACAAGAACTCTGAAGAAAGGGTAAAAAAGGCAAACAACGCGTATTACGCGTGTAAGAAAATGTTCGGCAGTACCTGGGGTCTAGAACCTAAAGTCACTTACTGGATTTATACTTCAATCGTAAGACCAATCTTACTCTATGGAGTTTTAGTCTGGCATAAGGCACTCGAAAAGGATGTGACGCTTAAAATGTTTCAGAAGCTTCAACGGCAAATGGGACGGAGTATCACTGGCGCTTTGAGAACAACATCAGCCGACTCTATCGACACTTTATTGCACTTATTACCAATTGATCTCTTTGCTAAGGGCGAGGCTTACAAGGCTTGCCTCAGACTCAAAGAGTCAAATTGGTTCAAGTATCGCAACTTTGGACACAGTAACATTGCTAATATGGACCGTATTGACTCTGATTACACAGTGCCCAAACTAGTTTTCGACCGGAAATATGAAGTCAGATTTCCGGATCGAGAATTCTGGTCGATCTGGCAGGGCCCTCCTGCGAACTCAATAAATATCTTTACTGATGGATCGAAGCAATCGCATGGTGTGGGAGCTGGTTTCACAATATTGGAACTAGACCAACACTTATCTTTTAAATTACCCGCAGACTCGAGTATCTTTCAGGCTGAGATAGCTGCTATATCAAAAGCTGTGGAATTTATGGCAAAGGAAAAAGGTGCAACCCTTAATTTCTACGTGGATAGTCAAGCTGCTCTAAAAGCACTCTTGAGCTACCAAATTAAATCGAAAACGGTTTTAAAGTGTTACGAGAATTTAAAACAACTTTGCTTGAATAATGAAGTTACCTTATTATGGGTACCAGGGCACGAAGGAATAGAAGGAAACGAGAAAGCAGATGAACTCGCGAAACTTGGAGCAGATGGCATAGGTACCAACATAATGCTTTCACCGCCACTCCAGCATTACAAACTAAAACGAAATACCCTTACTGTCGCCAAGGCAAATCGAAGATGGAAGGAACTTAGGACAAGTCGTATAAGCAGAATTTTATGGCCACGCTATGATTTAGGAAGAACAAAATTCTTACTAACACTTACGAGAATAGAATGTCGTATGTTGACAGGTCTAATAACGGGACACTGTCTTGTCGGAAAACATGCCAAGAACATGAATCTTATTATGGACGCAAGCTGTAAAAGGTGCGAGACACCAGACGTCGAGGAGACCATTGAACACATCCTGTGTCACTGCCCGGCTTTGGCACGAACTCGACTATCAATTATGGGAAGTTCACAGTTCGAGACTTTGGAGGAAATTACGAGGATAGACCTGAAGAGTTTGAAACAGTTCGCGATGAAGGTCAATGTATTTAGTTTACATCGATAAGCGGAAAGAGTTTTGTGGTATCGCTATGGACCAACTGGTCTATGCGGAGTGCCCATCTGGCACCGCCACCCTAACCTAACCTAACCTTCATTCCGCCGACCCTTTAGTAAAGCTTGATACAATTTTTATTTAAAACTAATTTGAGCCAAATTCGATCATCTTAACCCGTGTCGCCCTTCGATCAAAGTTTTGGACTTTTGGAAAATTTCAACCAAAATTTTGGATATTGGACAATGAAAAAATAAAAAAAATATATCCCGCGATACATTATTTTTGTTAATTTAAGCATGCTGAATACAAATATCAAACCGTTTATAAAATCGGTCGAGCGGTTTTCGAGATATCGCCATTTAAAATTTGTCAAAAAAATTGCAAAATAGGCGGTTTTTTACGATTAAGATTTTTTTTTTAAAAGTCTTAAAATTTCTTTACTTTAACCCTTTCATAGAGCTTGATACAGTCTTTCATTTAAGCCTAATTTGAGACAAATCCGATCATTCTAACCCGTGGCACCCTGCGATCAAAGTTTAGGGTTTTTGGTAAAAAGTTTCTAAAAAGCCAAAATTTTGATCGATGGGCGCCACGGCTTAAAATCATCGGATTTGGCTCAAATTAGTTTTAAATGAAAAATTGTCTCAAGGTCTACAAAAGGGTCGGCGGAATGAAATTTGGAGACTTTTTTAAAAAAATTTCTTTAACGTAGGAAAAAACCGACATTTTTAACAAATTTGAAATGGCAATATCTCGAAAACCGATCGATATTTTTTTTGATATTCGTGCTCAGGGCATTGAAATTAACAAATATGATGTCGAAAGATAAATATTTTTTAATTTAATTTTTAAAAATTTTTAAAAAATCCTTTACTTTGACCGCCGGGTGCCTCGGGTTAAAAAAAAATGCCAGACTATTGACAATGTATGATCATTAATATATGATATGCACCCTCAAACTATGGATATGGACAGCCATATATGAACATACATGGTCATTTTCACCCGGGTAGGTAAAATATTTTTTATTTTAATGCACATGCACCCTCAAACTACGGATATGGACAGCCATATGAGTCATTCCACACCAACTGTTCCACTACAGAAAAACCATGGTGGTTTCAATAGGATATCATTTGTAAAGTATTCGCCCTTAGGGCACTATTAAATAACAAAAACAAAATTTAAGATTTTTCAAAAAGTGGGCCTTGGAGGCATGGTCACGCACTCTCACCAAGGAAATTATTTTAATCACGCATGATAATTTATTTCGCTCACGATCAGTCACGCTCACGTGAGTATCGTGCCCGTGACAACATTCTGTCTACTCACGTGAGCGTGCGTGAACGTGAGGAAAATTAAAAATCGTGCGTGATTAAAACTTTTCCTTCGTGAGCGTGCGTGAACGTCAAAAAAACTCACCCACGAAAACATCTCTATTTTAAATGTCTTTTAAGAGTTAATATTACTCATTCGCATACGTAATATACCCCATTATTGTAAATTATAAGCATAGTGCAATGTTCAACATTTTTTTTCTCGAAAACAAGGAAAAAAGCATCTCTGAAAATTTCAGAACAGATAGACATACACCTTAACTAATTTTAAACATTTAAAAAAGAAATAAAATTGTGGCATGTTTTTTGATAAATAAAGTTTAAATTTAAATTTAAAAATTTCAGAACTTCTTCTGTAAATTTTCCAATTTTTTTTTTTTTAATCGATAGCCCATACAAAAATCTATTAAAAACTTTTATTTTAAAGACATCACTGTGTTTCATTTTATTGGCATAAGTATTGAAATAAAGATACTTAGGCAAAAAATGCTGAAATTTTCAATTTTTGACCATGCCTACAAAGCCCACTTTTTGAAAAAACTGAAATTTTATTTGTGTTATTTAATAGTGACCTAAGGTCGAATACTCTGCAATTGATTTCATATTGACATGACATCACTTTTTTTTTGCTGAACATTTGGTGTGGAATGCCTCATATATGAACATTAGGGCGGGTCGATTTGTATGGATCGAAAAAAACTGAAAAATCGTATAGCAAAAACAAAATCTACAAGAAATTCTAAAAAACTTTTCCAAAGAAACCATTGGTCTAAAATCAAACCCTATACCGCGCCTAACGACATGAAAATCCGTCCGTCCCACAGTGGGAAAAAACACCAATCTGGCAGGAAAAAAATCATATCTTCTAAACTATTGGTCTGATCCGAAAACAATACTTGGAGATTTTATAGCTAAGGATATGAGCTTTTTGTATAATGAATAATAAGAAACTGTTTTTCAATACAGGGTGCCGCAAAAGGTGTTATATATGACTACCTCAGGAGTATTTTTTTTTGTACCTGTTAGCTGTGGAAAATTATGTTTAAAATAAGAATTTTATACTATTTGAAAAGTAAATGGGGTTATCAAATATTGTAAGTGAAATCTGATAACATTTGGACATATACCCTACATCCAGCATATAACTAAAATAGGAGTCCTAGCACCTGATTTCATAAGCATATACGAATTTTTAGTTAACCTTTTGTCAATGTATAGTGCCATTGCCTCTTCTGGTGTGTATTATGTCGGTGTTTCAGAGGGGTAAAATACGCCTTTTTTCATCTTTGTAGCCCTTTTTGGTGTTTTTTTTTAATTTCATCTAATAATTGGGCTGCATCTCTCTTTCCAGATTTGTACAGACTTACTTTCGTAGCGACCAATAATTATTCCTTGATGTTATTTTGTACAAGATCCGAAACACGACTCCTCTTGGATTTTTTTGTCGTTTCCAAAAAAGTCTTCAAAGGACGCCCTCGAGGATGTGAAGGTCCTGGTTTTTCGTCTTCTACTAGAAAATCTATATTTTCATTCAACCTTATATTGTAATGATTTTCAAAACTATATAAATTGAGAGAAACACTGGCCCATCTACATTTGAATTTACTACATAAATCTCGCACACTAACAGTTAGTTCTTTATAGCTATCATTCTCGTTGCAGATGTTATTTCCAAGTTTGGACAAGATATAATTGATAACTGTTGAGTTTCCATCAGAAGCACTGTCGCATTTACGCCAAACTTCAAATATCTTTCTCCGTTGAAATGATATGTCAAACAAATTTAAAAAAACCAAAAAGTTTATTAACCAATTCAAATGATATTATTAAATTTATTATTATTTATAACAATATTTTTATTAAGAATTTTTTCACCGACTGAATGCGACTTAAATCGGTTATTTAAAAATCATAAAATCAAAAAATATTTTAATTCAGCACGAACTTTTTTCAAGATTTCGACGCTCTACTATGTTAAAATCAATTTACTAACAATCCCTCGCGATTCTCAACATATACGTGAGTCGCGTTCATCGCTGTCTAGGTTTAGAATTATAATTATTGAAAGATCAAAATTACAAAAACATTTTTTAAAAATCGCTACGCAGGCCTACGCAGCTAATTTTTTGAATAGTAATACTTCATTATATGTAGAATAATCTATAATTAAAGATTAAGCAGCATCTGACAGCGTTTTTTTTGTAGCTCCATAAGAATTTAAACAAGTTAAAAAAAATGTTGTTTATGTAATTCGTTACGGGGGAGCCTTCGCAAAACAGATAACGTATGGAAATTTATACATAATATACCTAATAGCACCCTTTAAAAGAAATCAAACACTTGGTAGGTAACGGCTTACCCCTTCCGATACACGGCGATGGCAAGTTTACTATTATAAACAACTAACTGTGAGAGCCCAATAAATTGTCAACATTTGATAGTGTGTAATTCCCTAATGGGTTAACTAAACTTTAAGTTCTTAACGGATTAAAACGCTGTCACTATCCCACTTTAAAATCGCATTATAACTTTTTTAAAATTTGTTAGTTATATTTTGAATTATTTCCCGCTAGATTGGCAATTTTTCCCACTGTGCGTCCGTCTGTCTTTCTGTCTGTGTGAGACATGCTAACTTTCAAATGTTAGCAGAAGAATGAAAAATATATACGGTAAGCTGCTGAAGCGTGGCGTGTATATTTGTTATACTTCCAGTCAGATTAATACTAAATTTCAGCGAAATCTGTCCAGTTGTTTATAAGTTATTAGCAAAATGGAGAATTTCAGATGGGTTTTAACCCGAACTACCGTGTTAAAAAAAACGCTAAACACGCTTTGAAAAGAAATGATAAGCCAAAAAAAAATATTTTAGAAAATATTTTTGTCACTCAAAAAAACTAAAAAAAAAAATATTACACTCAAAAAAAATTACACTCAAAAAAAATTACACTTGAAATTTTTCTTTTTTTACTAAAATTATTAAAAAAAATGTTTACTCAAAATAAATCAAATACTGATGGAAAAAAAGTAATAAGTTATCAAAAATTTTTATCGAACGCAGCTTTTTTCCTCCCCGATATGCAACTCTCCAATTTCATCCCACAAAAGTATCTGTGTTTTTTTTGACGAAATGTCATTATGATCCCCAATTACATACTTTTATTTACTAAGAAAATCCGCTGCCCCAGCTTCACTTTGTAATTAGAATACAAAGGCTTTGGAGGGAATCGAACCCACAACCCCTGCACTTACTTTCAGAGTATCACGCTACATATTAATATACTGCTGCCGAATATAAAATAAATAATGAAGTAAAATTATCATGGATTAACGATAACAGCAGCGATTAATTGTTAAAATTTCTTATTATAATTTTTCGTCTGTGGCGTTTTCATTACAAATCAATCTAATTATTTATTTCTCCATTTCAGGGATTATGTCTAATTTACTTACCGTTCATAATCCCAAAAATTTTTTAATTTATATCCAGCGGCAATTAGTAAAACATTCCCGCTGGATATGTTCTTGCAGCATATCGGTATAGGGTATGTTCAGCAACTTTGTAGAAAATATTATGGCAAATATTTTTGTGAAACATATTAACCCTCTAACTCCCTCTCATAACGGTATTTTTGGCTCTATTCTAACAAATCGCAAAAACACCCGATAGAGGGAGAGGGTTGGGATGAAATGTTTTACAAAAATTTTGCCAATAAAATTTTACTATATACGTCAGAGTACACCAAAGCTAAAAAATTAACACAAACACCAAACAAGAGTCAAGTTCGATGTCTTGCTTATGAAAAATAGGACGGACGGACAAATCTTTATGCAGTTAGGCGCGGTATAGGGTTTGATTTTAGAAACATGGTTTCTTTGGGAAATGTTCTTAGAATTTCTTGTAGATTATGTTTTTGCTATACGATTTTTGACAAAAAAAAATCGACCCGCCCTAATGAACATACATGGTCATTTTCACCCGGGTAGGTAAAATATTTTTTTTTATACCCTTCAACCACAGTATGGGGGTATACTCACTTTGTCATTCCCTGTGTAACACATCGAAATATCGGTCTAGGACCCCATATAGTACATATTGATCAGTGATCGATTCTAAGACATTCTAGCGATGTCCGTCCATCCGTCCGTCTGTTCGTCTGTAGTGGACGCCATACAGTCCAAAATAAATGAGCTAGACTTCCGAAGTTTGGTATGAATATTAGACTGCCCAGAAAAAAAGGAAGTTTTTATTTTCTTGGGGGATACCTGCAAATTTTGTTCCTTTTTGTGCAAAAAAATTCCGGTTTTTTTGGGATTTTTAAAATAATATCTAGAGGTCGCGATCTCGCGTTTTATAACGATTTATTTTTTTTGAGTTTTTTATTATTTTAAATTGTTAAATATGATTAATATGATAAAATATTAATAATTTCAGACAAAAAAAAAATAAATTAAAAATTAAATATCGCCCATTCCATGAGATGTCTCCCAGCATCTAATCAAATGTTCTTTAATTTATTTGAAATTTCGCACACATGTACACTATGGAGCAATTAAAACAAAATCGTTTTTAGTTTCGCGAAAATCCACGAATTCGCGAACGCGAATATATTCGCGAATTCACGGATTTTCTCGGAACTAACAATTGATTTATTTTAATAGCTTCATAGTGTTCATGTGTGCAAAATTTCAAATAAATTAAGGGACATTTGATTAGATGCTGGGAGACATCTCATGGAATGAGCGATATTTAATTTTTAATTTATTTTTTTTTTTTGTCTGAAATTATTAATATTTTATCATATTAATCATATTTAACAATTTAAAATAATAAAAAACTCAAAAAAAATAAAACGTTATAAAACGCGAGATCGCGACCTCTAGATATTATTTTAAAAATCCCAAAAAAAAACCGAAATTTTTTTGCACAAAAAGGAACAAAATTTGCAGGTATCCCCCAAGACAATAAAAACTTCGTTTTTTTTTTTCTGAGCAGTCTAATGAATATGTCTTAGGAAGGTTAAGTTCAAAAATGGGCAAAATCGGACCAAGGGAAAAAAGTTTCCCTTTGGAGAACTACACCAACCTAAGAAAACCCGCATTTTTTGCAGGGTTTTTTTGTACTTTTGCTAAGCAAATGCAACATTGTTGTCTCGGAAGAAGTTCAAAATCGAAAGGGGAGGTGTCTACCAGCAAAACCCCCCCCCCCCAAAAAAAAAAAGACTCCCCTGGATTTTTTTATATTGTTTTTTTATTTACATTTTGGAGGGTATAAAAGATTCGGCACAGCCGGATGTAACACTCTCACTTGTTTTGATTATTTTTAGGAAAAAGTCTTTAACGCCAAATCATTAGCCATTTTTCTATAATTTAGAAAATTGTACCATTTTTTTATTAATTTTTTTAATGTCAAACGAAAGAAAGCAATTCTTTATTTATTTCTTTTTGTACCCTCCACTCTAGTGATAGAGGGTATATATAAGTTTGTCATTCCGTTTGTAACACCTCGAAATATTGGTCTAGGACCCCATAAAGTATATATATTTATGATCCTCGATCGATTTTAAGTCGATCTAGCGATGTCCGTCCGTCCGTCCGTCTGTCTGTCTGTCTGTCCGTAGAAAACACGCTAACTTTTGAAAGACTTTACAGAGGCTACTGAAGTTTGGCATATATGTTTGTCATTTACCTGGTCAGGTTGGTATTGCAATCCAGCCCAATCGGTCCAGTGGTTCAAAAGTTATGAGCAAAAGAGTAAATTTCGGCAAGAGTGTTTCGCGAATTTACGAGATAAAAAACAAGATAACTTTCAAAAGACAATAATGAGACTACTGAAGCTTTGCCGTTCCCCGGGTCTGTTTGGTTTTAAATTTCAGCTCAATCGGTCCAGTGGTTCAAAAGTTATAAGCAAAACCCTGAATTTCAAATTAGTTTCATCTAAAATGCCACGTGTTTTAACAAGTTTTAAAAGCTTTGGTGCTTGTAACTTGTAACTTGTTTAAATTTTAAGCAATGCTTTTTAAACTTGTTTAGTTTTAAAAGCATTGGTAACTTAAAAACCACACTCGAAAAAAAATTTTACACTCAAAAAAAAAATTTACACTGAAAAAAAAAATGTACACAAAAAAAAATTAGTTTTTTTTTTTTACAAAAATTACAATATTTTGTGTACATACGTACGTGCATTCACTCAGAAATATTTTTACAGTAAAAAAAACATTACACTCGAAATAAATTTTACACTAAAAACAAAAATAGTATTTTTTTTTTTTTTTTAATGACAAAAAAAAGAGTTTTTTACTCAAAATAAATTATTTCTAATCAAAATTGTTAATTTTTTCACGTTAAAAAATGTACTACCCTTTAAAAAAAATGCAGGGTATTCAATGGAGGGTATTCATAGATTCGGCAAAGTCAAATTTAACTTTTCTACTTGTTTAATTTAATTTTCTTCTTTCTTAGTTAATGTGTTATGAGTTAGCGATAGAAATTATGATAGCAAAATTTAAAAATTTTATAATGTTATGATAAGATATGTTGTTATGTGTACTAAAAGGGAAAATCAATAGCGTCAAATAATATTTTACTTTTCAAAAGAAAAAAAAAAACAATATTAAATACATGAAAGAATGTAACACTAACAAACTCTAATGTTTTCAACAAAATTTGCATTAGAGTTGTATGAAAAAATATTTCGTTTTATTCTTAAAAAATCTTAAAATTTTTTGAAATATCACAGCTTTGATTTTAATTAAATTTCAGTTATAACAAAATTATATTTTCACCCCACTCTAATGTAATACTTATTCCAATGCATTTTTGCATGTTTGATATTCCTGTATGGTGTAAGTAACTACATTCACATTTACATATGAGCAAATCCATGTTAAATTTAAATGGGGGATATCCGCTTTTGGTGATTTTTGGTTATTATATAGAGGGTCATAAATGATTAAAAACCACATTTTTTTTGGATTAATACTTTGGCAAATATGGGAGTTTAAATTTTTTTTTTTTTGTCAACATTGACTTTTAGACAGTTTTACCATTTTATACTTAGACACCGTAAGTCGTACGAATAAACTTGTAAAACCAACAATTTACATAAAATTATTTACAGAATAAACATCCTCAAAATATAATATTTTAAAGGTCGAATAAAACAATTTTTATTTTTTAATAAAAATTAATCAGAATTTGAACATAATGGTTGACACGCCATGTGATGAATAACCCTAATATGGAGTATTTCTCACAACAACAACACAGAAAACATATTGTTGTAGTCCAATGGACTATCGTATGTAAAATTGTTTTAAATATTTTTGTTGGTTATTGACAATCGTTGCCTTATTAGTATGGTACAATTTCTTCGTCTTTCTAAGTGCCAGTTTACAGAAGGCGAACGATACACACGAACGAAAATTTTGCGTGTATTTTATTGCTGTTACAATAACAAAACACATGCAAAATTTTCGTTCGTGTGTATCGTTCGCCTTCTGTAAACTGGCAATAATTCTCATTGTGAATAGGGGCGAATATGTATTAACTAGCTTACCATCCCGGTACTTCGTTACCGGTTGTATTAAATACCGGATAATAAAAGGATCAGGATTACTCTATCGATTTCAAAAAATTTCCCCTACGTAGTCTTGGTTTTATCTACTTGTTTCCTGTTCTATTCCATTTTGTTCCCCGTTCTACTCCATTTCATTTCCAATTCCATCTCCTTCTTCTAAGGTCATTATTATAGGAACAAAAAAAGTACCAAAAGTACATTTTATTACCCTCATTAGAAACGGAATTTCCAAAAAGTACCTCATCCAGAATGTTTTTTCATCACCGAAGGATCCTATAATCCATATTTCAATTATCTACCATTGTTTCAGCAAATATTTAAAGTACTTTTTATCCCCGTTAAGAAACGGAATTTCCAAAAAGTGCTTTTCCCCATTTTTTTTCACCGAAGGATTTTACATTCCAAATTTTATGTTTCTGGACCCATTATATCAGGAAATAAATAAGTACACTTTTAACCCCTTTAAATTCCGAGAGGCGAACCTTTTCCAGTTTCACGTTTCTTTGATTATTATTTCAGGAAATAAAAAAGTACCAAAAAGTGTACTTTCGGTACTTTTAACAAAACGTACTTTTTATAGAAGGTACTTTTTATAGAAGGTACTTTTTATAGAAGGTACTTATTATAGAAGGTACTTTTTATAGAAGGTACTTTTTATAAAAGGTACTTTTTATAAAATGTACTTTTTATAAAAGGTACTTTTTATAAAAGGTACTTTATATAAAAGGTACCTTTTATAAAAGGTACTTTTTATTAAAGGTACTTTTTATAAAAGGTACTTTTTATAAAAGGTACTTTTTATAAAAGCTACTTTTTATAAAAGGTACTTTTTATAAAAGGTACTTTTTATAAAAGGTACTTTTTATAAAAGGTACTTTTTATTAAAGGTACTTTTTATAAAAGGTACTTTTTATAAAAGGTACTTTTTATAAAAGGTACTTTTTATAAAAGGTACTTTTTATAAAAGGTACTTTTTATAAAAGGTACTTTTTATAAAAGGTGCTTTTTATAAAAGGTACTTTTTATAAAAGGTACTTTTTATAAAAGGTACTTTTTATAAAAGGTACTTTTTATAAAAGGTACTTTTTATAAAAGGTACTTTTTATAAAGGGACTTTTTTATAAAAGGTATTTTTTATGAAAGTTACTTTTTATATAAGGTACTTTTTATAAAAGGTACTTTTTATAAAAGGTACTTTTTATAAAAGGTACTTTTTATAAAAGGTACTTTTTATAAAAGGTACTTTTTATAAAAGGTACTTTTTATAAAAGGTACTTTTTATAAAAGGTCCTTTTTATAAAAGGTGCTTTTTATAAAAGGTACTTTTTATAAAAGGTACTTTTTATAAAAGGTACTTTTTATAAAAGGTACTTTTTATAAAAGGTACTTTTTGTAAAAGGTACTTTTTATAAAATGTACTTTTTATAAAAGGTACTTTTTAAAAAATGTACTTTTTATAAAAGGTACTTTTTATAAAAGGTACTTTTTATGAAAGGTACTTTTTATAAAAGGTACTTTTTATAAAAGGTACTTTTTATAAAAGGTACTTTTTATAAAAAGTACTTTTTATAAAAGGTACTTTTTATAAATGGTACTTTTTATAAAAGGTACTTTTTATAAAAGGTACTTTTTATAAAAGGTACTTTTTATAAAAGGTACTTTTTATAAAAGGTACTTTTTATAAAAGGTACTTTTTATAAAAGGTACTTTTTATAAAAGGTACTTTTTATAAAAGGTACTTTTTATAAAAGGTACTTTTTATAAAAGGTACTTTTTATAAAAGGTACTTTTTATAAAAGGTACTTTTTTTAAATAGAACTTTTGATAAAAGGTACCATTATTTCAGTAAATAAAAAAAAGTACCAAAAGTACACTTTTTCGATTTTACCCCCGTAGAGTCAACCTTGGCAAAAACATAGCCTTGGAGAATATTTTTACCGGGGGGTGTACCTACATTGCAAATTTTAAGTTTCTAGGACCATTATTTAAGAAAATATAAAAGGTACCAAAAGTACAGTTTTTTACCCTTTTTACCCCCTTAGAATCAACATTGGCAAAAATCCAGCTTTTGTAGATCTATATTCCGGGAGGGAAACATACAGTCCAAATTTCAAGTCTCTGTGACCATTATTTCGGGAGATATAAAAAGTACCAAAAGTACAGCTTTTTACCCTTTTTACCCCCTTAGAATCAACATTGGCAAAAATCCGGCCTTAGTGGTTCTATATTCCGGGAGGTGAACATACAGTCCAAATTTCAAGTCTCTATGACCATTATTTCAGGAGATATAAAAAGTACCAAAAGTACAGTTTTTTGCCCTTTTTACCCCCTTAGAATCAACATTGGCAAAAATCCAGCCTTAGTGGATCTATATTCCGGGAGGTGGACCTACAGTCCAAATTTCAAGTCTCTAGCTTCAGCGGTTTGGGCTGGGCGATGATGAATGAGTATGTCAGTCAGTCAGTCAGTCAGTCAGTCAGTCAGTCAGTCACATTACTCTTTTATATATATAGATATTCTAGTTTGTGCACAAACGATTTGTCATTCGACACGTTTGCTACTTTGTAGTAAATCGTTTCTATTTTTGCTAAATAATCTTGACAATGGAATCTTGACAAATTGCGAAACACGTGTCGATTAAGTCTTGCAAAAATGATGATAAATTTAAAACAAAAAAATAATTTTCTTGAAAATTATGCTATGAGATTATCATGGTTTTAATTAGTAAAGAAAATAATGACATCGAGCCAGAATAAACATCCTCAAAATATAATATTTTAAAGGTCGAATAAAACAATTTTTATTTTTTAATAAAAATTAATCAGGATTTAGGGAAAAAAAAATTTCAAAAAATTTAGAAAGCAATATTTGAATGTCCTTTTTTCCTGGCAAAGACACCATGGATTTCCAACATCAAAAATTTGTATTAAAGTTTGGAATGTTCTTTTAATGCTATTAAAATTTTAGAGTGGTGTTTTTTGTATTGTTGAGCAATTAATTTTCAAATTTTGTTAGAGAGCCAAATTTTTGGTTTTATTTTAGTTTTTTTTTTGCAAAAAATCAAAAAATTATTTTTATCACCAACTTTGAAAATATATTGCTCGACAACACCAAAAAACTTCTCCCTGAAATTTTACTAGCATTAAAAGGACAATCTAAACTTTGAAAATCCATGGTGCCCTTGCAAGGAAAAAAGGACATTCGAACACTGTTTTTAAACATTCTTGTCGAAATTTTTTTTGAAAAATAATTTTTGTTTCTAAATTTTAAATCTCCATAATTTTATCAACAATATTTTTACAGAAGGTTTTTTCGTACAACTTACGGATTACGAGTAAAAAATAAAAAAAAAAACTGTCTAGAACTAACTACACTCAAAAAAATACGTTAGTAGATTTACAAATTTTTTTTGCTAATGCTAGTTAGCTAACTTTAAGCAAATTTTTAGTTAAGATTAGCATGTTAGTAAAAAATTCTTCTAAACTTCATTTAGCATATTACCAATTTTAAACAAACTTTGAACAAATTTCTTTTGCTAAATTTGAAATTGAGTTGACTACGTTTTTACAAGATTTTTTGCTAATATTAGCAAAAATAAATGGTATTTTTTTTTTTATTTTCAGAAAACTTTAAATGGCGCTATCTCGGAAACTAAGCCAGATAGAGCAAAATGGAGGCCATTTTTGGTTCTCGAGCTCTTCACATGTGTGGACCCTAAGGTCCTAACTTTGGATCGAAAAAAGTTTGCATTCCCGAAAATTTTGAAATGCTCATATCTCGGTAAATATTGCCGACACGACAAAAAGTCCAAAAGCATTTTTGTAGCACTCAATATGTAGAACAAGACCACAAAATAACCAAAAGCTCTCCGAGTAATATTTTTGAAGTTATCAAGTTTTTTAATTCTCAAAACCTCAGTGGTCCCCTAAAACCACGTATCTCAAAAACTAAGCAAGATAGAGCGAAACGGACAAAAATTTTGGCGATTTTTAAGGAACCCAACTAGGTCTAGGCCCATCGGGGTCTGGACCTATCGGGTCCGAACCCAATGGGGTTCTCAAATGTGTGTGAACTAAGTTGAAATAAAAAAAATTTCAATTAACTAATTCTTGGCAAAACGTTTTTGCTAACTTTACCAAAAAAATTGTGGGTTCAAAATCAGCAAATTTTCTTGTAGGTTTATAAGCTTTTTTTGCTAATATTACAGTTTTTTTTTTGAGTGTATATGATTTTTTTTTTAATTTTTGCAAAAAATCAAAAAACTGGCTCCACAAAAAACTTTGAAAATTTATTGCTCGACAACAACAAAAAATACCTCCCTAAAATTTACACAGCATTAAAAGGATAATCTAAACTTTAGAACAAAACTTTAGTTTTAAAAATCCATGGTGCCCTTGCAAGGAAAAAAGGACATTCGAACACTGTTTTCAATAATTTTTGTTGAATTTTTTTTTAAATAATTTTTGTTTCTAAATTTTTAATCTCCACACTTTTATCAATAATATTGTCATAGAAGGTTTTTAACATGATAATGTTTTTAGGCTGGTGTCTAATTTTAAAAAAGTTGCAGGACGCCACCTCAGTTTGTCTATATAAGCTAACAATTAACGAAAAAGAAAATGAGAATTACTATTTTCTTTTTCTTAAAACCAAAAATAATAAATCACCTCGTGGTGAATAAACCCGTTTTTCACCAGCTGGTGAATAAAAAGTAACATAATTATTTTTCAACAAAAAAAAAAAGTTTTTCATCCAATTTTTTTTTCATCAATTTTTTTTTTTCATTAATTTTTTTTTTTTTTATAATTTTTTTTTAATCAAATTTTTTTTTCATCAATTTTTTTTCATAAATTTTTTTTTTCATCAAATTTTTTTTCATAAATTTTTTTTTTCATAATATTTTTTTTTTTTTTTCATCAAATTTTTTTTTCATCAATTTTTTTTCATAATTTTTTTTTTCATCATTTTTTTTTTTTTTCATTAATTTTTTTTGATGACAAAATTTTTTTTTCATCAATTTTTTTTTCATTAAACTTTTTTTTTTATTAATTTTTTTTCATCAAATTTATTTTTTCATCAATTTTTTTCCTCTTTTTTTCATCAAATTTTTTTTTTCATGAAACTTTTTTTTCATCATTTTTTTTTTTTTTCATCAAAGTTTTTTTTTTCATCAAATTTTTTTTTCATCAATTTTTTTTTCCATCAAATCTTTTTTCATCAATTTTTTTTTTTCATCCAATTTTTTTTTTTCATAAAAATTTTTTTTTTTCATCAATTTTTTTTCATAAATTTTTTTTTCATATTTTTATACCCTCCACTTAGTGATAGAGGGTATATATAAGTTTGTCATTCCGTTTGTAACTCATCGAAATATCGGTCTGGGACCCCATAAAGTATATATATTCATGATGCCCGATCGATTTTAAGACATTCTAGCGATGTCCGTCTGTCCGTCTGTCCGTCTGTCCGTCTGTCCGTCTGTCCGTCTGTCCGTCTGTCCGTCTGTCCGTCTGTCCGTCTGTCCGTCTGTCTGTTGAAAATGCTGTAGCGGACAAAATATTACACAGAGATGACTGAAACTTAACATATTTGTTGGAAGTTCTCCCGAGAAGTTTGGTATTGCATTTGAGCGAAATCGGCCCAGCCGATCAAAAGTTATGAGTGAAAGTTTAATGACACCTCTTAAATTTTGAAAATACAAAATGCGTTTACACAGCTTCTACTTTACAGATTAAAATAAAATTTGGTACAGAATAATATTATACCATGTACAATGTCTGTGTAAAATTTTAGAAGAATTGGACAAAGGGGAGTGGCACCTCCCACATTAGCTTAGCATGCAAAATGCAATAACTCGGCTTCTGTTTAACAGATTCGAATGAAATTTGGTATAGAATGATATTTTAGCATGTCTGATCTCTATGTAAAATTTGGGCGGAATAGAAAAAAGGGGTGTAACACCCCCCATACAAACCTAGCATGTAAAATACTATAACTCAAATTCTGATTAACGTATGTAAACAAATTTTAACATGGAGTGTAAATATGGTCTTTGTGGCCTATATAGAAAATATGAGCAAATTTGGAGCAAAATTGGCACATTTAGAAGATGATTTATCTTGGCCTTTAATAAACATATTTAAATACATTTGAAAAATGTTGTTAATATTTTATGTTTTAAGTTTTAAGTTTTCAACAAAACTTATTTTATACACAGCAGTAGTGGGTTTGTTGTAATTTGCTCGGTTTTTTTTTATCTCTTTAAACATAGTCGTTAAATTGCTAAGACATTCAGAAGCAGTCTGTGGTATGATGGCTGCACTGTTGGCTTATCATTCATATGGTCGCAGGTTTGAGTCATGGTCGGGATGATTTTTTTTTTTTTTTTTATTTATTTTTTAGTTTCAATATTGTTTATAAAATTACAATTTATTAAAATCCCCTTAATAATTTATATTCGGCCTAACAATCTTTTGTATTCTTTGTCATTGGGAAAATGAAATAATTTTTGGAAAAAAAATTGTATTTTCTAAATTTTTTTTATACCATCCACCCTTTATTTGTGTTTTGATTGTTTTTTTTTTTGGATAATTTCTTGGATAAGATCAATATCAAACACATTCAATATATTTATATTTTGCGTCCAATTCTTACAAACGGACAGACGATTTCTGCCTATTGTCAATTTCTGGCAACTCTAATTTATCTGTTTTGGTTCTCGTTCTTTTAACATACCCGCTAAATTTTAAAGCTTTTAATCATTCTGTGGTATGATGGCTAGAGTGTTGGCTTTTCATACATGGAGTCCCGAGTTCGAATCATGTTAGGACTCAAGATATTTTTTTTTTTTTTTTGTTTGTTAATATTGTTTTTTATTATAATTTTATTTAAATCACCTAAATCTATTCCCTTCATTATATTTATCGAGTCATTGGTTTTTCTCAGTTTTTGCAAATATATAAATGTGCTGTTGTAATTAATTATTAATTAAATGTTGTTTTGTTTTTCTTCAAAAGCGAAATTGAATTTTGGTGGAAAAAATATGGTATATTCAACAAAATTTATTTTATAAACAGCAGTAGAGGGTTTGTTGTAATTTGCTCGGTTTTGTTTATCTCTTTTAAGATAGTCGTTAAAATGCTAAGACATTCAGAAACAGTCTGTGGTATGATGGCTGCACTGTTGGCTTATCATTCATATGGTCGCAGGTTTGAGTCACGGTCGGGATGAAGTTTTTTTTTTTTATTTATTTTTTAGCTTTATATTGTTTATAAAATTAGAATTTATTAAAATCACCTTAATAATTTATATTCGGCATAATAATCTTTTGTATTCTTTGTCATTGGGTAAATGAAATAATTTTTGGAAAAAAAATGTATTTTCTACATTTTTTATATACCATCCACTCTTTATTTGTGTTTTAATTGTTTTTTTTTTATAATTTCTTGGATAAGATCAATATCAAACACATTCAATATATTTATATTTTGCGTCCAATTCTTACAAACTGACAGACGATTCTGCCTATTGACGATTTCTGGCAACACTGTTAGTAACGGTTAATTTTGTTAGTTTATAGTATAGTATGATCCCTATAAAAAACTAGGAATATATTTTTAAACCTACCACTGGGTATACCTACCACTGGGTATACCTACCACTGGGTATACCTACCACTGGTATATAAGTTATTTTAAGCATTGCTGTGTTATAATCAGTGGTCGGCACCCATTGCACGCTGGAGCCGAACACATATTCACATGTATACAACACGAATGTCAACAAAAAATCAACAAAGAGCATAAAAAGAACAAATATTTTATTCAGTAGCAAGCTTACTTTCTTCAAAGCAGGTTGATGTCGCTTTGTTGAAGAAATACACCAACACATGCATATTTTTATTAAAACACAAATACTTTCATATGCCTCTTGCTGCCGACCACTGGTTATAATCAAACAAAACTTCTAACAGAGTTGCGAATTTAACATGCATTTTTAATGCTGCCAATGGTCTAATGGTAGTGTCGCACAGTGTTGCGTCTTCATGTAAAGAGTGGCCAAAAATAGAAGAAGTTAAGTTAGAGCGTTAAAATTTGGAACACTTGTTAAGATCGATAAGATCAAGAAAAATTTTGAATTTGGTCAATATCCGCCCAAGGATTCGTATCCTGCCCATATATCCTGAAATTAAAATACGGCATAAAACGAAAACTAACGATTTAATCTTCACGTTATTTATTGTAGTTATTATCTATAATGCCATTAATTATTCTACAAAATTTTGTCCAATTCGGAGCAAGGATACGCCTAGCTCAAAAATATCCTTTTTAAAATAACGTTCAGAAAAAGGGTAAAAATTGAAGTTATTTTGTGAAATTTTGAAAATCCAACTTTTATAATATGCTCAATGTATTTGCCAAAATTTGTGCAAATCGGAACAAGGATATGCCCTCCTCGAAAATTTCCTTTTTTAAAAAAGTCAAGAAAAAGTTCAAAATTCAAATTCCTTCATGAATTTTTGCATCCGCAACACTTTCAATATACCTTAAATCTTAATCAAATGAAAAAATTGAAGCAAGGATGTAATACATATATTAAAAATGTCCTTAAAAAATTTAAAAAAAGTTTAAAAAACCCTCCGTACTTCATGAAATTCTGTTCTGATAATGTTGAAAATACCTTATTTTAGTATAATTGAAGCAAGGAGTATCCTTTACCTATCCTTAGGATATTCTTAGCGCATAAATATCCTTTTTTAAAGACTTGAGAAAATTAAGGGAAATTCTTTGACCTTAAAACTATCAATAATTCACAACATTTTTGCACGTAGTATTTACAATACGTTGAATATTGTTTTTAAGTTTTAGCAAGGATATCTCAAAAAGACCGTTATAAAATAAGCAAGTAAAAATATAGTACAACGTACTTCCTCAACAAAATCTTTCTAAATAAAAGCCTGCATCTGTTAATGTACAACTGGTGCCTAGCCAAGCATCTAATTTGTGTCAGGCCTGGATGACAAATAATGGTTCTTGGCCAATTTAAATAAAATTTAAAATTTAACCGACCAGTTCATTTTTCATTCCGATTTATTATATGTGTTCCATAACTATTTTTCGCAATACATTTCAAATTATCAAGGACAACTGCTGCATCTTGGTGTTTTCGTTAAAAAAAATTTCAAATTTATATTCGGGTTCCCACAAAAAAAAAAAAATTGATTAAAAAAAAAAGTGGAAAAACGTGGACAAGTTCTTTTGTTATTTGTAATTTACATACTTATACTAATATTTTCTGCAAAGAACTAAGCGCGCCAATGAGGGCCACAAAAATGGCTGACTATCAAATATGAAATTTGCAAAATAAATTAGTATTTTCTTTGGAACTCATTTTATAACAGCGTTACTTGCCATATGATTAACTTATGTCGACCAAAATAGCATTATCATACAAGCAACATATCTAACTTAAAACTTCATTACCTATAAGGTCGAGTTTTAAATGCAATATAATTATTTAACCGTTACAAGTTCATGTGGATTTCAAAGATTTTAAAACCAAAATATGATATATTTCAAAAAGTTCAACTTTAGAGACATGTAACTTAAAAACTATTAAAGATATCTATAAACTGTTTTGGATTTGTTTTATTTATGATGTTTTCTTAAAATAAAATTCATATAACCTTAAGTTTTAAGATATTTAGTTTGACCATTTATGGCCAAGGTCACAACACTGTGTGTCGTCGGATATTAATTTGGGGGCACCAGGTTCGTCTCCCGGTTTGGCCGAGAGGATATATATTTTATTTTTTTCATTTGTGGCTTTTTTTTTAATTTTACCATTAATAAGTTTTAATTTTGAGTTAATTATTTTTTTTTAATTTAAAAATTTGAAATAAAATAAGTTAATTATTTTTTTTTTTTAAATAAATTTTATTCATTAAGAATAAATTTTATAAATATTATTTTTACAAATCAAATCGATTTCAGTATTTTTATGTATGCCAATTGTGGAAAAACGTCAAAAATATTGTGCATAATATTGCGTCGTCTGTAGGTACCTTAATAAGCTAATTTTATCGATATTTCATCGAAAATGTGTAATATTTTACAAAACTATTCCAAACGATGCTAAATTAAATTGAGAAATTAATGGAAGTTAACATTTCGTTTCGTTTCGTTTTTTTTTTTTTTTTTGTTTTGATGAATGTTAACAAATTGGAGCGGAAAGCGTTTTTCCGCAATTGTCCTCATAAAAATGGAATTGAATTAAAAACTTAAAAATTGCCTTGTCTTCCCCCTCCTTTTTACCACCTTAATATGAATTTGGGCCGCTAAAAAAAATATGTGTCCCTTTATTTTTTCTGATCTACAAAATAAAACCAATTCCATAAAGATCCGCGGGTGACAATAGGGAGACGTTTTAATTAATAGTTAAAAACAACAACGTAGACGTCTAAACACAAATGTAGTTGTTTTAACTGTCTTTTGTAGTGGAATCTACCGTTATAATTTTTTTAGTGTAGCAATTTTGATATACATATTCATATAAATTTAAAAAAAAACACGCTATTTTAACAGAAACGGTGTTTAGAGATTTTCCAGCCCTGGTAATGGGCAAAAAAAATATTTTCTAAACACCATAGACACAGACTATATACAGACTAGACAGTAGAGTTGTAAAACAAAAATGGGTAAAAACTTAGCGATTTTAGAAGATACAGATCGGTTTTTAGCTGGTTTAAAGCATGGCAACACTTTCTACTAGTTAGAAGTGAGTAAAACAATAAAAGCCGTTCTACCTTTTTTTTCGTATGGCGTGTTATATTGGTTTTCTCTCTCTAACCTAATTAGTAGAATAATTTGAAAAAAATAACCATATGGTTAAAGACTACTTTTTTGACACTTGTTATAATTGTCGAGTCTGTATTAATCTGTGCCATTGATATTAAATTTTTAAAGAACGTGCATTAGAAAATCGTATTAATTTATAAATACTGGGATACAGATGGAGGGTATTTAAAATTCGGCACGGCCGAATTTAACTTTTTTACTTGTTTTTTCATCAAATCTTTTTTTTTGTCAAATTGTCATCAATTTTTTTTTTTTTTTTCATTAAATTTTGTTTTCATAAATTTTTTTTATTTATAAAAAAATTTTTTTCTTCATCAAAAACATCTTTTCATCCATTAAAAAATTTTTTCACCAAAAATCATATATCCCCTTTTTTTACCAAAACTGCTTTTTCAACAAGTCTAAGCTTTTCACATAAAAATGTTCCATTTGTATATCAAATGTACATAAAACAAGTGAGAGTGTGGAATTCTTCGGTGCCGAATCTTTCATACTCTCCAAAATGTAAAAACACTTTTTTGCACTTATTTTTGAACTCATTTGCCAAACGTACAGCTCTTTTGGTTTGGACTGAATCTTTCTTTCCACAGACAGATGGACGAATGTCTATAGCCACAGTGGCTTAGAAATGGATCAATAGTATATATACTGGGGTCCTCAACTGATATTGGTTTGCATGGAATAGCAAAGTAATATAACATTATTTTTTCTAAAAGAACTTTGCTTTGTCAAGTACATCCAAATCTTCCGCAAAACATTATCATGATTTAATGTTTTGGGCAAAAGTACAAAATTCACAGGCATTTTTCTTACAATTTACGGTTTCCGTGCAAAACAAAAAAAAACACAAAAAAACTGTCTAGAGCAAACTTGTATATGATTTTTTTTTAAATTTTTGCAAAAAATCAAATATTTGGCTCCCCAACAAACTTTGAAAATTTATTACTCAACAACACTAAAAAACAATTCCCTGAAATTTAAGCAGAGTTAAATAGATAATCTAAGCTTTAACACAAACTATTAGTTTTGAAAATCCATCGTGCCTTTCCAAGGAAAAAAGGACATTCCAATATTGTTTACAAAATTTTTTGCTTAATTTTTATTTCTTGATTTTACTTAAATGTTTATAATTTTGTCGACAATATTGTTTTTATAAGGTTTTTCGTTCGACTCATGGTTTCCAAATAAAAAAATGGTAAAAATCTGTCTAAAAGTCAATATTGTCAAAAAAAAAACGCTTTTTTAAACGCCCATATCTTCCAAAATATTGACCCAAAAAAATATGGAGCATATGGAGCTCTATACTAGATTTTTTTTTTTTAAATTCGGTCGAACGGTTTTAGGAATAAAACAATTTGAAATTTGCAAAAAAATGCTGTTTTTTTTTTACCATTAATTTTTTTTTTTAAATATTTAAAAATTTCTTTGTGTTGCCCCTTCAAGAAATTTTTACAAAAAAAATTTAAATTTTTTTTACTCCGATCACTCTAACCCGTTGCGCCCATCTATCAAAGTTTTGGATATTTGGAGAATGTCCACCAAAGTTATGGATGTTTAAAATTTATTTATACATTATTTTTATTAAATTTTGCATGCTAAATAAAAATATCAAAAAAATTTCTGAAATCGGTCAAGCGGTTTTCGAGATATCGACATTTGAAATTTGTCAAACAATTTTACAAAATGGCAAATCAGAATATTTTAAGCCATGGCGCGAGTTTTGGGTGAATATTTTTTTTAAAAATCAAAATTTGATCAAAGGGCTCCACGGGTTAAATGATCGAAATTGACTCAAATTACTTTTTAATGAAAATCTTTCTCAAGTAGTATGAAATGGTTAAAGGAAAGAAATTTTAAGATTTTTTTTATTTCTAGAACGTAAGAAAAATCAACCATTTTTTGCAAATTTTAAATAGCAATATCTCCAAAACCGTTAGACCGATTTATAATTCTTTTTGATATTCGTGTTCGGAACATCAAAGTTAATAAATGTGATGTAACGCAAAAAATATATTTTTTTAATTTTTTATAAAATTTTCAAAAATTCAAACTTTGATCGCCGGGCGCCACGGGTTAGTCATATCTGATTGGCCTCAAATTTGTAGCACAGAATTTCTTAGGTCTTTTAAAAATAAAAATTTACCCGGACACTAGGAAGAATTATAATTCGAAGAACAAAGTCATTCCATGCTAAATGGGACACTTAAAAAAATAAAATGCTTTAATTTTATTTAACATTTTTAAGTACACTTTGAAAATTCCGTCCTTGTAAATTTTAGATTTTTTTGTTGACCCTTTCAAAATATATAATATTTTTATTTTAGAAATTTTTTTTTAGTCTTTGAATTTTTTTTAAATTTTTTGTGGAAAACTTCGATCGATTCTATAAATATTTTGACCGGTTAGATCGTGGGATTATGATTATAACAAAGTTTTCGATTTAAAAAAAAAATATTACTGCAGTTTCTAAATTTTTATATGAGATCCACTGCTACAACGATGCGGCCTAAAGGGGTCAACATGGCATGAAATGCCCCATATTTAGTCGTGTTTGGGTGATATTCCTGTATATTTTTTGAATTTATAGTGTTGTTGTATAAATTTGGACAAGAAAGTGTTTGGGGTATAATATGCATACAAAACTTCAATACATAGCAAAATATCAAATCAAACAACACTGGAGAAAGCCAAAACAAAAAAGGAAGAGTAAAATGGCAAAGTAAAGCAAGCTATTTGCTTGACGTTGATTGTAAACCTCCAGGGTTTACTTTAAAACGATAGATGGTTAAAAAAAACAATACAATGCAATTTGCAAACTAGAAAAATAACAACAACAAAAAAAGGTTACATACAATGCTTAAAGATTAAAATTAAGACTGAGGAAAAAATTACCACACTCTACAAAGAATACAACAAACAGTATTAGAAGATAATTTTCAGCAATTAAGAGATTTTAATAAAATTAACAAAGAAAAGAATATGTTAGCAAATGCCCCTTAAGAATACTTTACAGATACTGGACCGATTTTGTTAAAATGCAATACGAACTTATTTCAGACATCGACAAATGTATGTGATAAACATCAGTCATATCTATACGATATTCAGGACGTAATCGGCATTTAAACAGACAGGTACGCAGGAAGCCACACACTTCAATCGATTGAAAATCTCAAATAAACATCATTTTCAATAATTGCGGCTGTTTTAAAAGTAAGTTCATATGAATACACTGTGCGTATGAGTGATATTACATTTAATGAAAATACCAATGGCGTATGATTAATATTATTTTTAATTCATAATATTATAAATATTATTTACTTTGCCTTGGAACTTAATAAAATTCTCTTTTAAATTAATTTTCTACAAACCATTTTCTGTTTTTTTTAGTCAAACATTTCTTAAAGCAAAAATTTTGAAACATTTTTAGTATTTTATGCAAATATTTATACAAAATAAAAAAACAAAAAATCCATTTCAAAAATAATTACCATACCTTAGGACTTTTTGATATTAAATAAACAAAGAACGAGTATCTAAAGAAAAAAAGGACATCCATGCCAGCTTTAGTTTACTTACAAAAATAAAGCACGTAAAAGTGCTTAAATCTACGCTGCCGAATCAAAAAATACCCTACCTAATTCTTAAGAATTTTTATGGTTCAGTACATTGTGATATTTTTCATTTTAGGGTTAAAAAATTCAAATTTTGCAAATTTGGACATGTATATTGGAATAGATAATTTGTATTAAATTAGCCCACATTTCATAGAAAAAATGTCTGCGAAGTTTGTACTCGTGCCCAAACCATTGAATCATGATAATGTTTTGCTGTACAAGTAGGTGTTCTTTCCAAAGCAAAATTTTTCTAGGAAAAATAACGCTATATTAATTTGTCATTATATGCAAAATGCATTGAAATATCGGTCGAGGACGCCATTATGTTTATATATTATTGATCCGTAAAGCTTTCTAAGACATTCTAGTGATATCCATCTATCTGTTTGTCTATGTTTTTCGATAACTAAAAGTGTTTGATGAAGAAAAGGGTTTTAATGAAAAAATTTTATTGATAAAAATAAATATTTAATGAAAAAAAAATTTATGAAAAAAAATATTGATGAAAAAAAAATATGATGAAAAAAAAAATTTTTTGATGAAAAAAATATATTGATGAAAAAAAAAATATATTGATGAAAAAAAAAAATATTGATGAAAAAAAAAATATTGATGAAAAAAAAAAAATATTGATGAAAAAAAAAAAAATATTGATGAAAAAAAAATTTTTTGATGAAAAAAAAATATTGATGAAAAAATATATTGATGATAAAAAAAAAATTTTTGATGAAAAAAAAAATATATTGATGAAAAAAAAAATATTGATGAAAAAAAAAATATTGATGAAAAAAAAAAAAATATTGATGAAAAAAAAAATATTGATGAAAAAAAAAAATTTGATGAAAAAAAAAATATTGATGAAAAAAAAAATATTGATGAAAAAAAAAATATTGATGAAAAAAAAAATATTGATGAAAAAAAAAATATTGATGAAAAAAAAAATATTGATGAAAAAAAAAAAAAAATATTGATGAAAAAAAAAAAAAAAATTCTGATGAAAAAAAAATATTGATAAAAAAAAAAATATTGATGAAAAAAAAATATTGATGAAAAAAAAAAAATATTGATGAAAAAAAAATATTGATGAAAAAAAAAAAAAATTTTGATGAAAAAAAATATTGATGAAAAAAAAATATTGATGAAAAAAAAAATATTGATGAAAAAAAAATATTGATAAAAAAAAAAAAAATATATGGATGAAAAAAAAAAAATATTGATGAAAATAATTACGTTACGTTTTATTCACCAGCTGGTGAATATTTTTGTTATTCACCACGAGGTGAATTATTATCCAAGTTACAAACCCAAGTTAGTAAAATTTTTGGTTTTAAGAAAACGAAAACAGTAATTCCATTTTTCTTTTTTGTTAGTCGTTAGCTTATATAGTCAAACAGAGGTGGCGTCCTGCAACTTTTTTAAAATTAGACACCAGCCTAAAAACATTATCATGTTAAAATATTATATTATAGAAATTTTGAGTTGAAATTGTCGTGCATATAATTTCAGTGTTATAACCGGATAATGAACGAGTGGTCGTTATTGAAAAATGCCACTCCCAAGTATTTATTTTACGCTAACTTTAATTCTGTTTGCTTAAAAAAAATCGACTTTAAAATTTTGTTTTTATTCTTAATGCATAATAAAATGTTAAAAAACAAGTGAGAGTGATGAATTTGGCCGTGCCGAATCTTTGCTATCCTTCTTTATGTAAAAAATTTATTATTAAGCTTACCTACTTTTTGTTTTGTTTTAAATATTGGGAAAATATAGGTAGGAAGTTTTGTTTAAAAAAAATGTTGTAGGGTAAAAAGAAATGGGAGTCGGTCTCACTAATGACCCCTCTCGGACGCACCATTGGACCGGTAGAAGCTGATTAAATAAAACAAATTTACAGAAAATAAAAAAAAAATGTATGGGAACCGCCTTAACAGTTAAATATAGAGAGCAGGTGTGTTCGGAGAAAATGTTTGGACTAAAAAAATATTGTGGGACGGTCATACATTTTGTTGCTCTAAGGCAATGGTTCCCAACCTTTGATTCTCGCCCCACTAGGGGGCAATTTGAAGGTTCCAGGGGGGCAACGAGCAAATTTTCAAGGTTTTTTTTAGTCAAATTAACAACAAAAAATATTTTTTTAGAAAAATTAACTACAAAAATTTTGTTAATTGCTTAAAATTTTTACTAAAACTTAATTTAAATGCTTATTTTACAAAAACTTTGCTGAACTAGTAGTAATTTTTCATTAGAAACAAAAATTAGAAAAATTAACAAATTTTTCTTGAGTGTAGGGGGGACAATGCAATTTTTGTAACTTAAAAGTGGGGCGTGGCGTAAAAAAGGTTGGGAACCATTGCTCTAAGGGCACTATTAGGGCAGTTAGAGCGGTTGGAGCAAATTTTAAAAAATGTCGTTTTGTGTGGAGATAGGGTATTAGTTGGTTAGAAATTGGAGACAGGGTATTAGTTTGCTCCAAAGAAATGTTAAGACGTAAAAATTAATGGGGGTGGGTCTTATAAATGACCCCACTAAGACGCACCATTGGAGCAGTAGAAATGATTTTAAGATTGGAAAATTACAATAAATTTTTTTTAAAAAATTTAAAAAAAATAGTAATAATCGTTATCCCACGATCCTCCTGAGCAAAAAATTTTTAGAATCGATAGAAGTTTTACTCAAAAAAATTTCAAAAAAATTGAAGACTTCAAACATTTTCAAAAATTAGATTTAAATTTTAAAACTTAAAAACCGCATACTAGAGCGCTTTTAAGAATTTTTTGGGATTTTTTTTTAAAAGTACGTAAAAAAGTAAAAGTTTTGAATACCCGGTGAAGAATGAGCAAATGTGTTACGAGGGTCGATGTGGAAAATGAAAAAATTTATAGACATTTTTCAGAACACCTTTACAAAATATTTGCGAGTCGATTTTTTCCAAGTTACAACTTTAGAAATTTAAAAAAGAGTCCAATAGTTTTTATTCAGTGATCAAATAATTTTTCCAACAACCCAAACAAACAGTGGAATTTTTTAAGTACAGTAGCAAAAATCCACATTTTTTGACCTCCAATTCTTTTGACCACCAATTTTTTATAAACAAAGAAAAGATGTTATTGTTTATTAATTTTAGTACACTTAAGTATATGCTAAGGATATATTAAGATAATTTTAATTTTTCTTTGTTTACAAAAAATTGGTGGTCAAAAGAATTGGAGGTCAAAAAATGTGGATTTTTGCTACTGTACTCAAAAAATTCCACTGTTTGTTTGTGTTGTTGGAAAAATTATTTGATCACTGAATAAAAACTATTGGACCCTTTTTAAATTTCTAATGTTTTAACTTGGAAAAAATCGACTCGGAAATATTTTTAAAAATGTTCTGAAAAATGTCTATAAATTTTTTCATTTTCCACATCGACCCTCGTAACACATTCATTATTGTCCGATTTGACATGGAATTCCCCATATATTATTGATCCATGATCGATTCTAAGACATTCTATGAATGTCCGTCTGCCTATCTATAACATAATGCAGTCCAAAGTAAGAGAGCTAGGATCCTGTTGTTTGGCACAAACATCTTTTGTGGTTATAGACAGGTTAAGTTCGTAAACGGGCAAAATCGGATAAGGGGAAAAAAGTTTCCCCTTGAAGAACTAAAACAACCTCTGAAAAACTTAATTTTTTTACATGTTTTTTTTTTTAATTTTTGGTGAGCAAATGAAGCATTTTTATGGAAGAAGAATTTCAAATTCCCGTAGTTGCACCTAGGGGTTTAGAAAATGTCGATTTTTGTTAGGGCCGTCCCACTTTTGAGGGCGTATGATGATAAAATTGTATTTCAGTAGTGCAACATGCGTAATAAATGACTTCGTAAAAATTTATCGAGAGAGCGAAAGGTAACCGCACCCCCTCAAAAAAAAAATGCCTTCGAATTTTGTACTCTTGCCCAAAACATTAAATCATGATAATGTTTTGCGGAAAATTTGGGTGTACTTGCCAAAGCAAAGTTTTTTTTAGAAAAAATTATGTTATATTACTTTGCTATTAAATGCAAAACGAAATGAAATATCAGTCGAGGACCCCATTAAAAAACCAAAAGAGCTGTACACTTCGTGAGTGCAAAAATAAGTGCAATAAAGTGTTTTTACATTTTGGAGAGTATAAAAGATTCGGCATCAAAGAATATACCACTCTCACTTGTTTTATGTAGATTTGTGAAAAAGTAGTTTTGGTAAAAAAAATGATAATGAACCCAAAATTTTTGGTGAAAAAAATTTTAATGAAAAACAGTTTTTGATGAAAAGAAAAATTTTTTGATGTAAAAAAAAAAATTGATGAAAAAAAAAATATGAAAAAAAAAATTTTTTGGTGAGAAAAAAATTGATTTTTTGGTGAGAAAAAAATTGATTTTTTGGTGAGAAAAAAATTGAAAAAAATTTATAAAAAAATTTGATGAAAAAAAAATTATGAAAAAAAAAATTAGGAAAAAAAAATTGATGAAAAAAAAATGAGATGAAAAAAAAATTGAGGAAAAAAAAAATTGTTAAAAAAATAATTATGAAAGAAAAAAAAATTGATGAAAAAAAAAATGAGGAAAAAAAAAATTTGATGAAAAAAAAAAATTTTTTTTAAGAAAAAAAAAAAAAAAAAATTGTTGAAAATAATTATGTTACTTTTTATTCACCAGCTGGTGAAAAACGGTTTTATTTACCACGAGGTGAATTATTATCCAAGTTACAAACCCAAGTTATTAAAATTTTTGGTTTTAAGAACATTAAAATAGTAATTCTTGTTTTCTTTTTCGTTAATTGTTAACTTATATAGTCAAACTGAGGTGGCGTCCTGCAACTTTTTTAAAATTAGACACCAGCCTAAAAACATTATCATGTTAAAAAAAAAAAAAATCAAATACGCCCACCGGATTTTTTTTATTTTTTTATTATTTAACATATTGGGGCGTATAAAAGAATCGGCACAGCCGAATTTAGAACTGTCTCTTGTTTTTTATAAAATTATTTTTTACGGAATTTTTTTTATAATTTTTTTTTTTCACCAAGTTTTATTTTTTTATAAATTTTTTTTTGTTTCAAAATTTTTTGTCATCATTTTTTTTTTGCATCAAAAATTTTTTTTCATAATTGTTTTTGCGTCAAATTTTTTTTTGTAAAACTTTTTTTTCATCAAAACTTTTTATATCAAAAAATTTTTCTTTTCATATCTTTTTACCCAAACTACTTTTTCACCAAGAGTAAAATTCTAATACAAAATGTTCCATTTGTTTAACAAATGTACAAACAACTAGTGAGAGTGTTAAATTCTTCTGTGTCGAATCATTTATACTCTCTAAAATGTAAAAAACTTTTTTTTTTCACTTAAGTAATGCACTTGTTTTCCAAATTAACAGTTTTTTTGGTTTATACTGCATTTTGGTTTCCACTTTTGTACAAAAAAAACAAACTAAAATGACTACAAAAAAGTGAAATGTTAATAAAACGTGTTTTTTTAACAAATTTTAATTTTGCCGAATATTCGGCAAACTGTTACCGAATATCTATTTAACCGAATATTCAAAAAACATGCGGAATATGCCGAATACCGAATTGTGACGAATATTCGCGACATCCCTAGTTTCCACAGACTGATGGACGGATGTATATAAGTTCAAAGGTCACTAATGTTTACTTTAAAGGTCATCTTACAATTAGTGACCCTTGAACTTATAATTTTGACAGCGAATATTTTTTTCAAGAAACATTTTGAAGAAATGTATCCGGTTTTGTAAAAAAAGGCACCAAAAAATAAAAAAAAAAAAATATTTTGTAACCTCATTTCTTGGATAAAATCGATTCGACCTTCCAAAAATCTTAAAAATCTTTTAGGCCATAAGAATTTATATTCTGCTTCAAGAGTTGCAAAAATCAAAAAAAAAAAAAAAATTATTGATGAAACGCCCTAATGTATATAGCAAGATTGTCTTAGAAATGGTCGAACTACAAGTATCGACCGATATTTCAATTCGTTTTACATGGAATGGCAAATAACATTATTTTTTCTAAAAAACGTTAGTTTTGGCAAGTAATTAAAAACATGTTTTAATTTAAAAAAAAAAACTAAACATTTTGAGGTCGTGATTTTTTTTTAAATTTTTTAAAAGAAACCCATATAAAATGTTTTTTTACAAAAGTTTTCTAAATAACTGAAAAATTGGGGCATGTCACAGACTCAATTCCGTTCGGATTGGAAAAAAGTGGTTTACTCGTAAAACGCAAAACGAATATATTTTTTTTCGGAATGAAATCACTTTCAAAAACCAAAGTGGAATTGAATTGTATAAAAGTGGTTTCATTCCGAAAAAAAATATTCGCTTTGCGTTTTACGAGTAAACCACTTTTTCCACTTTCGAACGGAATTGAGTCTGTGACATGCCTCATTACATGGATCCGATAAAGTAAGTAAAACATCAAAATTCGACCTACTTTAACTCCACAATGGTGGTTGTTTATTTCTTGGAGGAGACACTTTTCCCCTCTAAGTTTTTATGTGTTGTTTAGTTTATACTTCTCATTTATTTTATATTCCAGAGTCATCTGGATTTTCCATTTTTGCTTCTTAATTTTTCCATACCAATATTTTTAATGTGTTCCATACGGAATGACAAACTTATTATAGCCATCTTACAATAAGGGAAGGGCATAAAAAATACAATATAACAATTTTTAGTTTGGTTTTGTAGCAGTTTAAAAACAAATTTAGAAAATTAAAAACAAACAATGGTTAACAAGGTACTAACCAACAACAAAAAAAAAAAAAAAAAAAAAAAACACCCATAGGTACACACACACACAAACACACTTATACAAATATTAAATTAATATGAGGTTGTAGTAATTCTTATATTTTTTGTATCCGTTTCCTTTTTGAGGCATTAAAAAAAAAACAAAATAGAATCTCTGCAAACATAAACATTAGTACAAAGAACATAAACAAATGAGCTGACTCAAGGAAATATGAAAAGGAAAGCAGTTTTTTTTTAACAAATTAACAAAGGGTTAAAGGTTTCTATTGTCTTTTGATGATCTATTTTAATCAGGGTTGGCAACCGATACCCACCTAGAATAACGGTATTTGGTTATTCCAATTTATTTTAAAATAGTTTCATTTAAAAACTGAATAGATTTACACGCAGATAAAAAACTATTCTATAATCTCTACAGCCGTACATTGTTAAAGTAATCAAATTATAATTATTATATTTTGTTTCTTACAATATAATGTTTGAAGGATCATGCTAACAAGATTGCCAATCTCAATATCTCTTTCAGCTCTTTAAAATTAACAACATGTTTGGTTGGAACAACAGTATGGTTTCGTTATTTATAAATTTTAAGTTTACAATCATGTTATTGTCAGTTACACGTAGCGTTTATTGAATGTATCTGTTGCAGGGATGATAAAGTCAGTACAATTGTACTTATTTCAGTACAATTCGGAGGCGAAAAGGCAGTACTCCACTGACTGATTAAGTACAATTTCACAATTTTCCCAATTACAAATCTTATACTCTTTTAATGTGCCAACCAGGGTTAACTTTTTAGTGTACCGATCGACTTAGACCTAGTCTGTCCATGTAAACGATGAAATTTGAAACTTGAGTTTTTTTTTGGTTCAAGAATGTAGCCAGAAATTGGAAAACATCGAACTATGTTTAGACATAGCCCCAATACAAACGTCGCTTTCGAATTGGATTATAAAAAAAAACTAGCTGTAGAGCCCCGCGTTGCCTGGGTCGACTTCGATGTAAATATCTAAAAAGCTCTCCTCAGCGCCACCTATCGGGTTTATCATAATTTTATCATGACGAAACAAACAAACATTAAAATGCCCTTAAATTTCACTGTAATTAAGACTTTTGTCAATAACTTTATCCCAGAGCCATCTACCGGTTGCAAATTATACTATAAAACTTATTTTTGTTTATTAAACAAATTTTATGAACTTGAGCCAAATTGTAACATAAATACAAAAAATGGAATTATGACAACAACAGCGCAGTCTATCGGTGCAGCACTTTGAACTTCTTCTTGCATGTTTCACTTGTTTAACAAAAATATTAAAAAACACGTAAAAATATCGCTTTTTCATGGGTCGGTTTAGTTCTTCAAGGGGGGACTTTTTCCCCCTCTTCCGATTTTGCCCATTTCCGAGCTCAACCTGCCTAGATCCATAAGAAATATTCGTGCCAAATTTCAGGAGGCTAGCTTTTTTATTTTGGACTGCATCGTGCCATATACAAACAGACGGTTGGACGGACGGACATTTACGGAATGTCTTAGAATCGATCATGCATCTATAATATATATACTTTATGGGGTCCCCGACCGATATTTCGATGCGTTAAAAACGGAATGACAAAGTAAGTATACCCCCATACTGTTGTTGGAGGGTATAAAAAATGTTGTGGATAAAAAATATTGGGATTGGTCATACATTTGACTCCTCTAGGGGCACCCATGGTACAGTTAGAGCGGGCCAAATTTTATAAAAATTTAATTTCTTTCGGTTGAGGGTGAAAATGAATAGGGCTTGCTTTGACCGACAATCGGTCATATATTTAACTCCTCTAGGGGCACCATATGTTCAGTTAGAGCTGATAGAGCAGTTTTATAAACATGTAATCTTTTTGTGGGAGCACCCCTAGAGAGTTGATTGTATCTAGTACGGATTTCTTGGAAAAAGAAGTAATTTTATTGGAAGTTCGAATTAAAAAAAATATTTTGTATGTTAAATATAACTTAAACATACACCTTTCAAATATTAAAAAAAATTTTCGTTTTGAATGGATTGGTCCACAAAAAATTAAAAAGCCTATACTTGAGAAGGCAATTTGTTACAACTTTTCTGATGACAGATTCGTGTTTAGGATGGCTAAATACTTTACAAAAAATATTCAAATGTAAGGGCAAAACCCGTGTAGAGTAGTGTAATAAAGCTTTATTTTTAATGAAAAAAAAAAATTGCTTTGACAATTATACTTACTCGTATATCTTCAGCAAAACAATTCATAAAATTTTTTATTAAAAATCAGATTTTTTGAGTTTTCTTTAAACAATGTTTAATTCTGTTCTTAAAAATTTAAAATCCGTAAAATTTTTATTTTTTTGTAAATCACGTTATTGCCATAAAATATTATGTTCGTACCAGAAGCCACATATTGCCTGCAGATAGCTGCAGATTAATTATTTGTCTAGAAAAAATTAAAAAAAAAATCTATGTAAATTCATGTTTATTGCCATGTCTGGCAAAAATAATATGCACATGTTGTACTCTGTTGCTTTTTTGGGTATTCATGAACCATAAAAGTGTTTTTTTTTGTGACATTATTTTTATATAATGACAATATTCTAGGAACATAAAATATATTTTTAAATATTCTTAGCAACATCTCATTTAGTTAAATGTTTGCTAACAAGTCTCGACTGCATCGTTGTAATATAATATGCGTTTTTTTTTTATAAATACAAGTATCAAAGATGATTTAATTTAAATAATACAATATGATGATAAATCCCACAATAGCTTAGGATTTTTAAATATTAAATAATATTTAAACATATTTACATTAGGGTGTTCAAAATAAATATATATTTTCTATAGATTTTTCGGAAAGTGTTTAGAGGTCAAACAAATGGATTTTTGTTAAAAATTTGGTTTGTCAACCGTCTGTTTGTTTTTCTGTGGAAAGCACAATGTAGTCTTATCCAAAAGTGAAAAGCTTTCTACATTTGGCACGAATATGCCTTGTATTCTCGTAAAGTTCTTAGATGGACGTAAATGGACCAGGGGGAAGAGCTTTCCCTTGACGAGCTAAACTTTGAAAAACAATAACTAGGACCTAGAGGATTTAAAAATTTATTGTTTTTCGTTCCGCCTCTTTTGTGGGCGTAGCAACAGTTGATAAAAAATTGAATAAAACTTTTAATAAAAAATCTTCTTATTTTGGGGTCATTATTAGTGAAATCAATCATGAATATTTTTGACCCCCTCCGATATTGATGAAATTTGGTTAAGTTCTTACACTACATAAAAAACTAACAAATACAAATTTTCAGCCCTCTAAGTAAACAGGGGCCGAAAATACGAAGGGTCAAAATTTCCCCCAAAATCTCCCAGTCGCGGCACTTTACACCGTAAAAACTTAATATCGTTGGTTCTATTAAAGCTAGAAAGCTCATTTTGGGTTTGTTTTGAAGCTCATAATATGCTCTATAAGACCTACTATAACCAAAAAATTTTCGAAAAAAATAAGGGTTACCTCCCTTATTTTAAGGTCGTGATAAAGGGAGGAGAAAATGGGGAGGATGGTATCCCCCGATTTTTTTTTTACTTGATAATCTTATAGAGAAAGTCCTAAAGAATATATTCCAAAATTTTTAAGTTGGTACAACAATGGGATCACTCAAAATCAAAATTTTTCACAATTTCCCCTAAAATCACCAAATCGCAACACTGTTGAACCTTAAAAATTAAATATCATAAGTGCTATTGTAGCTACAGAGCCCATTTTTGTTAGTTTTAAAGGTTATAGTACGCTCTACAATACCTACCTTAACCAAAAAAAAAAATTAGAAAAAAAGGAAGGGTGCCCCCCTTATTTAAAGGTCGTGGCAAAGGGTGGAGGAAATGGGGAGAAAGTATCCCCCGATTTTATTTTTACTTGGGATTCTCAAAGTACAAGTCCTAATGAACATATCGTAAAATTTTTATGTTGGGACAACAATCACATCGACCAAAATCAATTTTTTTTTTCACAATTCAAATCAATTTTTTTTTTCACAATTTCCCCCAAAATCTCCAAATCGCGACAATCTTGCACATTACAAATTTAATATCGTGGACTGTATTGTAGCTATAGAGTCCATTTTTGGCTTGTTTTAAAGCTCATAATATGCCCTACAATATTACTATCACAAAAAAAAAAAAATAAAAAAAATGAGGGGGTGCCTCTTGTATTAAAATATCGTGGCAAGGGTTGGGGGAAATTGGGAGATAGTATCCCACAATTTTTTTCATCTTTTTTTTTAGAAGAGTAAGTTCTAGAGAGCATATCCTGAAATTTTTATCTTGGGAGTCCAATGGGAGGCGCAAGAATGTCGCAATTTGTTGATTTTGGGGGAAAATTTTGAAAAATTTTGATTTTAGTCGACCCCATTGTTGTCCCAACATAAAAATTGTAGACTATGTTCATTAGGACTTGCACTTTGAGAATACCAAGTAAAAAATGCCGCAGAGTTTTGTACTCTTGCCCAAAATATTAAATCATGATAATGTTTTATTTAATAAAAAGTTGTTGCGAATAAACATCACATATTTCCAAAAACGATATTTTCTCAGAAAAAAATAACTCCAAGAAATTTCTTAAATACACTTGCAGGATTTATTCAATATTCAGAAAAAAAATTAAAAACTAAGAAAAAATCCAGACAAAACAAAAAATTAGTCAAAAAAATGCAGATAAATTCAGAAAAATCACAAAATTTAAAACAAAAACCACTGGAAAATTTAGAGAAACCTGAATATATAACATTTTAACTGATTTATAAGATTCTAATTATTTTTTTTTATTATTTTAATAAGCTTTTATTTATTCCTTTTTTTATTCAAATCAAATAGTCTTTTAATTTTAAATTATACTTAACAATGACCAATACTTAAAACAATGCCTTTTTCTAACTTTTTTTATAATTTAATAAAAAAATGTATAAAGGTTTAAAAAAATTTGGTCTTAACAAAAAAAAAAAATAAACAAGCTAAAAAAAACGAAATTTAAAAAATAAGTTGACTGATCACGGAGACGATCCCCGACCCACTGTTTCCGAGTCTGACACACTTCAGCTAGGCTACCGCATAATATTTAAATGCCAACATAAACAGTGTTTTGTTCTTGCTTGTGGTTATCCGACAATATTATAGATACATACTACAAAATAGAGATGGGCGCGTGAGTGAATTTTGACTTACTCACGCACACGAAATAAAAGTATTGCTCACTTACAAAACTTTTTTTTCTGCTTACGTTTACGCACGCTCACGTGCATAAAAGCTTATTTTAATCACAATTTTGTATTAGTTACCCTTTAAATTCAATATGATGACGATTTTCTTACTACACCATTTACAGATGTAATTCGAAAAAGATCAATTGCAATTCGAAGATTCTATTTGTAATTCGAAGATTCCATTTGTAATTAGAATACTCCAATTGTAATTCGAATATTCCATTTGTAATTCGAAGACTCCAATTGTAATTCGTAAATGATCAATTGTAATTCGTAAAAGATCAATTGTAATTCGTAAAAGATCAATTATAATTCGTAAAAGATCAATTGTAATTTGTAAAAGATCAATTGTAATTCGAAAAAGATCAATTGTAATTCGTAAAAGATCAATTGTAATTCGAAGATTCCAATTGTAATTCGTAAAGTATCAATTGTAATTCGAAAAAGATCAATTGTAATTCGAAGATTCCAATTGTAATTCGTAAAAGATCAATTGTAATTCGAAAAGATCAATTGTAATTCGTAAAAGATCATTTGTAATTCGAAAAAGATCAATAGTAATTCGTAAAAGATCAATTGTAATTCGTAAAAGATCAATTGTAATTCGAAGATTCCAATTGTAATTCGAAAAACATAACAATTGATCTTTTTCGAATTTCATCTGTAAATGGTGTAGTTTTCTGTTTTAGACAGCACACAACAATCACGCAAACTGACGAAGCCAAAATTACTCACGCAATCTCACGCACGAAATTTTTTTTTTTAATCAAGCGTAAATTTCACTCATGATCACGCGTAATCACGTGTCACGTTCGCATCTCTACTACAAAAAACGAATACTTATAAAATTTCCGCCAGACCGCGCTTTTTATGTTGTTCTTGCTTGTAGATATTCTATTTTCAAATATACTGGTTAGTTTTGCGATGATGGTAACTAATCCAATTGGAAATGCGATATTTGGTATGGCAATGCTGCGTTAATCGAGTAGCGGCGCCTAAAACTATGTGTTTTTTTATTTTATTTATTAATTTTAAATAATTATCGAAGTTTAAGGTTGTAATAAAATGAAAACAGTAATTCTCATTTTCTTTTTTGTGTAATCGTTAGCTTATATAGTCAAACTGAGGTGGCGTCCTGCAACTTTTTTAAAATTAGACCCCAGCCTAAAAACATTATCATGTTAAAAAAAATCGGGGGATACTTTCCCCCCATTTTCTCCTCCCTTTGCCACGACCTTCAAATAAGGGGGGCACCAATTCCTTTTTTTGGAAACTTTTTTGGTTTTGGTATGTCTTGGAGAGCGTATTATAAGCTTTAAAACCAAAAAAATGGGCTCTGTAGCTACAAAAGCACTTCTGATATAAAATTTTTAAAGTTAAAGAGTGTAGCGATTTGGAGATTTTTGTCAAAATTGTGAAAAATTTTGATTTTGAGCGATCCCATTGTTGTACCAACATAAAGATTTTGGAATATATTCTTTGGGACTTTCACTAAAAGATTAGCAAGTAAAAAAAAAATCGGGGGATACCATCCTCCCCATTTTCTCCTCCGTAAATCACGACCTTAAAATAAGGGAGGAGACCCTTATTTTTTTCGAAAATTTTTTGGTTATGGTAAGTCTTGTAGAGCATATTATGAGCTTCAAAACAAACCAAAAATAGGCTTTCTAGCTATAACAGAATCAACGATATTAAGTTTTTACGGCGCAAAGTGTCGCGACTGGGAGATTTTGGGGGAAATTTTGACCCTCCGTGTTTTCGCCCACTGTTTACTTAGAGGGCTGAAAATAAGTGTGCGTCAGTTTATCACTTACAATGTGACAACTAAACCAAATTTCATCAAAATCGGAGGGGGTCACGAAAATTTTTAGCTATTTTTGATTGATTTCACTAAGACTGACCCTTTGATAAAAAAATGTGATGAAAAATATTTTTTGATGACAAAAAAAGTTTTGGGAAAAAATTTTTTTGATGGAAATATTGATTAAAAATTCAAAATTTGGTAACAAAAAAAATTATGAAAACAATATGAAAAATTTAACACTCTCACTTGTTTTCTTTTCAGTTGTAAAAAAAATGGATCTGGAATTACAGACACAACTACATGTTAGTCACCCTTGCGAAATAATGTAAGAGTAAAAAGAGTTGAAAGAACGTATGAGTTGAGGTTGAGATTGCTAGAAATAGAATTGTAGTGTTGGATACTGTCAAAATTTATTCGGTAGAAACTATAAATATTCACTTTTGTAAAAAACAATTTCTATTAACCAGACAAACCGACATTTAAAATCCAACTGATGATAACACTAACTGGAGTGTTTGAAACCAGTATGGGAATACCAAAAATTAAATTTTTCTTCTAAATTTTTTTAAATTGAACCCTTGCTTAATTTTATGTTAGAAGCTTAGACTTCCGAACAAAAACTTGATAATAGGTACTTATTTCCGTCTCGCTTAGCTGGTAATGGGTATGAATCCTACTCATTACCAGTAGAATTTCTTTAACCTTAAAGGTCTTCCCCATACAATTTTTTTTTATGGAATCAGTTGCTACTGCTCCATATGGTTCCTAGAGGGTGAAATGAAATGTATCATTATTTTTTTCCCACAACATTTTTTTCAACATACGCACCCCGTATCTCCTCTAACTAAGGGAGTTCCCATAATGCCCTTTTTCAAATGTTTTTCAGCTTTTTTTTTAGCAACTGGAATTCTTTCACAAAAATTTAAATAAGTAAAAAATCGCGGTGTTTCTGCATATTTAATATAATTTGCTTGATCGAGACCTGAAATTTGTTGAAACTCAATATTTATATCGAAAATACCCCAAATATGGAGCACTATTTAAAAAAATATAAAAAAATATTTTATGTTTTTGTTTAATGACCAATTTATTTTTTAATTCTGTTTTATATATTGTTGGACTTTATATTTTATAACTGAAGTTTTTATCTATTTCGGTTTGAGTCCATATTAATTATTTCTGAGAAATAATTATTTTTGTTGTACAATGAGAAAATCTGAAAAAATTAATTGACAACACAGGCTAAGTGGAGATGTCGACAGCTTTCGGAAGAAGCCACCCTTCCTTCGTCAGCACTCTTCGATTGTCACTGTAGGTGTGTAAGATTAAGATCAGCTATTTAAACGTACATTAAGGGGAAAAAGCGAACGGGAATTATATCACATTTCCTTACCCATATGTTACGTTTAGCACGAACTTAATGAATCTATTTTTAACTTTTTGCAACACAGTTGCAATTTCTTACACTGTAGTAGATTTTCTCAGAGTTGCAACCCTTAGTAGGACTTTTCAAGTCTTGAAAAATGTCCGTTAGGTTTGAATTTATATTTCGCTTTTGAATTAATTCTCACTTTTGGTACATTTCAACCCTCTGTGCATTGACTTATGTAGTCAAACTGAGGGGACGTCCTGCGTCACTTTCAAAATTAGACACCATCCTAAAAACATATTAAACTATCGTTTAAATATTTTTTTAAAGTCTTGTGCTAAAAACAACAACTTCTATTTAAAAAAATAAAAAAAATTTTTAAATTTTTTTTCTCTGTTTTAACAAGTAATATTAATGCCTGTTTAGATGAGAAAATCCATTTATCCATACCACCACGTATCATATATAATGTAATCTTTTTTGTGTCATAGTATTACACATAGACTTAATATTACATGTCAAGTCTGTGTGAGTTTGCGTGTATGTGTATATGATAGAGTTTCTTTTCTGTTTCAATATTTCACGTTTAGTATAGATAAATTGTTCACCTGTATTAGTTTGTTAAATGGATGTCTGTTGGTATAAGTATATAGACTACCACCACATACATACAAAAATATGTATATATATTATACATAGTTGACAGTATATTATGTCACATTTTATAGGTTTTGACATTAAATTGTCAGTTACGTGTTAAGAATTAAATGTTAAAGTGATGGCAAAAGCTGGAATTTTTTTAAAACACTAACACATACAAACTCATATTAACACTGTTAAATATCACATACATTTATCACACCTACCTGAAAAGAATGTTTACTTATTTAGAAACATCTAAACCTAGATTTTTCAGCCAAGTTTACATAAATTTTGATTTCAAGATGCGTGCGCTCAAAAGTCAAGTTAATGATGAAAAACGTTCAGTCATTAGGTAACGAAATAATTTTTTTTTTTTAAATTTTATTCTGCACTCAAAAAAAAGTTTGTAAAATTACAAGAAAATCTTGTAACTTTTAATTTTTTGCTACTTCCAATTTTTCGAGAATTTTTTAGTAAAATTACGTGCTTTTTTGTAATTTTACAAACTATTTACTAATAAAATTGTAAATTTACAAATGTTTTGATGCGATAAAATTTACAAGGCATTCTCGTAACTTTTATTTTATTTTACGAGAATTCCTTGTGAAAATTACCAGTAATTTTACCAGATTTTTTTTTGTAAAATTACCTTAAAAAAATTGTAATATTACAAAAAAAATGTAAATTTCGATCGACCTAAATAAAAAATTGTTAGTTAAAAGTACCTTTAATAAAAGGTACTTTTTATTAAAGGTACTTTTTATAAAAGGTACTTTTTATAAAAGGTACTTTTTATAAAAGGTACTTTTTATAAAAGGTACTTTTTATAAAAGGTACTTTTTGTAAAAGGTACTTTTTGTAAAAGGTACTTTTTATTAAAGGTACTTTTTATAAAAGGTACTTTTTATAAAAGGTACTTTTTATAAAAGGTTCTTTTTATAAAAGGTACTTTTTATAAAAGGTACTTTTTATAAAAGGTACTTTTTATAAAAGGTACTTTTTATAATAGGTACTTTTTATAAAAGGTACTTTTCATAAAAGGTACTTTTTATAAACGGTACTTTTTATAAAAGGTACTTTTTATAAAAGGGACTTTTTAAAAAAGGTACTTTTTATAAAAGGTACTTTTTATAAAAGGTACTTTTTATAAAAGGTACTTTTTATAAAAGGTATTTTTATAAAAGGTACTTTTTATGAAAGGTACTTTTTATAAAAGGTACTTTTTATAAAAGGTACTTTTTATAAAAGGTACTTTTTATAAAAGGTACTTTTTATAAAAGGTACTTTTTATAAAAGGTACTTTTTATAAAAGGTACTTTTTATAAAAGGTACTTTTTATAAAAGGTACTTTTTATAAAAGGTACTTTTTATAAAAGGTACTTTTTATAAAAGGTACTTTTTATAAAAGGTACTTTTTATAAAAGGTACTTTTTATAAAAGGTACTTTTTATAAAAGGTACTTTTTATAAAAGGTACTTTTTATAAAAGGTACTTTTTATAAAAGGTACTTTTTATAAAAGGTACTTTTTATAAAAGGTACTTTTTATAAAAGGTACTTTTTATAAAAGGTACTTTTTATACAAGGTACTTTTTATAAAAGGTACTTTTTATAAAAGGTATTTTTTATAAAAGGTACTTTTTATAAAAGGTACTTTTTATAAAAGGTACTTTTAATAAAAGGTACTTTTTATAAAAGGTACTTTTTATAAAAGGTACTTTTTATAAAAGGTACTTTTTATAAAAGGTACTTTTTATAATAGGTACTTTTTATAAAAGGTACTTTTTATAAAAGGTACTTTTTATAAAAGGTACTTTTTATAAAAGGTACTTTTTATAAAAGGTGCTTTTTAAAAAAGGTACTTTTTATAAAAGGTACTTTTTATAAAAGGAATTTTTTATAAAAGTTTTTTTTTTTTTTTATAAAAGGTACTTTTTATAAAAGGTACTTTTTATAAAAGGTACTTTTTATAAAAGGTACTTTTTATAAAAGGTACTTTTTATAAAAGGTACTTTTTATAAAAGGTACTTTTTATAAAAGGTACTTTTTATAAAAGGTACTTTTTATAAAAGGTACTTTTTATAAAAGGTACTTTTTATAAAAGGAATTTTTTATAAAAGTTTTTTTTTTTTTTTATAAAAGGTACTTTTTATAAAAGGTACTTTTTATAAAAGATATTTTTTATAAAAGGTACTTTTTATAAAAGGTACTTTTTATAAAAGATACTTTTTATTAAAGGTACTTTTTATAAAAGGTACTTTTTATAAAAGGTAATTTTTATAAAAGGTACTTTTTATAAAAGGTACTTTTTATAAAAGGTACTTTTTATAAAAGGTACTTTTTATAAAAGGTGCTTTTTAAAAAAGGTACTTTTTATAAAAGGTACTTTTTATAAAAGTTATTTTTTATAAAAGGTACTTTTTATAAAAGGTTATTTTTATAAAAGGTACTTTTTATACAAAGTACCTTTTTTAAAAGGTTCCTTTATAAAAAGTACCTTTTATAAAAAGTACCTTTTATAAAAGGTACTTTTTATAAAAGGTACTTTTTATAAAATGTAATGTACTTGTTCCAGAATGTTTTATGTACTTGTTCCAGAATGTTTTATTTCACTAAAGGATCCTACATTCTAAATTAAATTTAAATAAAATTTCAGTAAATAAAAAAAAGTACCAAAAGTACTTTTTTACCCATTTTACCTCAGTAGAATCAACATTGGCAAAACCCGGGCCTTAGTGAATCTTTTTTCCGGAAGGTGAACCGACATTCCAAATTTCCATTTTCTAGTACCATTATTTAAGGAAATATAAAATGTAACAAAAGTACATATTTTTACCCTTTTTACCCTATTAGAAAAATCATTGACAAAAACCCAGCCCTAGGGGATCTATATTCCGGGAGGTGAACATACAGTCCAAATTTCAAGTCTATGTGACAATTTTTTAAGGAAATATAAAAGGTGCCAAAAGTACAGATTTTTTTCCCTTTTTACCCTCTTAGAATCAACATTGGCAATAATCCAGCCGTACTGGATCTATATTCTAGGATGTGAATATACTGTCCAAATTTCAAAACTACAGTTTTTTTCCCTTTTCCTCCTTAGAATTAACACTGGCAAAAATCCAGCCTTAATGGATCTATATTCCGGGAGGTGAACATACAGTCCAAATTTCAAGTCTCTATGATCATTATATCAGAAGATTTAAAAAGTACCAAAAGTACAGTTTTTTTACCATTTTTACCCCCTTACCATTGGCTAAACTCCAGCCATAGTGGATCTATATTGTGGGAGGGTAACATACAGTCCAAATTTCAAGTCTCTATGACCATTATATTGGGAGATATAAAAAGTACCAAAAGTACAGTTTTTTACCCTTTTTACCACCTTAAAATGAACATTGGCAGCAAAAATCCAGCCTTAGTGGATCTTTATTCCGGAAGGTCAAACTACAGTCCAAATTTCAAGTCTCTAACTTCAGCGGTTTGGGCTGGGCGATGATGAACGAGTATGTCAGTCAGTCATATTACTCTTTTATATATGTAAATTTTCCGGATTTAGGCGATTTTTGCCATAAAGTTTATTTCTGTCTTTTATTATTTAACAAAATTTATTTTTTAAATGAAAATATTTTTTTTAAGAAATTTGAACAAAATTGAATTTTGGCGATATTTTACATCCGATTTGGCGACAAAGCCAAAAAAAAGTCTGGCAACCCCGTTAATATGTTGAAGCAAAAAATGGACACACACACACACATGCTATATAAAAATAACTATTAATTTTTTTATTATTACTTAACAAACTTTTTTTTAATTAAATTTAGATTTAGTTTTATATATTTTAAAGCTTTTTTGTAAATATTTTTTCCTTTTTCTCAGTTTTTTTTTTTTTTTCATTTCCGTTTTCTTTCTTACACACAAAATATGAGTTAATTTAGGGTTATGTTGAAAAAAAATATGTGTTTTTTAGTAACTCGCTCATAACTTTTAAAATACTTAACCGATTTAAACAAAAAATACATCAGTTTTTGCCTGGGTAAAATTATTGGTTAAAAGCTTGTAAAATTACTAGGAATTCTCGTGAAATAGGAGGTAGCAAAAAATCTAGTAAAGTTACAAAACCTCCTTTTAATTTTTATCGTGTCAAAAAATTTGTAATTTTACAATTTTATTGGTAAAAACCTTGTAAAATTACAAAATTATTGGTAAAATGCTTGTAAAATTACTAGGAATTTTTGTTAAATTGGGAGGTAGCAAAAAAAATAGGTACAAATTGTTCTTGCAATTTTACAAGTTTTTTTTTTTTGAGTGTATAGATTTCCTAACAAATTGTTAAAATCTTTAAAATGATAAATTCGATCGAGGGTTAGATTTACATAGAATTTTTGGTTAATGAAACTTTAATTTTAAACACTTTTATGTATGTGCTTAAATATTTGTTGTTCTATTGTAACCATTATCACAATAAATTTTGTTGCATATGTAAGGGCGGGTTTTTGACTTGTCGATAAAACTAAGTTTTAGATAACTGTTTGGTAAAATTTAATCAAAAAATATTTGAGTTTTCACGAACATTCTGTTTTTAGTAAAAGGTTTCAAAAAAGAAACAAAAACAAGTGAGTGTGTTAAATTCGGCTGTGCCGAATCTTTTATACCCTCCAACTGGGGCTGTCAATCCCGAAATCCCGAATCCCGAAATCCCGGAATTTTTGTCATAAAATGAATCCCAAATCCCGGGATTTTTCAGCTCAAATCCCGGGATTTTTGAAAAATTAAAATATTTGAGAATTTATTTTTAAAAATACAACTTTGTTCAATTGTTGCTACATTTACATAAACAAATTAAAACTAAATTTTTTATTTAACTTTCTACGTAGCTGGCCACGAATTTGGCTGAGCTGAGAATTCTACCCAGACTTGCTGAATAAAAGTCCAACGCACTAACCATTAAGCCACAGTCACGGAGCCAAAGTTTGCAGGTTTTTGCGAAAATTTTCTAAAAAACCGAAACTTTGATTGAAGGGCGCCACGGGTAAATTTATTCCAATTGGCCTCAAATTTGTACCACATAAGTTTTAGGTGTAGGAGGAGAAACATTTTCCCGGACGTTCAAAATTGCACGAAAAACTTTTTTATACACAAAAATGCAAGTCTAATGTATTATGTTATTACTTTTCTCCTTTAAATGTTTTTATTATTTTAAATTTTCTTTAAATAAGTATTAAAATTATACAGTTCAACAACCAAAATCGGAATGGGATGAAATCAAAAGCAAATAAAAGTTGCCGTTTTCCAAAACAAACCCTCAAGGCTTTTTTTAGTTCATTGCTAAATATTTAATAATAATAATTACTCAAAAACTGCATAAATGGCGTATAATTATTTTTTTTAATTGCCTTTAAATAACCATCAGAATAAAGGGGGCCTCCGTAGGTTAGATGGTAGCGTGCTAGCCTTTCAATGTGGGGGTCGTGGGTTCGATTCCCACCAGAACCCTTGGTTTTTTCGCTACAACGAGACGACGGTCATTGTTACCATTTCTCGGTTAGGTTGAATTTATTAAAAATGAGTTGTAAATAAATGGAAAGAATAAATAAAAATAATTGATCATGTGATCAAAACTGTTATTATTACTCACTCACTCACTCTATTACAATCAGAATAATAAGAAATAATTTTTTTTTAATAATTTGTAGCGAAACCGACCCAAGGGTTTTTGTGTGAATCAATCCCACGACTCCCTGCTTAATAGGCTAGCACGCTACCAACTAAGCCACAGTAGCCCCCTTAATATGTACAATAGAATTGAAACATAAAGAGGCTACTATTTTTTTACTTTTATAATCAAAGAAATTTAATCCCAAAAAATCCCGGAATCCCGAAAAATGCCGGGATCCCAAAAAACCCCGGCATCCCAAAAAACCCCGTTATCCCGAAAAATCCCGGGATCCCGGAATTTCGATTTTCAAATCCCGAATCCCGGGATTTTAAAAAACCGATCCCGTTTGAAAGCCCTACTCCAACATGCAAAAAAATAAAAATGCATGGGCATTTTATTTTGTGGGGGGGGGGGGTCGTGGTGATTGGGGGGGGGTCAAATTTCTTCTCAAATATGTGTTTAAAAATTCATTCTTATGCTTTTTGCAAGTTTATCATATTTTAAAAAAAAAAATTTATTCGACGCCCATAAAAGGGCGCACCGAAAAAACGACATTTTCTCATTCTCAGGGTCCAAATGAAGGACTTTGAACTTCTTGTAGCATAAAAATGTTGCATTTGTTAAACAAAAAGACAAAACATCATGTAAAAAAAATATATTTTTCAGAGGTTGGTTTAGTTCTTCAAGGGGAACTTTTTCCCCCCTGGTCCGATTTTGTCCATTTTCGAACTAAACCTGCCTAGGACCATAAGACATATTCGTGTGAAACTTGAGGAGCCTAGCTCTTTTATTTTGGACTGTATCGTGTTAACTGCAGACGGACGGACAGACGGACGGACGGACATTGCTAGAATGTCTTAGAATCGATCACTGATCAATAATATATATACTTTATGGGGTCCCCGACCGATATTTCGATGAGCTACACACTGAATGACAAAGTGAGTATACCCCCATACTGTAGTTGGAGGGTATAAAAAGACGCGAATGTAAAAAATTATATTTTTCTGCCCGCCCCATGGGCGTAGCGCGTGCTACATCAAAAACTTGCATTACCAGGTAATGAAATGTGTAATGGAAAATTCAAAAGTTATAACTAGTACTTCTGATTCGAATTACTTTTATTATTACATATATAACAAGCAAATGTGCCAAACGTAATGATTAGGGATGAGATTTCCATGCAAATGCTTGTTTTTTGTCGAAAGTCTAAAAACGATATCGACCAATTATCTTTCCGAATCAAGAAATTTGTGTTAAAATGGCATCGATTTGTTTTTGCATATTTTGCATATTTTGGTGAAAATGCATATTTTTGCATATTTTGATTTTAAATGCATATATTGTGCATATTTCCAACTTTTAAGTGCATATTTTTGCATATTTTGGCATAAATTAGCGAAAACACAAATTAAAATGTATTTTTTTTTTCAAAAACTATTTTAAATTTTAAAAATTTATTTTGAAAATAAGAAAAAATATTTTTTTTTTCTTCTTAATTTTTTTATAGATTTTCTTAATTTGTAAAAAAATCTTGCTTGTATAAAGTTTTAAATGTTACTATTTAAACCTGGCGTTAGTTTTTGCTTTTTAAGAAGTTTTTCCTATGAAAACAAGATTTTTTTTGTACACATTTTATTTTTTAGTGCATATTTTATGGTTTTTAGTGCATATTTTGAATTTTTTAGCGCATATTTTAAGCGCATATTTTCGATTTTTTAGTGCATGAAAATCTCATCCCTAGTAATGATTATCAAAACGGTATTAGTAACTAATTACATATGGGGCATTCTATGCCAAATAGCTCACTTTCGGACCCGACCCCTTTGATTTGGTGACAGGACATAATCCCCACGGACATTACCCCCATAACGGAAATGGGGATTATGACCAAATTCATTACGGTCATAATCACCATAATAGTTGTGGGGACTATGACCGTTTCTAAAACGGTCACAATCCCAATGGGGATTATGTCCGTTCCTTGTTGGGATTACGACCGAACTTTTTTCGGTCATAACCCCCATTCATATTATGGGGAGTAATTCTCATTGGCGTAGGAAGCCAACATTTCTGGGGGGGGCTAAAGCCCCCCTAGATTTTTTTTATTTTTTTGGTACTTTTTTTTATTGAAAAACCCAGAATTATTCCTGAAGCGTTCCCTTTAACATGCGTCTAGGTGTCCTAGAAACGAATGCCCCCCGAAAGCGGTTAAAAATTCATATTTTTTTTTTTTAAATTTTGATTCTGTAGATTTTCGGAAATTTAGAACTCCCAGATATGTTTTGAGAATGAACGATTTTTAATGTTTTTCCTATAGTAAAATCATTAGATTACTATGTTTTTTTTCAAGAAAAAGTTCTGATGATTGCAAAAGTTGATGATTATTAGTCAAAATTCTCAGACTCTTTCTTTCAATAACTTTTGTCTATAAAAAAATCCTTAGAATTTAGAAACTTTTTTAAATCAACGAAGTTAAAATGTTTTCCTGAAGGTAAAACCCTAAGATTCGGTAAAGTTTCTATTACTGACAAAAACATCAGATTCATATAAAAACTTTTTTCAATAATTCAGACTATTTTTCAATGGGAAAAACTATTAGATCTTATATAATAATCATTAAGAGTCCTTAAGACTCATTGAATAATCATAACGAGCCCTGAAGACTCATTACATATTATTATTTATTGTTGCAAAAATTAATGAAATCATTAAATTATTAAAAAAATGTGAATGATTCAAATTCTGGGGGGGGCTAAAATTATTCTGGGGGGGGCTAAGACCCCCCCAGACAGGGCTATCTACGCCAATGGTAATTCTAAAGCAATTTTGGTTATAATCCCCGTTTTCTGCATAGAGGGTGGGTGAAATGCATGGAAAACTTGGAAATCTTTTTTGGGGATTATGACCAACTAGCATAGAAGACATAATCCCCATAAAGGGGATTATGGCTATTTGTTACGTGGTCATTATCCCCATAAATCTGGGAATTATGTCCAAATAATTTTCGGTCATAGTCCCCACTACCATTATGGGGATTATGACCGAAATGAATTTGGTCATAATCCCCATAACGGAAATGGGGACTATGTCCGTGGGGATTATGTAATGTCACCCTTCGATTTATTTCATTTTTAAATATTTTTTGGTGTTGAGTAATCAATGGCGATTTTTTCAAAAAAAATTAAGAACTTAAAATTTTCAATTAAATTTGACCAGTAAAAATATCGATATGAAAAAAGTCCAAACCTTCGATTTTTTTTTTGAAACTCTTAAAGTTGTACTTTCAATTACCCAACTTTTAAGCCATAATTCGAGATGTGATCACTATTGGTTCTATTTTTTTTTTAATTTTTAAAATTGCTGATCGGACATGGGATGATCGGACATGGGTAAGGCGTGCCGCATCGGCCTTGAAATTTAAAATACGGATTACTAGGGAAAATATAATTTTAACATGATAACGTTTTTAGACTGGTATCAAATTTTAAAAATTATGCAGGACGCCACCTCAATTTGACTATGTAAGCAACCGACTAACAAAAAAGAAAATAAGAATTACAGTTTTCATTTTCTTAAACCAAACAAGTTTTGTAACTTCGATTCGTAACTTGGATAATAATTCACCTTCTGGGGAATACGGTTTTTTACAACCTGAAAAATAAAAATAAAACGTAACATAAAAAAATAAAACGTAACATAATTATTTTTCAACAAAACATTTTTTTTTACCAATTTTTTTTTTTTTTTGCATAAATTTTTTTTTTCATCAATTTTTTTATTTTCATATTTTTTTTTTTTTCATCAAATTTATTTTTTTTTCATCAAATTTTTTTTTCATCAAATTTTTTTTTATAAATTTTTTTTTCATATTTTTTTTTTCATAAATTTTTTTTATTCTATCAAATTTGTTTTTTTTTCATAAATTTTTTTATTTTTTTCATAAAATTTTTTGTTTTTCATCAAATTTTTTTTTCATAAAATTTTTTGTTTTTCATCAAATTTTTTTTTTTCAACACTCGTTTGAAATCTCCATTTATACTTTTTTTTTTTTTTTTTTTTTAATTTAGAAAAACCAAAAAAATATTACACTGGAAAATGAAGAATAAAAAAATGTTGCTACATTAGATAATTTCAATAAATTTCAAAAATTTGACTAGTATTTATCAATCATGTGGTTTGACACACGTTAGATGCCTGGGGAAGTTGTTATAACTTGGCTGATTTGGGGTTCGAAAATGTAAGAACACCTCGAAAATTTTGTTACATTCTACATAACCTAAAAATACAAAATGCTTTATATTGGCAGCTGGTTGGCATATGTATACAGAATTGGACACAAACCTATTTTTTACAATAACAAAAAATAAAAAAAAATTGTTTGGGGACCGGCTTAAGAGTTAAATATAGAGGGTAGGTAGGTTCAGAGAAATTTTTTTTATTAAGAAAATATTGTGAGTCGGTCATAGGTGTGACTACTCTAGGGGCACTCTTAGAGCGGATAGAACGGTTGGAGAAAATTTTAAAAAATGTCTGTTTGTATAGAAGGCCCCTTAGAAATTGCTAATATAGTATTAGTTTGTTTTGAAAAAATGTTAAGACGTAAAAACTAATGGGGGTCGGCCTTGCTATTGACCCCTCTACGACTCACCGATGCATTGGATTAGTAGGAAAGATTTTAATATTAAAAAATTACAATAATATTTTTTCAAAAAATTTTGAAATTTTTTTTTTTTGTTATGCCACGATCCTACTAGGCAAAAAAATTGTAGAATCGTTGAAAGTTTTCCACAAACAAATTTCAAAAAAAATTAAAGAGCACATACATTTTCAAAAATGAGATATAAATTTTAAAACTTAAAAAACGCATACTAGAACACTTTTAAGAATCAAATCTTTAAAAATTGTAAAAAACACGCTCAAATTAAAGTTGAGTAAAATAGGCTTCTATTTGTTGACAATAAACCGCTTTAGGTGAGTAAAGGCCGAAACTTTCACATGGGGCCTTAGTCCAAAAATGGTCCGATGACAAACAGATTTGATCGTGTTTAACATATCCAAAAAAAAATTTAGTTAAATATTTTTAATTTTAATGAAATTTGAGAGATTTATGTGAAAATCTGGCATGTAGTTTGTATGGGGGCTACTAGAAGAACTGGTCCGATTCCTTTAAAATTCGGAATGGTTGTGAAGACAAAACTAGTTTACCTGCCAAATTGCGAAAACAAAAATGCCTATTATAATACGGCTATAAGAGTCATTTGAGCCAAAACTAAAGAGGACCTTTGTATGGGGGATAGGTCTAAATAAGGACTGAAAATTTAGTAAATGCCCCAGTTGGAAAATGTGTCACTGATTTCTTGAGGAAATGTCTTCAGGTTCTGACAAATCATAGGAAATCTTTGATGACATGTCCTAACATTGTCAGCACTGAATGTTTGCTTTAAGAGTGTGGAGAATTCCTCTACACTCAAAAAAAAAACTGTAATGTTAGCAAAAAAAAGCTTGTAAGCCTACAAGAACATTTGCTGATTTTGAACCCACAATTTTTTTGGTAAAGTTAGCAAAAATGTTTTGCCAAATATTAGTTAAGTGAAATTTTTTTATTTCAACTTAGTTCATACACATTTGAGGACCCCATTGGGTTCGGACCCGATAGACCTAGTTGTGTTCCTTAAAAATCGTCATAGTTTTTGATCCAAAATTTGTGTCCGTTTCGCTCTACCTTGCTTAGTTTATTACTCGGAGAGCTTTTGATTATTTTGCGGTCTACGTGTTGAGAGCTACAAAAATCTTTTGGACTTTTTGTTGTGTCGGCAATATTTACCGAGATATGAGAGTTTTAAAATTTTCGGTAAGCTAACTTTTTTGGATCCAAAGTAAGGACCCATTAGGGTCCACACATGTGAAGAGAACCGGCGATATTATGAGCCCGAGAACCAAAAATGGCCTCCATTTTGCTCTATCTGGCTTAGTTTCCGAAATAGCGCCATTTTAAGTTTTCTGAAAATAAAAAAAAATTTACCATTTATTTTTGCTAATTTAAGCAAAAAAGCTTGTAAAAATTTGGTAAACTCAATTTTAAATTTAGTAAAAAAAAAATTTGTTGAAATTTTGTTTAAAATTGCTAATGTGCTAAATGAAGTTTACAAGAAATTTTTGCTAACATGCTAATCTCAACTAAAAATTTTTACAAAAATTATCACAATATTTTTACTATATAAACCACTGTAACACAAAATTAAAAATATAAAAACAACAACAAAATAAACATAAAAAAATACAGAATTTTTATTTTAAACGAGTTACAATTGATACACACTAAACGACTGCCCGCTAATACGATCGTCTTTGCACTAATTGTTGATGATCGAAGATCGTATTAGCGGGCAGTCGTTTAGTGTGTATCAATTGTAACTCGTTTAAAATAAAAATTCTGTATTTTTGTAAGTTTATTTTGTTGTTGTTTTTATATTTTTAATTTTGTGTTACAGTGGTTTATATAGTAAAAATATTGTGATAATTTTTGATGTCATCCGAAGGATGACGAAATATTGACGAATAAAATAAATAAATAAAATTTATTAAAAACTAAGGCCTCGAGCTTGAATATCCGTTTACTTATTGAAGTTAAACCAAAAAGGTCGAAAAAACAAATTAAATAATTACTAAGAGTTTAATTTTAGATAAGAATACACGAGCTTTAACTTTGCCGAAGACACTCAAGAAAAATCTTGAACAGTTTTCGAGATGTACGCATTACAAAAAGCGTTCTGTTATCAAAAATTCCTATCTAAGCCTAAAACTTTAAACGGCAATTAAAAAAAACCTTAGTCAATCAGACCAACCCAGCTAGGGTGTTTCTTCTCTCATCAGTGGCTTTCAGATTTTTTTTGGTTTCAAGCGTATCAAATTTTAAGTGTCCCACTGTGTAATTTATAAAGGAAAATAAATAAAAGTTAAAACTGAAGGAAATACGAAAATTTTTTGTTGTTTCGCAAGACCTACGTCAGACATTTCCCCAAAGAAGTCTTAGCTGACATGTCCCCAGAAGGTCAGCCCTGACCACTGCTGACTTTGAGTGAGGACATTTTGAATATTTGTATGAAACTGTCCTCAACCCAGTACATAGAGATGTATTGTGGATGTCAGCAGTGACTCTGACATGTCACCGCTCCGTCACTGAGGATGGCTCGAGGACGTTGAAATCTGGGGAGCAAAAATTCGATATCTTTTTTTGAAAATTCGATATCTTTTGAACGGGTCATCCAAAAATCTGAAAATTCACCACGAAGGAGTTTTCGAATGGTACTTAACACAGTAAAAAATTTGCGAAAATCTAAAAAAAAGTATCCGCTTTGACATGGAATTCCACTTATACTAAGCTTTAGCAGCATCAAAAATGTCATTCGAAATTTAGAAGATTTATTTAGAACGTCTCAGTATCTGTAATCTTTTCATACAAATAAAATCTTCAAGTCTGAGATATTTCTATCAGAAAATACATATCAAAATCTGAAAATTTTCTACAGAAAAAAAGAATAACATTTCAACATTTTCCCAGAAGATAAATATTAAAAAAAAAATCTTTCCCATTATTTTTACTATACAAATATTTTTTATTCCTACTAATTTATAAATTGAGTGAATAAAACTTTTTCATTGTTAAATTTTATTTCATGCATTTTTATTAATATTTACATATTCCCGACGCTCCAATAAAAATACGTATGTGTTTTTTTAAAAAAAATTTTAAGTGGCCAGAAGTCAGTTTAATTTTGTTCATTTGCTGTATTTTAAATATTTCTTTCCAAAAAATTGTGCAATATTTAAAATATTTAATTTTCCTTAAGTTTATTTAATAAACGCAAACGACTACAATTAAGTAGCCTCTTCAAAAATAAATTTGAAATACACATAGCTGCTTTTGTTGAAGCAGCGACAATATGTATAGTAACAATTTGATATGTAAAGTAAACACAATATAATTGTGTACATATTCCTATACAGATTATACTGAATATATTTCACTATATCTTTTTGTCTATGAATTTCCCACACAATATAGTTTTCTTTTTTTTGTTGGTTGTGTTATTTTCCACCTGTCAACATCAAAACAAAATAAATGTTTAAGCAACAGTGTGTTTTGTACATGAGCGAGCTTTTGTATGTGCGTGTGTGTGTGTGTATGTTTTATTCTGTCTGTGTTTGTTTATTTGTATGTTTTTTTAGTTGTGTGTGTACATTCAATTACTTTAAATAAACAATTTTGTGGTCAAGGTGTTGAATTTTTGTTTTAGTAACTGCAAAATATACATATAAAGCGAATGACTACTAACTAACTACATTGTGTAATATAAGTGAATATGAATGTAAGTGTGTGTGTGGTAAATGTATTGTAGACCACAATAGGTGTGTTCCAGAACTTTCCGGGTAAAGTTCGGTAAAATGAGAGAAAATCAAAAAACCTCTCACGATACCCCAAAAATGCAAAAAAGTACGGGAACGCTAAAAACCACATTTCAAGCCCAAAATAATAGAAAATGTAAACAAACCAATAACGCTAAAATATTTTCGTAGGAAAAATTACTTTAAACAAGAAAACAAATTGTAAAAGTTTATTTTAATAACAAATTATCTTTTTTTGTATTGAAATAACACATTTCCTTGGTTTAGTTCTTTATTTTATTTAAATTTCCAATTTAGCTTCACAAAAAAAATCAGCTGTTTTTCAACATCTGACTGTTACCAATTTACCCGAAAAAAAAGTGCGGGTAAGTTCGGTAAAATGAGAAAGTAATTTATTCTCTCAAAAACTCTCTCGTTTACCCAATTTTTGCGTACGGGAACGCTTTTCGGGCTGGTTTGGGTACCCGCGGGCACCCGCGATAACGTTCTGGAACACACCTAATATATTTAAACTACCTGCAGCAAAACAAACACAACTACATATGCACTTGTTTAAATGAAAGCATGCATTTGTAATTGTAAATATTTTTATGCATACATATTATAAAAAAATTGTATTTGTATGGTAAAAAAAATGTATAAGAGGATATAAAAATATCAAGGTTGGCAATCGAAACGAATAACGGTATCGATATCGGTATTGGTATCGTTTTTTTATTTATTTATTTCGGTATCGGTTACGGTATTTGAGTTGAATCGGTTACGGTATTACCGATACCGAAACGTCGATACCGGTACGTACCGGTATTATCAAAAAAAATGCTAAAAATATAAAAAACGCATAAAAACTAAAAAAAAATTTTTTTTTTTTCAAATTTAGTACTAAACACGTATTTCGTAATTATTTTTAGCATTTTTGCTAAAATGCTCTTTAAAATGTGAAAAAAAAAAATAAAATTGCGTTTTTTAGGGGGTCATGACCTGGCAACGTTACCCCTGACCGGTCAGGGGGATCGTTGCCGGACCACAACTACAAAACGGGGCGGGCCGAGAAAACAGTAATTTTCTTATCCCCTTGATCAATGTGCACACTCAAAAAATTATGTTAGTAAAATCAACTGAAAATGCCAGTTAAAATAACTACTTTGTAAGTTGTTTTGATGTCATTTACTTTTTCAGTTGAATTAACTAACAATGTTAGTTATTTTAACTGACAAAAACAGCTGACTTATGTAGTAAAAACTACTTACATTTGCAGTCAAAACAACTAACATGTAGTAAAAACAAAATAATCAATACAAAATTTTTTTTTTCAAAAAATTTTTCAGAAAAAAAATGAAGAACAAATTTTTTTCAAGTTTTTTTTTTTTTTTAAGTTGTGGAAAATAAAAAAAAAACCAAGGTTATATTTATTTTTTTCAAAAAAACTTTGAAAATTTTTTAGAGATGAAAAAAATTAAATTAACTACTTTAAATAACTGTTACTTCATTACAGTACTTTTTGTTAGTTGATTAAAAAAACGACTTAAAATAACTAACAGAAATAGTTGTTCGATATTTTTCATACAAAAACAACTGAATTTGTAGTTGAAAACAACTAACTACTGTAAAATATACAAACAACTAACATGTATTAACTTACATAATTTTCAGAGTGCAGGACTTTGAAGTTATTCTGACATAAAAATGTTTCATTTGTTTAAGAAAACTAAAAAAAATATATGAAAAAAAGTAGAAGAGTTAAAAATAAATTAAATTAGCCGAATCCATGAATACCCTCCACAGTGCCCTTTTAAAGTGAAATTAACAATTTTGATTAGAAGTATTTTATTTTGAGTAAAAAACTTTTTTAGTAATTTAAAAAAAAAAAAACATTTTTTTTTTGAGTGTAAAACTTTTTTCGAGTGTAAGTTTGTTTTCTTAATTGTAAAAATATTTGTGAGTAACAAAAATACTTTGCAAAATATTTTTCTGACTCTTCAATGTTTTTAAGGCTGGTTTAACTGGTTTTTCAACACGTGAACTAAAGGTGAAACCAATTTGAAATTCACGGTTTTGCTGATAATTTTGAACCACGAAGTCCTTTAAATATCAAAAAAAATCCTTGGCACCCACATCGCGGATTAAATAAAAATCTCCAAAAAATTAAACTATACTAAAGGGTTCAGAAAGTTTCTATTGAGAGTCTAAATGATTTCAAAAAAAAATTTCGTGAAAATCAATAATTTTCTTCTGCTCCCGCATAGCGGTTGAAGTATAACTTTTTTTGGAAATTTTTATTTAATCCACGATGTAGTTGCCCAAAGATTTTTATGAGACGATTTTTCATTTACAAAAACCAAAAAAAATACAAATTTTCTATTAGATTTTTTTTTTTTTAAACATGGTTTTTTAGGAAAAACCGTTTCAATACCGGTACGTACCGGTACCGAAGGAAAAGGTTTTTGGATACCGGTATCCGATACCAAAACTGAGTTTCGGTATTGGTATTGGTACCGGTAATCAATTTAAACGGTTTTGAAACGGATAACGGTATTGAAAAGGTATCGATTGCCAACATTGAAAAATATGAATATACATTCCACACCAAATGTCTAGCGAAACTAAACATGTTCGGAATAGGTTGTATGGATAGCCCCATATGGAACTAAGAAATATGCGTTTTTGGTTTTTCAATTTTTCCAAAACTAGGCTTAGAAGGCGTGGTCAAATATTAGAAAAATTGACAAATTTGTGTCGAGTTGCCTTGTTTAAATATTTATCAAATTAAAACGCAATGCATCGCAAACTCAAAAATTTACATTCTAGTACAGTTTTGTATGGGCTACACCATCCGAAGCCAATATTAAACATAAACATATACGTCTGAAAGTAGAGATCAAACGGAGTAAACCTACATTTACAGTTTTTCATTTCGTGATCCTGTTTCCTTGTAAAAGGACTTTAAAGTTTTAAAGGATACATTTTGTAAAATATTTTTGATATATTTGTAATTGTCCTAGGATGACACTGGTGACGGTGGATGATAGACGAGGATCTCCCCTAATTTTTCCATTTTTATATTTTGCCATATCAGGATAAAAGGATGTAAATAAAGTCATTTGAAAACTTTATAAAAATATTTTGTTGAAAATTTTAAATGATATTAAAGGACATATTTTTAAATGGCCGTAACTTATCTCCTTTTTCCTGATATGTTAAAATATTAAAATAGGAAATTAGGGGAAATGCTCCTCTTTCATTTGCTATAAATAGTGGCATCATAAGGCTAGTACATATGGGGCATTCCATGTGAAATCGGACACTTTGAAAAACTTTTTTTTTAGATTTTCCCAATTTGTTTACAGTTTTTAGTACCCTTCGAAAACTCCTTTGTGGTAAATTTTCAGATTTTTTTGATGATCCGTTCAAAAGATATCGAATTTTTAAAAATTGGCAGTTTGTTCCTTTACTCAAACTTCTTTTAATCATAACTTCTTCAATAATGGTCCAAATTTCAATTTTTTTTCTTCAAAATTTTTGTTTTTTTAAATACTTTCTTAAAAAAAATCCCAAAAAATTCTTAAAAGCGCTCTTGTATGAGATTTTTAAGTTTTAAAATTTAAATCTCATTTTTGAAAATATTTGTACTCTTCGTTTTTTTTGAAATTTTTTTGTGTAAAACTTCTATCAATTCTACAAATTTTTTGCCCAGGAGCATCGTGGGATAACGATTATTACTATTTTTTTAAATTTTTTGAAAAAATTTTATTGTAATTTTCCAATCTTAAAATCATTTCTACTGCTCTAATGGTGCGTCATAGAGGGGTCCTTTATAAGACCGACCCCCATTACTTTTTACGTCTTAACATTTCTTTGGAACAAACTTATACACTATCTCCAATTTCTAAGGGGGCTCCCACACAAAACGACATTTTTTAAAATTTGTTCCAACCGCTCTAACTGCCCTAATAGTGCCCTTAGAGCAACAAAATGTATGACCGACCAACAGTATTTTGGTCGGTAGTACTTAGGGAGTTGAGATAGGGCGTAGGTATATTTTGAAAAAATGTTGAAGGGTAAAAATAAATGGGGGTCGGTCTCACTAATGACCCCTCTCGGACGCACCATTGGACCGGTAGAAGCTGATTAAATAAAACAAATTTACAAAAAATAAAAAAAATTGTATGGGGACCGCCTTAACAGTTAAAGATAGAGGGTAGGTGTGTTCAGAAAAAATGTTTGGACTAAAAAAATATTGTGGGTCGGTCATACATTTTGTTGCTCTTGGGGCACTATTAGGGCAGTTAGAGCGGTTGGAACAAATTTTAAAAAATGTCGTTTTGTGTGGGAGCCCCCTTAGAAATTGGAGATAGGGTATAAGTTTGTTCCAAAGAAATGTTAAGACATAAAAATTAATGGGGGTCGGCCTTATAAAGGACCCCTCTATGACGCACCATTAGAGCAGTAGAAATGATTTTAAGATTGAAAAATTACAATAAAATTTTTTCAAAAAATTTTAAAAAATAGTAATAATCGTTATCCCACAATGCTCCTGGGCAAAAAGTTTGTAGAATTGATAGAAGTTTTACACAAAAAAATTTCAAAAAAATCGAAGAGTACAAACATTTTCAAAAATGAGATTTAAATTTTAAAACTTAAAAATCGCATACTAGAGCGCTTTTAAAAATTTTTTGGGATTTTTTTTTTTTAAAGTACGTGAAAAACCAAAAATTTTGAAAAAAAAAAAATTTGAAATTTGGACCATTATTGAAGAAGTTATGATTAAAAGAAGTTTGAGTAAAGGAACAAACTACCAATTTTTAAAAATTCGATATCTTTTGAACAGGTCATCAAAAAAATCTGAAAATTTACCACGAAGGAGTTTTCGAAGGGTACTAAAAACTGTAAACAAATTGGGAAAATTTAAAAAAAATGTTTTTCAAAGTGTCCGATTTCACATGGAATGCCCCATATATAAAAAAATATTCTGATTATTATTATTAAAAAATAAAAATTGTTTTATTTATTTTATTAGTAAAGAAAATAATGACCTCGAGCCAGAAAAAACATCCTCAAAATATAATATTTTAAAGGTCGAATAAAACAATTTCTATTTTTAAAAACAAATTATCGCCATAGCGATGAATAATAGGGTGGATCGAATTTAGCTTTTGGGCGTATATCGTTCCGGCTCACCGACAGATGTGTTGGAATAGACCTAAACACAATGTAGTTAAATTTTCATGCAGATCGGTGGTCATCTTCCGCTGCCGAAATGACGTTGAAAATCCGCGATTTCTTAAAAAATAGTATTTATTTAAAAAAATTGCCAAAATTACAAAAATTACTTAATCTTCTTTTTTATTTCAGTCAATCTCTTCAATTCGATCATATTTTCTTAGAAAAAAATTTCAGCTTAATAGGACATTGTTAACCCCTCTAAAACGGTTGCCGAATTTGACCCATTCATTTTGCCCTAAACTCAAAACCACCAAATTTAAAAAAGAATTTTTTTTTGATTTTAAGTTGCACAATCTAAAGTTTTTATTGCATTTATTTCAAGTTTATATAAGTTCGTTTGACAAAAAATTTTTTTGAAAAAATACGAGATTCTTAAACAGCGCGTGTAACGGTCTGTTTCCAGGACATTTTGGGAAAATTGCACTTTTTTTTTAAAACTCAACATTTTTAGTTAAAAACTTTTCATTTTACACTAGATTTATTATAAATTATAAAACTTAATATAGAAATGTTTGATTTTAAGAAATTCTTTAACCCTAAACAGCTTTGGGCCCTAAATTACCCATGATGAACAAATGCATCTAGCAATAAACCGCTTTTGGCGGGCGACTAACCATTGGGAACATATTTTTTCCATTAAAAATGGAAGCGTGAGTAAAGATGGGAGCGTGAGCGGAGATGAGAGCGTGAGTGAATTTGAGCAACTCACGCTCACGAAGAAAAAAAAAATTCGCGCAGGAAATTTTTTAAGTTTGCATACATTTTACGCAGGATCACGTGATTGCAACATATTAAACTCGTTCACGCTATAATCACTCTTACGAAAACTCAACATAACTATATTTTGACGTGTTTTATTTTTCTGTCACCATAAAAAATCATGCAATCTCTCGAAATTTCACTCACGCTTACGAGTGAATCACGTGAAATTTGTGTCACGTGTGCATTTGTACAAATTATATTTTTAATGCAAAATAAAAAAGTGATCCATATGTTTTTTTTTAAACAAGTTTAAATATTAATTCCCATTTAAATGCTCCCACCCCGAAAGCATTATCCCCTTAAATGCCAGAATATAGCAAGTAAATAGTCTATTGAAATTATTCAGCTATATTCTTATTTGTGAATTACTTTTTTTGTCAGATTTAAATAAATGGTTAATGGTGGGTACGAAAAATGCTTTAAGGGTGGGTGCATTTAAGCGGGATACTATTTGAATGATATTTAAACTTTTTTGTAATCCTGCGTAAAATGTATGCAAAATTAAAAAAATTCTTGCGTGAGAAATTTTTTTTTCTTCGTAAGCGTGAGTTGGTCGAATTCACTCACGCTCCCATCTCTACTCACGCTCCCATCCTTACTTACGCTCCCATTTTTAATTGAAAAATATGTTTCCAATGGTAAGTCGACCGCCAAAAGAGGTTTATTGCTAGATGCATGTTCATCATGGGTTATTTAGGGCCCAAAGCTGTTTAGGGTTAAAGAATTTCTTAAAATCCAACATTTCTATATTAAATTTTATAATTTATAATAAATCTGGTGTAAAATGAAAAGTTTTTAACTAAAAATGTTGAGTTTTAAAAAAAAGTGCAATTTTCCCAAAATGTCCTGGAAACAGACCGTTACACGCGCTGTTTTAGAATCTCGTATTTTTTCAAAAAATTTTTTTGTCAAACGAACTTATATATACTTGAAATAAATGCAATAAAAACTTTAGATTGTGCAACTTAAAATCAAAAAAAAAAATCTTTTTTAAATTTGGTGGTTTTGAGTTTAGGGCAAAATGAATGGGTCATTTTCGGCAACCGTTTTAGAGGGGTTAACAATGTCCTATTAAGCTGAAATTTTTTTCTAAGAAAATATGATCGAATTGAAAAGATTGACTGAAATAAAAAAGAAGATTAAGTGATTTTTGTAATTTTGGCAATTTTTTGAAATAAATACTATTTTTTAGGAAATCGCGGATTTTCAACGTCATTTCGGCAGCGGAAGATGACCACCGATCTGCATGAAAATTTAACCACATTGTTTTTAGGTCTATTCCAACACATCTGTCGGTGAGCCGGAACGAAATTCGCCAAAAAGCCAAATTCGATCCACCCTAATGAATAACCCTAATATGGTATTATTACACTCACAACAACAAATAACATATTGTTGTAGTCCAATGGACTATCATATGTAAAAATGTTTTAAGAATGTTTGATGGTTATTGACAATCGTTGCCTTACTAGTATAGTACAATTTCTTCGTCTTTCTAATTCCCATTGTGGATAGAGTCGAATATGTATTAATATTTTAGTTTGTGCACAAACGATTTGTCATTAGGCTCGTTTGCTACTTTGTAGTAAATTGTTTCTATTTTTGCTAAATAATCTTGACAATGGAATCTAACAAATTCCGAAACACGTGTCGATTAAGTCTTGCAAAAATGACCAATATAAATAAATTTAAAACAAAAAAATAATTTTCTTGAAAATTATGCTATGAGAATATCATGGATTTAATTAGTAAAGAAAATTATGACCTCGAACCAGAATAAACATCGATGAGAATTCTGCCAGAATATTTAGACATCTCGTTAGCAAACGATTATAATGTAATTATACCCTACACCACTCTGTGGTACAGGGTATAATGAGTCTGTGCTGATGTTTGTAACTACCCGAAATATTGGTCTTAGACATGCCTTCAAGTATACCGATCGACTCAGAATTACTTTTTGAGTTGATTTAGCAATATACGCCCGCCCGCCCGCCCGTCCGTCCGTCCGTCTGTCCAGATCGCAATTTTCCATCAATTGACTTGAAATTTGAAAATTATGCATCTTTTGGCTCAAGGACGAAGCCTATTGACATTGGAGAAAATTGGTCCATGTAAAGACCTAGCCCCCATACAAACGCCCTCTTTGGATTCGGCTTAAATGACTCTAATAACCGTATTATAATAGATATCGCTTTGAAATTTAGCAGGTATTCAAATTTTGTATGCACAATTTATCATTCTGAATTTCAAAGCAATCGGATTAGTCCTTCTGGTAGTCCCCATATAAACAACCCTCCCGATATTCACATAATTCCCTCAAAATTCATAAAAATTAATATATTTGATACAAAATTTATTTTTAGGTGTTATACTTGTACTTTAGTAACCTAATCAAATCGGAATATAATTGGACCATTTAGTCCCTCATATAAAAATTTCGACCTATATTCAGTTAAATCGGTATATTGACAAAAAAATAAATCAATTCCACTTAAATTTGATCTGTGTGCGTTTTCTACACTAAATAAAGATCTAACAAAAGACAGATCCAATCGGTTCATCGGACGTGGGACCCATTTCCGGAAAACACTGGTGTAGGGTATCATATGGTCGGTCTTGACCGACTATAACTATTTTACTTGTTTTTATTTTAAGCTCAGTTGATAATTAGACGATGGTGAAAAACACAATTAGAATTATTTTGTTTTTTTTGTGCGTGAATTTTCTAATGTAAGAAAAAAATATGGAGGAAACAAATTTGAGTAATCACTTGTTTAAATTTAAAAACAAAAATTGAGTAATTTTTTAATTGACTGAATTAAAAATTTACTTAAAAATTTTAGAAACAATTTAAGTAAATAATTTAATAAAAATTTAATAGTTTTTTTTTTATTTTTTTTTAACCCTCATAGTTTTTTGAATTCTCGTTTAGTTTATAGTTTTTTGTGTATGTATATGAAAGTTTGTAATCGTCTTTATAAAATTTTCCTATGTTTTTGAGACATAAATATGTTTGGTAAAGTTTGAAAAAACAAGTTTTTTGTTTTGTAAAAAAATTTAAAATTTTTTAAACTTAAAAAAAAAATAAATAGATAAATTTTGAGTAAATTTTTAATTGAGTCAATTAAAAATTTACTCAATTTTTTTTTTTAAATATTTAATAAAATTTTATTAAAAATTTACTCAATACTATTAAATCGTTTACTGGTGCAAAATTGAGTAATTTTTTACTTAATAGTATTAAAAATTTACTCAAATATTTTTTTTATTTTTTTCTGTGTATGTTCTTTTTGTTATTTGTAAATTTCTATTTAAAGCCCAGATGATGTTTTTCAACGAGGAACGAAATATTGGCAAATAATAAATGAAAAATTATTAAACAAAATCATTGAAAAAGACCTCGAGCTCAAATATTTAATTGTGCGGATAGACAAACATCTAAACTAAAAAAAAGGAATTAAAAAAAAGTGACCGGTTTTTTAACAATTGACTTTAAAAATATATAAAGAAAACCGGAACGGGTACGGAAAACTTTCCAAAAAAAAATGTAATCGATAGTCCCTATAAAACTATACAAGAATGTAAATTTTTGAGATGGTGGTGCATTCCGTTTTAATTTGATATATATTTTAATAAGGCAACTCGACACAAATTTTACCATTTTTTCAATATTTAACCACGCCTCCTAAGCCCAGTTTTTGAAAAATTTAAAAACCAGAAACGTAATTTTATTTGTTCCACATAGGGCTATCAATACAACCTATTCAGAAATTAATGGAATACATGTTTTTATTCGCTGGATATTTGGTTTTGAATGCATCATGTGAAAGTTTCAGAAAAGTAGGTGGGTGCTCATTGAAAACCTTTTTTTAGATTTGTCCACTTTTTATACAACAAAAATATCTCTTCGGGTCAAAATGAGTATAATGAAAATTAATTAATGCAACATTCACGTTGAATTAAAAAATTTAACCATATGTCATTTATGACATTTTTGAAATTAAATCTGTATTATTTGCACACGAACAACACGGTTAATGTCATTTTCACTTTGACTTAATATACTTGAGTGACTGCAATAAAGGAAGAGAAAAAAATGTTGAGAACATACTTCAGACCAGTGGTCGGCAGAAAGAGGCATATGAAAGTATTTGTGTTTTAATAAAAATATGCATGTGTTGGTGTATTTCTTCAACAAAGCGACATCAACCTGCTTTGAAGAAAGTAAGCTTGCTACTGAATAAAATATTTATTATTTTTATGCTCTTTGTTGATTTTTTGTTGACATTCGTGTTGTATACATGTGAATAACCGATTGTGTTCGGCTCCAACGTGCAATGGGTGCCGACCACTGCTTCAGACAGTCAACAATATTAACAACACTTTTGTACTTTGTATAACAAACTGTGAAGAAAACAACAGCACAAAAAAAACAACTGATAAAGTTGCTGAAGAGTTAATCACTATATAGTTTATGAAGAAAAAAAAAATTTACAAAACGAAACTAAACAAGAAAAATTTAAAGTCTGATAAAAACGGGTAAAGAAAAGTTTTAGTTGAGCAACACCCAAACACCGGCAGCCTTACTGCACTTCTTAACGTTAAACATAAAAAAAAATATTGTAGATTTACAAAACATAACAAGCACAGGATTTATTCTAGCTCGAGGTCATTATTTCTTTTATTTATTAAAACTATGATATACTCATAGAATAATTTTCAAGAAATTTATTTTTAAATTTATTCACGCTGGTCATTTTTGCAAGACGTAATCGATACGTGTTTCGGAAATTGTCAGATTTCATTATCAAGACTATTTATTTTCAAAAACATTGAATTTTTTAAAAAAATTTTTGATATTTGTACTTGTCCTAGGATGCCACTAATGAAGGCAAATTGAGAGAGGAGGATCTCCACAAACTTCCCTATTTTATTAATTTTACATATCTGGAAAAAGGAGCTAAGTTAGGTCCTTTCAAAGCTTTATCCTTTTATATCATTCAAAATCTTCAACAGAAAACATTTTGATAAAGTTTTCAAAGGACTTTATTTACAACTTTTTATCCCAGGCGCGGAGAATGGGGGGGGGAGAATGGGATTTCTCCCCCCCCAAAATGATTTCGAAAGAAAAAAAGAAAGGAAAGGAAAAAAGAAAAAAAGGAAAGGAAAAAAAAAGAAAGGGAAGGAAAAGGAAAGAAAGGAAAGGAAAAAAGGAAGGAAAGATAGAAAGAAAATGCTAGAATGTAAGAAATTCTTAGGGGATTTATATGTGTGCTGATCATTTACGTCAGCACACATAGCCTTAGGATAAAATGTTTCAGAATTAAAGAAATTGCATATGAAAAACTTAGATGGCATAGAGTCGTGGACATTTTCTAACCGAATAACTTTCCTTATTATTTTCTATGGAAAAAGTATAATTTTTTATAGAAAATATTTCAAAATTTGGGACTTTAACTTTTTTTAATAATATTTTTTCTATATGAAAAATGTTTCAAAATCTTAGAAATTTAAAACATTAAAATCTAGGATTTAAGTTTTAGAAAAGTGTATCAAAATTTCTTCATAAAATGTATTTCAACTAATATTTTTTTAGTATCTGATAATAAATTTTTACGAAATATGATTTAATAATATTTGTATACGAAAAAGTTCTTAAAATCTGAGAATTACTTTAAAATATGAGCATTATTTCAGAGATTTTTTATAAGAAAGATACATTAGAATTTGAATTTTTTTATTTAAATAATGCCTCAGAATCTCAGATTATAGAAAAAGTTTAAAAATCGGAGACATTTTCTATAAGAAAATGTTGAATCTGAGAGTTTTTCTTAAGAAAATACGATCTGAGAATTTAAGAACTTTTTTAAATCAAAGTTTTAGAATCTGAACATTTTTCTAAAGGCAAAAATCTCAGAAATGGGTAATTCTTCTATATGAAAAATATTTTAGAATCTAAAAGTTTTTCTGTAAAAAAAATTTCTCAACAACTGAGAAATTTTGTAAAGGAAACATTTATAAAAAACCAATAATATGATTAATTTTTTTTTGAAATATTTCAGTTTTTTATATAGAATTTTTATATAAAAGTTTACGGGTCTTTTCACATTTGTGACTAGGTATGACTGAGTATAGGTCCGTTTATTTGACTATAAACGGTCTTGCTATGGAAGTAAATCGGTCCGTCAGGATTCCCTCATGAAAATGTTTCTTGAGTTGAAAAAGTTCCCCCAAATCCAAAAGGTTGAATCCGCGCACCGATTTAAATATTATACCTTTAAGTTGATTTTTATTTTGGTTTTCATTTGTAACTCAATATTAAAAATATTCACGAAAAATTATACAACACCCCCCCCCCCTCTACCAACCAAAATTATTTGCCTTCCGATTACATAAATTTTTTTTTGGAACAAAAATCTACCCCCCCCCCCCCCAAATGAAATTCCTGGATCCGCGCCTGTTATCCTAATATGTCAATTTCTTTCATTTGCCATCACCAGTTGCATCCTAGGACAAGTACAAATATTTTAGAAATATTTTACAAAATGTATCCTTTAAAATTTTGAAGTGATTTTAAAAGGAAACAGGATTACGAAATGAAAAACTGTAAATGCAGTTTTACTCCATTTGGTCTCTACTTTCAGACATATATCATACGGTTCATGTTTAATAATGGCTGTCTCAAATCTGAGACTTTTTCTAAAGGAAACATGTCTTAAATCGTAGGAAAATTTCCCGGGAAAGCGGGATTCATTTTTAAATTTCCCGGCATCCCGGGAATTCCCGCAAAAACAAAAAACAAAAATTTTTTGTTAAAAAAAATATATAAAAACCTTTTGAATGCGATAACACTATTTATATTGTTTGTTAACACCATAAAAATCTTATATAGTACCTTTTTAACAAAAACAAGTAAGAGTGTTAAATTCGGCTGTGCCGAATCTTTTATACCCTCCAACATGCAAATAAATAAAAAAAAATTGCAGGGGCGTCTTCTTCTTTTTTTTTTTTTGGGGGGGGGGGTCAGTAGTGGTAACTGGGGGGGCACAATTCCTCTCGAATAAGTGTTAAAAAAAAATTTCTTATGCTTTTTGCACTAAAGAAATACAAAATTTATCATTATATAAAAAAAAAATTATTCCACGCCCATAAATGGGGGGGGGGGGGGCGACCGTAACACGATTTTTTCTAATTCTGTGGGTCCAAATGTAGGACCTTGGACTTCTTGTGGCATAAAAATGTTGGATTTGTTAAACAAAAACACAAAAAATCATGTAAAAATATGGTATTTTTCAGAGGTTTGTTTAGTTCTTCAAGGGGGAACTTTTTCCCCCTTGGTCCGATTTTGCCCATCTCCGAACTTAACCAGCCTATGAACATAAGACATATATGTGCTAAATTTCAGGAGTCTATCACTTTTATTTTGGACTGTATCGTGTCTTCCACAGACGGACGGACAGACGGACAGACGGACGAATGGACGGACGGACGGACAGACGGACATCGCTAGAATGTCTTAGAATCGATCACTGATCAATAAAATATATACTTTATGGGGTCCTAGACCGATATTTCGATGCGTTACACACGGAATGACAAAGTGAGTATACCCCCATACTGAAGTTGGAGGGTATAAAAAATTGTTTCAAGAAAAGTTTTTATAAAAAAACGGCCCATATATGTCAAAGTCTTTTAAAAGTATTTTTAAGGGAATATGTTATTTCACATCGCTTTATCTGTTTTAATAATAAGATTAACCATTTATTCTAATTCATCTCACATAAGTTCATTTCACAATTGGTTCTCAGTGCTTTGCCTCTAAAACACAATGAAACTGATTCAGAGGAATTTCTCAATTATGGATCTGAAACTGAATGTAACTGTTTCAGAGAAATTAAATAAGAAAATTTACCCCAAAAAATAATAAAATTTTTTTTTTTTTTTTGAAAAATTAAAAACTCTGGTTACTAAAAGAAAAACCCGTTAATTTCAGAGTCATTCCTTACACAGATTTTATATCAATTTATCGATTTAAAAAAAATCATGCCCAGAGACATAAATATTTTCTATAGAAACAAATAATCACACTGCAAATTTTTCTAATGCAGGTCTCAGAAAGAACATTTTTCAGCTTCTAAAAAATAGTATCAGGTTCTGATAATTATACCCTATCGTAGATTTAGATATTGTGAGACGTTTTTCATTTCGTATGAAATTTTATGAAATTTTTTAGGTCTCTCTTGAAATACTTTTTAAGTCCTCCTGGTCCCTGCGTACGTTTCTGCCATCAATTATCAAGAATTTTAATAAAATCTTTAAAAAATCACTTGCAAAATAATCAATAGAAGCCAAAAAATCAACAATTTCAAAGAAATAAAAATTCCCGGGAATTCCCGCTCTATTTCCCGGGATTTCGGGATCGAAAATTTACGGGAATTCCCGGGAAATCCTGTCCCGGGAATTCCCGTGAAAAACTCTACTCAGAATCTAAGACTTTTCTAAAGGAAAAATGTCTAAGAATCTAAGACTTTTCCCATAGGAAAAATGTCGCAGAATATAAGACTTGTTAACATGATTATCTTTTTTGGCTGGTGTCTAATTTAAAAATGCCTGCGAATTTTGTAATCTTGCCCAAAACATTAAATCATGATATCATGATTATTATATTATGATTATTATATTAATTATATATCATGATTATTATATATTATTATTATATCATGATTATTATTATTATTATATCATGATTATTATATTAAATCATGATATCATCCGCAAAACATTATCTAATGTTTTGCGGAAGATTTGGGTGTACTTGCCAAAGCAAAGTTTTTTTAGAAAAAATAATGTTATATTACTTTGCTATTCCATGCAAAACGAATTGAAATATCAGTCGAGGACCCCTTTAAAAAACCCAAAGAGCTGTACATTTCGTAATTGAGTTCAAAAATAAGTGCAAAAAATTGTTTTTACATTTTGGAGAGTATGAAAGATTCGGCAATAAAGAAAATAACACTCTCACTTATTTTATGTACATTTGATAAACAAATGAAAAATTTTTATGCGACAAGCTTAACCTTGGTGAAAAAGTAGTTTTGGCAAAAAAATATTTTTTTTAATGAAAAACAATATTATATTAAAAAAAATTTAATGAACCCAAAATTTTTGGTAAAAAAAAAAATTTGATGAAAAAAAGTTTTTGATGAATTTTTTTGATGAAAAAAAAAATTTTTTGATGTATAAAAAAAGTGATGAAAAAAAATTTTTTTTTGGTGATAAAAAAATTAATAATAAAAAATTTGATAAAAAAGTTGATGTAAAAAAATTTATAAAAAAAAAATGATAAAAAAAAATTTATGAAAAAAAAAATTTGATGAAAAAAAATTAATGAAAAAAGAAAATTTGATGAAAAAAAATTGATGAAAAAAAATTAATAAAAAAAAAAAAAAAAATTATAAAAATTATGAAAAAAAAAATGATGAAAAAACAAATTTTATGAAAAAAAAAAAAAATTTGATGAAAAAAAAAGTTTGATGAAAAAAAAAAAATTAATGAAAAAAAAATTTATGGAAAAAAATTTAAATTTAAAGAAAAAAATTGATGAAAAAAAAAAATTGATGAACCAAAAATTTGATGAAAAAAAAAATGTATGAAAAAAAAACTTGCAAAAGAAATGTATGAAAAAAAAACTTGAAAAAAAAAATTGATAAAAAAATGATGAAAAAAAATTGATGACAAAAAAAAAATTGATGAAAAAAAAAAATTTTTTTGTTGAAAAATAATTATGTTTCTTTTTATTCACCAGCTGGTGAAAACGGGTTTATTTACCACTAGGTGAATTATTATCCAAGTTACAAACCCAAGTTATTAAAATTTTTGGTTTTAAGAAAATGAAAATAGTAATTCTTGTTTTCTTTTCGTTAATTATTTGCTTATTTTGTCAAACTGAGGTGGCGTCCTGCTCTTTTTTTAAAATTAGACACCAGCCTTATCATGTTAAAAAAAGTTGCAGGACACCTTCACAGTTTGACTATAGTGGTGAATAAAAAAAATATTCACCAACTGGTGAATAAAACGTAACATAATTATTTTTAGTAAATATTTTTTTTATCAATATTTTTTTATTCGTCAATATTTTTTTTAATCAATATTTTTTTTCATCAATATATTTTTTCATCAATTTTGTTTATCAATATTTTTTTTCATCAATATTTTTTTTCATCAATATTTTTTTTCATCAATATTTTTTTTTCATCAAGATTTTTTTTATCAATATTTTTTTGACATAATTTTTTTTTTTTCATAAATTTTTTTTCTTCAATATTTTTTGCTCATCAATATTATTTTTTTCATTAATATTTTTTCGTCAATAATTTTTTGCTCATCAATATTTTTTTTTTCATTAACATTTTTTTTTTTTTTCAACAATATATTTATTTTCATCAATATTTATTTTTTTTTTTTTCATTAATATATTTTTGTCATAATTTTTTTTTTCATATTTTTTTTTTCATAAATATTTTTTTGTCATAATTTTTTTTTTTCATCAATATTTTTATTTCCATAAATATTTTTTTGGCATAATTTTTTTTTCATCAATATTTTTTTTTCCATCAATTTTTTTTCTCATTAATATTTTTTACCATTTACACAGTGATACAAAGTCTAACTTTCCGAATCGGAATGGGATGAAACCAAAAGCAAATGAAAGTATATATTTTATTGATCAATGACGGCCGTCCGTCCGCCCGTCCGTCTGCCCGTCCGTCTGTAGAGGACACGATACAGTCCAAAATAAAAGAGATAGACTTCCGAAGTTTGGTACGAATATGTCTTATATCAAAAGCAAATGAAAGTTGACATTTTACATAACAAAACACCAAGGCGTTTTTTTGTTCAGCGCTAGATTATTTTGTTCACGTATTTAAATTTAATGATTTTAAAGCATTTAAAGCAATGGTGCCCAAACACTTGTTAAAGATCAACGAAGACACACACACACAATATGAACGACAACGAAACTAACAACAGAGAGCGTAAAAAACAAAAAAATTACTCTTTTTGGGCACCGCTGATTTAAAGCTTTTGTGTATTAAACATATCGTTCATTTATAGACTTGTGCTTAATCGTTCAATTGAGTGAGCGCTCATTTTCGTTCATTTCAGATAAAATACCTAGTTCGTTCAACTAGTTCAATTGCTCTTTTGTGGTCTTCGTTCAACAGTTCGTGAACGAATCATTTTGATCATGTCTGTTGGTCGTTCATCTAGTTCAAATCGGTCAGTTTTTGTTTTCGTTCAACCGTTCGTGAACGAATCATTTTGATCATGTCTGTTTTTTTGGCTTTCGTTACAAAAATACAAAAATGTTTAATAAAAACATGAATTAAAAAAACATATACAATTTTTGTAAAAAAAAAAAACAAATGCTGAGAAAATGTAAAATGGCAAAAGAGAAGAGAAAACTTACGCCTAATGACAAAATTAAAAAAAAAAAAATTGAACGACCGAACTGAAAGATTAACCACCAGTTTCTGTAATACGAACGCCATTCGTCTGCGACGAATTTGCTTTTTTTTTGTTTTTGTTACAATAACAAAATATACACAAATTCGTCACGAACGAATGGCGTTCGTATTACAGAAACTGGGGGTAAAATCAAATAATGACCAATTGAGCTAAATGAACGAAAGACCTAAAAGAGCGGAAATGAACCAACTAGATAAACCGCTCAGTTAAGTGAATAGTTCAATTGAACTAGTTCGTTCGTGAACGACACAACTCTATTCATTTACTTGTATAGTGTCATAACTCAAAATATGTCGTTTTTGGGTAAACAATGCATAATTATTTGTTATATCCTGCTTTATATTGTGTCAAAAATTTGTATTAATATCTTTTAAACTCACCGTTTCAGAAGAGAATACGCCATTATAACATTTTCAATGTACGGGCCTTTTGCAATGTAAACCAAGTTTCAATTGTAAACTTTAAACCAGTTTTCTGTAAAATCAAACATTTTGCGTTATGACACTATACTAGGGTTTCTATTCGGGAAAAATTTCCCGGGAATTCCCGGGAAATATTTTTCTTAAAATCCCGGGATTTTTTCTTCGGGAAATTTCGGGAATTCGTCGCTAATTTTTTTATTGAAAATGTATTTAATTTACAAATTTTTAACACAATTTTCAATTATTTATTAAAAATTACATCAAAACTTTGAAAAAAATTAAAATTTTTAAAGAAAAACTAGTAAGGATATGCTTCAGTTTTCACATTATTTCGACCTTGTAATTATTTTTCTTTAATCGATTGCGTGACAAAATACGGAATGAAACTGAATTTCACTTCGAAGGTTGGTTGCAAATTGGCAAAAGTTTTCGGAATCTATAATTCCAATGCTTTCTTCTTTCGAAATTTAGTATTTCATATTCAGAACAACAATCTTTATAGTACTTAAACATAAAAATATCAATATTTTAAAGAATATAAAACAAACCAGGTTTTCAGCTTAAAATTTCATATATGAAGTAAAATCCTGATATCTATCGGTGGTGAAAAATAAATATTTTGAAACAAACCCTGGCCGCCGCGAGTTCTATCCCAGCAACCAGTGAAAATATGTCGTTACAATGGCTATTTAGTACATTGTTGTCTCATTTTGGCACGGATGCCGTACACCGATTAATTTTAATAATTCGAAAGTTTAATTAAATATATCTTCAAAATATAATTTTCTTACGGTTGGCGTAGTCAAAATTAAAAAATTTCCAAAAAGTTATAACAAACACATTTGTTGCAATTCGGATAAGTTATACACATTTTCCGAATAGTGAAAAATTTTGTATGGAGTGGAAATACGTCAATGCAAATACTAAAACTATGATAAGGTCCAATAGTTCTACAAAATAGAATTTATGAACTTTCTACGTATATTTGGAGGTTAATAAAACTATTTTACAAAAGAAAACTATTTAAAAAAAAAAATGTGTTTAAATTAGAAAATACGACCATAATTTGTAATATAATAATTTTTATATGATAAAGTTCAAAATTTGTTTTAATTAAAAATTCCCGGGAATTCCCGGGAATTCGATTATTTTAAAACGCTTTCCCGGGAATTGAAAAAGTCCGGGAATTTAGAAACCCTACACTATACAAGTAAATGAGCGATATCCCACCTTAGGGGCCCCTGGTGGTGCCCTTATTGGACATGTGTTGTCCAGCGTCCATTTAAAGGAAATTACAAAATCAATCATACGCCTTAAACAGTTTTCATGCCATAATGTATTATTATAATTATAAATACAAGTTCACCAACTTTTAATGCGTGTAAAAAAAATCTAGCGCTGAACTAAAAAAAGCCTCAAGGCTTTTGTTATGTAATATGTCCACTTTCATTTGCTTTGGTTTCATCCCATTCCGATTTTGGATGTTTCACTGAAACTTTAAAAAATTCTCAAAAATCGAAAAATAATCGTTCAAGTTTCTAAAAATTAGAATTTTGGAAAAATGTTTACTCGATCGGGAGATATTGCATGTGAAAGTTTTAAGTTTGGTTGGATATATCTCCGCTAGAGGGCGCAGTAGACCAACGAAATCAATAAAATGTATTTACTTAGCATAGATCTACATTTTCACAAATTTTGGTCAAGAAATTTTTAGCCAAAAAAAGTCGGTACTGAAAGGGTTAGGTTAGGGGTGATGGAGCCATAACGATATCACGTGGTCCTTCAGCGACGAGGTTAAAACGCGTTAGTCCATGTTGCGAACAGTTTTAGTTTAGTCCATAGCCGCGAAATCATCCAGATTCTCGATTCCAAACGCCCAGATTAAATTAATATATCTCCTGATTCTATAATGCCGTATGCAAAAAAATGCACATAAAAGATGATATGATAATGACAAAAGATGAATAAAATTAAAAAAAATTCCTAACTAAAGTTTTCCAGAACGAAAAAAAAAGGTATGTATATTGTCAAATGATAGAAAAGAAAAATAGATTCTACTAAATGAAAGTTTTAATGATTTAACTATAAACAAAAACGTAAATGAACAATTTATAAAATTTAACGAAGCAAATAATTTGTAGCAACAAAGAAAATTAATTTTCTAAAGTCAGTGAATCTTTATAATTAAATACTATTATTGTTAATAAATTAATCCTAAGAAAAGTCAGTTCTTGGAAAATGTAAATGCATTTTTTATTCAATTTTAGTCAGACTTTTGTGAATAATCAAGAGTTTAGTTAATAAAGATTTAACTTTGTGTATCAATAAACATTTAACTAAAATTTACTTTTAAGCAGTGATGGATTTAGGATTTGCTTCAGAGAGGAGGTTTTTTATAACCATGCATTGATTGAACTAATTCATTGGATAGTATTTAATTAATTCCCAAAGCAAATTCAAGTTTAAATATGTTTTATTCACCAACTGGTTTTTACGATTTGCAGAACTGTGGATTACGATTTGCAGAAAAAAATTGTTGGAAAAAAAACTGTGGTGAATAAACAAGGGAGAGTGTTAAATTCGGCTATGCCGAATCTTTTATACCCTCCAAAATGTAAAAAAAATTAAAAAGAATGTTTGGGCAGAGGCGTTTTTTTTGGGGGGGGGGGGTGGTGATGAGGTAAGTGGGGGACGTTGAGAACACAAAAAAAAATTGATGAACACAAAAAAAAAAGTTAATGAGCAAAAATAAAAAAATTGATGAATAAAAAAAATTTTAAATAAAAAAAAAATTTGATTCAAAAAAAAAAAAAAATTTAATGAAAAAAAAAAAAATTTTGTTGAACAATAATTATGTTACATTTTATTCACCAGCTGGTGAAAAACAAAACGGTTTTATTCAACAGCAGGTGAATTATTATCCAAGTTATAAATCAAAGTTACAAACCTTTTCGGTTTTAAGAAAATGAAAACAGTAATTCTTATATTCTTTTTTATTAGTCGGTACTAGAGATGGGCGCGTGAGTGATTTTCGACTCACGACAGGAATTTTTGAATCACGCACACTCACTCACGACCATATTTTTTCTACTCACACTCACTCACAATCACGTGAGTAAATTTAATGCAACTCACACTCACGTGCACCTTCGCAAGCTTCACTCACACTCACGTTGACTCACACTCACGAAACTCTTATTTATAAAAAAAAATTCAAAAACTAAAATTTCAAAAATCTTTAAAATTTTTTAGCAAAATTTAAAGTTCAGCGAAATTTTAATTTTTTTTTTACCTTTTTAAGCCAAATTTTACAATTTTTTGTTGCTTTTTTTGGTACGAAAGGAAATAAGAAGAGCAAATAAATCACGCAAACTCACTCCAAAAAAATCGACTCACGCACACTCACTCACGCAAAAATCTTACTCACGCACTCTCACTCACGCAATTTTTTTCTCCACTCACACTCACTAACAATCACGTGAGTAAAATTGAATTCAGTCACACTCACGCGTGATCACGCGTGAATCACGCTCTAATCTGCTCATGTGCCCATCTCTAGTCGGTACCTTACATTGTCAAACTGATTTTGAGTCCTGCATCATTTTTAAAACTACACACTATGGCGTCCCAAAAAAATCTTTATTCGATTTTCTTGGGTGCTCAAGCATAATTTGAAAGCTTATAGGGTAAAGTATTTTTGAGATTTTTTTCAGATTTTTCGAAAAAGTTTTTAAGGTCGCGCAAATCGATTTTGTGCTTAAAATCGGCTTTGACAACCGTTTTTTAAACTTTCTTTATAAGTTCGCCAATAAACACGATATTCTTTACTATTGAGTTAACATTTTTAAAGAAAAATGTCCAAACTTTATTTTTGTGTGCATAAATTAAACGTTTTGGCTATGCTTTTGCTCATTTGGGTACCCTACATAAGGTTTTTTCGTAAATTTTCCACAAATTTTGAAAGTAACGTTTTGTAACTTTTAAAATTTCTATGAAAGTCAAAAAAACTAACAATGCAGTTTAAAAGTCAAATAATTCTAAATAATTTTGAAAAAATAATTCCAGAGTAATACCATTTTAAATATTTCTATCCATTGTACAAAACTAATAGTAAAATAATAAACTTCTTATAAGGACCTGAAAAATTCGAGTTTTGGTCAGCAACAGAAATTTGAGAAGTTGGATCCTTAAGATTTTTTTATGCTGAACACAAAACTGCTTTTAGCAACTCCCTAACAAGTCACGTTTGGTGGTCATTTAGGATAGTAGGTCAAAATGTCAGTCTGTCCGGCTGTATATGACACGATGGAGTCAAAAATAAAAGAGATAGACTCCTGATGTTAGGCACGAATATGTCTTATGGTCATAGGAAGGTTATCTTCACAAATGGGAAAAATCGGTCATGGGGAAAAAAGTTGCCCCTTGAAGAATCAACAAACAACGTATTTTTTTACATTATATTTTGTATTTTTGTTAAAAAAAAAAAACTTTTTTGTAAAAGAAGATATATAAAGTCATGTACCTGCGCCTAGGAAATAATAAAATGCTTATTTTCGGCCCGCCCCATTTTGTGGGCGCGGATTTATTCAAATAATGATGAAAATTTGATTACTTCAGTGGAAAAAGCACAATGAATGTATTGGTAATATTTATCGCGAGGGGGAAGATCTCCCCTTACGGCCGCCGCTTGGGACCACCAAGACTGCCTTGTCAAATACATGTTTATAAATATTTTTTTTTACTTTTTTTACATATTGCAGGGCATAAAATATTCTGCAAAACCGAATTTAACACTCTTTTTTGTTATTTCTGAAAGCTGCATCTCATAGTCCCGGTATTCAGCTTTTAAACCCTTTATATATAGCCTATTTACAAGTTTTTACCCTAAGATATTAAATAGTGAAAGACAATATCTTTTTTAAATTTAATATTTTATTTTATTATTAGTTTTATACAATGGGTTGAAAGCTTTAAAACGGTATTACTTTGGAACGGTAAGAGCGAATTCAAAAATTATTGTTGCTAAATTATAAAGAATTAATTTATGTTTCAAACTGCATTATTACATTTTTTTACTTTCATAGAAATTTTAAAAGTTACAAAGCGTTATTTTCAAAATTTATGGAAAATGTACGAAAAAATCTAATGAAGGGTACCCAAATGAGCAAAAGAGTTGCCAAAGCTAATAGTTTATGCACACAAAAATAAAGTTTGGACATTTTTCTTTAAAAATATTTCCTCAGGAGTGAAGAAACTCGTGGTTATTGACGATTTTATAAAGAAAGTTAAAAAAACGGTCGGCAAAGCCGATTTTCAGCAAAAAATCGATTTGCGCGACCTTAAAACCTTTTCCGAAAAATCTGAAATAAATCTCAAAAATACTTTACCCTATAAGCTTTCAAATTATGCTTGAGCCCGGACAACTTTTTTTTTTTGGGACACCCTACTACACACTAGCCAAAAAAAAACATTATCTTGGTTATAACAAGGTTCTGAATCAGAAACTAAACCCACTAATCCTTATGTATTTTGACCTACTGAGTTCGATTCCGTGATTAGAATTACAGTCAAAAAAAAAACTGTAATGATAGCCAAAAAAGCTTGTAAATTTACTAGAAAATTTGCTGATTTTGAACCCACAATTTTTTTGGTAAAGTTAGCAAAAATGTTTTGCTAAAAATTAGTTAACTGAAATTAGCAGGAAAAACTGTAGCTTTTACCACAAAATCTAGTAAAATTTTAGTAGAATGGATTTGAAAACCGATTAGCTGAAATTTACCACTTTTTTTGCTAAAATTTTAGTAGAATGAAATTTCAATTATGTATTTTGAAAAAAAATATACTTTTTATTTGAAATGAGGGTGTGTTGTACATGCCTAAACATGTTTTTATTTAATAAAATTTACACATTGGTTTAGAGTTTCTTGCAAATGATGAACAGGCCATGTATTATTATATGTTTCTGAAATTAGAAAAAAACGAAATTCTTTATTATAAATGATAAAATATTAAACAATAATCCTTAACTTTTGATTATTGTTTATGATGCGCACAAGAAGAAAAAAAGGAGAGAAAAAATAAGAGAAATAAAAAAAATTACAATTCACTTTTGCTAATACACAGAAAGAAATATAAAAAAAAATTTGAGTAAATTTTTAATACTATTGAGTAAAAAATTACTCAATTTTCCACCAGTAAACGATTTAATAGTATTGAGTAAATTTTTAATAAAAATTTATTAAATTTTTGCCAAAAAAATTTGAGTAAATTTTTAATTGACACTATTAAGTGCAGGAACAGAACAAGAAGCACCACCTTTTAAAAACAGAACAAGTAATATTTCACATCGGCGCCGGCCACCGGTTTAATCTGCCAAACCGTATGGAAAAGTCGTGCCGGGCTTATTCTGTTTCTACTCTAAAAAAACAAAGTTTAAAAAAATTTCATATTTTTTTACAAAAAAAAAAAAACATGTTTTTTCAAACTTTACCAAATATATTTTTGTCTTAAAGACATAAAAAAATTTTATAAATATGATTACAAACTTTCATGTATATATACAAAAAACTATAAACTAAACGAGAATTAAAAAAACTAAGAAAATTCCAAAAAAAAATTAAAAAAGCTATTAAATTCTTATTAAATTATTTACTCAATTTGTTTTTAAATTTTTGAGTAAATTTTTAATTGCGTCAATTAAAAAATTACTCAAAACTTTTTTTAAATTTAAACAAGTGATTACTCAAATTGTTTTTCCCCATATTTTTTTCTGTGTATTAGCAAAAAATCTTGTAAAAATGTTGTCAACTCGATTTAAAATTTAGCAAAAGAAATTAGTTCAAAGTTTGTTTAAAATTGCTAATGTGCTAAATGAAGTTTACAAGAATTTTTTGCTAACATGCTAATCTCAACTAAAAATTTGCTAAAAGTTAGCTAACTAGCGTTAGCGAAAAAAAATTAGTAAATCTACTAACGTATTTTTTTGAGTGTAATATCTATCGTTACTTTTTCCTCTAATTTACAAGGAAAGTCCGCAATGGGAACCTATCAAATTTCTTGGTAAATTTGACTAATAATAAGTTAAAATATCGTTAAATTTTATTTCTGTATGTAAAGCTCAATTCCGATTTACTACAAAGAAAATAAGAAGATTTTTAATAAAATCCGCCAAAAATTGTAGAAGTTGCATGCATTTGAACAAAAATGCATAAATTCAGTTTTATACCAAAACACTTTTTTTTTTTATTACGGGTATGCCAAAAGTAACCAACACAACTGTTTTTGTATAAAACTGAATTGATGCATTTTTGTTCAAATGCATGTAACTTCTGCAATTTTTGACGGATTTTATAAAAAAAATCTTTTCTTTTTATACCCTCCACTCTAGTGATAGAGGGTATATATAAGTTTGTCATTCCGTTTGTAACACATCGAAATATTGGTCTAGGACCCAATAAAGTATATATATTCATGATCCTTGATCGATTTTAAGTCGATCTAGCGATGTCCGTCCGTCCGTCTGTCTGTCTGTCTGTCCGTTGAAAACACGCTAACTTTTGAAAGACTTTACGGAGGCTCCTGAAGTTTGATACATATGTTCTCCATTTACCGGGTCAGGTTGGTGTTGCAATCCAGCGAAATCGGTCAAGTGGTTCAAAAGTTATGAGCAAAAGAGTAAATTTCGGCAAGGGTATTTTGCGAATTTACAAGATTAAAACCCCTCTAACTTTCGAAAGACAATTCTGAGGGGGCTGAAGCTTAGCATATATTTTTGTCGTTCCGCAAGTCTGTTTAGTTTTGAATTTCAGCAAAATCGGTTCAGTGGTTCAAAAGTTATAAGCAATGCTCTGAATTTTAAATTAGTTTCACCTTAAACTGTTGAAAACTCGTTAAACAAGAGCATGGTGAAATACCAGTTTCTTAAAACTTGTTGTTGTTTGTTTTCTTGTCGTGGGGTGAAGTTTAGTTGTTAGACAAGTAAATATTTGTTATTGTTTTGTTATTGTTATATATTATTTGTAACTGTATGTACTTAATTTTTCTACAAGTCGAACTTAATTTTTCTACTTGTTTTAGTAATAAATCAGGCTTGAACTTTACATGCCAAAATAAAATTTAAAAAATTTTTAACTTAGACAAATTTACAAAGAAATCTGTTTGGTTCACTTTGCCAACTTTCCTTGTAAATAACAGGAAAACCCAACGGTTGAATTCAGTTCTGATGCCGAAATAGATTTCAGGAGGTCAAAATACACAAGAACTTTTTTTGTGTTTCAGACGTTTTAGAACAAAAAAATTGTTAAAAATTCTTTCAGGGAAAATTTAAATTTTAAAATTTAAATACAAAAAATATCCAAACAAACTTAAAGCACAACGTATAAATATTTACCTGCTTGTTTAAGAAAATAAAATCTTAAACTTTTACATACAGTACTTCTCCTTCCTTATCATTTTTGTTTTTATTTATTTTTAAAATTAGGTGTGTATTTACAATAAAGATTTCCTTAAAAATATCTCTAAGCTATTTGAATATAATTCAGATAGATTTCAAAATGAACGCATGTTTCAGTGTATTTATTTGGTTTTGTATTTATTTACACATGCAAACATTTACGTGTTTATCGAAACTTTTTAATAACAATCTTAATGTATCACAATATAATGGAAGCAGAAATGTTCCGCTAAAGAAGTTTCAAGGTGATGTGTAAATGTTTACTATTTTTTTACCGGAATTTAAATTGAGTTGTAAGTACTTGAGTATTGCTAAGCATTTGAGTGGAACAATTGATTAAAAAATATTTACGTTAGGTTAGGGAGGAGGTGCCAGATCGGCACTCCGCCTAGTCCAATTGGTCCATAGCGATACCACAAAACTTTTTTTCGCTTATCGACGAAAACTAAATACACAGAACTTCATTGCGAATTGCTTTAAAAATCATTTACTCGTGATTTTCTCCAAACACTTACACAGTGAACTCCCTATATTTGATAGACAAGTTCGTGCCAAAGCTGGGCAATGAAACAGGATGTGTTCAATGTTCTCCTCACCGCCCCATCTTTTGCTGTTTGTGTCCGTAATGAGATTAATGTTTTTTTTGTCCCGTTATTAAACCTGTCAACATAAGACATTCTGTTCTCGTAAGTGAAAATAATAATTTTGTCCTTCCTAAATCATATCATGGCCACAAAATTCTTCTCATACGATTTGTCTTGGCGACAGAATTTTTTTAAGTTTGCGTTTCTTGAATGGCAGTGAAAGCTTTTTGCCATCTGCTCCAAGTTTCGCGGGTTCATCTTCACTCACGTTTTCATTTATTCCTTCGTGCCCTGGTACCCATAATCAGGTAACTTTAGTATTTAAGCACAGTTGTTTAATACTCTCGTAATATTTAAAACCGTTTTCGATTTAATTTGGTAAATTAAGAGTACCTTTGGAGCAGCGTGACTATCCACGTAATAATTTACGATTGCTCCTTTTTTCCTTGCCATATATTCCATGGATTTTGATAAATTATCTAAATCAGCCTGAAAGATTCTCAAGTCTGCAGGTAATTTAAATTAGTTCAAATTGTTTTCTTACTTGGAAATTGTAAAACCTTTCCTAGTTTTCAATTGAAATCCCATGTGTAGTCATGAGCACTCCAAAATGTTTTATATTGTGTAAGAATTGAAGTAAATAAACATATTATGGTTCCCTTTTGAATCATAAATCTAATACCCTACACTATATTTATGCTGGTAACTTAAAATAACCTAAAAGCTAAAAACTTAATATTAAAGAGTTCCAACCTCCAATTTTAATTGGATATTAAGTAAGTTTTGGTCACAGAGTTGCCATTCTAATCCCCATTGATATTCAAAAATGCACAATTGAAATTCAGAGAAGTCAAATATTTTTTAGATAAATCGAGTCGGATTTTTTTAAGTGCACATTTTTTTACTTTATTTGACAAAACTAGAGCCGGTTCGAGTAAAGGTCTCTTGGTTCTTTATACAATCCCGGGTATGCCAATATTCCTGGTTTTCTACTAGACCATAAGAACTGGCAACAAAGGGGTATCTTGTAATCGTTTTACTACCACCACAATTTCCTTCATTTAATAGCAGATTTCATTAAAAGTTGTGCTTTTTACGTATGTACCTATGCTTAATATAATTTTTATTTGGATTCAATACGTATGTATAGCTAAAATTTACATAAACCAACAGAACAATATACATTCATATGTTTGTTTTCATGTACTCACGCATACAAAAGAAACTCACGCAACCAAATATTTAAACGAAACACTATGGGCCTCATCCAGCAGTTGTATTCGTGGAAGTGATGTCAGGTTTTTTCATCAAAACTTATAAAAAAAAATCTTAAAAAATCATCATCTAAAAATCGATATTCTTTATGCTGTAGACCACATACACAAACAAATTTAGGAAAATATTTCTTTAAAAATAGTTCATGAATTTTCCTAAAATTTAATTAAATTTAAAATGTTGATTACACAGGTTGACAAAAGTTGAACTTTTTCAATTTGCCAGACCTTTGACAACTGATTTATATGGATTTTAGTGTGCTGACTCCGAATCAGTTATCCAATTTTTTCCATCAGCTCGCGTTCGCGAGCAAATCGCTTTGAAGAGTCGTAAAGTGCGATTTTTACTAACTTTGCTTGGCTATAATTTCCAAAACTAATTTTGGAGCCTCAGTTTTAAGCACGAACTTAACTATATTGGATGTGAGGATTCCAAAACTGGTATTAGCTTTTTTCTGGCAGCTTCAGTTTTCGAGTTATTAAAAAGGGCATAAATATTCAGACCAAATTAAAGAGGGCATAAATTTAAAAAATTTATTTTAGGGATATCTCCAAAACTAAAGATGACTCAACAAAAGTAAGAGCATTTTTGGAATCAGCATATCCAACATACTCAAAATCGTTATTCACTTTGTGGGTGTAAGACAAGCGTTGGTAAATATGGACTCACAAAGATGCCAAAAATAGCCTATTTTCAAAGATTCCTTAGGCTATATTTCGAAAACTAGAGCTGACCCAAAAAAAACGATAGTTAGATTTGAAATCAGCGTACCCCAATTACCCAAAATTAGCTATCAGAACCCGAACAAAAAAAAAGTGTTGCCCGTAAATGTTTCTAAGACATTTTAGTGATATTCATCAATATATTTGTCTGTGTTTGTCGATAAAAAAAGTTTTTTATGAAAAAAAAAAATATTGATGAAAAAGAAATATTGATGAAAAAAAAAACAATATTTTGATGAAAAAAAATATTGATAAAAAAAAAATATTGACGGAAAAATGTTATCGAAAAAAAAAAATATTGATGAAAAAAAATTAAAAAAAAATATTGCTGAAAAAAAAAACGTTGACGGGGGAAAAAATATTGATGAAAAAAAAAAAGAAAAAAATATTGATGAAAAAAAAAATATTGATGAAAAAAAGTATTGATGAAAAAAATATCGATGAAAAAAAAATACTGAAGAAAAAAAAGTGATGAAAAAATATTGATTCAAAATAATTATGTTACGTTTTATTTACCTGCTGGTGAATATTTGTTTTATTTACCACGAGGTGAATTATTATCCAAGTTACAAATTTTTGGTTTTAAGAAAATTAAAATAGCTTATATAGTCAAACTGAAGTGATGTCCTGCAACTTATTTAAAATTAGACACCAGCCTAAAAACATTATTATGTTAAAATTGGGAAATTTTCCTAACTCATTTTATTATCTTGCTTAATTTTCTGTCATATTTTCAAAAAAGTTTTAAATAAAGAAAATGTACAGTTGTCAAAAAATCGTCAAAGTATGCGGGGGTCTACACAAAAATGGATGCGAATTTTGTACTCTTGCCAAAACATTATATCATTATAATGTTTTACTTGTCAAAACAAAGTTTAAAAAAAAAAAAATTATGTTATTTTTATTTGCCATTCCATGTAAACCGAATTGAAATATCGGTCGAGGATCCCATTAAATTCATATACCTCTTATTAAACACAGACACTCTGTCTGTGGAACGCAAGATGCAGTTCAAACCAGAAGAGTTGTAAATTTGGTAAATGAGTGTAAGTCTTGAGTGCAAAAATGTATTTTTATACCCTCCAACCACAGCATGGGGGTATACTCACTTTGTCATTCCGTGTGTAACGCATCGAAATATCGGTCTAGGACCCCATAAAGTATATATGTATTTTATTGATCAGTGATCGATTCTAAGACATTCTAGCGATGTCCGTCCGTCTGTAGAGGACACGATACAGTCCAAAATAAAAGAGCTAGATTTGCGAAGTTTTGCACGAATATGTCTTATATTCCTAGGCAGGTTAAGTTCGGAAATGGGGAAAATCGGACCAAGGGGAAAAAAGTTCCCCCTTGGAGAACTAAACCAACCCAAGAAAAACCGCATTTTTTGCAGAGTTTTTTGTACTTTTGGAAAGCAAATGCAACATTCTTATCTCAGAAGAAGTTCAAAATCGCAAGGGGAAGGTGACCCCTAACGTCTCCCACCAACCCCCCCCCCAAAAAAAAGACGCCCCTGGATTTTTTAATTTGTTTTGTTTTACATTTTGGAGGGTATAAAAGATTTGGCACAGCCGAATGTAACACTCTCACTTGTTACTTTTTGAAGAGTATAAAAGATTCGGCACAGAAGAATTTAGCACTCTCACTTGTTTTGGTTCATTTGCTAAGCAAATGGAACATTTTTAAGTCAGCAGTTTAGACATGGTGAAAAAATAGTTTTGGTGAAAAAAAAATGAAAAAAACATTTTGAAGAAAAACAAAATTTTGATAAAAAAAAATTTTTTGGGAAAAAAAATTTTTAATGAAAAAAAAAAGTTTTTAATGAACAAAAAAAAAATATGTAAAACAAAAATTTGATGAAAAAAATTTTTTAAAAAAATGTTAATGAAATAAAATTAATTTTTGATAAAGAAAATTTGATAAAAAAAAATTTGATAAAAAAAATACGAAAAAAATTGATAAGAAAAATGTTGATGAAAAAAAAATTTTTTTTTGATGTAAAAAAACAATTGAATAAAAAAAAGGTTTATTAAAACAAAAAATTATGAAAAAAAATTTTTATGAAAAAAAATGAATAAATTAAATTTATAAAAAAAAAAATTTGATGAAAAAAATAATTTTATGAAAAAATTTTGATGAAAAAAAAAAATTATGAAAAACTAAATTTTGGATGAAAAAAAAAATTAATAACATAAAAAAATTTTTAATGAAAAAAAAGTGAATAAAATAAATTTATGAAAAAAAATTGATAAAAAAAAAATTCTTGAAAAATTATTATGTTAGGTTTTCTATATCAGCTAGTAAAAATCAGTTTTATTCAGCAGCAGGTAAATTATTATCCAAGTTACAAATCGAAGTTTTAAGCCTTTTTGTTTTTAAGAAAATGAAACAGTAATTCTTATTTTCTTTTTATACCCTCCACTTAGTGATAGAGGGTATATATAAGTTTGTCATTCCGTTTGTAGCTCATCGAAATATCGATCTGCGACCCCATAAAGTATATATATTCATGATGCCCGATCGATTTTAAGACATTCTAGCGATGTCCGTCTGTCCGTCTGTCCGTCTGTCTGTGGAAAATGCTGTCGCGGACAAAATATTGCACAGAGATGACTGAAACTTAACATATTTATTGGAAGTTCTCCCGAGAAGTTTGGTATTGCATTTGAGCGATATCGGTTCAGCGGTTCAAAAGTTACGAACGAAAATGTACGCACACCTCAAAAATTTCAGTACATTCAACATAACCTAAAAATACAAAATGCTTTAATTCGGCTGCTGGTTGACATATGTGAACATAGTTGAACACCAAATGGTATTTTAACAAGTACGAACATATTTTTTGACAAAAAAAGAAAAAAATCGCGGATTTTTTTTTACCAAAATTTTTTTTTCGCGGAAATTTTTTAAAAAAAAAATTTTTTTTTTTCAAAAGTAATTTCCTTTTAAATAAAGTTTTTTGCAATAATCTTTTTGAAATTGTGGAGGGTATCACTACATTCGGCAAGGCCGAATTTAACTTTTTTACTTGTTTGTTATTCGGTAGCTTATATAGTCAAACTGAGGTGGAGTCCTACATCGTTAGACACCATCCTAAAGACATTATAGTGTTAAAAATGTATAAAAACATCTCCAAAGTTGAAAGTAAAGATTTTTTTTTAAATAATTGAGTTTGCCAGAGAAATTCTCACAGTCGTCTCAATATTACTTAAGATCTTCAAAAGGTCTTAGTTTCTTCTTTTTAAAACCATCGAGAAATTTTAAATCGGTTTATATTCAACAAAGTTTCTGGCTTTTAAATTGAAAAGTACGAAAAACCATTTTTTTTATCCTTAACTCTAGATTTTTGAGGTGTTTGCCTATACTACTAGTTAGAAGCAAATCCGTTTATTAGAGATGGTTTTCTTTTTGAATTTACATGTTAAGAATTTATTAGATTTTTTTTTTGAAAATTCGAAAAAATATAAATCTCAAAAAAAAATTTCTTTTCGCACGCTTAAGAGTTTAAGGAAAATTATCTGAATGTCCAAACGTGATTCGCGATTCTATTCAGACTTAGGCAAATGAATGGACCGATTAAACTTTCTGAATCTTTCATATCTAACACAAAACCGCAAAGAGCTTTGGATCTCATTACCACAGACTAATACAGACTCGACATAAGTGACAGGTGTCAAAAAAGTATTCTTTATTCATATGGTTAATATTTTCAAATCATTCTACGAATTAGGTCAGAAAGAGAAAACTGATATAACGCGCCATAAGAAAAATTGATGCCAGATCGGTTTTTGTTGTTTCACTCACTCCAAAGTCGTAGAAAGTGTTGCCATGTTAGCGTAAAACGGACTAAAAACTGCTGTGTTTTCTCCTAAAATCGCTTACTTTTTCCCCATTTTTTCTTAAAAAACTCTACAGTCGAGTCTGTGCCATTACTGTCCCATAGTACCATATACTTATTTTTTTAGACAAAACATAAAAAATTATCTTTATCTTTGAGTTTGAAATGGAAATTAAAAACAAAATTAAAATGCTATTATAAAAAGTTTTTTCACTTCTTCCCTAAATTTTTTGTTTTACTTTTTCTTTTAAAATGCGAGTGAGGAAAGTAATATGAAAATATATTAGCATTTATGTTTTTTTTTATTATTAGATGCACGAGGAAAAGAGATTTTTAAAACAAGATTTTCTACGTAGATTTAGTATTTGTATTAAATTATTAATAATATGTATGTATGTACCAAATAATGGAAAAGGTGTATATAGAGAAAAGATTTTTCAGTTTAAATATAAAATAAACAAAAATTTAAAGTTTAAATAACAAAAATTTTAAACAGATAAAAAATTAAATTCTGTTGCAAAAAAACATTTAATTTTTTTTTTAAATGAAAAGGAGTTTATTCTTATTAGAGACTTTTTCGTGTTCCCCATTATGAATTTTCAAACCAAGTACTTATGTTAACTCTATTTTCTTTATTAGAATATCCATTAACTACTAATAGAGTTTCTTGCTTTCAAAAAAGTTGGTAATTTTCAGAAATGAATTGACGGTCTTTTAGGGCATTATCAAATTTTCCTATCATCAGAATTCTTTATAAAATTAGGTAATACTATTAGTTTGCAAATATAAAATATTCATTTACCTAATTGCCTGAACTTATTGAGAAATAAATATGATTTCTAAATTTCACCAGTCTCACACCAAACATAGTCTGTAAGTTAGTCGGTGGATTACACCATGTTTTGCCGTTGGCAAATGTTTAAAGCAGTTTTAATATGATAATGTTTTTAGGCTGGTGTCTAATTTTAAAAAAGTTGCAGGATTTTTTCATCAATTTTTTTTTTTCATCCAAATATTTCATAAATTTTTTTTCATATTTTTTTTTTTTCATCAAATTTTTTTTTTCATCAATTTTTTTTTTTGCATAAATTTTTTTTGTCCATCAATTTTGTTTTTCATCAAATTTTTTTTTTATAAATTTTTTTTTCATAAACTTTTTTTTTCATAAATTTTTTTTTTGATCCATTTTTTTTTTCATCAAAATTTATTTTTCATCAATTTTTTGTTTCTCCATAAAAATTTTTTTCATAAAATATTTTTTTTTCATAATTTTTTTTATTATCAATTTTCTTCTCACCCAAAATTTTTTTTTTCATAAATATTTTTTTTTTTTTAAGTTGCAGGACGCCACCTCTGTTTGACTATATAAGCTAACAACTAACGAAAGAGAAAATGAGAATTACTATTTTCATTTTCTTAAAACCAAATATTTTAGTAACTTGGGCTTGTAGCTTGGATAATAATTCACCTTGTGGTAAATAAAACCAGTTTTTACAAGCTGGTGAATATAAAGAAACATTTATATTCACCAAATTTTTTTTTCAGTTTTCGATTATCAAATTTTTTTTTTCCATCAATTTTTTTTTTTCATCACCTTTTTTTTTCATTAACCATTTTTTTTCATTAACCCTTTTTTTTGTCATTTTTTCATCAATTTTTTTTCATAAATTCTTTTTCATAAAATTTTTTTTTGTTCATCAAAATTTTTTTTCCTTAACTTTTTTTCGTCAAATTTTTTTTATCAAATTTTTTTTTTCATAAACTTTTTTTGTAAAATTTTTTTTTCATCCATTTTTTTTTCATCAAAAATTTTTTTTTTCATATTTTTTTTATTTTTTCTTAAATTTTTTTTTTTCGTAAATTTTTATTTTTTTTTTCATTTTTTATTATCAATTTTCTTCTCAAGCAAATTTTTTTTCATTAACTGTTTTCATTACTCTTCTTATCAAAAAAATTCAGCAAAACTTTTTTTTACCAAAAATTTTGTGTTCATTAAATTTTTTTTATCATAATTTTGTTTTTCGTGAAAAAATCAATTTTTCCATTTTTTTACAAAAACTACTTTTTCACCAAGCCTAAGCTTTTCACATAAAAATTTTCCAGTTGTTTATCAAATGTACCTACATAAAACAAGTGAGTGTTATATTCTTCGGTGTCCAGGGGTGCCAGATTATTTTTGCGAAAAATAGGCATTATCGGCACTTCAATTTAAAAAATCGGCAATTGGAAAATAACCATTAAAATACAATAAAATATATTTTTATTGACAAAAAATAAAAAATAGAACATTTAAGCAATAAGTAAATGTTAATAACCTTTTAAGGACAGTCCGACAATCGGACAATTCCGAACAAAGTGAAAAAAAAAATATTTTGGATTTTTTTATTTAAAAAAGTTTTTTGTGATGATCGGATACATTTTTTGGTTCCTCCCTATTTTTTTAGTTTTTTTTTTTTGCAAAAAAAAAAGAAAAAATTAAAATTTTTACAGACAAAAAATTTAATTTTTACAGACAAAAAATTGTCTATTATCATTAAAACGATTTTTAGTAATGTCTTAATATTAACTTATATTTTCAGCAAAAAAAAAATATTTTTTTCACTTTGTTCAGATATTTCCGATTTTTAAGATAAAAAAGGAGCCCAAACACATTTCTCACAGGTCCAATATTTTTTTGTGACAATGTTGACCCTTAAAAGCAAATGCATCGACCCCGACACTAAGCGAAATAAAAATACCAAAATCGCTCCACCCTGACGGACCTCAGTAGATTGACATAAAATCGATTGAGGACCACGAATAAATATAATTTATGGGGCTCAAGACCTATATTTTGAGGTGTTACAAGCGAAATGACAATTTTATATAAATATTCCTTCTATTACTAAAGGGAGGCTATAAAAAGCGACTGTGTTCTTTGATTTGATCAAAAATCATTTTTGGACATAGGCGTAGATAGCCCTGTCTGGGGGGGGGGGGGGGCTGAGCCCCCCAGAATAATTTTAGCCCCCCCCCAGAATTTTAATCATTCACAATTTTTTTTTTTAATAATTTAATGATTTCATTAATTTTTGCAAAAATAAATAATAATAATATGTAATGAGTAGGGATGAGATTTTCATGCACTAAAAAATCAAAAATATGCGCTTAAAACATGCGCTAAAAAATTCAAAATATGCACTAAAAAACCTAAAAATATGTACTAAAAAATAAAATGTCTGCAATAAAAATCTTGTTTTCATAGGAAAAAACATCTTAAAAAGCAAAAAGTAACGCCGGGTTTAAATAGTAACATTTAAAACTTTATATAAACAAGATTTTTTAGAAACTAACACAATCTTTAAAAAAAAATTTAAAGAAAAGAAATATTTTTTCTTATTTCCAAAATAGTTTTTTAAAATTTAAAATAGTTTTTGAAACAAATAAATTTCAATTTGGGTTTTTGCTAATTTATGCCAAAATATGCAAAAATATGCACTTAAAAGTTGGAAATATGCACAAAATATGCATTTAAAACCAAAATATGCAAAAATATGCATTTCAACAAAATATGCAAAAATATGCAAAAACAAATCGATGCCATTTTAGCGCAAATTTCTTAATTCGGAAAGATAATTGGTCGATATTGTTTAAGACTATCGAAAAAAACATGCATTTGCATGGAAATCTCATCCCTAGTAATGAGTCTTTAGGACTCGTTATGATTATTCAATGAGTCTTAAGGACTCGTAAGATCTAATAGTTTTTCCCATTGAAAAATAGTCTGAATTATTGAAAAAACTTTTTTTATGAATCTGATGGTTTTGTCAGTGATAAAAACTTTACCGAATCTTTGGGTTTTGCCTTCAAGAAAACATTTTAACTTCTTTGATTTAGAAAAGTATCTAAATTCTAAGGGGTTTTTTTATAGACAAAAGTTATTGAAAGAAAGAATCTGAGAATTTTGACTAATAATAAATAATCAACTTTTGCAATCATCAGAAATTTTTCTTGAAAATAATCATAGTAATCTAATGATTTTACTATAGGAAAAACATCTTTCATTCTCAAAAACATCTACACTCAAAAAAAAAAAAACTGTAATGTTAGCAAAAAAAGCTTGTAAACCTACAAGAAAATTTGCTGATTTTAAACCCACATTTTTTTTGCTAAAGTTAGCAAAAATGTTTTGCCAATAATTAGTTAACTGATTTTTTTTAACTTAGTTCATACACATTTGAGGACCGCAATGGGTTCGGACCCAATAGGTCCAGACCCCGATGGGCCTAGACCTACTTGGGTTCCTTAAAAATCGTCATAGTTTTTGATCCAAAATTTGTGTCCGTTTCGCTCTACCTTGCTTAGTTTTTGAGATACGTGATTTTAGGGGATCACTGGGGTCTTGAGAAATAAAAAACTCGATAACTTCAAAAATATTGCTCGGAGAGCTTTTGGATATTTTGCGATCTTGTTCTACGTGTTGAGAGCTATAAAAATTCTTTTGGACTTTTTGTTGTGTTGGCAATATTTACCGAGATATGAGCATATTAAAATTTTCGGGAATGCTAACTTTTTTGGATCCAAAGTTAGGTCCCATTAAGGTCCACACATGTGAAGAGGACCGACGATACTAAAAATGGCCTCCATTTTGCTCTATCTGGCTTAGTTTCCGAGATAGCACCATTTTAAGTTTTCTGAAAATAAAAAAAAATTTTCCATTTATTTTTGCTAATGTTAGCAAAAAATCTTGTAAAAATGTTGTCAACTCAATTTCAAATTTAGCAAAAGAAATTAGTTCAAAGTTTGTTTAAAATTGCAAATGTGCTAAATGAAGCTTACAAGAATTTTTTGCTAACATGCTAATCTCAACTAAAAATTTGCTAAAAGTTAACTAACTAGCATTAGCAAAAAAAAATTAGTAAATCTACTAACGTATTTTTTTGAGTGTAGGAGTTCTAAATTTCCGAAAAATCTACAGAATCAAAATTAAAAAAAAAAAAATGAATTTATAACCGCTTTCGGGGACATTCGTTTCTAGGACACCTAGACGCATGTTAAAGGGAACGCTTCAGGAATAGGTCTGGGTTTTTCTATTAAAAAAATAAAATCCCAGAAAGGTTTGCTTCCTACGCCAATGTTTTTGGAGCAAAAATCGGCAAATCGGCACTTTGATAATTTTGAGACAAAAAATCGGCAAAATGCCGATAAATCGGCAAATACGGCAGCCCTGTCGGTGTCGAATATTTTATACTCTCCAAAATGTAAAAACAATTTTTTGCACTTATTTTTGTACTCATTTACCAAATTTACAGCTCTTTTGGTTTTTAATGGGGTCCTCGACTGATATTTCAATTCGTTTTGCATGGAATTACAAAGTAATATAACATTATTTTTTCTAAAAAAAAACTTTGCTTTGGCAAGTACACCCAAATCTTCCGCAAAACATTATCATGATTTAATGTTTTGGGCAAGAGTACAAAATTCGCAGGCATTTTTGTTTTTGCTGCATACAGAAGACAAATTCTATCGTATAAAGAGAAGGGTAACTATTAAGTCCATGTATTTGATTTTTTTTTTTGCACTTTAAACGCGATTATTGCAAAAAGTGCTTGATCGAAGATTTTGGATTTTGTTGCTAAAATCTTACACATTTCAAATACATATTCAAAAAAAAATTATGGTATTCGCACTTTTAGGTTAAAACTGTCTCGGACCACCCGTGAATATTAAAAAAAAGTTCATTAAAATTTAAAAATTTAAAAGTGTTTAATAATGTTCAATAGGCGTCACGTCATATATTATCTTTCGAACTTCGTGTCGTAATACCTGCCAAACGATGGCCACGGAATAGCTGACTGGGGAAAAATTTATAAAAAAAATTTGAAAGGCCATCTTCAGTCGCCTGCGGTCAATTAAAAAAAATACGTTTTTTTTTTAGCTGGATTTATTTAACAAATTCAGACATGAATTTTGGTTGAAGAACGTAATTTTATGGCATGGAAAACAAAGATATAACTTGTAGCAATATTTCTAATATAAATTTGGTTTAAAGCTTTTCATCTTAAGCCCTTAAATTCGCGGATTTCTTAATTTTTTTAAGTTTTCGCGAAATTAACCGCTAAATTGGTCTCTGATAAAAAACTTGCCTTTTGTGGATCATAAAGACGTCCATGACACTACGACTAGTAGGCAAAAAACATCTATGTTATATGGACCATCATGATGAAAATCGCGAAAAACCGTTTTTTTGTATATGACAGCATCAATTTAGGAGATGATTTGAGGCTTCATCTTTTAGTATATAATGTGGGAACCTTAAACAATGAACTGACCTAAAATTTGTCCAAAAAAGTTTTCATTTGCAAAAGTTATCTTAACAAAAACTATAATTATTGTATCGCAAACACTGAAATAACAGTTTTTGTTAAGATAACTTTTGCAAATGAAAACTTTTTTGGCCGAATTTTTGGTCAGTTAGTTGTTAAAGGTTCCCACATTATATACTAAAAGATGAAACCTTAAATCATCTCGTAAAGTGATGCTGGCATATACAAAAAAACGGTTTTTCGCGATTTTCATCATGATGGTCCATATAACATAGCTGTTTTTTGTCCACTATTCGAATTGTTAGGGATGCATTTTTGATTCATTAAAAGCAAGTTTTTTATCAAAGACCAATTTGGCTGTTAATTTCGCGAAAACATTAAAAAATGAAGAAATTCGCAAATTTAAGGGCTTAAATTGAAAAGCTATAAACCAAATTTGCATAAGAAATGTTGCTACAAGTCATATCTTTGTTTTCCATGTCATAAAATTTATAAACCATTTACTTTGCAAATTTTTTTGTTAAAAAACTGGCTCGTAATCAGCAAATCTTTAACGACATTTTGCAAGAAAACTGTACCATACATCGAAAAACGGAGTACGCCATTCGAATCAGCATGTCCGAAATATATAGAAATGATGGTCGTAACTCTTGTTTATTTTTTAGTGTTCCGCAGTGTTATTAATTAAATGATGTCCGTTTGCATTTGAGCTACCGAAATTCATTAATTTCTTTTAATTTTTTTTTAGTTATTATTTATTTTCTTTTTAATTTGCTTTGCTTTTATCATTATTATTTTATTTTTAATTTGACCTTATCAGACGGTTAACAAATTAATTTTATCACAAACATTTCCATGGAAATATTAAAAATACAATGTGTATCAATGTAGAGCAATGACATTGTTCAATAAAGGATTTTAAAATAAAGTAATAATTAGGGAATCGAAACTTTTTTAACATGATAATGAGCGACTGCCATAATTTTTGAATTTTTGAATATGTATTTTAGATGTCTTAGAAAAATTTATTAACAAAAATCAAAATCTTTGATTGAGCACTTTTTGCAAAAATCGCGGTGTAATTACAAAATATTACAATTTTGTAATATAATGAGATATATCACAAAACCCCTGCGGACCAAAAATATTCCTCGGGATATTTCATTAATATAATGTATTTAAAAATTTACATTGCATTACTGAATTGCCAATTTCGCAACTTTGAGATCATATTCGTAATCTACTTCCTAAAACCTATTAAAATCGAAGAACAGCATCACAAACTCGTCAACTTTGAAAAATTTTGTAAACTTGACCCTGAAAATAACAAATTTTTTATAATGTGGCGTAAAAATTTTTTGCACATTTAAAGTTGGTGATTAAAAAGCATTTAAAGTTTTTTTTTGTGTACTAAACATGTCCTATATTTGGGGCTCCTGGTGGTGACCTTATTGGAAATGTGGTGCCTAGCGTCCAAACTTAGAGCCGAGTCACAATTGGAACCACATTCGGTAACCACAAAATGTTTTCATACATTTTGTATGAAAAGCAAAAATAGATTCTATTCTATTTTTGTAGTGCTCTCTCACCACCCTCTCATTTTTCTCAAATTTGTATCAAGTAGCGTTGCCATATGTTCAACAAAATATGCTAATTTTTCCAATTGGAGTTAATATATTGTGTGTGTTTGGCACACAAGAAACATTGTATACCTGCTTTTATAGGATAACAAAAGAAAAAAAAAATAGATGTGTGACTGATATGAGCGTCGTTTTCTTTATAAAATGTGTCCGGTCGTCTGTCGCTTAATTTTAATGCGTCGCTCTCTCTTTCGCAGTGGTTCGTCGTCGGTGGTGCCAATTGTGACTGGGCTCTTAAGCATGAAATTACGTTAGCTATAACCGGTTTTAATTTTGCTGCAATCGGTAAAGCACCTACATACTTACTGAATAGCCAAATTATTAAAACTAAATTATTTTGCACCGTTGCGTATGATTGTTATTTAAAGGCAATTACAATATTAAGCATACGCAACTTATACAGTTTTCAAGCACATAGCAACAACCAAAATCGGAATGGGATGAAACCAAAAGCAAATGAAAGTGGACATATTCCATAAAAAAAAAACTCAAGGCTTTTAACATGATAATGTTTTTAGGCTGGTGTCTAATTTAAAAAAAAAGTTGCAGGACGCCACCTCAGTTTGACTATAATTTTTATAAAATTTGCTCCAACTGTTATTTGTATGGGAGCCTACTTAGGGAGTGGAGATAGGGCGTAGGTATGTTTTGAAAAAATGTTGCAGGGTAAAAATAAATGGGGGTCGATCTCACTAATGACCCCTCTCGGACGCACCATTGGACCGGTAGAAGCTGATTAAATAAAACAAATTTACAAAAAATAAAAAAAATTGTATGGGGACCGCCTTAACAGTTAAAGATAAAGGGTAGGTATGTTCAGAGAAAATGTTTGGACTAAAAAAATATTGTAGGTCGGTCATACATTTTGTTGCTCTAAGGGCACAATTAGGGCAGTTAGAGCGGTTGGAACAAATTTTAAAAAATGTCGTTTTGTATGGGAGCCCCCTTAGAAATTGGAGATAGGGTATTAGTTTGTTTCAAAGAAATGTTAAGACGTAAAAATTAATGGGGGTCGGTCTTATGAAGGACCCTTCTATGACTCACCATTGGAGCAGTAGAAATGATTTTAAGATTGGAAAATTACAATAAAATTTTTTCAAAAAATTTTAGAAAATAGTAATAATCGTTATTCCACGATCCTCCTGGGCAAAAAATTTGTAGAATTGATAGAAGTTTTACACAAAAAAATTTCAAAAAAATCGAAGAGTACAAACATTTTCAAAAATGAGATTTAAATTTTAAAACTTAAAAATCGCATACTAGAGCGCTTTTAAGAATTTTTTGGGATTTTTTTTTAAAAAGTACGTAAAAAAACAAAAATTTTGAAAAAAAAAAAATTTAAATTTGGACCATTATTGAAGAAGTTATGATTAAAAGAAGTTTGAGTAAAGGAACAAACTACCAATTTTTTAAAATTCGATATCTTTTGAACGGGTCATCAAAAAAAAATCTGAAAATTTACCACGAAGGAGTTTTCGAAGGGTACTGAAAACTGTAAACAAATTGGGAAAATCTAAAAAAAAAGTTTTTCAAAGTGTCCGATTTCACATGGAATGCCCCATATATTTATGATCAGTGATCAATTCTAAGACATTCTAGCAATGTCCGTCCGTCTATCCGTCTGTAGTTAACACGATGAAGTTCAAAATAAAAGAGCTAGACTCCCGACATTTGGCACGAATATGTCTAACGTTCCTAGACTGGTCAAGTTCGTAAATGAGCTAAATCGGACAAGGGGAAAAAAATTCCCCCCTTGAAGAACTAAACCAACCTCTGAAAAATACTACTACCATTTTATAACATGGTTTTTTGTGTTTTTGTTTAACAAATGCAACTTTTTATGCTACAAAAAGTTCAAAAAAAAAAATGGTTGAAAAAAAAAAATATTGAGGAAAAAAAAATATTGAGGAAAAAAAAATATTGATGGAAAAAAAAATATTGATGAAAAATAATATTGAGGAAAAAAAAATATTGCGAAAAAAAAATATTGATGAAAAAAAAAAATTGATGCAATATAATTAAGTTACGTTTTATTCACCAGCTGGTGAATATTTGTATTATTCCCCACGAGGTGAATTATTATCCAAGTTACAAACCCACGTTACAAAAATTTTTGGTCTTAAAAAAATGAAAACAGTAATTCCAATTTTCTTTTTTGTTAATCTTTAGCTTATATAGTCAAACTGAGGTGGCGTCCTGCAACTTTTTTAAAATTAGACACCAGCCTAAAAACATTATCATGTTAAAAAATAAATAATACAAAAAAAATAAAAAATTAGTTGACAGATCACGGGATTCCGGATCTTTCGTTTTCCAGTCTGGCTCACCTCAGCTAGGCCACCGTAACTTATTAAAATCTTGAATTAAATTTTGTTACGTTTCTCTTGCTTGTAGGTATTCGATTTTCAAATATACTGGTTAGTATTGCCAAGTGGTTAAATTTTATTTGAAAAAATTTGCGATGATGGTAACTAATCTAATTGGAAATGCGATATTTGGTATGGCAATGCAGCGGCTATCGAGTGAAACCTAGCGCCGCTTTTATTTATTAATTTTAAATTATTGTCGAAGTTAAAGGTTGCAATAAAATGAAAATTGTAATTCTTATTTTCTTTTTTGTTTAATCGTTAGCTTATATAGTCAAACAGAGGTGGCGTCCTGCAACTTTTTCAAAATTAGACACCAGCCTAAAAACATTATCATGTTAAAAAAGTTTTAGATTCTAAGATTCTGATAAATTTTTTCTATTATTCCAAACGCTTTTTAATATAAAAATGTTTCAGATTCTGAGACATTTTTCCTATAGAAAAAGTCTCATATTCTGAGATATTTTTCCTATAGAAAAAGTCTCAGATTTTGAGACATTTTTATTATAAAAAGATTCTCAGGTTCTGAGACATTTTTCCTACAGAAAAGGTCTCAGATTCTGAGACATTTTTCTTACAGAAAAAGTTTCCGACTTTGAGATATTTTTCCTATTGAAAAAGTATCCGATTTAGAGAAATTTTTCTAAAGCAAAAGCCTAAGCTTCTGAGAAATTTTTCCTAAATGAAAAGTCGCAGATTCTGAAACATTTTTCCCACAAAAAAGACTCCGATTCTAAGACAATTATAATCACAAAATGTTGTACTTGTACAGACATCTAAAAACTCAAAATATATTACGTCAATGGAAAATTAAATATATATTTAATACCTACATTAAATAATTGACCTTGATATGGATTTCTTTCTTTTTTACATAATAATTTTTGTTTTCCTTTCAGTAAATCTTGTTTTGTCGACTTTTCGACAAAATAAATACAAATTCTTAAACAAATTTATACTCAGGCTATGTACATACACAACATCTTATAGGGGTGATTATAAATATATTAAGAAAAGCCAAAATACATATTACGAAAAAAAAAATACATAAAAAATTAAATTTATTTAGAAACCATAAGTTGCCTTTTAGCCGTATCTACACATATTAAATGTACATAGGATTTGAACGATGTGTACCAAATCTGAAAGGACAAAATTTTTCTAAATTGAAAATTAAATCTTTTTTAACATGATAATGGCTGGTGACTAATTTTAAAAAGCTGCAGTCATTTTGAAAATATACTTAAGCAAACGATTAACAAAAAATGCCTGCGAATTTTGTACTCTTGCCCAAAACATTAAATCATGATAATGTTTTGCGGAAGATTTGGGTGTACTTGCCAAAGCAAAGTTTTTTTAGAAGACATAATGTTATATTACTTTGCTATTCCATGCAAAACGAATTGAAATATCAGTCGAGGACCCCATTAAGAAACAAAAATAGCTGTACATTTCGTAAGTGAGTGCAAAAATAAGTGCAAAAAAGTGTTTTTACATTTTGGAGAGTATAAAAGATTCGGCACCAAAGAATATACCACTCTCACTTGTTTTATGTACATTTGATAAACAAATGGACAATTTTTATGCGAAAAGCTTAGACTTGGTGAAAAAGTAGTTTTGTTAAAAAAAATGTTTTTTTTTTACGAAAAAGAAAATTATGTTAAAAAAATTTAATGAACCCAAAATTTTTGGTTAAAAAAATTTTGATGAGAAAAAGTTGTTGATGAATTTTTTTGATGAAAGGAAAAATTTTTTGATGTAAAAAAAAATTGATAAAAAAAAATATGAAAAAAAAATTTTTTTTATGAGAAAAAAATTGAAAATACAAAATTTGATGTCAAAAAAAGTGATAAAAAAAAATATGATAAAAAAAAATTTGACAAAATAAAAAATTAATGAAAAAAAAATTGATGAAAAAACAAAAAAATTCATGAAAAAAAATTTTGAAAAAAAAAAATTTTGATGAAAAAAAAAATAATGGAAAAAATAAATTGATGAAAAAAAAATTATAGTCGGTCAAGACCGACAATATAATATCCTACACCAGAGTTTCCCGAAAAATGGGTCCCAAGTTCAAACATGGACCGATTAGATATATGTTTTGTCAAATCTTTAATAAGTGTAAAAAACACTTACAAATCAAATTTGAGTGAATAGCCTTCGATTTGCTGCCAATAAACCGATTTAAGTGAATATCGGCAAACTTTTTACATGGGGCCTAAGTCCAAAAATGGTCCAAGGCAATCAGATTTCATAAGGTTATTGAATTACGCATTTAACATACACAAACAAAATTTTAATTACATATTTTCTTTTATTCATGAAATTTGAGAGATTTATGTGAATCGGGAAGGTGGTTTGTATGGGGGCTACAAGAAGTACTGGTCCGATTCCTTCAAAATTCATAATGGTGGAGACAAAACACGTTTACCTGCAAAATTTTGATAAGATACCTATCATAATACGGCTGTAAGAGTCATTTAAGCCAAAACTAAAGAGGACCTTTGTATGGGGGCTAGGTCTAAATATGGACCGATTTTTTCCAATTTCAATATGCTTCGCCCTTGGGCTAATAGAGTCTTAAGTTTCCAATTTCAAGTTAACTACGACCTGTATCGTGTTTACACCGTTTACATGGACAGACAGACGGACGGACGGACATCGCTAAATAGACTCAAAAAGTGATTCTTAGTAGATCGGTATACTTAAAAGTTGGTCTAGGACCAATATTTCGGGTTGTTACAAACATCAGCACAATTTCATTATACCCTGTACCACAGTGTGGTGTAGGGTATAAAAAATGATGAAAAAAAAATTTGATAAAAAAACAAATTAAAACAAGTAGAAAAGTTAAATTCGACTTTGCCGAATCTATGAATACCCTCCACAATGCATTTTTTTAAATGGTAGTACATTTTTTAACGTGAAAAAAAATAACAATTTTGATTAGAAATATTTTATTTTGAGTAAAAAACTCTTTTTTTGTCATTTAAAAAAAAAAAAAAAAAAATGCAAATTTTTTTTTTTGAGTGTAAAATTTTATTCGAGTGTAATGTTTTTTTTACTTTAAAAATATTTCTGAGTGAATGCACGTAAGTATGTACACAAGATATTGTCATTTTTGTAAAAAAAAAAGTAAATTTTTTTTTTGTATAAATTTTTTTTTTTGAGTGCAAAATTTTTGTTGAGTGTAAACATTTTTTTGAGTGTAAAATTTTTTTCGAGAGTAATTTTTAAGTTACCAATGCTTTTAAAACTAAACAAGTTTAAAAAACATTGCTTTAAAATTTAACAAGTTTGAAAAGCATTGTTTAGTTACCACCAATGCTTTTCAAACTTGTTAAAACACGTGGCATTTTAGATGAAACTAATCTGAAATTCAGGGTTTCGCTTATAACTTTTGAACCACTGGACCGATTGAGCTGAAATTTAAAACCAAACAGACCCGGGGAACGGCAAAGATACGCGCCAAGCTTCAGTAGTCTCCTTATTGTCTTTCGAAAGTTATCGTGTTTTTTATCTCGTAAATTCCTGAAACACCCTTGCCGAAATTTACTCTTTTGCTCATAACTTTTGAACCACTGGACCGATTTGGCTGGATTGCAATACCAACCTGACCTGGTAAATGACAAACATATACGCCAAACTTCAGTAGCCTCTGTAAAGTCTTTCAAAAGTTAGCGTGTTTTCTACGGACGGACAGACAGAGAGACAGACGGACGGACATCGCTAGATCGACTTAAAATCGATCGAGGATCATAAATATATATACTTTATGGGGTCCTAGACCAATATTTCGATGTGTTACAAACGGAATGACAAACTTATATATACCCTCTATCACTAGAGTGGAGGGTATAAAAAATATTTGATGAAAAAAAAAAAAATTGATGAAAAAAAATTTTGATGAAAAAAAAAAAAAAAAATTTGATGAAAAAAAAAATTAATGAAAAAAAAAAAAAAATGAAAAAAAAAAATTAATGAAAAAAAAAATTAATGAAAAAACAAATTGATAAAAAAAAAATTATGAAAAGAACAGTTTGATCAAAAAAATTATAAAAAAATTATAAGTTTCCAATTTCAAGTTAATTGATTAAAAACTACGACCTGTATCCTGTTTACACCGTTCACATGGACAGACAGACGGACGGACGGACGGACGGACGGACATCGCTAAATAGACTCAAAAAGTGATTCTTAGTAGATCGGTATACTTAAAAGTTGGTCTAGGACCAATATTTCGGGTTGTTAGAAATATCAGCACAAATTCATTATACCCTGTACCACAGTGTGGTGTAGGGTATAAAAAATGATGAAAAAAAAAATTGATAAAAAAACAAATTAAAAAAAATATTTGATGAAAAAAAAAAAAAAATTGATGAAAAAAAAATTTTGATGATAAAAAAATTTTGCTGAAAAAAAAAAAAAAAAATTATGAAAAAAAAATTAATAAAAAAAAAATTAATGAAAAAAAAAAAATTAATGAAAAAAAAAATTAATGAAAAAAAAATGAATGAAAAAACAAATTGATAAAAAAAAAAATTATGAAAAGAACAGTTTGATCAAAAAAATGATAAAAAATAAAATTGATGAAAAAAAAAATTGATAAAAAAACAAATTTATGAAAAAAAAATTTTTTGTTCAAAAATAATTATGTTACTTTTTATTTACCAGCTGGTGAAAAACGGGTTTATTCACCACGAGGTGAATTATTATCCAAGTTACAAACCCAAGTTATTAAAATTTTTGGTTTTAAGAAAATGAAAATAGTAATTCTTGTTTTCTTTTTCGTTAATTGTTAGCTTATATAGTCAAACTAAGGTGGTGTCCTGCAACTTTTTTAAAATTAGACACCAGCCTAGAAACATTATCATGTTAAAAAAATAAGAATTACTGTTATCATTTTCTTTAAACCAAAAATTTCAGTAACTTGGGTTTGTAACTTGGATAAAAATTCACGACGTGGTGAATAAAAAAAGTATTCACCAGATGGTGAATAAAACTTATAATTATTTCTCATTAATTTTTTTTTCATCAATATTTTTTTTAATCAATATTTTTTTCATCAATATTTTTTTTAATCAATATTTTTTCATCAATACTTTTTTTCATAAATATTTTTCATTATCAATATTTTTTTTTCATCTATATTTTTTTTTTTTCATCAATATTTTTTTCATCAATATTACTTTTTTGTCAATATTTTTTTTTTCAATATTTTTTTCATCAATATTTTTTTTCATCAATATTTTTTTCATCTCTATAATTTTTTTTATCAATATTTTTTTTCATTAATATTTTTTTTTTTTTCAATATTATTCCAATATTTTTTTCATTAATATTTTTTTTCATCAATATTTTTTTTTTCATAATTTTTTTTTTTCATCAGTATTTTTTTTCATCAAATTTTTTGTTATAAATTTTTTATTCATACATATTTTGTTTACTATTTTTTTTATTGTTTTCATCAAAAAATTTTCTATCAAAAAATTTTTCCTTACAAAAAAATTTTTTTTTGACAAAATACAAATTTTTGTTGATAACGATTTTAGTCCTGCTTTTAAACAATTATCGAATTGAAAATGTTTATATCTAACGACACCGATATTGTTAACTTCAGTTCTTCAGTTTGGGACAGACAATAGTCCAGCATTTAATATATCTGTGTTTGTTTTTGTATTATCTTAAAGTCTAGACAAATAGAAGAATAACAAAATACATACATATTATTTTATGTGGCAAGATGTTTACCACAACGTTTCCAACAGCTACCAAAATATAAAGAAAAAAGAATAAATGAGATGAAATTTTTAGCAATAAGACAATTTGCTTTTAATGGCAAACAATACATAAGGGTGAAGATAACAATACCATCAGGAGTAGCAACATCAAATTAGAGTAGTAAGTGAGCTGTGTAAACAATATTTATACACAATAGAGTGGCAATAAATTTACAACCTGGGATTTTTTTATAATTCGCCATATTTCGCAATTTCATTCATAATAGCAAAACATGTATCATCAATTTCACGAGAAACCGAAAAAAAAATATGGCCAAGGGTCTTTGAAATTTTCCAATATTTAGCACATACTATACAAGGCCTATAGAGAAATTTGAACATTTCTCACAAGGGAAGTAAGTATCTCAACCCTTTTGAACCGATTTGCCTGAAACTTAAAATATATATAAAAGATCCGATTTTAAGGTTGGGGTGTCTCGGCTTATCGGCCATATCAGTGTTTCAAAATTTCGTTGTCCCTTTATGAAACAATGTGGACCTTCGGGAAAATTTCGATAACTCCCGAACTAACAGGAATATCCTCTAGAGAAAAAATATGTGTCAACTTAAATTTAATAAAGATTATTTCGTATTCATATGGACATCGTAGGTCTATGACTTCATATAAATACCCCCCAAAATTTACACATTTTCATGAAAAATATATTTAACGAAGCCAAACTTTTACAAGGTTATGCCACCGTTGGATAGGCATTAAAAAACCTTTCTTCTCATATGTAAACATCATATAATTTCTTAGAAACAAATGGCTGAAAAATCCAAAAAACGATTTTTTTTGCCATTTTTTTATCCATGTTTTGAACTCCTAAATCCCCGATATGGCCAATAAGCCGAGACACACAAACCTTACAACTGTATCTTTTATATATATTTTACGTTTCATGCAAATCGCTTCATAAAGGTTGAGATACCTCCCTTGTCAGATCCAACGAATTTAAAAAATACGCTATTTTATTTGCCATTTTCTTTTTTTAAAAAGTCAAAAATATGCAAAATCTGTGTAGCTTTGAGCATCTAGACATTTCTGAGTACTTATTGTATCTTTATAAAAAAAGTTTGTCATTCCGTTTGTAACACCTCGAAATATTGGTCTAGGACCCCATAACTGCCCTAAAAGTGCCCTTAGAGCAATAAAATGTATGACCGACCTACAATACTTTTTTGGTCCAAACATTTTATCTCAACACACCTATTTTTAACTATTAAGGCGGTCCCAATACAATTTTTTTTATACCCTCCAACTACAGTATGGGGGTATACTCACTTTGTCATTCCGTTTGTAACGCATCGAAATATCGGTCGAGGACCCCATACAGTATATATATTATTGATCTATGATCGATTCTAAGACTTTTCTAGAATGTCCGTATGTCCGTCCGTCCGTCCGTCTGTATAAGACACGATGCAGTCCAAAATTAAAGAGATAGACTCGTCAAGTTTGGCATGAATATGTGTTTTGGTCCTAGGCAGTTTAAGTTCGTAAATGGGCAAAATCGGGCCGGTGGGAAAAAAGTTCCCCCTTGAAGAACTTAACTAACCTCTGAAAAACGCCATATTTTCAGAGGTTTTTTTTGTATTTTTGTTAAACAAATAAAACAATTTGATGTCAGAAAAAGTTCAGGGCCCTGCACTTGGACCCAGGAAATAAAAACTATATATTTTTTTTGCCCGCCCCCCCTTTTGTGGGCGTGGATATTTAAAATGTTTTTAAATAATGATAAAATTGTATTACTTAAGCTCCAAAAGCATAACAAATGAATTTTTAAACATTTACCGCATGGGTTTATGTGTCCCCCAATTGCCCCTACTGACCCCCCCCCCCCCTCAAAAAACAACCCTGCAATTTTTTTTTTAAATTTCTTTTTTTTATATGTTGGAGGATATTAAAGATTCGGCACAACCAAATTTAACACTCTCACTTGTTTATTTTAAATTTGTTTTATTTAATCAGCTTCTACCGGTCCAATGGTGCGTCCGGAAGGGGTCATTAGTGAGACCGACCACCCTTTATTTTTACCGTCCAACATTTTTTAAAACATCCCTACGCCCTATCTACACTCCCTAAGTAGGCTTCCATAAAAATTACAGTTGGAGCAAATTTTATAAAAATGTAATTTTGAATGGTGTGTTCAGAGAAAATGTTTGGACTAAAAAAATATTGTGAGGTCGGTCTTACATTTTGTTGCTCTAAGGGCACTTTTGGGGCAGTTAGAGCGGTTGCAGCAAAATTTAAAAATGTCGTTTTGTGTGGGAGCCCTCTTGGAAATTGCAGATAGGGTATTAGTTTGTTTCAAAGAAATGTTTAGACGTAAAAATTAATGGGTGTCGGTCTTGGAAATGACCCCTCTTTGACGCATCATTGGAGCAGTAGAAATGATTGAAAAATTACAATAAAATATTTTCAAAAAATTTTACAAAATAGTAATAATCGTTATCCCACTATCCTGTTGGGCAAAAAATTTGTAAAATCGATAGAAGTTTTACACAAAAAAAATTCAAAAAAAATCGAAGAGTACAAAAATTTTCAAAAATTAGATTTTAATTTTAAAACTTTAAAATCACATACAAGAGCACTTTTAAGAATTTTTTCGGATTTTTTTATTTTAAAAAGTACGTAAAAAAACAAAATTTTTGAAAAAATTGCAATTTGGACTATTATTGAAGAAATTATGAGTAAAAGAAGTTTGAGTAAAGGTACAAACTACCAATTTTTAAAAATTCAATATCTTTTGAAGGGGTCATCAAAAAAATCTGATAATTTACCACGAAGGAGTTTTCGAAGGGTACTAAAAACTGTAAACAAATTGGAAAAATCTAAAAAAAAGTTATTCAAAGTGCCCGATTTGACATGGAATGCCCCATATGTATTCATGATCCTCGATAGATTTTAAGACGATCTAGCAATGTCCGTCCGTCTGTCGCGCCAACTATTGAAAGACTTTACTAAGACTCCTGAGGTTTAGCATTTACCTGGTCAGTTTGGTATTGCAATCCAGTATAATCGGTCCAGTGTTTCAAAAGTTATGAGCAAAAGAGTGAATTTCGGCAAGGGTTTTTCTCGAATTTACAAGATAAAAAACACGGTAACTTTCGCTTGTCATATATATTTGTTGTTTCCCTGGTCTGGTCCGTATTGAATTTCAGTCGTATCGGTCAGCGGTTCAAAAGTTATTAGCAAAATCGTGATTTTCAGATTTGTTTAACCTTAAATTCATGTGTTGAAAAAACCGAGCTTTAAAAAAAACAAACTTAAAAAACATTGATAAGCCACTAAATTACTTTACAAAGTATTTTTGTCACTCAGAAAAATTTTTACATTAAAAAAAAATTTTACACTCGATAAAAAAATGTACACTCAAAAAAAAAAAATTAAACATTTTTTTTCTACAAGATTTACAAAAAAAAAAAGGTTTTTAATTAAAATAAAATATTTCTAATCAAAATTGTTAATTTTTTTCACGTTAAAAATTGTACTATCCTTAAAAAGGGCATTGTGGAGGGTATAGATTTGGCCAAGTCGAATTAAACTTTTCTACTTGTTTTCATTAAAAATTTTTTTCTTAAAATTTTTTGTTTCAAAAAAAAAAAATTTTCCATGAACATTTTTTTTTATTCATCAAAAATTTTGTTTCATCAAATTTTGTATACCCTCCAACCACATTATGGGGGTATACTCACTTTGTCATTTCGTGTGTGACGCATCGAAATATCGGTCTAGGACACCATAAAGTATATATTATATATCTCAGTGATCGATTCTAAAACATTCTAGCGATGTCCGTCCGTCCGTCTTAAGAGGACACGATACAGTTCAAAATAAAAGAGCTAGACTGCCGAAGTTTGGCACTAATATGTCTTATATTCCTAGGCAGGCTAAGTTCGGAAATGGGCAAAATCGGACCCCCTTGGAGAACTAAACCAACATAAGGAAAACCGCATTTTTTGCATGGTTTTTGGTACTTTTGCTAAGAAAATGTATCATTTTAATGTTAGAAGAAGTTCAAAATCCCAAGGGAAAGGTCTCCCACCAACCCCCCCCCCCCCAAAAAAACGTCCCTGTTTTTATATTGTTTTTTTAACATGATAATGTTTTTAGGCTGGTGTCTAATTTTAAAAAAGTTGCAGGACGCCACCTCAGTTTGACTATATAAGCTAACAATTAACGAAAAAGAAAACAAGAATTACTATTTTCATTTTCTTAAAACCAAAAACTTTAATAACTTGGGTTTGTTACTTGGATAATAATTCACCTCGTGTTGAATAAAACCGTTTTTCACCATCTGGTGAATAAAAAGTAACATAATTATTTTTCAACAATAAAACTTTTTTTTTCATCAATTTTTTTTTTTCATCAAATTTTTTTTTTTTTTCATCAAAAAATTTTTTTTTTCATCAAATTTTTATTTTTGTTTTCATTAATTTTTTTTTCCATCATTTTTTTTTCGTCAATTTTTTTTTCATCAAAAATTTTTTTTTTTGTCAATTTTTTTTTCATCAAACTTTTTTTTCATCAAACTTTTTTTTTCATCAAATTTTTTTTTTTCATAAAATTTTTTTCATTATTTTTTTTCCATTAAAGTTTTTTTCCATCAAATTGTTTTTTTCATCAATTTTTTTTTGTATAAATTTTTTATTTCTCAAACTTTTTTTTTCATCATTTTTTTTTTATAATTTTTTTTTTCATTTTTTTTTTTCATCAATTTTTTTCATAAAATTTTTTGTTCATAAAATTTTTTTTTCATCAATTTTTTTTTCATCATTTTTTTTTTCATTAATTTTTTGTTTTTTCGTCAAATTTTTATTTTCATCAATTTTTTTTTCATAAATTTTTTTTTATCATATTTTTTTTCATCAATTTTTTTTCATCAATTTTTTTCATCAAATTTTTTTATCAAATTTTTTATTTTATTTCTCACCAAAAAATTTTTTTTTATATTTTTTTTTCATATCATTTTTTTTATCAATTTTTTTTTACATCAAAAAATTTTTCTTTTCATCAAAAAAATTCATGAAAACTTTTTTCATCAATTTTTTTTTTTTCATCAAAATTTTGGGTTTATTAAATTTTTGTTAACATAATTTTGTTTTTCGTGAAAAAAAATCATTTTTTTTTTACCAAAACTATTTTTTTACCAAGTCTAAGCTTTTTGCATAAAAATTTTCCAATTGTTTATCAAATGTACATAAATGTACAAGTGAGAGTGTTATATTCTTTGATGCCGAATCTTTTATACTCTCCAAAATGTAAAAACTCTTTTTTGCACTTCTTTTTGCACTCTCGAAATATACAGCTCTTTTGGTTTTTTAATGGGGTCCTGGACTGGTATTTCAATTCGTTTTGCATGGAATAGCAAAGTAATATAACATTATTTTTTCTAAAAAAACTTTGCTTTGTACACCCAAATCTTCCGCAAAACATTATCATGATTTAATGTTTTGGGCAAGAGTACAAAATTCGCAGGCATTTTTTACATATTGTAGGGTATAAAAGATTCGGCACCGCCGAATGTAACACTCTGACTTGTTTAATCATAATTTTGGTTTTCATGAAGGTTAGGTTAGGTTAGGGTGGCGGTGCCAGATGGGCACTCCGCATAGACCAATTGGTCCATAGCGATACCACAAAACTTTTTCCGCTTATCGATGTAAACTAAATACATTGACCTTCATTGCGAATTGTTTCAAGCTCTTCAGGTCTATCCTCGTAATTTCCTCCAAAGTCTCGAACTGTGAACTTCCTATAAGTGATAGTCGAGTTCGTGCCAAAGCCGGGCAGTGACACAGGATGTGTTCTATGGTCTCTTCGACGTCTGGTGTCTCGCACCTTTTACAGTTTGCGTCCATAATAAGATTCATGTTCTTGGCATGTTTTCCGACAAGACAGTGTCCCGTTATTAAACCTGTCAACATACGACATTCTATTCTCGTAAGTGTAAGTAAGAATTTAGTTCTTCCTAAATCATAGCGTGGCCATAAAATTCTGCTTATACGACTTGTCCCAAGTTCCTTCCATCTTCGATTTACTTTGGCAACAGTTAGGGTATTTCGTTTTAGTTTGAAATGCTGGAGTGGCGGTGAAAGCATTATGGTGGTACCTATGCCATCTGCTCCAAGTTTCGCGAGTTCATCTGGTTTTCATGAAAAAAAAAATAAAAATTTTTTACCAAAACTACTTTTCCACCAAATCTAAAATTTTGACATAAAAATGTTCCATTTGTTTAACAAATGAAAAAAATGCCTGCGAATTTTGTACTCTTGCCCAAAACATTAAATCATGAAAATGTTTTGCGGAAGATTTGGGTGTACTTGCCAAAGCAAAGTTTTTTTGGAAATAGTAATGTTAAATTACTTTGCTATTCCATGCACAACGAATTGAAATATCAGTCGAGGACCCCATTAAAAATGCCTGCGAATTTTGTACTCTTGCCCAAAACGTTGAATCATGATAATGTTTTGAGGAAGATTTGGGTGTACTTGCCGAAGCAAAGTTTTTTTTTAGAAAAAATAATGTTATATTACTTTGCAATTCCATGCAAAACAAATTAATTTCGTTAATTGTACATTTCGTGAGTGCAAAAATAAGTGCAAAAAAGTGTTTTTACATTTTGGAGAGTATAAAAGATCCGGCACCAAAGAATATAACACTCACTTGTATTATGTACATTTGATAAACAAATGGAAAATTTTATGCGAAAAGCTAAGACTTGGTGAAAAAGTAGTTTTGATAAAAAAAATATTTTTTTTTTCACGAAAAACAAAATTATGATAAAAAAATTAATGAACCCAAAATTTTTGGTGAAAAAAAAATTGATGAAAAAAAGTTTTTGATGAATTTTTTTCATGAAAAGAAAAATTTTTTGATGTAAAAAAAAAATTTAATAAAAAAAAAAATTGATGAATAAAAGTTAATGAGAAAAAAAATTTATGAAAAAAAAAAAATTTATGAAAAAAATTTGATGAAAAAAAAAAATTGATAAAAAAAAATTGACGAAAAAAAAAAAATTATAAAAAAATTATGAAAAAAAAGTTTGATGGGGAAAAAAAATTGATGAAAAAAAAAATTAATGAAAAAAAAAAAATTTTATGGAAAAAAAATGATGAAAAAGTTAATGAAAAAAAAATTTTTGATGAAAAAAAAAATTGATGAAAAAAAACTTAATGAAAAGGAAAATTGATAAAAAATGATGAAAAAAAAGTTTGATAAAAAAAAAATTTTATGAAAAAAAAAACATTTGATGAAAAAAACATTTGATGAAAAAAAAGTTTGATGAAAAAAAAAATTGATGAAAAAAAAAAAAAAATGATGGAAAAAAATTGATGGAAAAAAAATTTGATGAAAAAAAAATTTTTGATGAAAAAAAAAAAATTGATAAAAAAAAAATTTTTGTTGAAAAATAATTATGTTACTTTTTATTCACCAGCTGGTGAAAAACGGGGTGAGTTATTATCCAAGTTACAAACCCAAGTTATTAAAATTTTTGGTTTTATGAAAATGGAAATAGTAATTCTTGTTTTATTTTTCGTTAATTGTTAGCTTATATAGTCAAACAGAGGTGGCGTCCTGCAACTTTTTTAAAATTAGCCACCAGCCTAAAAACATTATCATGTTAAAACAAGTGAGAGTGTTAAATTCTTCGGTGCCAAATCTTTTATACTATCCAAGGTGTAACAACACTTTCTTGCACTTAAGTAATAGACTCATTTTTCTAATTTTCAACTCTTTTGGCTAGGACTGCATATTGCTATTGGTAAGGACTGTATATTGCTTTCCACAGACAGATGGATGGATGGATGTTTATAGCTTAATGGGGTCCTCGACCGATATTTCATGCGGTTTGCATGGATTGGCAAATGAATATACAATTAGTTTTTCCAAAAAAAATTGTTTTGGCAAGTACACCCAAATCTTCAGCAAAACATTATCATGATTTAATGATTTGGGCAACAGTACAAAATTCGCAGCCATTTTTTATTCTAACCTCACACAAAACTGTCCTCCGATTAACTGCCACTCTTACAAATTTTGGAGATATAAAATATCTAACAAATTATCTATGTTGTTGTGCGGTAGACAAGTATATAAAGTATTAACCCCTTAGCGTATGGTATTATCTGGCCACAAGAAGTTTAATGTAAAATATTTTAAAATATCGAGTTTCTTTGCCAAATTGCAAAGTTAACAAAAATTTTGTTTTGAGGGAATTAAAAATAAAACATTGGAAATCAAAAAAATTGAAGAAGTTGTGTTCTTACATAAGAGAAGGTTTGATGTAAAAATACACGATATTAATAAAAAAAAAAATTATTAATATTGAAGGACCTTATCTACCTACAATTTTATTATAACTTACCCCTCATGCAGTTCAAATTTCTGTACTTGAATGCAGTTTTAATTTCATTCAGTTTGACCATTTGAATCTTGTGAATGTTAAAAAATCTGAAATCTTAAAATTAGTTTGCCATTTAAAGGTTAAGGCTTAAATTTATGCAGACAAATAATAAAACTAAAGACCAAAATGATGATTAAATCATAATGAATTGTAAACAATATTGTGCTAAATTTATTGGGGAATTGAGAATTAAAAAGATTTAAAAGTTATTTTCTAAACCCCAAAAGTATGCAATTGTTTTTTTGCTATTTTAATCTTACCTAAAGTTATGTTGCAATTTTTGTGTTACAAATATAGTTTCATAGTATGCAATAAATATTTCTTATTTTGAATAAATAATATGATACACAAACACAATTGTATAATTTAAAAATACATTTAATCCATAATCCTAGAATTTAAATAATATGCAAAAAATGATTTTATACCCCAGGGAGTTTTGGCATACTAAAGTATGCCATACTGCTTAAACTGTGTTTAAACAAAATGTTCTTTAAAATTTAATTGTTTCTTTTAGAAATTTCTGAAATATATTTGAGCAGAAAAATGTTCTAACTTTTTTATAAAATATTTTTTAGATTCTGGAAAATTTTTTCGTAAAGAAAAATTCTCAGATTCTGAGAAATTTTTTGTATCGAAAAATTCTATGATTCTGAGACACTATTCGTTTAAAAATTTTTTAAAGATTTTGGAACATTTTTCGTACCAAAAAAACCATCTAAGAGTCTGAGACATTTTTCTTAAATTCTAAAATATTTTTCCTACAGAAAAAAAACATCTTGTAAAATTACAAAAAAAAAAAAATTACGTGAGTTTCTAGTAAAAATTATAATTTTATTGGTAAAAAGTTTGTAAAATTACAAACAATTTATAAGCTTTTTTTTCCAATAAAATTGTGAATTTTCAACCTTTTCGACACGTTAGAAATTACAAGACTTTACTAGATTTTGGGCTACCTCATATTTTACGAGAATTTCTAGTTAAAATTACAAGCTTTTTGTATTTTTTACAAGTTTTTTTATCAATGAAATGTAAATTTACAACTTTTTTGATGCGATTATACTTACAAGGAATTCTTGAGAATTAACTAGAATTTTTTTGTAAAATTACCTTGGAAATTTGTACATTTGCGAAAAAAATTGTAAAATTACAATGAAAAAATTTAAATTTCGATCAAAATTTAAAGATTCTGGACACTTTTCCTGTAGAAAAAGTTTAATGCCTGTGAATTTTGCATTAAGTTTATATACTATTATATATTCCATGCATTAAGTTTATATATTAATGATCCGTTTATAAGGCAATCTTCACTGATAGAAAAACGCTTTAAATCACTAACGAATGGAGTTCATTAACGTTGTTTCATGAAATATTTTATATGCTGAATGAAATTTCATACATATTGTGCAATATTTTCATTAATTTTGATTCATTAGATTTCGTAGTTTCATTAAAAATTTCATTAAGTTTAGTTTACAAAATTTGCTGTTTTTTTACACCTGTCGTGTCGCGTCTGTTTAATATTAGTATTAGTATTAGTTTACGCGCGGTTTTAACTACACTCATAAAAGTTTTACAGTTACTGTTTCACAGTCAAACAAATAGTTTTCGTTTCAGTTAATATTAAAAGAAAATTCGTTTGTTTCACATACAAATATTCTAAACAACTTTTTGAACGTTTATTCAAATACATAACTGTCTTTTAAATAAAATTTTCCGTAACGTTTGTTTTTTTCAGTTATTTAAAAAACAAACCACATTATTTTATTTGTCGTTTGTTATTTGTTAGTTATTTAAAAATTTCTAAAATTAGATTTTTTTTTTTTTTTAATTTGAAAATGAAATTTAGTTGCTGAAAATATAAGTAGCTTGTGGCACAGAGGGTAGCGTGCTGGGCTATCAGCCAGAAATTATGAGTTCGATTCTGCTCAGGTTCGAAGTTTTTTAAAATTATTTCTAAAAAAAATAAATAAAAATGAATCTAAATTTCCGTTATTTTAACCGTTTTTTCCGTAAAATTTTGTCAGTCATTTTTTACGGATTTTTAAGTTATTTTTACGGATTTCAACAGTTATAAATTAACATTTAAAAATAACTGAGAAATGTTTTTGTTTTAAATGAAATGTAAGTAGTCCGTTTTTTTAAATAAGGTTTCATTTGTTTCAAACGTATTTTCTGTTGAATTTACTTACATAATATTTTAAGTGTAGGTTATTTTGTGATTTTTTCAGACTTTTTTATGAAATTTGAAAGCACATACAAAACCAAAATAGCTGTAAATTTGGTAAATTCGGCACAAAAGAATTTAACACTCTCATTTGGTTTTTATATATTTGGTAAAAAAATGGAACATTTTTTTGTCAGAATATTAGACTTGGTGAAAAAGTAGTTTTCGTGAAAAAAAATAAGAAAAAATTAAACTAAAAATTTTTAAATGAAAAAAAAAATTTTTTGATGGAAAAAAATTTTGATGAAAAAAAATTTTTTTTTGAAGAAAATAAAAATTTGATGAAAATAAAATTTTTGAAAAAAAAAATTATTTTATAAAATTTGATTAAAAAAACTGTTTTGATGAAAAAGAAAAATTCAGAAAAAAATTTGTTATAAAAAAACAAGTGAAAGTGTTAAATTCGGCTGTGCCGAATCTATAATACCCTCCAACATATAAAAAAACAAAAATGAAAACAAGTGAGAGTGTTAAATTCGGCTGTGCCGAATCTATTATAGCCTCCAACATGTAAAAAAATAAAAAAAGGGGGGCAACGAAGGGGGAGGGGTCGGTGAGCTGGGGTGACTTCTTGGCCCTCACGGTATATGTTTACAAGTTAATTTTTGTCTGATTTGTGCACTAAAGTATTATAGTTTTATAATTATTTAAATTATTTTTTATCTACGCCCTTAAAAAAGGGGCGGGGCAAAAAAGCGAAAAAAAAGTTTTTTTTTTTTTATTTCCTAAGTCCAAGTGCAGGACCTGACATCAAATTGTTTCATTTGCTTAACAAAAATATAAAAAAAAAACTGTGAAAATATGGCGTTTTTCAGAGGTTAGTTAAGTTCTTCAAGGGGGAACTTTTTCCCCTTGGTCCGATTTTGCCCATTTACGAACTTAAACTGCCTAGGACCAAAACACATATTCCTGCCAAACTTAAGGAGTCTGTCTCTTTTATTTTGGACTGCATTGTGTCTAATACAGACGTCCGTCTGTAGGACGCACGGACGAACGGACATACGGGCATTCTAGAAAAGTCTTAGAACCGATCATAGATCAATAATATATATACTTTATGGGGTCCCCGACCGATATTTCGATGCATTACAAACGGAATGACAAAGTGAGTATACCCCCATACTGTAGTTGGAGGGTATACATTTTTTTTAGGAAAAAAAATATTTTATGACAAAAAAAAATTTGATGAAAAAAATAAAATTATGAAAAAACAATTTGACAAAAAAATTAATATTATAAAAAAAAAAAATTATGAAAAAAAAAAAAAAACAAATTGGATGAAAAAGATTTTTTTATAAAAAAATTGAATGAAAAAGTTTTTTTTTTTTTTTTAAAAATTTGATGAAAAAATACTTTTTGAGAAAAAAAAATTTGACAAAAAAAAAACGATAAAAAAAATTATAAAAAATTGACAAAACAAAAATTTGATGAAAAAGAATTATGAAAAAAAGATTTTGATGAAAAAAATAAAATTTAATAAAAAAAAATTTTTGATGTAAAAAAAAAAACAAATTTGATGAAAAAAACACAAATTTGTCAGAATTTTAAACTTCAGGAAAAAGTAGTTTTGGTGAAAAAATAAAGAAATTTTTTTGGAAAAAAATTTTGATAAAAAACAGTATTGATGAAAAAAAAATTTTTGGTGATATTTTTTTTTTTGATAAAAAAAAGTTTTTGATGCAGAAAAAAAAATTTTTGGTAAAAATAAAATTGAATTAAAAAATAAATTGATGAAAAAAATTTTATGAAAAAAAAATTTTCGGTAATAAAAAAAATTTATAAAAAAAAAAAAATAGGAAATAAAAGTTTTTGATAAAAACAAAAGAACTTTTTTGATGAAAAAAAATTTTTGATTAAAAAAAATTTGATGAAAAAAAATATTTAATGAAAAAAAATGTTTGTTGAAAAATAATTATGTTTCGGTGAAGTTTTTGAAAAAACAAAAACTGTCAAAATATATTGGACACATTTTAAAAAATATTATATTAGAAAAATATAATATAAAAAACTCATTAGAACTTAAGGAAAAATTCAAAAATATTACTTTAGAAGACGACGAAATCCTTATTTCCCTCGACGTCGTATCCCTATTTACGAACATACCAATCCACTTGGCAATATATAACATAATGTCACAATGGAATATTTTGAAAAATCACACCACAATACCAAGGGCTCAATTTCTTAAAATACTACAGTTCTGTCTTAACGACAACAATTATTTTATATATGACGACACCTACTATAACCAAACGTACGGAATGCCCATGGGTAATCCATTATCTCCAACAATAGCTGATATCGTGCTAGATACACTATTAGAACAAGTTACCACGGATCTTGAAAAGGAAGATGTAAATATAAAACTAATTTCAAAATATGTGGATGATTTATTTGCAATTATTAAAAGAAAGGACGAAAAACTAATTTTAAAAACATTTAATAACTACCACAAAAAAATAAAATTCACGATAGAAAAAGAAGAAGACAATTGTATCCCATATCTAGATATGAAAATATTTCGGGAAAACAAAATTATAATAACGGATTGGTATTCGAAAAGTATTGCCTCAGGTCGTTTTATAAATTATCACTCTACACATCCAAATAGATAAATAAATACTGCACTTAATTTAATAACAACGGCTTTAAAATTAAGCGATAACAAATTTAAATTCAAAAATATTGACAAATTAAGGGACATATTAATAAAAAACAGCTATCCGACATATTTAATAAATAATCTAATAAAAAAGGCACAAACAGAAAAGGAATTGGGGGAAAACATAAACAACACATCTGGCAACACTAAGTATTACAGCCTCCCATACATACCAGTGTTGGTATTTGAGAATTTTCAATTAGTGCCAAATTGAGGGCTAAAAAGGGCCTAAATTGGTAGAAAAGGGCCGAAAAAAATTTTTAAAATACTTTTTAGTTTTTGGTACTTTTTACAATAGCAATCATAGAGTAGGTTAGGTTGGATGGGCTTTCGTCTTTTGGCGAATTTTCCCTGATTCTTTTTAGTCTATGCAGCAATCAATAACTTTGTCACTTTAATATATTAATATAGCAAGATCTAAGCACGGGGTTGATTAACAGCTTGTAATATGTTCCAGGACTAGTTGCAAACTAGTCGTTCATATAAGCTGCCACTTTTTTACTGGTCGTAGAGTTTGTATTCTATTACCAGTTCGCGTTGAACCAGTCATAGGATAGGTTTTTTTGATCAATTCTTTCTGTAAGACCAATTAATTTCCCGCAGTTATTAAACACACTTGCCCACTTTTAAATAAAAAATTTTAAGAAAACAAAACTTTACATTGTTGCAATAAAAGGTAGAAATATGAAAATGGGAATAACTGATGGGAATAACTGATACTTTTTATCCTATTTGACATAATTTAATTTTAGTAAAAATATTTTTTTTTTTAAATTTATTTTAAATAAATTTTGACAATATTTGGAGAGGATGAAAAAGGGCCAAAACTGTTTTTTGTGGTGCCACTGACCATGCAATAGTGCCAAAAATGGCACTATTGTGCCACATTTCCTAACCGTGATACATACCAAAGCTCACAGAGAATAAACAAATTCAACAAATAATAAATAACAACGAAGTAAAATTGGCGCATAGAGCGAACAAAACAATCAATACTCTATTTACACAGACAAAAACAAAAATAGAAAAAAGTGAGCAAAGTAATCTGGTGTATGAAATCACATGTTTAGGTAAAACAGATGAGGAGTGTGGTAAAGTTTACGTGGGTACTACAAAGAGAAGCCTTGGTACAAGAATATCAGAACACGAAACAGACATAAGGAAAAATGAAATAACTACAGCTCTGGCTATGCACTGTGTTGAAGAAAAACATTTACCCGATCTCAAAAACGTTAAAATATTAGACAAAGAAAAGAGAACAAATAAACGATATACATTGGAAAGTTTGAGAATTCAGGAAAAAGCTACGAATGCCTTAAATACAAAAGACGACAAAAACAACACGAATGCAATTTATACAATAGCAATATTTTAGTTTAGTTCTGCTTCTGTGATACTTAGTTTAATACAATTTAATTATACTGTGATATTATTTATTTTTATTTATATTTTTACATTTGTTTTGTTTAATTAAATTTATGTTTTATGTTGTGTTTATGTAAAACAGAATGTGTGTTAAATATTCAAAATGCAAAACTATTGACGAAAGATTATATGTGAGTAATATTATTCCTGTAAAACTAAGTTATCGTTGTTGTTATTAAACTATTATTTTTCAATTGTGTATTTTTTTTGATGTTGCCAGATCTAATAAAATATCCCTGATGATGTTGGGAATCTCCAACGAAACGTCGGAAAAATTATGAAATAATCTTTTATTTGCATAGAATACATGACCTTAATAAGCCCGATTTAGAATTTTCTAAACAAATCAATAATAAAATAAGGAAAAGGTCGATAAAAACTTAAATAAAAAACTTTTTTGATAAAAAAAATTTGATGAATAAAATGTTGGTTGAAAAATAATTATGTTACGTTTTATTCACCATTTGGTGAAAAACGCCTTTATTTACCAGCAGGTAAGTTCCCAGACAGAAACTGCCAACCGTTCCAAAGAAAAAGTCTCGGCAAAGCACTTTATTTTTTGTGTGAAGGTAGTATGAATTCGAAAAAGTGCTTTCCAAGCGCTTTGCCAATTGGCATTAATGTTTTTCTATTTAAATCCGTTCAAAGTATAATTATTTTATTAAAATTGATTAATTTTCATAAAAATTGGATCCTTGATAGTTCTCATGATATGTCACTCATACACAATGACCTACATATTTCAAACTTGACACCTTTTAAGTAAAACACCTGTTTCTTTCGTGAGGAAGTGACTTAAACTCCGGATACATCACCCTTAAACTCCGGATACATACCCGTTTCGGTTCAATACACCACTTTTTTTCGGGACTTTTCCAAATTTTTTTCCTAAAAGCATTTTTATTAAATTTTTTATTCCAAAACGCAAAGACAACTGCAAACAAATTTTTTCAGGGACTTTGAAAATTGTTCAAAATTTTTTTATGATAATAAATGCGTAAATAAATTTTTTATCATATTTTAATAAATTTCTTTATTCAAATAAATACCAAAAAAAGTTGTCTTATGGACTTATACAATTTTGATATGTCCGATTTTTTTGTTCTAAAAGTGCTAGAATAGTACCATATTTTTTGTTTTTAAAGCGCTTTCAAAGCGCTTTAAAATAGCAACGGCATACCGTTTACCGTGGTTATCATTTTGGACGCTGGGAGAGTACTAAACTGTGATGCTTTCCCAGCACACAAGCGACCATAAAATGTACTTTGCCAGCGCTCTCCCGTTCGTAGTTTTCTGCCTGGGTTATTATCCAAGTTGTAAACCTTTTTGGTTTTAAGAAAATGAAAACATTAATTCTTATTGTCTTTTTTGATAGTCGTTAGCTTAGGCTGCGTTTTTGACATATCGCTTTAACTTAGTTTAACCGGGAGGTTTATTAAACTATATTAAATTAAAACCAAGTTTAACCAAGCATTCTGTTTTTCAGTTCAAGTTTAGCAAATGTCGATTAACGCGGTATTGCCATACCAAATGCCACATTTCCAATTAGAATAGTTGCCATCATCGCACATTTTTTCCATTAAAATACCACAACATGGCAATACTAACCAGTATATTTGAAAATCAGAGGTGTTAACATGATAATGTTTTTAGGCTGGGGTCTAATTTTAAAAAAGTTGCAGGACGCCACCTCAGTTTGACTATATAAGCTAACGATTACACAAAAAAGAAAATGAGAATTACTGTTTTCATTTTATTACAACCTTAAACTTCGATAATTATTTAAAATTAATAAATAAAATAAAAAAACACATAGTTTTAGGCGCCGCTACTCGATTAACGCAGCATTGCCATACCAAATATCGCATTTCCAATTGGATTAGTTACCATCATCGCAAAACTAACCAGTATATTTGAAAATAGAATATCTACAAGCAAGAACAACATAAAAAGCGCGGTCTGGCGGAAATTTTATAAGTATTCGTTTTTTGTAGTAGAGATGCGAACGTGACACGTGATTACGCGTGATCATGAGTGAAATTTACGCTTGATTAAAAAAAAAAATTTCGTGCGTGAGATTGCGTGAGTAATTTTGGCTTCGTCAGTTTGCGTGATTGTTGTGTGCTGTCTAAAACAGAAAACTACACCATTTACAGATGAAATTCGAAAAAGATCAATTGTTATGTTTTTCGAATTACAATTGGAATCTTCGAATTACAATTGATCTTTTACGAATTACAATTGATCTTTTACGAATTACTATTGATCTTTTTCGAATTACAAATGATCTTTTACGAATTACAATTGATCTTTTCGAATTACAATTGATCTTTTACGAATTACAATTGGAATCTTCGAATTACAATTGATCTTTTTCGAATTACAATTGATACTTTACGAATTACAATTGGAATCTTCGAATTACAATTGATCTTTTACGAATTACAATTGATCTTTTTCGAATTACAATTGATCTTTTACAAATTACAATTGATCTTTTACGAATTATAATTGATCTTTTACGAATTACAATTGATCTTTTACGAATTACAATTGATCATTTACGAATTACAATTGGAGTCTTCGAATTACAAATGGAATATTCGAATTACAATTGGAGTATTCTAATTACAAATGGAATCTTCGAATTACAAATAGAATCTTCGAATTGCAATTGATCTTTTTCGAATTACATCTGTAAATGGTGTAGTAAGAAAATCGTCATCATATTGAATTTAAAGGGTAACTAATACAAAATTGTGATTAAAATAAGCTTTTATGCACGTGAGCGTGCGTAAACGTAAGCAGAAAAAAAAGTTTTGTAAGTGAGCAATACTTTTATTTCGTGTGCGTGAGTAAGTCAAAATTCACTCACGCGCCCATCTCTATTTTGTAGTATGTATCTATAATATTGTCGGATAACCACAAGCAAGAACAAAACACTGTTTATGTTGGCATTTAAATATTATGCGGTAGCCTAGCTGAAGTGTGTCAGACTCGGAAACAGTGGGTCGGGGATCGTCTCCGTGATCAGTCAACTTATTTTTTAAATTTCGTTTTTTTTAGCTTGTTTATTTTTTTTTTTTTGTTAAGACCAAATTTTTTTAAACCTTTATACATTTTTTTATTAAATTATAAAAAAAGTTAGAAAAAGGCATTGTTTTAAGTATTGGTCATTGTTAAGTATAATTTAAAATTAAAAGACTATTTGATTTGAATAAAAAAAAGGAATAAATAAAAGCTTATTAAAATAATAAAAAAAAATAATTAGAATCTTATAAATCAGTTAAAATGTTATATATTCAGGTTTCTCTAAATTTTCCAGTGGTTTTTGTTTTAAATTTTGTGATTTTTCTGAATTTATCTGCATTTTTTTGACTAATTTTTTGTTTTGTCTGGATTTTTTCTTAGTTTTTAATTTTTTTTCTGAATATTGAATAAATCCTGCAAGTGTATTTAAGAAATTTCTTGGAGTTATTTTTTTCTGAGAAAATATCGTTTTTGGAAATATGTGATGTTTATTCGCAACAACTTTTTATTAAATAAAACATTATCATGATTTAATATTTTGGGCAAGAGTACAAAACTCTGCGGCATTTTTTTTTGACATTTTTGTACCTTAGTTTAACTCTCCATCATTGGTGAGTTAAACTTAAAATAAACCACATCTCAAAAACAGAATGTGTGGTTTTAACTCAGTTTAAACCTAAAACCAATAAATTTTACAACTCAAAAAGTCAGCCTTATATAATCAAACGGAGAATTCTTACTTATATTCTGAGACATTTTTCCTGTAGAAAAATTCTTAGATTTTGAGACATTTTTCCTATAAAAAAGTTATTAGATTCTGTGTTTATTTTCTTATAGAAAAATTCTCAGATTTTGAGACACTTTTTTTAAAGAAAAATTCGAAGATTCTGACAATGAGACGTTTTTCTTAGTGAAAAATACTCAGATTATAAAACATTTTTTCTATAGAAAAATTCTTAGATATTGAGACATTTGACCTATAGAAAAATTCTTAGATTTTGAGACATTTTTCCCATAGAAAAATTTTTAGGCTCTGGAAAAGTTTTCCTATTGGAAAATTCTAAGATTCTGAGATATTCATTTTATAGAAAAGTTCTCAGGTTCTGAGACATTTTTTATAGAAAAATTCTCCGATTCTGAGACATATTTCTTATAGAAAGTTCTTAGATGCTGAGAAATTTTTCTCAGATTCTGAAAAAATTTTAGAATTTGAGTAAAGAAAATTTTATTTTTTTTTTTTTAATTTTTACACTTTCCTAACGTTTTAATTTTTTTTATTGATTTATTATTTAAAAACCATAAAAAAATAAATCCAATTTTGTTTGTAATAAATATCCTTTTACATAAACATAAAAATAATTTTATAACCAAACATGTTTATCAATATATTAAAAACAATAAACAAACATGAATGAGCATGTTTTGCAATGAAAACAAAAATAATCAATAGATATAAATTTAATATTTATTTTTTGGGTATATTCTAACCAAAAATTCATAAATTCTACACTGTAGCACTAACAAGAAATATTTTATAAATTTTTATTCACAAATTTTTTGCTACTCCATCTTCTCTTTCCCAGAATATTTTCCAAACAAAATGTCTTGTTTTACGAAAAAATATCTTGGGGAGGAAAAATGTCAATAAATACGAAAAAAAAAATAAATTGTAAGTATTTTCAAATCAACATATTCAAATGTGTGAATGAATATCAATATTTAAAATGAAAGAAAAAAAAAAAGATTAAAGACCAGCAAAAGTTTTGGTTAGAATGGATCAGACAATTAAAGCTTTTTTCGAAACAAAAAATTCAAGAACCGATTGATAGCACCTTGTTTATCGAGAAAAATCATTAGACTTTAAAAATGTTTATCCTACAATTAAGAAATCACATAGAGAGAAAACATGTTTGGAACATCATTGCAGCACGCCAAATCACCCGTAATTATCAAATTGTGATAATCATACTATGATCATAAACAATTATACAATAACAATTTTTAATCATACTATGATCAGCGAATATCATAATATGATCGTTACAATCATGTTATGATAAATTTATCAATCATACTATGTTGATCATCAACAATTATATAATTACAATTTTTAATCATACTATGATCAGCGAATATCATAATATGATCGCTACAATCATATAATGATAATGTTATCAATCATACTATGTTGCCCCTTCATTAGGTTGTCGCAATCATGTTTCTTTTCTGCATGATCATTTTCGATTGAAGCTAAATTTGTAAAGCATAAAATAATTGCTGGGTTTCTCAAAAAGAGTATGACACGTTCATCTAACATAACTAAGCTGAGGGTTGTCATAGATTTTATTTTTTATATTTTTATTTTTATATTTTCTTCTTAACATGCTTTGCAACAGCTTGTCACAATATTTCTAGCAAAAATAAAGATGTATGAGTTTAAAATCTTTAACACAAATAAAAAAATGTTAATGCTTCTGTATGTGTAGGAACGTACAAATGTATGGGTTTTAGTAACCTTAATCGAGCAGTGACGATGATTTTTGAAAACCTTTCTCATATAAAATCATCAAAAAAAAATTTTAGCCCATAGTGAAGAGTAAATTTTTTTTTGTTTTAATCATTGGTTTTCTTGATAAATTTTAAAAATTGCAAGGTGTTTTTTTTTTTAATTTTATAAAAATTCTTATAACACTGTGCTCGAATTTGACACTTTTACCATGATAATGTTTTTAGGCTGGTGTCTAATTTTAAAGAAGTTGCAGGACCCCACCTCAGTTTGACTATATAAGCTAACAAATAACGAAAAAGTAAACAAGAATTACTATTTTCACTTTCTTAAAACCAAAAATTTTAATAACTTGGGTTTGTAACTTGGATAATAAGTCACCTCGTGGTGAATAAAACCGTTTTTCAGCAGCTGGTGAATAAAAAGTAACATAATTATTTTTCAACAAAAAAAAATTTTTTTCATAAATTTTTTATTTTTCACATTTTTTTTTTCATCCATTTTTTTTTTTTCATCAATTTTTTTTTTCATAAATTTTTTTTTTCCATAAATTTTTTTTTCATAAATTTAGTTTCATCAAATTTTTTTTCGTTTTCATAAAATTTTTTTTTCCATTAATTTTTTTTTTTTTTTCATCAATTTTTTTTTTTCATCAAATTTTTTTTCATCAAACTTTTTTTTCATCAATTTTTTTTTTATCAAATTTCTTTTTTTTTCATAAATTTTTTTTCATCAAACTTTTTTTTTATTATTTTTTTTATCAAATTTTTTTCTTCATCAATTAATTTTTTTTTATCAATTTTTTTTTCATTAATTTTCTTGTTCATCCAATTTTTTTTTTACCAAAAATTTTTTTTTTCATCAAAATTTTTTTCCCATCAATTTTTTTCTTTTTTCATAATTTTTTTTTTTCATCAATTTTTTTTCATTAACTTTTTTTTTTCATAAATTTTTTTTTATCATCAAATTATTTTTTTATCAATTTTTTTTTTCACAAAAAAATTTTTTTTTTTTATATTTTTTTTCATCAATTTTTTTACATCAAAAAATTTTTCTTTTCATCAATAAAATTCATCAAAAACTTTTTTCATCAAAATTTTTTTTTCACCCAAAATTTTGGGTTCATTAATTTTTTTTTTAAAATAAATTTGTTTTTCGTGAAAAAAAAATAATTTTTTTCTTGACCAAAACTACTTTTTCACCAAGTCTAAGCTTTTCGCATAAAAATTTTCCATTTGTTTATCAAATGTACATAAAACAAGTGAGAGTGTTATATTCTTTGTAGCCGAATCTTTTATAATCTCCAAAATGTAAAAACACTTTTTGCACTTATTTTTGCACTCACTTACGAAATGTACAGCTCTTTTGGTTTTTTAATGGGGTCCTCGACTGATATTTCAATTCGTTTTGCATGGAATAGCAAAGTAATATAACATTATTTTTTCTAAAAAAACTTTGCTTTGGCAAGTACATCCAAATCTTCCGCAAAACATAACTTAATGTTTTGGGCAAGAGTACAAAATTCGCAGGCATTTTTTTTAACAAGCTTGGAACCCTACTGGTAAAGTTAATTCGAGTACGTTGAATTCAATGGTACTAGCCATTTTTCGAAGTTAGCGCTCATATTTGCGATATTCGTGATTTAAAATGTTCACTCAAAATATTTTGTAGGCAAAAACAAAAGAAAAACACACTTAAAACCAGTGAATAAACAATTGAAAACCATCCCAGTAATTATTCATTTGTTTTAAAAACATCAACATTTATTTTTTACTGTTGGCAAAATTTTCTAAAATAAATAACACTAAACATTAAAAAATTACGGTTTTTTCATTCTTTTTTACCAACAAATTCGAAAAAAATAACCTACGAAAACATTAAAAATTAATGATAGTTCTGTTATTTTTACCAACAAATTCCAAAAAAATAACCTACCAAAACATTAAAAATTAATGATTTCGTAGGTTATTTTATACAATTTTCTATTGAAATATTTTTTTAAAATTTTTTAATAAAATGTTGAGGAATCGATCCCGCAATCAACTACATTCTGGCCAGACACTCTACCCATCGTGCCAAAGCCACTTGATACAAATATGTTTTTATATTTCTATAAATAATTTTTTGAATTTTTTTTCTACAAACAAATAACTGACTTGTGTAGGTAAAAACTAATGATATATCATTAAAAAATACCAACAATTTAAATAAAAATTACTTACACAAATCATTAAAAATTTAAAGAATAATCAGTAGTTTTTACTTACAGAACAAAAATAAATGACTTTATAAATTAAATGTTAGTGAAACTCTTTATTTTTTAGTGTGTTATTTTTGAAACAAAGGACTGATGTAGTCATTAATAAAAACTGAACATCAAACAAATGTTTTTTCTTTTAAAAACGACTAAACGGAAAACGTTTTAAATAAACTACAAACAGTGAATGACATAATTTTTTGAGTGTTGTTGCTTAAGAACAATAAAAACGATATTTTTAAACTTTTTCGATTATTTTTGAAATTTAAAACCATTCAAGTTAAACTAGCATAACAAGCCATAATACCGTGAATTTTTTCGCGAAAAAATTTTTTGTTCGCGAAAAATCTTTATTTTTGTGGAAAAATTGGTTCAATACAAAATATTGTTAGTTTAATTTGAATTTGCGACAGCCATCTGGTAAAGCTAGTTCGTGTACACTAAATCCCATTGTAAAATCGGTTTTTTCAAAGTTATCGTATGTATTAGCGATATTCGCGATTAATGTTTTTTTATTTTTAAGTAAAAAAAATATTTTTTTATATTATTTAAACAATTGCTGAATGTTTAATATCTAAACTCTATGAAATATTCGAAAAAAAAAATTATTCGCGGAATTTTTTTTCTCGCGAATTTTTTTTCGCGAAATTTTTTTTCCAATTTTTTTTTATTTTGCTATTAATTTACGAAAATTAGTAGAATACAATACATAATAGACAGAAAATTTTTCCATTTTTTTTTTGCGGAATTTTTTTTTTTTCGCGGAAATTTTTTTTTTTCGCGGAATTTTTTTTTTTCGCAAAAAAATACAATGCATTTTCTAAATTTAGATTAAAAAACTATAAAAATTTAATTTTTGTAGTACCTAGGCTTTACAAATTTAAATTGCGAATATCGCAAATTCAGCGTACCCGAACTATCTTTACCAGCAGGGTGCCCGGCTTGTTAATTTTTGCGACTAGCACAGTGTAATTTGTCCTTGAAAAATTAAAAAAACAACCCTTAAATTTTATTCTGATTTGCTTTCTTAAGTGTACAATTTTAAATTATTAATTTTTAACCTTAAAATGTTACCACCGCACTGACATATTTTATTTTTCGCACTTTTTTTACTATAACGTATGCTTTAAATAAATATATTCCTTAACACGTTTTGTTATAATATTTAACTAACGTGACATCAAAGAATGAAGTATTACATGAAAGAAATAAAATATTTAGATGCACATAATACATAATATGCAATATAAAGAAAAATAATCGTAAAAAAATTAAAGCATAATTTTAGGGTAAAATATAAAATAAAAAGTATTGCATACATCAAGTTGAAGACTCTGAAAAACACAATTTTAAACTACAAATTTTTAAACGAATAAATAAAATTAATATCCAATATTTGCACAAATTTTATGCAGAAATATAATTTAAGTGAAAAAACATTTTTGTGAGTGATAGATAGCTTTTAAGTTAAAAAATATATTTTTGTGCTATTTTTTTTTTAAGTATCAATGTAGCTGGAATATTCCAGCTTAATAAAAGAAAATGTCTGCGAAGTTTGTACTTTTGCCCAAACCATTGAATCATAATGTTTTGCTATAAAATAGGTTTTCTTTCCAAAGTAAAACTTTTCTAGAAAAAATAACGCTACATTAATTTGTCATTCCATGAAAAACGCATCGAAATATATACAGCGAAACTGTTTCATAATTGTTCATAGGGTCAATATGTATGAAATTTTTCATTATATTTATGAAAATTTTTATAAATATAATGAATAACATTTCATAAACTTTAATGAAACTCTTCATAAGTATTATGTAATGTTTTATATATACCATGAAAAACTTCATAGATTTAATTTATTTTTTCTTAAATATTTGATCATATTAGGAAGCTATTTTATAGTATTTATGAACCACTTCATTTGAACTACGAAATAATTATAATGAAATACTCAAAAAAAATAATATTGCTTTGAAATGTTTTATAGTATTAATGAAATATAATATTTATAGTATTTATGAAACTGTTGCATTGGACGAACTTTAATGACAAGTTTCATCATATTTATGTAAAAGATTCATAGTACTTATGAAATGCTTCATTAATAAAGCAAATGCATTATTCTTTTAGAAAAAAATTTACGATATTTACATTCGAAGAACTTAAATAAGGAATTAAAATTTTGAAAATCGTTTTGAGGAGCTATAATTGTTTTGCCACAATTTCTTAATCATACTATAAAAAATCATGTGACACGTTTATTAATTTTTTATAAAATCATTAAAAATTTTATTTATGAATTCATAAATATAATGAAACTTTATGACAAAAATATTTATGAAACCATGTCATAAATATTATGAAGAATTTTTCTCTGAGTGTAGTTTCTGGGTCAGAACCTTTTAAAATGATAATGTTTTTAGGCTGGTGTCTAATTTTGCAGGACGCCACCTCAGTTTGACTATATAAGCTAAGAATTAACGAAAAAGAAAACAAGAATTACTATTTTCATTTTCTTAAAACCAAAAATTTAAATAACTTGGGTTTGTAACTTTTGTAACAGCACTCAAAAAAATACGTTAGTAGATTTACTAATTTTTTTTGCTAATGCTAGTTAGCTAACTTTTAGCAAATTTTTAGTTGAGATTAGTATGTTAGCAAAAAATTCTTGTAAACTTCATTTAGCACATTAGCAATTTTAAACAAACTTTGAACTAATTTCTTTTGCTAAATTTGAAATTGAGTTGACTACATTTTTACAAGATTTTTTGCTAATATTAGCAAAATAAATGGTAATTTTTTTTTTATTTTTAGAAAACTTAAAATGGCGCTATCTCGGAAACTAAGCCAGATAGAGCAAAATGGATTCCATTCTTTGGTTCTCGGGCATAGTATCGCCGGTTGTCTTCACATGTGTGGACCCTAATGGGTCCTAACTTTGGATCCAAAAAAGTTAGCATTCCCGAAAAGTTTAAAATGCTCATATCTCGGTAAATATTGCCGACACAACAAAAAGTCCAAAAGCATTTTTGTAGCTCTCAACACGTAGAACAAGACGATTTTTAAGGAACCCAAGTAGGTCTAGGCCCATCGGGGTCTGGACCTATCGGGTCCGAACCCAATGGGGTCCTAAAATGTGTATGAACTAAGTTGAAATAAAAAAAATTCAGTTAACTAATTTTTAGCAACACGTTTTTGCTAACTTTACCAAAAAAATTGTGGGTTCAAAATCAGCAAATTTTCTTGTAGGTTTACATGCTTTTTTTGCTAACTTTACAGTTTTTTTTTAGTGTGAATAAAAAGTAACATAATTATTTTTCAAAAAAAAAAAAAATATTTTTTTCGACAAATTTTTTTTTTTCATAAATTTTTTTCATCAATTTCTTTTTTTCATAAATTTTTTTTTCCATCAAATTTTTTTTTTTTCATCAATTTTTTTTTTCATCAAACTTTTTTTTTCATCAAACTTTTTTTTCATAAATTTTTTTTCATCAAACTTTTTTTTCTATCAAACTTTTTTTTCTATCAAAATTTTTTTTTTTTATCAATTTTTTTTTCATCAAATTTTTTTTCATCAAATTTTTTTTCATAATTTTTTTTTTTCATCACAATTTTTTTTTTCATCAATTTTTTTTTTCATTATTTTTTTCATAATTTTTTTTTTATCATATTTTTTTTCATGAATTTTTTTTCATCAAATTTTTTTATCAAACTTTTTTATTATCAATTTTTTTCCCACCAAAAAAATTTTTTTTTTTTCATAAATTTTTTTACACCAATTAATTTTTCTTTTTATCAAAAAAATTCATCAAAAACTTTTTTTCGTTAAAATTTTTTTCACCAAAAATATTGGGTTCATTAAATTTTTTTATCATAATTTTGTTTTTTGTGAAAAAAAAATCATTTTTTTTACCAAAACTACTTTTTCACCAAGTCTAAGCTTTTCGCATAAAAATGTTCCATTTGTTTATCAAATGTACATAAAACAAGTGAGAGTGTTATATTCTTTGGTGCCGAATCTTTTATACTCTCCAAAATGTAAAAACACTTCTTAGCACTTATTTTTGCACTCACTTACGAAATGTGCAGCTCTTTTAGTTTTTTAATGCGGTCCTCGACTGATATTTCAATTCGTTTTGCATGGAATAGCAAAGTAATATAACATTTTTTTTTTCTAAAAAAACTTTGCTTTGGCAAGTACACCCAAATCTTCTGCAAAACATTATCATGATTTAATGTTTTGGGCAAGAGTACAAAATTCGCAGGCATTTTTCACCAAGTCTAAGCTTTTCGCATAAAAATGTTCCATTTGTTTATCAAATGTACATAAAACAAGTGAGAGTGTTATATTCTTTGGTGCCGAATCTTTTATACTCTCCAAAATGTAAAAACACTTTTATGCACTTATTTTTGCGCTCACTTGCGAAATGTACTGCTCTTTTGGTTTTTTAATTGGGTCCTCGACTGATATTTCAATTCGTTTTGCATGGAATAGCAAAGTAATATAACATTATGTCTTCTAAAAAAACTTTGCTTTGGCAAGTACACAAAAATCTTCCGCAAAACATTATCATGATTTAATGTTTTGGGCAAGAGTACAAAATTCACAGGCATTTTTTTGGAAGCTGTGTAATTGATGCATAAAATTTAAATAAAATGCATGTGGTTTTATTGTAATTTTTAAACTTTTACTCATTTTAAAGGAAAATTTATTAATTAAATATAATAATCTGACTTTAAACACTTGATGTTTTTAATAACTTTAAAATCCATGACCTAATATTTACTTAAGCTCGAAATACATGTTTTTTTAAGCAGATGTAAAATAGTGTAAAAAAAAATATTATAATTTCTATAAAAACAGTTGAATGAGTCTGTGCAGGGTCATAGAAAAAATTGAATAGACAAATAACATAAATCTGAAGAATAATGTTTTATACTTATGTATGAATGCGTATTAGCGTGTCCCTAAAATGTAAACACTTATTGCATACCCCTAAAATGATGTATACAAAATAGCTGATTTGAGAAAAAAATCAAAAATATTTTTGAAGATCATCTTCAGGGCGCAACCAGAGCTTAAAGATTTTCCAAAATTTTCTGATTTCGGGACATGCTTATGCGTATATTTATTTAACTTCATTTCAATTCATTTCATTGTACATATGAGATTTGCAAAAAAAAAGCTAGAAATAATGATTAAATTAAACACATGCACAGAGTAAATTATACATAATTTAGTCCCATATACTAAAAGAGGATCTTACTTAGACTCATACATACAATTTCATATTAAACATGTGAAGCCTTTTTAATATTAGAATTAGTTAAAAGTCCAGAATTTGGAACAAAGGGAATTGTTAATGCTATTTAATCGCGGCCACAACGGCTTATTACGGGGGAAAAAATAAAAAATGTTTGGTAGTCATCTTCAGGGCTCAATCAAAGCATTAAGTTAGGATTCGTAGGGCATTTGGTATTTTTTTTTTTTAATTTTAAACTTGATGCCAAAAGTTTCATTATGTAAAATACATAATGTATTTAAAAAGTTTTCGTAGAGCAATTTTGGTCCAGCACAACGTTCTTAAATTTTGAAAATATGTAATTTATTATAAATTAATTTCAAGGTTTTCTATAAAACTCTGATTTATAAAAAAACTTAAAATAACTCTTGAAAATTCCGTTTTAAATTAAAATTAAAAAAATATAAAATTAAAAAAAAACTATATAATGCAATTTCACCTTCTTCTGTACGGAAAAACAACAGCAACAACCACACAAGAATTGAAAAACCATGATTTAGTTGATACTTGTTTAACAGTCAACTTAGCGTATCGGTCTAGAGTGATCGTACCTAAGAGGCAGTTAATAGCAAAAACATTACAGATCATGGGTTCAATTCTTGGCGGCTGCGATCTGTTAATAATTTTAACATATAGAATATAATTGACTATTAACTGAATAAATTTGACATTAAAAGTTTTTTTGATGATTATAATAACTGAATTATATGAAACTAGTAAAAAACGAACCAGGATGTCTTAAATTTTTAGAAAAATAAATTTTTCTTTCACACCTTTCTCAATTCAAACCATATATAACATAAATTAAATATTTTCAAAATTTAAGAAGGTTTTTTCCTTTTTTTTTTTTTTTTACTCTACATAACAAAACTTTTGACAACAATTTTAAAATAAAAAAATATTTTTTTTAAGTGATGCAACGTTTAAAACCGATGTTTTGCACCAAGATTAGTCCTAGTGGAAAGTAGTTGACACAATTTTTCAACGCGATCGGTCAAGGTCTCTCTGAGTTAGAGGGGGTCGAAATTTGACCTTTTGACCAAACAGGTGTTTCTTTTTTCTTTCAAAAAAAGCAAAATTTGTCTAAGGAGTGTTGGATGGCTATATCTTCAAACTTTAAAAAAAAAAAAATTATTTACAAAAAATTGGCGATCAAAAGATCGCTTTACTAATTTTAAATTTTTAATGTCCCGAGTAAAAATAAACATATGGGGCATTCCATGTGACATCGGACACTTTGAAAAACTTTTTTTTTAGATTTTCCCAATTTGTTTACAGTTTTTAGTACCCTTCGAAAACTCCTTCGTGGTAAATTTTCAGATTTTTTTGATGACCCGTTCAAAAGATATCGAATTTTTCAAAATTGGTAGTTTGTTCCTTTACTCAAACTTTTTTTAATCATAACTTCTTCAATAATGGTCCAAATTTAAATTTTTTTTTTTCAAAATTTTTGTTTTTTTAGGTACTTTCTTAAAAGCGCTCTAGTATGCGATTTTGAAGTTTTAAAATTTAAATCCCTTTTTTTGAAAATGTTTTTACTCTTCGATTTTTTTGAAATTTTTTTGTGTAAAACTTCTATCAATTCTACAAATTTTTTGCCCAGAATGATCGTGGGATAACGATTATTACTATTTTTTTTTAAATTTTTTGAAAAAATTTTATTGTAATTTTCCAATCTTAAAATTATTTCTACTGCTCCAATGGTGCGTCATAGAGGGGTCCTTATATAAGACCGACCCCCATTAATTTTAACGTCTTAACATTTCCAATTTCTACGGGGGCTCCCACACAAAACGACATTTTTAAAAATTTTTTCCAACCGCTCTAACTGCCCTAATAGTGCCCTTATAGCAACAAAATGTATGACTGACCCTCAATATTTTTTTAGTCTAAACATTTTCTTTGAACACACCTACCCTCTATCTTTAACTTTGTTTATTTTTTGTAAATTTGTTTTATTTAATCAGCTTCTACCGCACTCACAGCAAAATACGGTTGTCTCAACCGTACAAGGTTCCAACCTCAGATTGAGGTTGCGGCAACCGGCATATATACGGTTGTAGCTACCGACAATTTACAGTTGTGGCAACCGGCAAATTCCGGTTGCTGCAACCTCAAATAACGACATTTGCCGGTTGTAGCAACCGTATTGCCGGTTGCTCCAACCAGAGCTGTGTTTAATATATTTTCGATATTATGCCAAAATACAAAATAAAATTCCAAAAATAAAACACATTTTTTAATTTTTTTTTTTTGCTTTTTTTTATTGTTTGAAAAAAAAATATAGTTATATTAATGACTTATACTAAAAATACTAAACCAAATGTAACATTTTTAGGTGGTTTTAATTCGATTGCTAAAAATCCGATACAAAGCATTCTTCTTCTCAGAATTTAAGCCTTTTTCTAAAGGAAAAATGTCTTAAAATCTGAGAATTTTTCTTTAGGAGAATCTGAGACGTTTTCTAAAGGAAAAGTATTTCCATTTCTGAATCTTTTTCTGTAATAAAAATGTTCCAGAAAAAGTCACAGATTCTGAGACAGTTTTTCTATAGAAAAAGTCGCAGATTCTAAGACAGTTTTTCTACAGATTATGTTTCAGATTCTGAGACAGTTTTTCTGTAGAAAAAATCTCAGATTCTGAAACAGTTTTTCTATAGAAAAAGTCTCAGATTCTGAGATAGTTTTTCTATACAAAAAGTCTGATTCTGAGACAGTTTTTCTATAGCAAAAGACTAAGATTCTGAGGCATTTTTTCTATAGAAAAAGTCTCAAATTCTGCAACATTTTCTCTATGGAAAATGTCTTCTATCTATTCTGAAACACTTTTTCTATAGAAAAAGTCTCAGATTCTGAGCCATTTTTTCTATAGAAAAAGTCTCAGATTCTGAGACAATTTTTCTTTCGAAAAATATACAGATTCGGAGTCGTTTTTTCTATAGACAAAGTTAGAGATTCTAAACCATTTTTCTATAGAAAAAGTCTTAGATTCTGAGACATTTTTTCTGTAGAAAAAGTTATAGATTCTACGACATTTTTTTTATGGAAAAAGTCTCAGATTCTGATACATTTTTCCTATAGAAAAAGTCTCAGATTCTGAGACATTTTTTCTAAAGAAAAAGTCTGAGATTCTGAGACATTTTTTCTATAGAAAAAGTCTCAGATTCTGAGACATTTTTTCTATAGCAAAAGTCTGAGATTCTGAGACATTTTTTCTATAGAAAAAGTCTCAGATTCTGAAACATTTTTTCTATAGAAAAAGTCTCAGATTCTGAGACATTTTTTCTATAGAAAAAGTCTCAGATTCTGAGACATTTTTTCTATAGAAAAAGTCTCAGATTCTGAGACATTTTTTCTATAGAAAAAGTCTCAGATTCTGAGACATTTTTTCTATAGAAAAAGTCTCAGATTCTGAGACATTTTTTCTATAGAAAAAGTCTCAGATTCTGAGACATTTTTTCTATAGAAAAAGTCTCAGATTCTGAGACATTTTTTCTATAGAAAAAGTCTCAGATTCTGAGACATTTTTTCTATAGAAAAAGTCTCAGATTCTGAGACATTTTTTCTATAGAAAAAGTCTCAGATTCTGAGACATTTTTTCTATAGAAAAAGTCTCAGATTCTGAGACATTTTTTCTATAGAAAAAGTCTCAGATTCTGAGACATTTTTTCTATAGAAAAAGTCTCAGATTCTGAGACATTTTTTCTATAGAAAAAGTCTCAGATTCTGAGACATTTTTTCTATAGAAAAAGTCTCAGATTCTGAAACATTTTTTCTATAGAAAAAGTCTCAGATTCTGAGACATTTTTTCTATAGAAAAATTCTCAGATTCTTAGACATTTTTTCTATAGAAAAAGTCTCAGATTCTGAGAGTCTCAGATTCTGAGACATGTTTTATATAGAAAAAGTCTCAGATTCTGAGACATTTTTTCTATATAAAAAGTCTCAGATTCTGAGACACATTTTCTACAGAAAAAGTCTCAGATTCTTAAACATTTTTTCTACAGAAAAAATCTCAAATTCTGAGACATTTTTTCTATAGAAAAAGTCTCAGATTTGGAGACATTTTTGTAGAGAAAAAGTCTCAGATTCTGAGATATTTTTTCTACAGAAAAAGTCTCAGATTCTGAGACATTTTTTCTACAGAAAAAGTCTCAGATTCTGACACATTTTTTTTATAGAAAAAGTCTCAGATTCAAAGACATCTTTTTTATAGAAAAGGTCTCAGATTCTGAGACATTTTTTTATAGAAAAAGTCTCAGATTCCGAGAATTTTTTGTAGAAAATGCCTCAGATTCGAAGAAATTCTTTCTTTACAAAAAGGCTTTGATTGTGAGACAATTTTTCTATAAAAAAAGCCTCAGGTTTTGAGAAATATTTCTATCCCGGCTAAAAATAAATGCGTATGTTCGTATATGCTTATATATAGATCTTTATATGATCATATATGACATATATGGAAACATATATGTGACCATATATGCAAGAAACGATCCCATATATGTGGCCGTATATAAAATATGTGCCATATATGATATCATATATGGAAACATATATGTTATCATAAAATGTTAAGTTTTAGTGCATGGGTATGAAAATATCAACCGGAATTACAAAACAAAAGTTTTGTACGATTGAAATTATATTTTATTACCATATTTATACCTTAATACCGATTCGTATCAATAATTTAAAAAATATTGTTTCCTAGTTGCAAAATATTCTGATTAAAAAAGTTACTTTTACATAAAGAAAATGGAAAAGGTAAGTTTTAATTAGAATTTTAAATGAATTTAGAATTTTAAAATCATATGTATTATTTTTTTCCAGTTCATCGTCATAACAAGTATAAGCGTGGACATTTTATTCCAAAACAAGATCATATTCAAAAGGAGTAAATGAATATATGTCGCAAATACAATAATATAGAGTGCTTTGATGTTGAAGAAAATTAAACTGCGCAGCTTCGTTAATCTCGTGCAACTTCGTGGAGAGGGCATATGCACCACCATTATGTTTTCACTGCGATTGCAATACTGCAAACTATTTTGAAATCCCTTAATGTCGCCACAACAAATTGGAAATGATAGATCGTATAAGCAGTTTTGAGCCCGAATAAGGTTAAGCTCACTTAACTTGGAGAAGAGGACATATGCACCACCAGAAATGTTATCACTACGATTCCAACACTATAAATTATTTTGAAACCCCTTACTGTAGAAAATTTGAAATGGAAAGAACGTATAAGAAGTTTGAAGGCCGAGTTACTAGAAAATTCAACCATGCGGAGGTACGTTGAGCTCGCTTAACTTAGAGCAGAGGGCATATGCACGACCATAACGTTATCACTACGGTTCCAACACTACAAAATATTTTGAAATCGCTTACTATCGCCATAGCAAATCGAAATGAAAAGAACGATCAGTTTTAAGGTTGAGTAACGATTTGGGAAGGACAACGTTTTTATACAATTACAAGAAAGCTGTCTATAAGCGAAAGTGACAATCTGGCACATTGTCACCATGATGTAAGTAGAAATAGTTACTATCCCTGTCCTTCAAATATCCTTACAAACATGATGTAAGTAGAAATAGTTTTTATCCCTATCCTTCAAATATTCTTACAAACATAACCCAGCAAGATAAAATACATACTTCTGAATATATTGCTTTTAATCGAAGTCTTAAGTAATTATTTTCTTGCTATGAATTTTGATGCGTGCATTTAGTAGTAGCAAGTTCTTTTTTGCTGGAATAAAAAAGAAATGTGTAATAATTTTTAATATTTTTTCAGATGGATTTCTGAAAGACAATATATCTTTCCTTAAAAAGCATTCTATAGTCTTTAGCATCCAATGGGCTTAAGCATCCCATGGTCTTAACAAAATACACTCCAACATGTATGTATGTAACTAGCAGTATCTGGCCAATCTTTAAAGGTAAGTGGTTGCTTCGTTAAATGACATCCGTGTTATCATTGACCTATTAGCACCAAATGCTATCTTTGGTAATACTTTAAAACAATAAAAATTCTAGAAATATATCTTAAATATTAATATTATTTTATATCCTTTTTTAGATTTTGACTATAAATATTGTAAAAAAGAGGCTTATACCATAACAAAAACGCTAAGTCTAAAGATAATCGGAATTAACACTAAAATAAGAAAACACAATGGAAATCAACGTTCCTTTAATAAGCCCTTTGTTCGCATCTTTCGTAATTAATATCAATTGAAAAACTTGATATATAAGATCTTTTATGTTCGATTAATTTTGTTTACTATCAAAATGTATTCTCATATCTATAAGTTAAATTATTTATTTTTATATGGTCACTAAAAATGCAAACGATAGTAACTAAAAAATGAAAATCATCAAACTAAAGGGTTTCATTAAAATATATGAAAACACCAAAATTAATAAAAAAATATTTTTAATTTTAAATTATACTTATGTACACCGTTTGCAATTCTGGTGAATATATACATAATAATCTATTACATATAGTTTAAAATGAAAAAAATAAATAAAAAATATGAAAAAGAATGTAAAACAAATTGAAAACAACATCATATATGATCCCATATATGATTCAATATATTATCCAATATATGATTCAATATATGATCTAATATATGATCACTAGGGCAAGTACTTTCATGCATCTAAAATTCGAAAATATGTGTCTATAATATGCTTCTAAAAATCAAAAATATGCACTTAAAATTTAAAAAATATGCACTTAAAATTTAAAAATATGTATTAAAAATGAAATGCTTTAACTAAAAAAGAGCGTTGTTAATATAAATTAGATTTTATCGAATACTTTAATACACTCTACAATATTAAAGAAACGTTTTTTTTTTTGAGTGGACACAGCTTTTAATTAAAAAATATTTTTTTATTGACACATTTGGTAATAAAAAATTTTAATTGAACAAATTTTCTTTAAAAGTTCTTTTCTCTGACTCAAAAAATGTTTCTGGAAAAAAAAATTAAATTAAAATATTTTATTTTAATTCAAATACTTCTTTAGCAATTTTTGTAAAAAAAAATAATTTTTTGGGTACAATTTTTTTCTGAGCTAAAAAATTTACTTGAGTCACAAAACTAATTTGTAAAATATTTTTTGGCTACCAATCTCTTTCAAAACGTATTTAGCGTTTTATACAACACGTGAATTCGGGATAATGCCAATTTTACTTTCACGGTTTTGTTCATAACTTCTTAACTACTGTGCTAATTTCGCTAAAATTCAATACCAACCTGACCAGGAGAATGACAAAAGTTGTTGTACATATAGCCATTTCTGAGACAATTTTCCTTTAAAAATTTTTAAAATCTAAGAATTTTTCTTTTCGGCTAATGAAATGCTTCAGGATAGGAAAATTTTAAACTTTTTGAAAGAATCTAAAAACTTTATTTTCAGAAACAAATTTTTAAGGAAATGTCTCAGAATATCATGTCTATAAGAAAATAATATTTTTTTACGAGAAATAGTGGCTCGGTTTTGGTTTATGTTAAGGTTTTTGAAATGATTTTTTAAAAAATTTTAATGAAAATTAAAAAAAAGTGCAATTTATATGAAAATATGCAAAAATATGCATTTATATCAAAAAATGCAAAAATATGCAACTACAAATCGATGCCATTTTATTGCAAATTTATTGATTCGGATAGATATTTAATTTATGTTATGTTTGGAGTGCCGAGTAAAAACATGCATTTTCATGAAAGTACTTGCCCTAATGATCACATATATTGGATCATATATGATCGTGTCTTATATAAGCGCCAATTTTGGAATATGGTGATATATGAGACCATATTTGATACTATATATGATACTGTATATGGTCTCATATATGATATCATATATGATAATATACAACATTTTTAGCCGGGTAGCAAAAATCACAGATTTTGAGAAATGTTTTTTTTAGAAAAAGTCTTAGATTCTCAAAACTTTTCCCATAAAAAAAGTCTCAGATTCTAAGATATTTTTTTCACTTTTTTATATCACCTTTTTCTTTTCTGCAGAATCCAAATTTGAGGGCTTCCATCTCTTGGCGTAAATGTTTGAGTTTAACGTATTCCATTATTTCTGCAAATTAAAATAAGAAAAACGGCATTAGTTAAACTGTTGTATCATTCAAAGTACAAAAACTTACCCTTTTAAATCTTTATTTCCTGGTTTTATCATCAAATGTTGAAATTTTGAAGAAAAACAAATGTTTTCCTCAATATTTTTTTATTTTATGACATTAAATTTTTGAAGTTTTGTTATTTGAATTATCAGTAGAGGGAACCGGTAATATGAGTTTGTGGCAACCGGCAAATGCCGTTATTTACGGTTGCTACAACCGGGGTTTGCAGTTGTAGCAACTTTTTTTTTAATTTTGTGGCAACTGGCACAAAAATATTTAAAAAAGTTATAACACCTTAATTTACGGTTGCTGCAACCGCGTACGGTTGGGACAACCGCAAGCCGGTTACGACAACCGTATTGCGGTTGCGGCAACCTCATTCCAACCGATTTTTTATGTGAGTGCGGTCCAATGGTGCGTCCGAGAGGGGTCATTTGTGAGACCGACCCCCATTTATTTTTACCCTACAACATTTTTTCTCAACTCCTTAAGTAGGCTCCCACACAAATAACAGTTTGAGCAAATTTTATAAAAATGTAATTTTGTATGGGAGCCTACTTAGGGAGCTGAGATAGGGCGTAAGTTTGTTTTAAAAAAATGTTGTAGGGTAAAAATAAATGGGGGTCGGTCTCACTACTGACCCCTCTCGGACGCGCCATTGGACCGATAGAAGCTGATTAAATAAAACGAATTTACAAAAAATAAAAAAAATTGTATGGGGACCGCCTTAACAGTTAAAGATAGAGGGTAGGTGTGTTCAGAGAAAATGTTTGGACTAAAAAAATATTGTGGGTCGGTCATACATTTTGTTGCTCTGAAGGCACTATTAGGGCAGTTTGAGCGGTTAAAGCAAATTTTAAAAAATGTCGTTTTGTGTGGAAGCCCCCTTAGAAATTGGAGATAGGGTATTAGTTTGTTCCAAAGAAATGTTAGGACAAAAAAATTAATGGGGGCGGTCTTATAAGGACCCCTCTATGACGCACCATTCGAGCAGTAGAAATGATTTTAAGATTGGAAAATTACAATAAAAATTTTTCAAAAAATTTTAAAAAATAGTAGTAACACAGTGATACAAAATCGAACTTTCGGAATCGGAATGGGATGAAACCAAAAGCAAATGAAAGCTGACGTTTTCAATAACAAAACCCTCAAGGCCTTTTTTTAGGTCAGAGCTAGATTTTATTTTACACGCATTTAAAGTTGGTGATTTTAAAGCATTTAAAGTTTTTATGTACTAAACGTGTCCAACTTTAAAGACCCCTGGTGGTGCCCTTATTGGACATGTAGGGTCCAGTTTCCAAACTTAAGCTCAAAATTACTTCAGCTATGACTGGTATGAATTTTGCTGCAATCAGTCCAGTACCTATTTACTGAATAGCCAAATTATTAAAATAAACCATGTACACCGTTGCGTATGATTGTTATTTAAAGGCAATTATTAATATAAATCACTGGACACCGTTGCGTATGATTGTTATTTAAAGGCAATTACAATATTAATCATTCGCCACCAATACAGTTTTCAAGCATTTATTATTGTAATTATGTATAATAAAAGTGCACTAACTTCAAATGCGTGTTAAACAAAATCTAGCTCTGAACTAGAAAAAAGCCTTGAGGGGTTTGTTATGGAATATGTCAACTTTCATTTGCTTTTGGTTTCATCCCATTCCGATTTTGGGTGTTGCACTGTGTAATCGTTATCCCACGATCCTCCTGGGCAAAAAATTTGTAGAATTGATAGAAGTTTTACACAAAAAATTTTTAAAGTACAAACATTTTCAAAAATGAGATTTAAAACTTAAAATTAAAATTTTTTGAATTTTTTTTAGAAAGTACGTAAAAAACAAAAATTTTGAAAAAAAAAATTTAAATTTGGACCATTATTGAAGAAGTTATGATTAAAAGAAGTTTGAGTAAAGGAACAAACTACCAATTTTTAAAAATTCGATATCTTTTGAACGGGTCTTCAAAAAAATATGAAAATTTACCACGAAGAAGTTTTCGAAGGGTACTAAAACTGTAAACAAATTGGGAAAATCTAAAAAAAAAGGTTTTTCAAAGTGTCCGATTTCACATGGAATGCCCCACATACATATGTATGTAAATTCTACGTGTATGAAAAAGTATAGCAAATTTACATTGATACATGCAATACATGCAATGGTAGGACAAATGATAATAGTGATGAGTAGCAAAATATGAGGTTTCACAAAAAAAAAAAAAAATAATAAAAATAACTAGGAGAAAAAAATGTAAATAAAGAAAATGATGTAAATGATATGATTTTGATGATGATTGATTGAAGTATGAATAAAAATCAGAAAAAAAAATTCTTTGTTATCATAGTAAGAGTTAAAAAGGTGTTTTGTTTAAGATTTGTGCATTGAATGATTTAAATAAATGATTGGCTTCCATGGCAACATTTTTTTTTTACTTTAAAGACTTTCAAAGAAAATGTAATTAAAACTTGAACTGTCATTCGAATTCATTTAAGATAAAATGAATTTAAAGAGATGACACTATTCTTGGATAAAGTGTTAGAAATTTAAAAATATTTAGATACTTTTCCTTTTAAGAATTTTCCAACACGTGCCTGTAAAATGTTAACAATACGTGACTGATTATTTAAGCAAAGAAAAGTTGTAGTGTTTTTTTTCTATATCTTTCAAAACGTTTAAAGGACATGTGTTTTTGTATTTGTCTAACCAAGTTTGAAAACATTTTTTATATATCGTGAACCTATATTCAAAATATGCCAACTCAAATTTGACGGAAATGATTTTCCGATGGCAAATAGCTCCCCTATGTAATACCTATCTGCCATAAAAATTTCAGAGCAAAAAAATAATTTGTTGTCGTTTTACATCCATTTTTGTTATTCTGCTAACTCAAAGTACATATTTTTTTGGTGGAAATAAATGCCAACTCCCATTATAAATTTCCAAAAATTTTTCAAATTTTTTTTTAAAAAAAATTAGACCACATATCTTATTGCATTTGCCATGCTAAACACGAATCTTGTAAAGATTTTGATATCTAATGACTGGTTCTCGAGATATTGCCATTTTAAAAATATCGGTAGATAGTGTTTGCAAAAAAAAAATTGCTTATATTTATGTAACTTTCAAACTATTTATCAGATTGAAACATTATGAATGGGGCAAATAAAGTCAATGATATAAGCTTTCAAAATAGCTCGTTTGGAGTGACCCTCTTGCAATACAGCGTGAGTTAAAGAGTGCCAAAGTTGACCACCCTGAGATTTAAAGGCTTTCGGAGCTAGTAACTTTTAAAAATATGCAAAGATTATTAATTTTTTGTTCAGTTTTTGCAATTACCGTACTAAGGATAACAAAAACAAAAAAAAAAAAATTTAAAAAATTTTTCCAAAAAAAATGTATTTTTATTTTCCGACAAAATATGCCAACTCTAAAAAAATATTTGTTTTTTGATATAGTAATAAATGCCATTGTTTATTTTTGCAATAATATGCGAAATAACTAGTTTTTTAGGTCTCCTGAACAGTAAGCTTTTTCGAGTTGGCATTTATTGAATATAGTTCGACGATATATTTTATTCCTGTCTAAAGGTAGGTCGGTGTTATTTGAACAATATAACAACAAAAAAAGGTATAACATGAAATCAAGCAGAAAATATGCTTGTTACATGTGTAACCAATTTCCGCTCACGTTGAAAAAGTAGGCATGTCAATTGAACTGTATTTGTTTTTTGGAGAAGAAAATCTTTTAGTCCTTATAAATATTACAATCATATTTCAAATTCACAAGGATTTAAATAAATAATACATTGTGTTGTAGATTAAAGGTATAAAGTACATACACAAGTCCTTAGTCTCGCTTTATAGCATTTATTTAAACGGAAAGCCTAAATAAATTAAGTAATATTTTTTTAAAAATTATAATTAATTTACCAAGAAAGCGATTTTAGTGCTCTATTCACACATTATCTATTCTGGACAAAATTCATTTAGAAATACTTGATGACCCGTTCAAAAGATATCGAATTTTCAATAATGGTCCAAATTTAAATTTTTTTTTTTCAAAATTTTTGTTTATTTACGTAGATTTAAAAAACAATCCCAAAAAATTCTTAAAAGCGCCCTGGTATGCGATTTTTAAGTTTTAAAATTTAAATCTCATTTTTAAAAATGTTTGTACTCTTCGATTTTTTTGAATTTTTTTTGTGTAAAACTTCTATCGATTCTACAAATTTTTTGCCCAGGAAATTTTTTTAAAAAAAATTTATTGTAATTTTCCAATCTTAAAATCATTTCTACTGCTCCAATGGTGCGTCATAGAGGGGTCATTTATAAGACCGACCCCAATAATTTTTGCGTCTTAACATTTCTTTGGAACAAACTAATACCCTATCTGCAATTTCTAAGGGGGCTCCCACACAAAACGACATTTTTTAAAATTTGCTCCAACCGATCTAACTGCACTAATGGTGCCCTTAGAGCAACAAAATGTATGACCGACCCAAAATATTTTTTAGTCCAAACATTTTCTCTGAACACACCTACCCTTTATCTCTGATTGTTAAGGCGGTCCCCATACAATTTATTTTTATTTTTTGTAAATTTGTTTTATTTAATCAGCTTCTACTGGTCCAATGGTGCGTCCGAGAGCGGTCATTTGTGAGACCGACCCCCATTTATTTTTACCCTACAACATTTTTTTAAAACGTACCTACACCCTACATCCACTTCCTAAGTAGTAAAAATTCGATATCTTTTGAATGGGTCATCAAAAAAATCTGAAAATTTACCATGTAGGAGTTTTCGAATTGTACTAAAAACTGTAAACAAATTGGGAAAATCTAAAAAATACATTTTTTAAGTGTCCGATTTGACAAGGAATGCCACATATAAACAAGTAGAAAAGTTAAATTCGACTTGGCCGAATTCATGAATCACACTAGCTATATGGGGGTTTTCGTGTCAACTGACACAACTTTTGAAACCGATGTCTTCCGATCAGGATGACATTTGCACCAAGGTTAGTTCTATTGGATAGTAGTTCAGACACAATTTTTCAACGATATCGGTCAAGAACTCTCTGAGTTACAGGGGGTCGAAATTTGACATTTTGCCAAAGAGGTGTTTATTCTCATCCATGTAACTTCTTACCAATTGTTTTTAGGAAAATGTGTCCCAAAGAGTTTAGATAGCTATTTCTTCAGTCTTTCGAAAAAAAATATAAAAAAAATAAAAAAAAAAAATTTTAATTTTTTTTCCTCAAAATCCAAAACTTTTTTGACTTTTTTCCTCAAATTGGGCCCTTTTTTTTTTTTTTTTTTGATTCAAAAGAAAGCTTAGGTGATTTCCTTTAAGAGCTGTGGGGTCGCTTAGTGGGATGCGAGTGGGATATCTATGAAAAATTTTTTTTTTTAACTTTGGAACACAAAAAACGGTTCTTCAATTTGCACTATTAGGCGTGGGATAACTAACCAGTTTTCGATTTTGATCCGCGATACCCTCTAATTTTGTTAGGTTCGAAAAATAAAGCACGAGCCAAAAAATAGGGGCGGTGGGGAGGGGCCATATGTCCCCTCATTGGGGTCAAAGTTGGGCGTAAAGAGGTAAAAATCCTCAAAAAGCCCCAAAACTCCCCTAGAAACGCACCTGGAGGGGTGCAATGTGAGACCGACCTCCAATAATTTTCTGCCCCCAACATTTTTCTTGAACATACCTTACCCCTATTTCCACTTCCTAAGGGGGCTCCCATACAAAATGACATTTTTATAAAATGTGCTCCTACCGCTCTAACTGTCCATAGGGTGCCCCTAGAGAAGTAAAATGTATGACCGACCCCCAATATTTTTTCAACTCCAACATTTTCTCAGAATACACCTACCCTTTATTTCCAACTCTTAAGGGGGTCTCCAAACATTTTTTTTTTATTTTTTTATTAGTTTTTAAAAATACATGTTTTTATAATGTATGGGAGCCCCTTAAGGAGTGGAGATAGGGTGTTATGATGTTCGGACAAAATGTTGGTAACTAAAAAATAATGGGGGTTAGTCGTAATTTTTGCCTCTCTAGGAGGCACGGTAGGGGCGGTAGGAGCTGGTTTAATAAAACAAATTTATAAAAATTAAAAGAAATGTATGGGGACCACCTTAAGGGTTAAAGATACATTGTAGGTATGTTTGCAAAAAATGCTGGAATTAATAAAATAATGGAGGTCGGTCATACATTTGGCCCCACTAGGGGCACTTTAGGGTAAGTTAGAATGGTAGGATCAAATTTTTTTAAAATGTTTTGTATGGGAGCCCCCTTAGGAAGTGAAAATAGGGGTAAGGAATGTTCAAGAAAAATGTTGGGGGCAGAAAATTATTGGAGGTCGGTCTCACATTGCACCAGGGGCGTTTCTAGGGGAGTTTTGGGGCATTTTGAGGATTTTTACCTCTTTACGCCCAACTTTGACCCCAACGAGGGGCCATATGGCCCCTCCCCACCGGCCCCATTTTTTGGCTCGTGCTTTCTTTTTCGAACCTAAAAAAATTAGAAGGTATCGCGGATCGAAATCGAAAACTGGTTAGCTATCCCACGCCTAATAGTGCAAATTGAAGAACCGTTTTTTGTGTTCCAAAGTTAAAAAAAAAAATTTTTCATAGATATCCCACTCGCATCCCACTAAGCGACCCCACAGCTCTTAAAGGAAATCACCTAAGCTTTCTCTTGAATCAAAAAAAAAAAAAACAAGGGCCCAATTTGAGGAAAAAGTAAAAAAAGTTTTGGATTTTTAGGAAAAGAAATTAAAATTTTTTTTTTTATTTTTTTTATATTTTTTTTCGAAAGACTGAAGAAATAGCTATCTAAACTCTTTGGGACACATTTTGCTAAAAACAATAGGTAAGAAGTTACATGGATGAGAATAAACACCTCTTTGGCTAAAATGTCAAATTTCGAACCCCTCTAACTCAGAGAGTTCTTGACCGATCTCGTTGAAAAATTGTGTCTGAACTACTATCCAATAGGACTAACCTTCCCGATCGGAAGATATCGGTTTCAAAAGTTGTGTCAGTTGACACGAAAACCCCCATATATATCCGTCCATCTGTCTGTGGAAAGCAAGATGCAGTCCAAACCAAAAAAGCTGTAAATTTTGTAAATAAGTGTACTATTTAAGTTCAAAAAAGTTTTTTTACATTTTGTAGAGTACATCTGATTCGGTACCGAAGAATTTAAAACTCTTTAACTTTTTGTACATTTGTTAAACAAATGGAACATTTTTATGTCAAAAATTTGGTGAAAAAGTAGTTTTGGAAAAAAAAAATGCCGCAGAGTTTTGTACTCTTGCCCAAAAAATTAAATCATGATAATGTTTTATTTAATAAAAACTTTTTACGAATAACCCTCACATATTTGCAAAAAAATATGTAAGGGTTAAAAAAATATTCAGAAAAAAAGAACTCCAAGAAATTTATCAAATTTATCAATATTTACAAAAAATTTGGAAAACTACACTCAAAATAATAAATTAAAGAAAAACTATGCTAATTTAACAGAGTTCACCGTATTTTTCCAGCTAGCAATATTAATTGGTAATTTTACTAAAAAATTCTGTAAAATGATTTTTACAAAAAAAAAACTGTTAATTTACAGACTTTATAGTAAATTATTGGTTAAATATTAGCGTCTTTTGACAGAAAAAAACTCTGTTTTTTACTATAAAACTCTGTAAAATGTTTTGGACAAAAAAACTGTTAATTTACAGAGTCTCTAGTAAAATTTTGGTTAAATAAAGCACCATTTAGCAAAGAAAAACTCTGTTAATTTACATAAATTTGTAAAATGTATTTGATGCAACCAAAATTTTATAGAAAAAACTCTATAGTTAAATGCAGTTTATTTTGGAATTTTCTTTTTTAAGTTTTCTGTGAAATTAATGTTTAAATTACAGACAAAACTTAGTTTTTGGTTACAAAAAATACAAAGTATTTTGCTAAAATCTATATTTTTGCAGAAATATCTGTTAATTATCTGTAAAATAAAGATTACAAGGTTAAAAGTAATATAACAGATAAAACTTTGTTTTTTGTCACAAAAAATTCAAATTATTTTCTTTAAATCTGTATTTTGACAGAAAACTCTGTCAAACATCTGTTGAATATTTTACAATGTATTTTACAGAGTTATTATTTTGAGTGTAAGAACAAATCAAGAAAATACAAAAAATAAGTCAGAAAAATGCAGATATATTCAGAAAAAATCACAAAATTCAGAAAGAAATTCTAGAAAATTTAGAAAATTCTGAATATAAATATTTTTTTTTTTATTTATAATTAAAAAAAAAAGTATAAAGAATTAAACAAACAAATTTTTCCCTAACAAAAAGAAATGTACAAGCTAAAAAAAACTAAATAAAAAAAAAAAATAACTTGACAGATCACGGATTCGATCAGCGAACCTTCTGTTTTCCAGTCTGGCTCACTTCAGCAAGGCCACCGTAGCTTACTTGAATAATGATTTAAATTTTGATATGTTTCTCTTGCTTGTATGTAGATACATATTCGATTTTCAAATATACTGGTTAGTATTGCCATGTGGTAATATTTTATTGGAAAAAAATTGCGATGATGGTAACAAATCTAATTGGAAATGCGATATTTGGTATGGCAATACTGCGTTAATCGAGTGACACCTAGCGCCGCTAGATGTCGCTACCAGGACTATGTATTTGTATTTTATTTATTAATTTTAAATTATTGTCGAAGTTTTAGGTTGTAATAAAATGAAAACTGTAATTCTCATTTTCTTTTTTGTTTAATCGTTAGCTTATATAGTCAAACTGAGGTGGCGTCCTGCAACTTTTTTAAAATTAGACCCCAGCCTAAAAACATTATCATGTTAAAAATATTTTTCTTCATGAAAAACAAAATAATGTTAAAAAATTGAATATAAAATTTTTGTTAAAAAAAAAATTTTGATATAAAAAATATAAAAATTTTTGAAATAAAAAAAAAAAAATTTTGAGGAAAAACAAAATCGAAGAAATAAAATTTTTGATGAAAAAAAAATTTTTGATGTAAAAAAAATGAGGGAAAAAAAATTATGAAAAAAATTGATTAAAAGAAAATAAAAATTTGGATAAAAAGAAAATGAAAAAATGCCTGCGAATTTTGTACTCTTGCCCAAAACATTAAATCATGATAATATTTTGCGGAAGATTTGGGTGTACTTGCCAAAGCAAAGTTTTTTTAGAAAAAAAATAATGTTATAGTACTTTGCTATTCTATGCAAAACGAATTGAAATATCAGTCGAGTGCCCCATTAAAAAACCAAAAGAGCTGTACATTTCGTAAGTGAGTGCAAAAATAAGTGCAAAAAAGTGTTTTTACATTTTGGAGAGTATAAAAGATTCGGCACCAAAGCATATAACACTCTCACTTGTTTTATGTACATTTGATGAATAAATGGAAAATGTTTATGGTGAAAAAGTTGTTTTGGTAAAAAAAATTATTTTTTTTTTTACGAAAAACAAAATTATGTTAAAAAAATTTAATGAACCGAAATTTTTTGGTGAAAAAAAATTTTGATGAAAAAAAGTTTTTGATGAATTTTTTTGATGAAAAGAAAAATTTTTTGATGTAAAAAAAAAATTTATGGAAAAAAATATGAAAAAATTGATAATAAAAAATTTTATAAAAAAATTGATGAAAAAAATATGATAAAAAAAATTTATGAAAAAAACATTTATGAAAAAAAAAATTAATAAAAAAAAATTATAAAAAAAAGGAATTTGATGAAAAAAAATTTTTTGATGAAAAAAATTATAAAAAAAATGATGAAAAAAAAATTTTATGAAAAAAAAAAATTTGATGAAAAAAAGTTTAATGAAAAAAAAAATTCATGAAAAAAAATTTGATGGAAAAAAAATAGATGAAATTTTTTTTATTCACTTTTTTTACTTTTTATTCACCAGCTGGTGAAAAACGGGTTTATTCACCACGAGGTGAATTATTATCCAAGTTACAAACCCAAGTTTTTTAAATTTTTGGTTTTAGGAAAATGAAAATAGTAATTCTTGTTTTCTTTTTCGTTAATTGTTAGCTTATATAGTCAAACTGATGTGGCGTCCTGCAACTTTTTTAAAATTAGAAACCAGCCTATAAACATTATTATGTTAAAAAAACTTTGATGCGATAAAAAAAAATGATTAAAAAATAATGATGAAAAAGAAATTTTCACGAAAAAAAAGTCGATAAAAAAAAAGTCGATAAAAAAAAAATATGAGAAAAAAAACTTTGACGAAAAATTTTTTTTTGTTGAAAAATAATTAATTTTATTACTTTTAACATGATAATATCTTTAGGCTGGTGTTTAATTTGAAAAAAGTTGCAGGTCGCCACCTTAGTTTGACTATATAAGCTAACGACTAACAAAAAAGAAAATAACAATTACTGTTTTCATTTTCATAAAAAAAAAAAAATAGTATCTTGGGTTTGTAACTTGGATAACAATTCACGTCGTGGTGAAAAAATTAACAATTTTGATTAGAAATATTTTATTTTAAATAAACACCCTTTTTTTAGTAATTTGTGTCAAAAAAAAAATATATAATTTTGTTTTTTTTAACATGATAATGTTTTTAGGCTGGTGTCTAATTTTAAAAAAGTTGCAGGACGCCACCTCAGTGTGACTATATAATAGCGCGTCCCGAATTTGGTTTTTTTCGAATTTGAAAATGCTTGCCCCCTTAAAAGATGGGGATTTAGGACCCTTTTACGGGAAAAATAACAAAAAAATTTTGGACAAAAAACCAGTTGGCTACAAGCGGCTAAAGATTGCAATCTTAGTGCATTTTGAAAAAATATTTTTTTTTTTGTTTTTTAAAAAATTTATGCCAAAAGTTGCGCAATATAGAGTACATTCCTGGAAAAATATTAATAACGTTTTCATGGAGTAATTTTGGTGCAGCGTTGCATCTTAAAGATGAAAAGCGTGACCTAAAATTTTTTTTTATTTTTTCTTTTAAGCTAAATTGGTCTCAAAACCTGCGCAAAAAAGATAACATTCGTTAAAACTGTGTCAAAGCAGATTTTGATACTAATTTAGCTTTAAAAGAAAGAAAAAGTAAAAATTAAGTACAACTTTTGATCTTTGCGATGCAACGCTGCACCAAAATTTCTCCATGGAAATTTTATTAATATTTTTCCTCAAATGTACTCTATATTGCGCAACTTTTGGAGTCAAATTTTTGGACAACAAAAAAAAAGTTTTTTTTCAAAATGCACTAAGATTGCAATCTTTAGCTGCTGGTAGCCAACTGGTTTTTTGTCCAAAAATTTTTTTTGTTATTTTTTCCGTAAAAGGGTCCTAAATCCTAATCGTTTGAGGGGGCAAGCTAAAAAAATTTGAATTCGGGACGCGCTACTATATAAGCTAACAATTAACGAAAAAGAAAACATGAATTACTATTTTAAAATTCTTAAAACCAAAAATTTTAATAACTTGGGTTTGTAACTTGGATAATAATTCCCCTCGTGGTGAATAAACCCCTTTTTCACCAGCTGGTGAATAAAAAGTTTATTATTTTTCAAATTTTTTTTTTTCTTTTCTCATCAAAAATTTTTTTTTCATCAAATTTTTTTTTCATAAATTTTTTTTTTCATCAATTTTTTTTCCATCAATTTTTTTTTTCATCAAACTTTTTTGTTTCGTCAATTTTTTTTTTTTCTCAAATTTTTTTTTCAATCAAAATTTTTTTTTTCATCAAATTTTTTTTTCATTAAATTTTTTTTTTCATAAATTTTTTTTTCTTAAATTTTTTTTTTTCATCAAAATTTTTTTTTCATCAATTTTTTGTTTTTTTATCAAATTTTTTTTTTTTCATCAATTTTTTTTTCATTAATTTTTTTTTCATCAAATTTTTTTTTTTCATCAAAATTTTTTTTTCATAATTTTTTTTTATCGTATTTTTTCCATCAATTTTTTTCATCAAATTTTTTATTATCAATTTTTTATACCCTACACCACACTGTGGTACAGGGTATAATGAGTTTGTGCTGATGTTTGTAACTACCCGAAATATTGGTCCTAGACCCACTTTTAAGTATACCGATCGACTTAGAATCACTTTTTGAGTCGATTTAGCGATGTCCGTCCGTCCGTCTGTCTGTCCATGTAAACGGTGTAAACACGATACAGGTCGCAATTATCGATCAATTGACTTGAAATTTAAAACTTTAGCCTCTTTTGGCCCAAGGATGAAGCCTATTGAAATTGGAAAAAATCGGTCCATATTTAGACCTAGCCCCCATACAAAGGTCCTCTTTAGTTTTGGCTCAAATGACTCTAATAGTCGCATTTTAATAGGTATCTTTTCAAAATTTGACAGGAATTAATGTTTTATACACACAAATCACCATTTCGAATTTTAAAGAAATCGAACCAGTTCTTCTAGTAGCCCCCATACAAACCACCTTTCCGATTTTCACATAAATCTCTCAATTTTCATGAAAATAGAAAATATTTAATTAAAATTCTGTTTGTGTATGTTAAACGCGTACTTTAATAACCTTATCAAATCTAATTATCATTGGACCATTTTGGACTTAGGTCCCATGTGGAAATTTCGCCCGATATTCAGTTGAAGTGATTTATTGTCAACAAATAGAAGCCTATTCCACTCAAATTTGATTAGTGATTGCTTTTTACACTTATTAAAGATTTGACCAAATATAGATCTAATCAGTCCATGTTTGAACTTGGGACCCATGGTCCGGGAAACTCTGGTGTAGGGTATTATATGGTCGGTCTTGACCGACTATAATTTTCTTACTTGTTTTAAACATAATTTTGTTTTTTGGTAAAAAAAAAATATTTTTTTTTTTACCAAAACTACTTTTTCACCAAGTCTAAGCTTTTCGCATAAAAATGTTCCATTTGTTTATCGAATGTACATAAAAGAAGTGAGACCCAATAAGCAATTTTAAAATTCAAGTGCAAATCAAGTATAAATCAAGTGCAAATCAAGCCCTCATTTCCAGTCTATGCTTGAATTATACTTGACTTACACTTGAATTCAATAGCATTCTCCAGCAAAACGGATACTTGAACTCAAGCGCTGTTTTTACACTGTAAAAACAGTGATAAGGCTGTAAAAACAGGGCTTGAATTCCAGTGTCCGTTTTGCTGGAGTATGCTATTGAATTCAAGTGTAATTCAAGTATAAATCAAGCAGGGGCAGGAATTTGGGGCTTGATTTACACTTGATTTATACTTGATTTGCACTTGAATTTTAAAAGTGCTTACTGGCTAGTGTTATATTCTTTGGTGCCGAATCTTTTATACTCTCCAAAATGTAAAAACACTTTTTTGCACTAATTTTTGCACTCACTTACGAAATGTACAGCTCTTTTGGTTTTTGAATGGGGTCTTCGACTGATATTTCAATTCGTTTTGCATGGAATAGCAAAGTAATATTACATTATTTTTATCTAAAAAAACGTTGCCTTGGCGCAAGTGCACCCAAATCTTCCACAAAACATTTTTATGATTTAATATTTTGAGCAAGAGTTCAAAATTCGCAGACATTTTTATAGGAAGTTTCAGATTCGAAGACATTTTTCTTTAAGGAAATTTTTGATTTTTCAATTTTTTACATAAAAAAGATTTTATTATTTTATAGCTCTCCCATCGCCTTTTATGCAAAAAAAAAGTATCCCTGTTTTTGCTTGTCCATCAAATGTGAATTGATAATTTTTTTTATTCGAATAAAAAAAAAACTCAAAAGCTGTACCCGCCACTGATATATTTGACAAAAGTGTTCTGGCATAAATAAAATTATCTCAAAAAGAAATAATGATACAGGTCTCATTTAGATTTCAAATAATAGGTAATGACACAGTCTTTAAAATGGCGTTTACCAAGATTTTTTTTCACATGATAATGATTTTAGGCTGGTGTCTAATTTTAAAAAAGTTGCAGGACGCCACCTCAGTTTGACTATATAAGCTACTAAATTAACGGAAAAGAAAACAAGAATTACTATTTTCATTTTCTTAAAACCAAAAATTTTAATAACTTGGGTTTGTAACTTGGATAATAATTCACCTCGTGGTGAATAAAACCGTTTTTCACCAACTGGTGAATAAAAAGTAACATAATTATTTTTCAACAAAAAAAAAATTTTTTTCATTAAATTTTTTTTTTCATAAATTTTTTTTTTTTTTTTTTCATCAAATTTTTTTTTTTTTTCAATATTTTTTTTCAAAATTTTTTTTTTCGTCAAAAATTTTTTTCATCAATTTTTTTCATCAAATTTTTATATCGAATTTTTTAGTATCAATTTTTTTGTAACAAAAAAATTTTATTTTCATATTTTTTTTTTCATCAATTTTTTTACATCAAAAAATTTTTCTTTTCATCAAAAACTTTTTTTCATCAATTTTTTTTTTTCACCACAAATTTTGTTTTTCGTGAAAAAAAATAATTTTTTTACCAAAACTACTTTTTCACCAAGTCTAAGCTTTTCGCATAAAAATTTTCCATTTGTTTATCAAATGTACATAAAACAAGTCAGAGTGGTATATTCTTTGGTGTCGAATCTTTTATACTCTCCAAAATGTAAAAACACTTTTTTGCACTTATTTTTGCACTCACTTACGAAATGTACAGCTCTTTTGGTTTTTTAATGGGGTCCTCGACTGATATTTCAATTCGTTTTGCATGGAATAGCAAAGTACTAATATAACATTATTTTTTTCTAAAAAAACTTTGCTTTGACAATTACACCCAAATCTTTCGCAAAACATTATCATGATTTATTTTTTTGGGCAAAAGTACAAAATTCGCAGGCATTTTTTTTTTTTGAAAAAGGTCAAAGGTTATTGTTTTAACCTAAATTTTTGGAGAGCTATCTCGGGAAGAAAAACTACCAGAAGTCCAAAATTGTTCAATATATTTTTTTTGTAAGGCCCAACTATATTCCGAGTTTCATTAAATTCATATCCTTTTTCCACTCAAAACTCCTTTCCTGTTACTTCTTCTTCTTTATACACTTAACATATTTTATTTTTAATATTTATTTGTGGCTTTTATAAAAAGTATTTAACTTTGTTACTCGTTTTTTTTGCACTCTCATACTTCTAAAGTTTCTTATTTCTTTACACAAAAAAAAATGTTTGCAAATTTTTGTGTCTGATATGCCATAAACATGTTACTATTCCCCAAGGCTGTGTAAGTTGTTTTTTGTGTGTGTTTTTTTTTTGGCTAGAATGTGTGTGTGTGTGTTTAAAAACAATTTTTTATGGCATTTCCTTTTTTTCTTCTTGTTGTGATATATGGTCAAAATGATAATAAATCTTTTTGTATTTTTGTTATTCTCAACTAAGGAAAATAAACAAATTTGTAAAAAAAAAAAATTTAAATGTTCATTCAAGAGCAAGAGTAATAGCAAGTTAAGTGTTTTAAGGATTAAAAAAAAATATAAATGAAAAATAAGTTGGCAGTACTTTGAACCATTTACATACTTTGGTGCTTTGGCAGTAGATAAATTTGTTAACAAATCAAAAAGGTATGCTACTGAATTGGTATATGGGCAGCAACTAAAAGTATGCTTTACAATTTTTAATTGAAAACTAAAATTGCTTTAATTTTGTTTGTTTGGATCCTTCAGTTTTCTTCTAAAACATTTCAACTTAAGGCGATTTAGAAAAAGTAATATACATTTTTTTAAATTTTATACAGTAAAGGTGTTATTCAAATCAGAGGCATGAACAATTATTAGAACCGTCTTAAGGACGGTACACAAGACATTGGGTATTATTACTGCACTGATACCCAACCTTTGATTATCGCTTTACTGGAGAGCAAATTGGTGGATGCCTCCTCAGTAACTCTTTTTGTTTTCTAAAAGCCATAAAGGTTTTGGATTTGTATTGGATAATAACATTGTGCTCGAATTTGACAATTTTTTTTAACAAGCTGGGCACCCTACTGGTAAAGTTAATTTGGGTACGCTGAATTCAATGGTGCTAGCATTTTTTCGAAGTTAGCGCTCGTATTCGAGATTTAAAATGTTGATGACTTAGTACAAAAAAAACGATATTTTTAAACTTTTGCGATAATTTTAAAATTTAAAAACATTCAAGTCTGTTAAACTAACACAACAAACCATAAAACCGTGAATTTTTTTTCGCGAAACATAATTTTTTGTTCGCGAAAAATCTTTATTTTCGTGAAATAATTGGTTCAATACAAATATTTTTAGTTTGATTTGAATTTACGACAGCCATCTGGTAAAGCTAGTACGTGTACACTAAATCCCATTATAATATCAGTGTTTTTAAAGTTAGCGCATGTATTAGCGATATTCGCAATTATTTTTTTTTTATTTTTAAGCGAATTCAAAATTTTTATGTCAGAGGAAGTTCAAACCCCAACATGTGACCCAGCGGGTACAAAAAAATGTCTGCGAAGTTTGTACTCGTGCCCAAACCATTGAATCATGATAATGTTTTGCTGTACAAGTAGGTGTTCTTTCCAAAGCAAAATTTTTCTAGGAAAAATAACGCTATATTTATTTGTTATTATATGCAAAATGCATTGAAATATCAGTCGAGGACGCCATTATGTTTATATATTAGTGATCCGTAAAGCTATCTAAGACATTCTAGTGATATCCATCTATCTGTTTGTCTATGTTTTTCGATAACTAAAAGTGTTTGATGAAGAAAAGGGTTTTAATGAAAAAATTTTATTGATAAAAATAAATATTTAATAAAAAACAAGTAAGAGTGTTAAATTCGGCTGTGCCGAATCTTTTATACCCTCCAACATGCAAATAAATAAAAAAAAAAAAATTGCAGGGGCGTCTTCTTTTTTTTTGGGGGGGGGGGGGGGGGGGTCGGTAGTGGTAATTGGGGGGCACAATTCCTCTCGAATAAGTGTTAAAAAAAAATAATTCTTATGCTTTTTGCACTAAAGAAATACATATTTATCATTATATAAAAAAAATAATTATTTCACGCCCATAAAAGGGGGGGCGGACCGTAAAAGATATTTTCTAATTCTGTGGGTCCAAATGCAGGACCTTGATGTTCTTGTTGCATAAAAATGTTGGATTTGTTAAACAAAAACACAAAAAATCATGTAAAAATATGATATTTTTCAGAGGTTGGTTTAGTTCTTCAAGGGGGAACTTTTTCCCCCCTGGTCCGATTTTGCCCATCTCCGAACTTAACCAGCCTATGAACATAGGACATATATGTGCCAAATTTCAGGAGTCTATCACTTTTATTTTGGACTGTATCGTGTCTTCCACAGACGGACGGACAAACGGACAGACGGACGGACGGACGGACATCGCTAGAATGTCTTAGAATCGATCACTGATCAATAATATATATACTTTATGGGGTCCTAGCCCGATATTTCGATGCGTTACACACGGAATGACAAAGTGAGTATACCCCCATACTGTAGTTGGAGGGTATAAAAATATTGATGAAAAAAAAAATATTGATGAAAAAAAAATATTGATGAAAAAAAAAAAATATTGATGAAAAAAAAAATATTGATGAAAAAAAAAAATATTGATGAAAAAAAAAAAAATATTGATGAAAAAAAAAATTTTTTTTGATGAAAAAAAATATTGATGAAAAAAAAAATATTGATGAAAAAAAATATTGATGAAAAAAAATATTGATGAAAAAAAAAATATATTGATGAAAAAAAAACATATTGATGAAAAAAAAAAAATATTGAAGAAAAAAAAATATTCATGAAAAAAAAAAAATATTGATGAAAAAGAAAAAATATTGATGAAAAAAAAAAATTTGATGAAAAAAAAAAATATTGATGAAAAAAAAATATTGATGAAAAAAAAAAATATTGATGAAAAAAAAAAAATATTTATGAAAAAAAAACAATATTGATGAAAAAAAAAAAAATTTATTGATAAAAATAAATATTTAATGAAAAAAAAATTTATGAAAAAAAATATTGATGAAAAAAAAAATTTTTGATGAAAAAAATATATTGATGAAAAAAAAAATATTGATGAAAAAAAAATATTGATGAAAAAAAAAAATATTGATGAAAAAAAATATTGATGAAAAAAAATATTGATGAAAAAAAATATTGATGAAAAAAAAAAATATTAATGAAAAAAAAAAAAATATATTGATGAAAAAAAAAAAATATTGATGAAAAAAAAAAAAAAATTTTGATGAAAAAAAAATATTGATGAAAAAAAAATATTGATGAAAAAAAATATTGATGAAAAAAAAACGTTTTATTCACCAGCTGGTGAATATTTTTGTTATTCACCACGAGGTGAATTATTATCCAAGTTACAAACCCAAGTTAGTAAAATTTTTGGTTTTAAGAAAACGAAAACAGTAATTCCAATTTTCTTTTTTGTTAGTCGTTAGCTTATATAGTCAAACTGAGGTGGCGTCCTGCAACTTTTTTAAAATTAGACACCAGCCTAAAAACATTATCATGTTAAAAACACAAGTAAGAAAGTTATAGTCGGTCAAGACCGACCATATGATATCATACACCAGTGTTTTCCGGAAAACGGGTCCCAAGTCCAAACATGGACCGATTTGACCTATCTTTTGTTTGATCTTTATTTAGTGTAGAAAACACACACAGATCAAATTTTAATGGAATTGGTTTATTTTTTTTTTTTTTTTGTCAATAAACCGATTAAAATATCGGTCGAAATTTTTATATAGGGGACTTAGTCCAAAAATGGTCCAAATGTATTCCGATTTCATTAGATTACCAAAGTACACGTTTAACACCTACAAATACAATTTTAATCAAATATTACCATTTTTATGAATTTTGAGGAAATTATGTAAATATCGGGAGGGTGGTTTGTATGGGGACTACGAAAAGGGCTGACCCGATTCCTTTGAAATTTTTTTGATTCCTTTGAATTGGTATGATGATTTGTGCATAGAAAATGTTATTACCTGTTAAATTTCAAAACGATATCAATGATAATACGGTTATTAGAGGCATTTAAGCGAAATTCAAAGGGGCGTTTGTATGGGGGCTAGGCCTTAACATGGGCCAATTTCAATAGGCTTCGTCCTTGGGCCAAAAGAAGCATAAGTTTCAAATTTCAAGTCAATTGATTGAAATTTGCGACCTGTATAGTGCTTAAACCAATAGATGGACAGACGGACGGACATCGCTAAATCGACTCAAAAAGTAATTCTGAGTCGATCGGTACACTCAAAAAAATAAAACTGTAAAGTTAACAAAATTTTTTTTGTTAACTCGAGTTTACTGGCTTTTTAGCAAATTTTTAGTTAAAATCAGCGTTTTAACTACTTTTTTTAGTTAAGTTCAATTTACGAAAATACTAGTTTTGTACAAATTTTGAATTAATTTTTTTTGTTGACTTTAAAACTGAGTTTACAAATTTTTACTAATTAATTTGCTGATTTTTTGTAACATTTTTGTCAAGTGAAAAATTTTAAACATTTCTTGTGTAGCCTCCTATGCAAATCTCATAAGTCCTACTTAAGCTGAACTTAATGCTGCGAAAAAAATAAGTTAAGTGTTAGTGTTTAAAACCAATATTTAACAAACTTAAAATTTTTTACAAAAAGTTTAACTGAATTCAACTACTAAAAAATGTTACGAAATTTTCTGCTGAATTTTTAGTAAAAATTACGGTTTTTTTGCTACATTCATTCTACGAAAAGTTAACTAAATATTTTTTGTTAAATTAACTAGAAATTTAGTAGGTTCAAAATCAGGTGTTTTTTAGTTAAATTTAACTAAATTTTTTGCTAACTTTACAGTTTTTTTTTTTTTTGAGTGTATGCTTAAAGGTAGGTCTATGACCAATACTTCGGGTAGTTACAAACATCAGCACTAACTCATTATACCCTATACCACAGAGAGGTGTAGGGTATAAAAATAAAGTTTGACCTGCCCCTTTTGAGGGCGTTTATATTTAAAATGTGTTTTAATAATGATTAATGGTATTAAATAATTTCAAGAATCATAATAAATACACCTATTAACAACTTTCGCAAGGGGAAGGTGTCCCTGAACGTATGCCAAAACATCACCCCCCCCCCCCCCCCATCAAAAAAAAACGCCCCTGAAATGTTTTTATTTTTTTACAAGTTGAAGGATATAAAAGATACGGCACAGCCGCATAGACCACTCTCCCTTGTTTCTTATCATAATTTAGTTTTTCATGAAAAAAAAAAAAAATATTTTTTATTTTTTTTTTTTACTAAAACTAATTTTTCACTAACAATAAGTCTAAACTTTTGACCAAAAAAATTTCCATTTGTTTAACAAATGTACATAAAACAAGCGAGAATTTTAAAATCGCGTGTGCCGAATAATTTATACTCTCCAAAATGTAAACAAAAACCTTTTTTGCACTTAAGTAATGCACTCATTACCAAATTTACAGCTTTTTTGGTTTAGACTGCATCTTGCTTTTCACATACAGATGGACAGATGAATATAGCTAGATTGTCTTAAAAATGGATCCATAACCAGTTTTATAACTGAATTTAAGTTTAGTTCCGTTTGAGTATTAATTATTTCTGAGAAATAATAATTGCACAGTGATACAAAATCGAACTTTCGAAATCGGAATGGGATGAAACCAAAAGCAAATGAAAGCTGACGTTTTCCATAACAAAACCCTCAAGGCCTTTTTTTAGGTCAGAGCTAGATTTTATTTTACACGCATTTAAAGTTGGTGATTTTAAAGCATTTAAGGTTTTTGTGTACTAAACATGTTCTATTTTAAAGGCCCCTGGTGGTGCCCTTATTGGACATGTAGGGTCCAGTTTCCAAACTTAAGCTCAAAATTACTTCAGCTATGACTGGTATGAATTTTGCTGCAATCGGTCCAGTACCTATTTACTGAATAGCCAAATTATTAAAATAAATTACTGTACACCGTTGCGTATGATTGTTATTTAAAGCCAATTATTAATATAAACCACTGGACACCGTTGCGTATGATTGTTATTTAAAGGCAATTACAATATTAATCATTCGCCACTAATACAGTTTTCAAGCATTTATTATTATAATAAAAGTGCACTAACTTCAAATGGCTGTTAAAAAAAATCTAGCTCTGAACTAGAAAAAAGCCTTGAAGGGTTTGTTATGGAATATGTCAACATTCGTTTGCTTTTGGTTTCATCTCATTCCAATTTTCGGGTGTTGCACTGTGTTGTTATTGTACAATGGGAAAATCTGAAAAGAATCAAGTGGCAACGCAGACAGTTTCAGAAGTTGCCACTTCCATCATCAGCACTTCTTCGATTGTCACAAACTTCATGTGTGTAAGATTAAATTTTGTTTATTCCATTAATTTTTATTTTCATAAAATTTTTTTTGTTCATCAAAAAACTTTTTTCTATTTTGATTTTTTCATCATCAACTCTTTATTTGTAATTTTTATTTAATTTTTTTATCAAAAACGTCTTTTTTTACCCAAAAAAAAATATTTTCAACAAATATTTTTTTAACGCAATAGTTTTTTTACGAAGGAAAAATGTCCATTTGTTTAAGAAATGTACAAAAAAATAATTGAGAGTGTTAAATACGTCTGTGCCAAAACTTTTATGCCCTCCAAAATACGATTTTATTTATTTTTTATCCACGCCCACAAAAGGAGCGGACCGAAAAAGTAAAATTTTTAAGACAAGTTAGCATTTTTTAGAGGTTGGTTTAGTTTTTCGGGGGAAGCTTTTTCCCTCTGGGCCTATTTAACAGCCTGTGAACACAACACATATTCGAGCTAAATTTTTGGTGTCAAGCTACTTTGGTTTGAACATAAAAACATTTCTTTACCAATTGGAGGATTTCCGAGGAAAACAATGTGAAGGATTTCCAAAGATAAAGCATTACTTGTTGTTTCTTATTTAAAATAAAATTACTTTTTTCCAAGTACTCTTAATAACACTGTGCAACAAATTTTGGGTCATCGCATTGAACCTCAATGCCTTCAACGCCATATGAAAGTAGACCATCTAGTGGACAAAATCGCCAAAGGGTTTTGCAAAGTCAGTTCCGATTTCCTTTTTATAGCCCACTGAAGTTTTATTTTTTTTTGTCAAAGGCACTGTTTTTTGTCGATATTTTTTATACACTCCACTTACAAGGGAAGTATCTCAACCCTTATGAACCGATTTGCCTGAAACTTAAAATATATATAAAAGAGACAATTCTAAGGTTGGGGTGTTTCGGCTTATCGGCCATATCGTGGATTTAGGAGTTCAAAACATGGGTCAAAAAATGGCGAAAAAATCGTTTTTTGGATTTTTCAGCTATTTCTCATTAAGGAACTGTATGATGTTTTCATATGAGAAGAAAGTTTTTTTTAATGCCTATCCAATGGTGGCATAACCTTGTAAAAAATTGGCTTCTTTAAATATATTTTTCAGGAAAATGTGTAAATTTTAGGGGGTATTTATGTGAAGACATATACCTACAATATCCATATGAATAAGAAATAATCTTTATTAAATTTAAGTCGACACGTATTTTTGCTCTAGACGAAATTCCTGTTAGTTCGGAAGTTATCAAAATTTTTCCGAAGGTCCACATGGTTTCATAAGGGGACAACGAAATTTTTAAACACCGATATGGCCGAAAAGCCGAGACACCCCAACCTTCAAATCGTCTCTTTAATATATATTTTAAGTTTCATGCAAATCGGTTCATAAGGGTTGAGATACTTCCCTTGTTAGTGATAGAGGGTATATATAAGCTTGTCATTCCGTTTGTAACTCATAGAAATATCGGTCTGGGACCCCATAAAGTATATATATTCATGATGCCCGATCGATTTTAAGACATTCTAGCGATGTCCGTCTGTCCGTCTGTCCGTCTGTCTGTCTGTGGAAAATGCTCTCGCCGACAAAATATTGCACAGAGATGACTGAAACTTAACATATATATTGGAAGTTCTCCCGAGAAGTTTGGTATTGCATTTGAGCGATATCGGTTCAGCTGTTCAAATGTTATGAACGAAAATGTAAGCACACCTCAAAAATTTCAATACATTCAACATAACCTAAATATACAAAATGCTTTAATTCGGCTTCTGGTTGACATATGTGAACATAATTGAACACCAAATGGTATTTTAACAAGTACGAACATATTTTCTGACAAAAAAAAAAAAAAACGCGGATTTTTTTTTTTACCAAAATTTTTTTTCGCGGAAATTTTTTTTCAATTTTTTTTTTTTTCAAAAGTAATTTCCTTTTAAATAAAGTTTTTTGCAATAATCTTTTTGAAATTGTGGAGGGTATCACTACATTCGGCAAGGCCGAATTTAACTTTTTTACTTGTTAACACTGCTTTGGTAAAAAAATTACAAACAGTGATTAATTACACTTGACCCTTTTTAAGCATTTTGCACATATCGCAGAAACATTCAACATTTCACAACCCCTAGTGAAATTTTAGGAGGAAAATGTTTGTAGAACATTTTAACCCTCTAAAGGGACGTTTTATTAGACTTCTATGTTTAGTTTTTGAAAAGGGACTAAAACGACCCCTTAAAATGGCAGTTAGAGGGTTAATATGTTCAAAAAAAATAACCACCATAAAATTTTACTGAAGACATCAAATCATATTTTGAAGCTCAGATGTGTTCTTATTATTGTATTTTTGACGTTTTCCAAACGCCTTTGATAAAAATATAAAAACTTCAGTGGGCTATAAAAAAGAAATCCGAACTGACTTTGCAAAACCCTTTGGTGATTTTGTTCACTTTATGGTCTACCTTCATATGGCGTTGAAGCCATTGAGGCTTATTTTTCTTGTTGCACAGTGTAATTTATTAGTAAATACTACCGTATGCTAAAATTTTTATTCCAAATAATTGTCAAAAAGTATTTATTTAATTTTTTTTCATTTCCTGTTTTTACTTTCTTGTTCATTTGTTAGCTGACTCACTTGAAATTTTTTTCTTAAATTATTTCAACTTTAAATTGGTTTTACAAAAATAAGTCAAGTGTTAATATAAAGTACTTGGCAAAGAGTACTTTAAAAATTCTTAAGATTTTTTTTTTTTTTTGACTGTAGGTGGTAGTTAAGTCAAATGAATACAATTTAAATATTTTCATTTATTTGTTTACAAAGAACTTTGTACCTTGAGATATTTAAAAAAAGAAAAAAAAAATAGGAAAAGCAAATACAATACACCTTTTTGGTAAAAAAATTTCAGAAATGTCAAAAAAAATCACACAGAAAAAGATAAATTTTGATAATCAGATTTTAAAAAATTCGAAAAATTTTCAAACTCTAAAATATTTTATATAGAATATTTTTAGATTCTGAAACATTTTATAAATGGAAAAATTATAATTTTTTTAAAGAAAAATTTTTAGTTTCTGACAAGGGAAGTATCTCAACCCTTATGAACCGATTTGCTTGAAACGTAAAATATATATAAAAGAGACAATTCTAAGGTTGGGGTGTCTCGGCTTATCGGCCATATCCGGGATTTAGGGGTTCAAAACATGGGTCAAAAAATGGCGAAAAAATCGTTTTTTGGATTTTTCAGCAATTTCTTTTTAAGAAACTATATGATGTTTTCATATGAGAAGAAAGGTTTTTTTAATACCTATCCAATGGTGGCATAACCTTGTAAAAATTCGGCTTCTTTAAATATTTTTTTCAGGAAAATGTGTAAATTTTGGGGGGTACTTATGTGAAGACATAGACCTACGATATCCATATGGATAAGAAATAATCTTTATTAAATTTAAGTCGACCCGTATTTTTGCCCTAGATGATATTCCTGTTAGTTCGGAAGTTATCAAAATTTTCCCGAAGGTCCACATGGTTTCATAAGGGGACAACGAAATTTTTAAACGCCGATATGGCCGATAAGCCGAGACACCCCAACATTAAAATCGTCTCTTTAATATATATTTTAAGTTTCAGGCAAATCGGTTCATAAGGGTTGAGATACTTCCCTTGTGAGATATTTTTTTTTTTTATAGGAAAATTCTCAAATTCTGAAACTAAATTTTGATAGAATTTTTGAAACTTTTTCCATGCAAATATTCTGAGATATTTTTCTTAAAGAAAAATTTTCAGATTCGGAGAATTTTTTACAACAGCAAGATTTTATTTATTTTCCTATAAACAAATTTTCATACTCTATGATATTTACCCACTGAAAAACTTTCAGATTCTAATACGTTTTTCCCATCGAAAAGTTCTTAGATTCTAAGAAAGTTTTGACATTGAAAAATTCTCGGGCTCTATGCCATTTTCCCTATTGAAAAATTTATTAAATTAACGAAAATTTAATTTTAATATAATTGCAGTGAGAAAAATTTGTTTATTAAAATTAATTTACTGGTATTGACACCTACCCATCTCTGTTTTTAAAAGCTTACACAAAAAATCACCATAATATTTCATACCAATTTATTGCAATTTAAACAATTTTCATTGCATTTTATTGATACCATTTTATTAATCTACATCAGCTTCACATTTATAACCACAGGATACACAATCATCAAATACTGCATACTACTCAAACAATTTGCATGTATAAACAAGAGGAGTTGATGAAATATATGTATACATATATGGGGCATTATTTTACAATTGACCAACTAAATAAGCGCTTTGCCAACGCTTCAACGATTTAAGCCCTTAAAGTGCTTCAGCACTTAAATTTTATAATTTTCAGGCATCTGTAACTGGTTTCACTTAAATTTCACAAAAAATGTATGCGAAGTTTGTACTCTTGCCCAAACCACTGAATCATGATAATGTTTTGCTGTATAAATAGGTGATCTTTCCAAAGTAAAATTTTTCTAGAAAAAATAACGCTATATTAATTTGTTATTTATTGCAAAACGCATCGAAATATCGTTCGAGGACCCCATTATGTTTATATATTATTGATCCGTAAAGGTTTCTAAGACATTTTAGTGATATCCACCAATCTGTTTGCCTGTGTTTGTCGATAAAAAAAGTTTTTAATGAAAAAAGATTATTGGTAAAAAAGTATTGGCAAAAAAAAATATGCCACCTTTACAACTAAAAAACCCCGAAATTAAAATTTAAAGGGGCTTTGCCCCGGTAGACCCACTAGAGCAAAAAACCCGCCCCACCCACCAACATGTATGGGTATTCGAATGAAAGGTAATTTGCTTACAATTGCAAATATGTATTTTTTGTATGTATTTTAATAATATTGTACCTCCTAGATCCTAGATCCTTTTAAGTGTCATTTTGTTCAATAATTTCGCCATTTAGTAATAGACTTGGTAAAAAATACCTGCGAATTTTGTACTCTTGTCCAAAACATTAAATCATGATAATGTTTTGCGGAAGATTTGGGTGTACTTGCCAAAGCAAAGTTTTTTTTTTAGAAAAAATAATGTTATATTACTTTGCTATTCCATGCAAAACGAATTGAAATATCAGTCAAGGACCCCAATAAATAAACCAAAAGAGCTGTACATTTCGTAAGTGAGTGCAAAAATAAGTGCAAAAAAGTGTTTTTACATTTTGGAGAGTATAAAAGATTCGGCACCAAAGAATATAACACTCTCACTTGTTTTATGTACATTTGATAAACAAATGGAAAATTTTTATGCGAAAAGCTTAGACTTGGTGAAAAAGTAGTTTTGTAAAAAAAAAAATCACAAAAAACAAAATTATATTAAAAAAAATTAAATGAAGCAAAAATTTTTGGTGAAAAAAAATTTTGATGAAAAAAAGTTTTTGATGAAAAGAAAAATTTTTTGATATAAAAAAAATTGATGAAAAATAAAATATGAAAAATCAAAATTTTTGGTGAGAAAAAAAAAATTGATAATACAAAATTTGATAAAAAAATTTGATGAAAAAAAAACAAGTAAGAGTGTTAAATTCGGCTGTGCCGAATCTTTTATACCCTCCAACATGTAAATAAATAAAAAAAATGCAGGGGCGTTTTCTTTTTTTTTGTGGGGGGGGGGGTTGGTAGTGGTAATTGGGGGGCACATTTCTTCTCGAATATGTGTTTAAAATTTCATTCCTATGCTTTTTGCACCAAGGAAATACAAGTTTATCATTATTTGAAAATAACAAATATTCCACGCCCATAAAAGGGGGGGGGGCGGACAAAAAAAAACGACATTTTCCAATTCTGTGGGTCAAAATGCAGGACTTTTAACTTCTTGTAGCATAAAAACGTTGCATTTGTTAAACAAAAACACAAAAGATCATGTAAAAATATGGTATTTTTCAGAGGTTGTTTTAGTTCTTCAAGGGGGAACTTTTTTCCCCCTGGTCCGATTTTACTCCTTTAGGAACTTAACCTGCCTAGGAACATAAGACATATTCGTGCCAAATGTCGGGAGTCTAGTTCTTTTGTTTTGGACAGCATCGTGTTAACTACAGACGGACAGACGTTCGGACGGACAGGCGGACGGACATCGCTAGAATGTCTTAGAGTCGATTACTGCTCATAAATAGTATATATACTTAATGGGGTCCTAGTCCGATATTTTGATGCGTTACACACGAAATGACAAAGTGAGTATACCCCCATACTGTAGTTGGAGGGTATAAAAAATTAATGAAAAAAAAATTTATGAAAAAACGAAAAAATTTATGAAAAAAAAAGTTTTGATGAAAAAAAAATTGATAAAAAAAAAAATTTGATAAAAAAAATAATGAAAAAAAAGTTTGATGAAAAAAAAATTTGAAACAAGTGAGAGTGTTAAATTCGGCTGTGCCGAATCTATTATACCCTCCAAAATGTTAAAAAAATTAAAAAAAAAAATTTGTCAGGGGCGTTTCTTTTTTTTTTTTTTTTGGGGGGGGGGGGGGGGTTGATAGGGTCAGTGGGGGACGTTGAGAGCACCTTCCCATCACGATAAATATACCAAATGTTTCGTTTAATTAACAAAAATACAAAAAAAAACATGTAAAAAAGTGTATTTTTTTAGAGGTTGGTTTAGTTCTTCAAGGGGGAACTTTTTTCCCCCTGGTCCGATTTGGCCAATTTCCGAACTTAACCTGCCTAGGAACATAAGACATATTTGTGCCAAACTTGAAGGGTCTACCTATTTTATTTTGGACTGCATCGTGTTAACTACAGACGGACGGACGGACGGACGGACAGACGGACGGACGGACGGACGGACGGACGGACGGACGGACGGACATCGCTAAAATGTCTTAGAATCGATCACTGATCAATAATATATATACTTTATGGGGTCCCCGACCGATATTTCGATGCGTTACACACGGAATGACAAAGTGAATATACCCCCATACTGTAGTTGGAGGGTATAAAAATATTGATAAAAAAAAAATTTATGAAAAAAAAAAAATTTGATGAAAAAAGAAAAATTGACAAAAAAAAATTGTTTTTGTTGAAAAATAGTTTTGTTACTTTTTATTCACCAGCAGGTGAAAAACGGTTTTATTCACCACGAAATTAATTATTATCCAAGTTACAAACCCAAGTTATTAAAATTTTTGGTTTTAAGAAAATGAAAATAGTAATTCTTGTTTTCTTTTTCGTTAATTGTTAGCTTATATAGTCAAACTGGCGTGGCTTCCTGCAACTTTTTTAAAATTAGACACCAGCCTAAAAACATTATCATGTTAAAAATATATAATTTTATATAATTTTTGGATTTTTACCCAAAAAAAAATAGTTTTTCTGCGCAATAAAAAATATTTTTTTTACATATGGGGCATTCCATGTGAAATCGGACACTTTGAAAAATTTTTTTTTAGACTTTCCCAATTTGTTTACAGTTTTTAGTACCCTTCGAAAACTCCTTCGTGGTAAATTTTCAGATTTTTTTGATGACCCGTTCAAAAGATATCGAATTTTTAAAAATTGGTAGTTTGTTCCTTTACTCAAACTTTTTTTAATCATAACTTCTTCAATAATGGTCCAAATTTCAAATTTTTTTTTTCAAAATTTTTGTTTTTTTACGTACTTTCTAAAAAAATGCCGCAGAGTTTTGTACTCTTGCCCAAAAAATTAAATCATGATAATGTTTTATTTAATAAAAACTTTTTACGAATAACCCTCACATATTTGCAAAAAAAATATGTAAGGGTTAAAAAAATATCCAGAAAAAAAGAACACCAAGAAATTTATGCAAAAAAAATATGTAAGGGTTAAAAAAATATTCAGAAAAAAAGAACTCCAAGAAATTTATCAAATTTATCAATATTTACAAAAAATTTGGAAAACTGCACTCAAAATAATAACTCTGGTAAATTACAGAAAAACTCTGATAATTTACCAGAGTTCACCGTACTTTTCCAGCTAGCAACATTACTTGGTAATTTTACTAAAAAAATCTGTAAAATGATTTTCACAAAAAAACTGTTAATTTACAGACTTTATAGTAAAATATTGGTTAAATATTAGCGTCTTTTGACAGAAAAAACTCTGTTTTTTTTACTATAAAACTCTGTAAAATGTTTTGGACAAAAAAACTCTTAGTTTATAGAGTCTCTAGTAAAATATTGGTTAAATAAAGCACCATTTAGCAAAGAAAAACTCTGTTAATTTACATAAATTTGTAAAATGTATTTGATGCAACCAAAATTTTATAGAAAAAACTCTATAGTTAAATGCAGTTTATTTTGGAATTTTCTTCTTTAAGTTTTCTGTGAAATTAATGTTTAAATTACAGACAAAACTTAGTTTTTGGTTACAAAAAATACAAAGTATTTTACTAAAATCCGTATTTTTGCAGACATATCTGTTAATTATCTGTAAAATAAAGATTACAAGGTTAAAAGTAATATAACAGATAAAACTTTGTTTTTTGTCATAAAAAATTCAAAGTATTTTCTTTAAATCTGTATTATGACAGAAAACTCTATCAAACATCTGTTGAATTGATATTACAGTCATTTAACAACGTATTTTACAGAGTTATTATTTTGAGTGTAAGAACAAATCGGAAAATACAAAAAATAAGTCAGAAAAATGCGGATATATTCAGAAAAATCACAAAATTCAGAAAGAAAAACAACTAGAAAATTTAGAAAAATCTGAATTTATAAATTTTTTTTTTATTTATAATTAAACAAAAAAGTAAAAAACAATTTTTTTCCAAACAAAAAGAAATGTACAAGCTAAAAAAACTAAATTAAAAAAAAAAGTTGACAAATCACGGGATTCGATGACCGGACCTTCCGTTTTCCAGTCTGGCTCACCTCAGCTAGGCCACCGTTGCTTACTTAAATGTTGATTTAAATTTTGTTATGTTTCTCTTGCTTGTAGATTCATATTCGATTTTCAAATATACTGGTTAGTATTGCCATGTGGTAATATTTTATTGGAAAAAATTTGCGATGATGGTAACAAATCTAATTGGAAATGCGATATTTGGGATTGCAATACTGCGTTAATCGAGTGACACCTAGCGCCGCTTTTTGGTCACTATCAGAACTATGTGTTTTTATACCCTCCACTCTAGTGATAGAGGGTATATATAAGTTTGTCATTCCGTTTGTAACACATCGAAATATTGGTCTAGGACCCCATAAAGTATATATATTCATGATCCTTGATCGATTTTAAGTCGATCTAGCGATGTCCGTCCGTCCGTCCGTCCGTCTGTCTGTCTGTCCGTTGAAAACACGCTAACTTTTGAAAGACTTTACGGAGCCTCCTGAAGTTTGACATATATGTTCTCCATTTACCGGGTCAGGTTGGTATTGCAATCCAGCGAAATCGGTCAAGTGGTTCAAAAGTTATGAGCAAAAGAGTAAATTTCGGCAAGGGTATTTTTCGAATTTACAAGATTAAAACCACTATAACTTTCGAAAGACAATTCTGAGGGGGTTGAAGCTTAGCATATATATTTGTCGTTCCCCAAGGCTGTTTGGTTTTGAATTTCAGCAAAATCGGTTCAGTGGTTCAAAAGTTATAAGCAAAGCAGTGAATTTCAGATTTGTTTCACCTTAAACTGTTGAAAACTCGTTAAACAAGTTTTATAAGCATGGTGAAATACCATTTTTTTTAAAACATGTTGTTGTTTGTTTTCTTGTCGTGGGGTGCAGTTTAGTTGTTAGACAAGTAAATATTTGTTATTGTTTTGTTTTTGTAACTGTATGTAACGGTGTATAGTAAGAATTTTTGGAAAAAAAAAATCAAATGAAGTAAAATAAAAAGACGGAAATATGTATGTAAAATATTTTTTTTTGTATTGCGTATAGGTATAAAACAACAAAAATATTTTACAAAGTAATTTTGTTACTCAAAGAAATTGTACACTAAAAAAAATATTTACACTAAAACAAATGTAACACTCAAAAAAAAAAAATGTATACATAATTTTTTTTTTTAATGAAATGTCACACTCAAAAAAATGCTGACAGTCAAGAAAATTTTACACTCAAAAAAATTTGATTGATTAAAAAAAAGTTTTACTCAAAATAATATATTTCTAATAAAAAATTGGTGATGCAATTTTTTTTAGAAAATTACTATCAGATGACATTGTGGAGGGTATTCATAGATTCGACCAAGTCGAACTTAATTTTTCTACTTGTTTTATTTTATTTATTATTTTTAAATTATTTTCGAAGTTTACGGTTGAAATAAAATGAAAACTGTAATTCTCATTTTCTTTTTTGTTTAATCGTTAGCTTATATAGTCAAACTGAGGTGGCGTCCTGCAACTTTTTTAAATTAGACCCCAGCCTAAAAACATTATCATGTTAAAAAATCCCAAAAAATTCTTAAAAGCGCTCTAGTATGCGATTTTTAAGTTTTAAAATTTAAATCTCATTTTTGAAAGTGTTTGTACTCTTCGATTTTTTTGAAAATTTTTTGTGTAAAACTTCTATCAATTCTACAAATTTTTTGCCCAGGAAGATCGTGGGATAACGATTATTACTATTTTTTAAAATTTTTTGAATAAATTTTATTGTAATTTTCCAATCTTAAAATCATTTCTACTGCTCCAATGGTGCGTCATAGAGGGGTCCTTTATAAGACCGACCCCCATTAATTTTTACGTCTTAACATTTCTTTGGAACAAACTAATACCCTATCTCCAATTTCTAAGGGGGCTCCCACACAAAACGAAATTTTTTTAAATTTGTTCCAACCGCTCTAACTGCCCTAATAGTGCCCTTAGAGCAACAAAATGTATGACCGACACACAATATTTTTTCAGTCCAAACATTTTCTCTGAACACACCTACCCTCTATCTTTAACTGTTAAGGCGGTCCCCATACAATTTTTTTTATTTTTTGTAAATTTGTTTTATTTAATCAGCTTCTACCGGTCCAATGGTGCGTCCGAGAGGGGTCATTAGTGGGGCCGACCCCCATTTATTTTTACCCTACAACATTTTTTCGAAACATACCTACGCCCTATCTCCACTCCCTAAGTAGGCTCCCATACAAAATTACATTTTTATAAAATTTGCTCCAACTGTTATTTGTATGGGAGCCTACTTAGGGAGTGGAGATAGGGCGTAGGTATGTTTTGAAAAAATGTGGTAGGGTAAAAATAAATGGGGGTCGGTTTCACAAATGACCCCTCTCGGACGCACCATTGGACCGGTAGAAGCTGATTAAATAAAACAAATTTACAAAAAATAAACAAAGTTGTATGGGGACCGCCTTAACAGTTAAAGATAGAGGGTAGGTGTGTTCAGAAAAAATGTTTGGACTAAAAAAATATTGTGTGTCGGTCATACATTTTGTTGCTCTAAGGGCACTATTAGGGCAGTTAGAGCGGTTGGAACAAATTTTAAAAAATGTCGTTTTGTGTGGGAGCCCCCTTAGAAATTGGAGATAGGCTATTAGTTCGTTCCAAAGAAATGTTAAGACGTAAAAATTAATGGGGGTCGGTATTATAAAAAACCCCTCTATGACGCACCATTGGAGCAGTAGAAATGATTTTAAGATTGGAAAATTACAATAAAATTTATTTAAGACCTAAAAATTAATGGGGGTCGGTCTTATAAAGGACCCCTCTATGACGCACCATTGGAGCAGTAGAAATGATTTTAAGATTGGAAAATTACATTAAAATTTTTTCTAAAAATTTTAAAAAATAGTAATAATCGTTATCCCACGATCTTCCTGGGCAAAAAATTTGTAGAATTGATAGAAGTTTTACACAAAAAAATTTCAAAAAAATCAAAGAGTACGAACATTTTCAAAAATGAGATTTAAATTTTAAAACTTAAAAGTCGCATACTAGAGCGCTTTTAAGAATTTTTTGGGATTTTTTTTTAGAAAGTACGTAAAAAAAAAAAAAATTGAAATAAATAATTTGAAATTTGGACTATTATTGAAGAAGTTATGAGTAAAAGAAGTTTGAGAAAAGGAACAAACTACCAATTTTTAAAAATTCGATATCTTTTGAACGGGTCATCAAAAAAATCTGAAAATCTACCACGAAGGAGTTTTCGAAGGGCACTAAAAACTGTAAACAATTTGGGAAAATCCAAAAAAAAAGTTTTTCAAAGTGTCCGATTTCACATGGAATGCCCCATATATATAAAATTCTAGTAGTATATTTTAATTTAACTTCAAAAATATCAAAGTACTCGAAAACAAAAATTCCAAAAAAATGGATTTTTGAGAGTTATTTTTGTGAAACAACTAAAACACATTTTCCTGTTAAGTCATTTTTGCATAAAATTCTGTAAGTTTAGTGCCCTCTCGTGGCGGTAAAAGCATTTAGAAAAAATGTTTTTGTTAATATTTATTTGAGATACCTATTATCTTTTAAAAAATCTGTATTTGAACACAATTTGAGACAAAAATTATTTTTTTGATTTTGTGCATAGTGCGTCCCGTGCAGAAATTCAACTTTTTGTTTTTAAGAACCACCCTAGCCCATATACAATTCATTTTTAGCCGGGTTAGCAAAAAAAAAATATCGTGATTTAATGTTTTGGGCAACAGTACAAAATTCGCAGGTATTTTTTTCTTTTTAAACATGCTGGTCAACCTATCTTCTAACATAACATTTACTTAAATTTTTACTTATAAACAAATCTATTAAAAATAATTTAAGTTTCCCAGCAGAAATTTTGCTGAACGTTCAGCAGCTTTTGGAAGGGGAACTTGAGTAAAGGAGCGCATCCAATTGCGCTGAATTCATGCATGATTCTCTAAGGCGATGTCCCACTTTAGAGCGCTAGTTGGATACACAGAAAAAGCGCTCTTTAGATGCACTGAAATCACGTGTCTTTAGAGCGCTGATTTAAGCAGAATAAAGATGCTGTAAATTCATGTATCTTTTTAGCGCTGATTTAAGCAGATTAAAGATGCAGTGAATTCATGTATCTTTGTAGAGCTGATTTAAGCAGAATAAAGATGCTGTAAATTCATGTATCTTTTTAGCGCTGACTTTGTAATAAAATTTATATTTTCTAAAATTAAAATGTAAAAATGAGATAAAAAACAAAAAATTTACCAATAAATGAAAAAATATTCAAAAGAAGTTATAACAAATGTATCTTAGTTTTTCTGTTTTTTCGTGATTAGAGTTTGTGTTTAATCCAAATCGGTTTATTCATCGAAATAACAAATAAGATATTGGCTGTTTTTTGGTTGGCCTATTTATCATCATTTAAAATGTGTTAAAGGCCTCCGTTATGTCTTTCAAAACTTTTCAAATCACATGATATTTTCCGAATCACATGAAATCGAGTTTGGTGTTTGTTTACGGGTTCATTCAAAGTCAGACAAGGAAAAACAATAAAATTTAAAATTCGTTATTGATAAAATTAAATTTTAAATTTTTCAAAAAATTCAAGAAAGAATTTTAAATATAATTCTTAAAAAATTTATTTTAAATTCTTAGAAGAAATGAAATTCAAAAAAATTTTATTTAAAATTCTTTAAAGAATTTTATTAATAAAAAAAAAGAATTTTATTTCCATAATAACAAATATATTTTGAACAAATAAATATTCAAACCAAAAGTAAAATAAAATTAAACCAAAAATAAAATTCAAAAATAAAAATAAAATTCTTTTTTTTTGAGAATTTTATTTTTGGAAATAATAAAATTCAAATGTTTTTGAGAATTTTATTTAAACAAAAATTTTATTTCAAATACCTTATGAAAATGAAAAAAAAAATCGGAAGTGAACATCAGAAAAATATCGGAAATTTTCATTTTCACATTTTTTATGGGATTTTTTTTGGGAACAGCGGTCAAAGATGCTATGATTGAAGCGCTCTTTGCAGCGCTGATTAATGCGCAATAATGATGCAGTCAAATCATGTGTCTTTGTCTAAAACTCATGTTTTTTTTATTCAAAAAGTGTTAAAAATATTAAAAAGGAAAGCAAGTGTGAAATTTTATCAAAAAATAATTACACATTATAAGTTTTATATAAAAAATCTTAAAAAAAAATTAAAATTTTTTCCCCTTCCTTTTACTGCATCCCTAAGAGCGCTCTTTGGATGCGCTACGGTATGCTATAAACAGATGCTGTGTCGCCAAAATCTCGATTTATTTCTGCTGGGTTATATGTATATAAAAAAAATAAAAAAAATTTAAGTTTGTCCTAAGGTCTGTTATGTTACTGTTTATTTTTTACATTTTTATTTGTTGATGAAAATAAATCCAATTTTTATTGTCACAAGAGATTTAAAATTTACGTTGAGTATTTTATTATACTATTTATTTCACAATGTTTGAACACCATACACTCGAAAAACGGATTAAATGGTAATAACATTACCAATATATGCCAAATCGTAAATAACCTTTACTAAGTAAAAAATGTACTTCTTTGTTTTGTGTTATTAGAAATAAAAGGAATTTTATAAATAAATTTTAATCAGAAAAAAATTTAAGAGATTCTTGAGAACACAAGCATTTATTAATTATTTGTTTTTAATTAAATAATCTGTGGTAGAGTTATAAAAACTCCAGTCAGGAAACAAATCACCCCTGACATACCGACAATCCATTTTTAAAATGGCTAACATCTTTATACAATTTCTCTAAATGCCCTAAAGGACAAGTCAGCAGTTGGTCAGCGGTTGCTTAAATGAATTTCTGGTGACCACCGATACTGGTGGCCACTGCTGACCAACAGGGGACATTTCACTGGGGACATTTGGAACAATTTTATGAATATGTCACCAAAAAGGTAAAGGTACACTCAAAATAATAACTCTGTTAAATTACAGAAAAACTGTACTAATTTAACAGAATACACCATACTTTTCCAGATAACAACATTTCTTGGTAATTTTACTAAAAAACTCTGCAAAATGATTTTAACAAAACATTTTCTCTGTTAATTTACAGAGTTTATAGTAAATTATTGGTTAAATATGAAAGCTTTTTGACAAAGAAAACTCTGTAATTGGATTTTAAAACTCTGTTAAATGATTTGGACAAAAAAAAACTGTTAATTTACAGAGTTTCTAGTAAAATATTGGTTAAATAAATCGCCATTTAGCAAAAGAAACTATGAAAATATACATATATTTGTAAAATGCATTTGATGCAAAAAAAAAAAATACAGAAAAAAATCTGTAAATTTACAGAGTTTAGTTAAATGCATGTTATTTTGTAAAATTATAACTTTTTTTGCTACTTTTTCAACTTTTTCTCAAAAAAAAAAAATATACAGATAAAATTTTGATGTTTGGTTAAAAACAAAACAGAAAACTTTTTCGGTAATAAAAAATACGAAGTATTTTGCTTAAATCTGTATTTTAGCAGAAAATTCTGTTAATTATCTGTAAAATTAAGATTACAAGGTAAAAAGTAATATAACAGAGGAAACTTTGTTTTTTGTCACAACGAAATACAAAGTATTTTGTTTAAATCTGTATTTTGACAGAAAACTCTGTCAAATATCTGTTGAATTGAGATTACAGTCATTTTACAGAGTTATTATTTTAAGTGTAGATTCAGCAGCATGTCGGCGGAGATTTTATTTTAATTTGGCCAACGAGGAAGTGGTGTAACAGAAAACTTTATGTTGTTAATATAAATACAGTCTACTGTGCAGTTGTAAAAGTAATAGTCCAACTTTACGACTATGAGCTCATACTTGCATATCTATGAATGTATTTGTAACAATATCAATGTATATTAGAGATGGCTAATAAAAGTTTAATTGAAACCGTTCTCGAATGTGACTGGTGTAAAAAGTGAAACTATTGCCCAAACATTAAATCTGATAATATAGAAATGTCGGAATAGAGATGTCGGAACAAAGGGAAAAATGATGCGAAGTTTATGCTCTTGTTCAAACCATTGAATCATGATAAAGTTTTGCTGTATAAATGGGTGTTCTTTCCAAAGAAAAATTTTTTTAGAAAAAACTACGCTATATTAATTTGTCATTTCATGCAAAACGCATTGAATTATCTGCGGAGAACCCTATTGATGAAAAAAATATTGATGACAACAAATTGATGAAAAACAAGTAAAAAAGTTAAATTCGGCCTTGTCGAATGTAGTGATACCCTCCACAATTTCTAAAAGATTATTGCAAAAACTTTATTTAAAGGAAATTACTTTTGAAAAAAAAATTTTTTTTTTTTGAAAAAAAATTTTCGCGAAAAAAAAATTGGTAAAAAAAAATCTGCGATTTTTTCTTTTCTTGTCAAAAAATATGTTTATACTTGTTTAAATACCATTTCTTGTTCAAATATGTTCACATACGTCAACCAGCTGCCGAATTAAAGCTTTTTGTATTTTTAGGTTATGTTGTATGCACTAAAATTTTAGAGGTTTCCTTACATTTTCGTTCATAACTTTTGAACCACTGAACCGATATCGCTTAAATGCAATACCTAACTTCTCGGGAGAACTTCCAATAAATATGTTAAGTTTTAGTCATCTACGTGTAATATTTTGGCCGTGCTCACCATTTCCACAGACAGACGGACATCGCTAGAATGTCTTAAAATCGATCGGGGATCATGAATATATATACTTTATGGGGTCCCAGACCGATATTTCGATGAGTTACAAACGGAATGACAAACTTATATATACCCTCTATCACTAGAGTGGAGGGTATAAAAATATTGAAAAAAAAATATTGATGAAAAAAAAATATTGATGAAAAAAAAAAAATATTGATGAAAAAAAAATATTGATGAAAAAAAAAAAATATTGATGAAAAAAATATTGATGAAACAAATATTGATGAAAAAAATATTGATGAAAAAAATATTGATGAAACAAATATTGATGAAAAAAATATTGATGAAAAAAAATATTGACGAAAAAAAATTATGAAAAATAATTATGTTACGTTTTTTTATTCTCCACGAGTAGAAATAAATTTCAAGTTACAAACCTAAGTTACTAAATTTTTGGTTTTAAGAAAATAAAAACAGTAATTCTCATTTTTTTGTTTTTGTTAGTCGTTAGCCAATATATTCAAACTGAGGTGGAGTCATGCAACTTTTTTAAAATTAGACACCAGCCTAAAAACATTATCATGTAAAAAAGTTTTCTTTGAAGAATTAAATAAACCTCTGAAAAACGCCATTTTTCAGAGATTTTGGATTTTTCTTTTAAACAAATGAAAAAAAATTGTATCAGAAACAGTTCTACAACCCATTTGATAAAAATTTAACATTTTCGACCAGCCCCTTTTGTGGGCGTGAATAATAATAATAAAAGTTTTGATCACAAGACCAATTATTCTTTCTATTTATTTACAACTCATTTTTAATAAATTCCACCTAACCGAGAACTGGCAACAATTACCGTCGTCTCGTTGTAGCGAAAAAAACCAAGGGTTCTGGTTGGAATCGAACCCACGACCACTACATTGAAAGGCTAGCACGCTACCAACTAGCCTACGGGGGCCCCTTGTGGGCGTGAATATGAAAAAATTATAAATTTTGTATTTCTAAAATGCAGAAAAACTTTTTTAAATTTTTTAGGTTATAAAAGAATCGGCACAGCCGCAATTAACACTTTCACTTGATTTTTGTACTTTTGTTAAACAACTTAAACTTTTTAATGTCAGATAAAGTTCAGACTTGGTAACAGTGTAATTTTTCTAAAAAAAAAATGAGAAAAAAAATTTAAATTCTGTTTTAATTTTAAAATTAATAAAAATTATCTATTACACAGGGCAACATTTTTTTTTGCCCGGGTTCTGATTGCTAATTTTGGGTAATTGGGGTACGCTGATTTCAAATCTGGCTACCGTTATTTTGGGTCAGCTCTAGTTTTTAAGATATAGCCTAAGGAAACTTTGAAAATAGGCTATTTTTGGCATGTTTGTGAGTCCATATTTACCAACACTTGTCTTACATCCAAAAAGTGAATGACGATTTTAGGTATGTTGGATATGTTGATTCCAAAAATGCTCTTACTTTTGTTGAGTCATCTTTAGTTTTCGAGTTTTTGGCTCTTTAACAGCGATTTGCTTGCGAACGCGAAAAAAATACTCGATACGTGTTTCGGAATTTGTCAAATTCCATTATAAAGAGTATATAGCAAATTGACAATCATAAAATGCTCAGTGCATTTGTTGTATTTCCTCTTATTCATAATATAAATTAGAGATGGGCGCGTGAGTGATTCTTGACTCACACTCACTCACGCTCACGACAGGCATTTTTGAATCACGCACACTCACTCACGAACATATTTTTTCTACTCACACTCACTCACAATCACGTGAGTAAATTTAAAACAACTCACACTCACGTGCACTCACGCAAGCTTTACTCACACTAACGTTGACTCACAATCACGAAACTCTTATTTATACAAAACAAATTTCAAAAACTATTATTTCAAAAATCTTTCAAAATTTTCAGCAAAATTTAAAGTTCAGCGAAATTTTACTTTTTTTTTTTGCTTTTTTCGGGACGAAATCTTAAGTTAAGCCAAATTTTAAAAATTTTATTATTGCTTTTTTTTGGTACGAAAGGAAATATAAAGAAAAAATAAATCACGCAAACTTACGCAAAAAAATCGACTCACGCACACTCGCTCACGCAAAAATCTTACTCACGCACACTCACTTACGAATTTTTTTTTCTCCACTCACACCCACTCACAATCACGTAAGTAAAATTGAATTCAGTCACACTCACGCGTGATCACGCGTTATTCACGTGAATCACCCTCTAATCTGCTCATGTGCCCATCTCTAATATAAAAAGAAGGTGAAACAGAATTTGATCAAAAGAATAGCACTCCTCACCTTCTATTCCTATTATGAATAAGAGGGAATAGAACAAAAGCAGTTACCATCTTACGATTATCAGACCAATATTTCGATGAGTTACAAACGGAACGACAAACTTATGTATACCCTCTATCACTAACAAGGAAGGTATCTCAGAGCTTACACTCCGATTGCTCTGCAATTTATAAATGTTAATAAGTACTGAGAACTAAGTTTAACCTGCTATTTTTATCGGTGGCTTATTTTCGTCCTCCCACCAACCAACCACTTAAAAATGCTAATTTTTTTTGACGTTTTTTTGTGAACCAAATGAGACATTTTTATGTTCGTAGAAGTTTATAGTCCTGAGCTTGGACCCAGGGGATTACAAAAGTCTCTTTTTTTGCCCCGCCCCTCTTGGATAAAAAAATAACTAAAATAATTATAAAACTATAATACTTAAGTGCACAAAGCAGACAAAAATGAAATTGTAAACATATACCGTGAGGGCCAAGGAGTCACCCCCGCTCACCGACCCCTCCCCCTACCTTACCCCCCCCCCCCTTAAAACAACGCCCCTGTTAATTTTTATTTTTTTTATTTCTTTACATGTTGGAGGGTATAATAGATTCGGCACAGCCGAATTTAACACTCTCACTTGTTTTTTGTTAAAATACCATTGAAATTTGTAAAATTACAAAAAGAAATGTAAATTTCGATAAAAAAAAAATTTGTTAAAAAACAAGGAAAACTGTCAAATACACAGTGATACAAAATCGAACTTTCGGAATCGGAATGGGATGAAACCAAAAGCAAATGAAAGCTGACGTTTTCTATAACAAAGCCCTAAAGGCCTTTTTTTTAGGTCAGAGCTAGATTTTATTTTACACGCATTTAAAGTTGGTGATTTTAAAGCATTTAAAGTTTTTGTGTACTAAACATGTCCTACTTTAAAGGCCCCTGGTGGTGCCCTTATTGGACATGTAGGGTCCAGTTTCCAAACTTAAGCTCAAAATTACTTCAGCTATGACTGGTATAAATTTTGCTGCAATCGGTCCAGTACCGTTTTACTGAATAGCCAAATTATTAAAATAAACCACTGTACACCGTTGCGTATGATTGTTATTTAAAGGCAATTATTAATATAAATCACTGGACACCGTTGCATATGATTGTTATTTAAAGGCAATTACAATATTAATCATTCGCCACTAATACAGTTCTCAAGCATTTATTATTATAATTATAATAAAAGTGCACTAACTTCAAATGCGTGTAAAACAAAATCTAGCTCTGAACTAGAAAAAAGCCTTGAGGGAATATGTCAACTTTCATTTGCTTTTGGTTTCATCCCATTCCGATTTTGGGTGTTGCACTGTGATATTAGTAAAATAGGATTACGAAACTTTTTCTAGTAATTTGTTTATTTTTTGTGTGTAGTGTGTTCCCTAAACAATTACTGATATTTTCAGCCAACTCTAATTTGCATGCAACAAACATCTAACTTGTTATTTCATTTATTTGTTTCCAAGAATAAAATTTTCAAGAGGCCACTTGATGTTCAATGTTGAGAAATAATATGTATGCAGGTAATTGCTTCCTCGTTTTTTTACTTCAGTATTTTAAATAGATTTAAATTAAGGACATTTCAACTATAACACTCTGTCAAAAACTCAATCTGAGCTTTAAAATTAAAATTTTAAAGAATTTTTTGCTGATCAAAATTTTGATTATTGATTTTACCCTATAATGGATAAGGCCGATTTTAAGCAGCCTTGTGTATTTGGTTGTAACTTTTGAACGGCATCACTTACAAACAAGAGAGTGTCGATTTTGAAAGCTAACAAAAAAATTTTCACAAAAAACAAAATTTTGATGAAAAAACAAAATTTTGATGAAAAAAAGTTTGTGATAAAAAAAAAAAAAATTATTAAAACAAAAAAAAAAAATTTTTGATGAAAAAAAAAATTTATAAGAAAAAAAAAAAATTATAAGAAAAAATTTTTTGATGAAAAAAAGTTGAAGAAAAAAAAATTTTTTGACGAAAAAAAATTTTAAGAAAAAAAAAAATTTTATGAAAAAAAAATTTTTGAAAAAAAAATTTTTGAAAAAAAAAAAATAATGAAAAACAAGTAAAAAAATAATAGTCGGTTAAGACCGAGCATATGATACCCTACACCAGTATTTTCCGGAATATGGGTCCAAAGTCCAAACATGGAGCGACTACACCATTTACAGATGTAATTCGAAAAAGATCAATTGTAATTCAAAGATTCTATTTGTAATTCGAAGATTCCATTTGTAATTCGAAGATTCCATTTGTAATTCAAAGATTCCATTTGTAATTCCAATACTCCAATTGTAATTCGAAGATTCCATTTGTAATTCGAAGATTACAATTGTAATTCGAAAAAGATCAATTGTAATTCGAAAAAGATCAATTGTAATTCGAAAAAGATCAATTGTAATTTGAAAAAGATCAATTGTAATTCGTAAAAGATCAATTGTTATTCGTAAAAGATCAATTGTAATTCGAAGATTCCAATTGTAATTCGAAAAATATCAACTGTATTTCCATTGATATTTTTCGAATTACAATTGGAATCTTCGAATTACAATTGATCTTTTACGAATTACAATTGATCTTTTTCGAATTACAATTGATCTTTTTCGAATTACAATTGATCTTTTTCGAATAACAATTGGTCTTTTTCGAATTACAATTGGAATCTTCGAATTACAAATGGAATCTTCGAATTACAATTGAAGTATTCGAATTACAAATGGAATCTTCGAATTACAAATGGAATCTTTGAATTACAAATGGAATCTTCGAATTACAAATAGAATCTTCGAATTACAATTGATCTTTTTCGAATTACATCTGTAAATGGTGTAGATTGATATTTCGTTAGATCTTTAATTGGTATAGAAAACATACACAAACAAAATTTAAGTAAAATTTGCTTATTTTTGTTGCCGGATAAACGAACATCGCTAAATCGTCTCAGAAAGTGATTCTGAGTCGGTCGGTATACTTTAAGGCGGGGCTAGGACAAATATTTCTGATAGTTAAAATGAAGATTGATAAAAAAAATTATGAAAAAAACAAAAATTTGATGAAAAAAAAAAAATTGATGAAAAAAAAATTATATAAAAAAAAATTTTTGATGAACAAAATAAAAAAAAAAATCTAAAAAAAAATTTGATGAAAAAAAAATTGATGAAAAAAAATGTTGATGAAAAAAAAAATATTGATGAAAAAAAATGTGATGAAAAAAAGTTTATGAAAAAAAGAAAATTAAAAAAAAAATTATGAAAAAAAAACTGATTTTTTGTTGAAGAATAATTATGTTACGTTTTATTTACCAGCTGGTGAAAAAGGTTTTATTCACCAGCATGAGAATTATTATCCTAGTTACAAATCCAAGTTACAAACCTTTTTGGTTGTAAGAAAATGAAAACAGTAATTCTTATTTTCTTTTTTGTTAGCTTATATTGTAAAACTGAGGTGGCGTCCTGCATCATTTTTAAAATTAGACACCTGCCTAAAAACATTATCATGTCAAAAAAATAAATAATATAAAACAGAGGGCAGCTTTACCAAGATCCTAGTCATGTTAATGAATTTTTGCGGCGGTTTTAGATGACAACAAATGTAGACGGTGGTTTTAATCGACCAATTTTGATTTAATCATGCGTATAATGATAACACAGGTTCACAAAATTTTAACTTTTTCAATTTGCCTGACCTTTGAGACCTGGTTTATATGGATTTTAGTGTGCTGATTCCGAGTCTGTTATCCAATTGTTTCCATCAGCTCGCGTTCGCGAGCAAATCGCTGTTAAAGAGTCGAAAAAGTGCGTTTTTTTCCAATTTTGCTTGGCTATAATTTCCAAAAAAAATTTAGTTTTAAACACGAACTTAACTATATTGGATGCCAGGATTCCAAAACTGTTATTAGGTTTTTTCTGACAGCTTCAGTTTTCGAGTTATTAAAAAGGGCATAAATATTCAGACAAAATTACAAAGGTCATAAATTAAAAAATTTTGTTTTAGCGATATCTCAAAAACTAAAGATGACTCAACAAAAGTAAGAGCATTTTTGGAATCAGCATATCCAACATACCTAAAATCGTCATTCACTTTTTGGATGTAAGACTAGTGTTGGTAAACATAGACTCACAAACATGACAAAAGCAGCCTATTTTCAAAGTTTCCTTAGGCTATATCTCAAAAACTAGAGCTGACCGAAAAAACGGTAGCCAGATTTGAAATCAGTGTACTCCTATTACCCAAAATTAGTTATCAGAACCCGGGTAAAAAAAAGTGTTGCCCTGTGTAATATTTTTCGTTTGTTTAAAAATTACATATGTAACTTAAGACAACAGAAATTTGTTTAAAGCAAATTATCATCTGTTGGTTTCGAAAAATTTTCGATTGTTGAATTCTCTGTGTAAGTGAGAGTTTATTTGTAAGTGCCCAGTTGGAAAAATAAAATTACCGCAGAAATATAAAATTACCGCCTTATAAAATTGTTGACATCTTCATAAAATTTTTTCGAATGTCCCCAATGACGTGTCAACAGTTGGTCAACAGTGCCCACCAGTATCGGTGGCCACCAAAAATTCGTTTGAACAACCGCTGACCAAGTGCTGACTTGTTCTTGGGGACATTTGAATATGTTGTATGAGGATGTTAGCAATTTTTTAAAAGTAGCGTCAGCAATATATCAGCGGTGATTTTTTGTTGCCAACTGGGTAACTACAAGATTACAATTTAAGCAACTTTAACGTGCATCAGATATATTACATGACCAATACCCATTTCTAGTTTGTTTTATGTTTCCAAATAAAATTCAATCAGACTACGTTTTTTTCTCCGAAGCACTTGATTTATTTCTAGAATTTTTTTTACAATGATTTTACAAAATTATTTTTGTTTGTTGCTCCTCAGCTAGTTGTTAAAATTTTTGAATTCAACAAAAAAAATCTATTGTTACAAAAAAAGAGAGGAAAAATATGCAAATTCATTGCTATGGCCATATTTAAAGATATGATTAAGCAAAAATATATATTTTTTATAAATTTAAAAAAATTAATAAATTTTAAAAATTTATTAAATTTTAAAAATTTATTAAATTTTAAAAATTTATTAAATTTTAACAAAAAATATTTAAATTTTGAAAGAAGCTGCTTTAAAAATTAATTAAAACATACCAAGTAAATATTCAGTTTGCTCGAATTCATGAATACCCTTCCGTGTGTAATTTAACAACATATAAGTCAAGGACTAATCTATCTATATATATAAAAGAGTAATGTGACTGACTGACTGACTGACTGACTGACTGACTGACTGACTGACTGACTGACTGACTGACTGACTGACATACTCATTCATCATCGCCCAGCCCAAACCGCTGAAGCTAGAGACTTGAAATTTGGACTGTAGGTCCACCTCCCGGAATATAGATCCACTAAGGCTGGATTTTTGCCAGTGTTGATTCTAAGGGGACAAAAAGGGTAAAAAACTGTACTTTTGGTACTTTTTATATCTCCTGAAATAATGGTCATAGAGACTTCAAATTTGGACTGTATGTTCACCTCCTGGAATATAGATCCAGTAAGGCCGGATTTTTGCCAGTGTTGATTCTAAGGGGACAAAATGGGTAAAAAACTGTACTTTTGGTACTTTTTATATCTCCTGAAATAATGGTCACAGAGACTTGAAATTTGGACTCTATGTTCAACTCCTAGAATATAGATCCAGTTCGGCCGGATTTTTGCCAATGTTGATTCTAAGGGGGTAAAAAGGGTAAAAAACTGTACTTTTGGTACTTTTTATATCTCTTGAAATAATGGTCAAAGAAACTTGAAATTTAAACTGTATGTTCACCTCCCGGAATAAAGATCCAGTAAGGCTGGATTTTTGCCAATGTTGATTCTAAGGGGGTAAAAAGGGTAAAAAAATGTACCTTTGGCACCTTTTATATTTCCTTAAAAAATGGTCCTAGACACTTGAAATTTTGAATGTAGGTTCAGCTCCCGGAATATAAATCTGCTAAGACTGGATTTTGCCAATGTTTATTCTTAAGGGTAAAAAGGGTAAAAAACTGTACTTTTGGTACCTTTTATATTTTCTTAAATAATGGTCCTAAAAACTTAAAATTTGCAATGTAGGTTCACCTCCCGGAAAAAATATTCACCAAGGCTGGGTTTTTGCCAATGTTGACTCTACGGGGGTAAAATGGAAAAAAGTGTACTTTTGGTACTTTTTTTAATTTACTGAAATAATGGTACCTTTTATAAAAAGTACCTTTTATAAAAAGTACCTTTTATAAAAAGTACCTTTTATAAAAAGTACCTTTTATAAAAAGTACCTTTTATAAAAAGTACCTTTTATAAAAAGTACCTTTTATAAAAAGTACCTTTTATAAAAAGTACCTTTTATAAAAAAGTACCTTTTATAAAAAGTACCTTTTATAAAAAGTACCTTTTATAAAAAGTACCTTTTATTAAAAGTAGCTTTTATAAAAAGTATCTTTTATCAAAGGTACCTTTTATAAAAAGTACCTTTTATAAAAAGTACCTTTTATAAAAAGTACCTTTTATAAAAAGTACCTTTTATAAAAAGTACCTTTTATAAAAAGTACCTTTTATAAAAAGTACCTTTTATAAAAAGTACCTTTTATAAAAAGTACCTTTTATAAAAAGTACCTTTTATAAAAAGTACGTTTTATAAAAAGTACCTTTTATAAAAAGTACCTTTTATAAAAAGTACCTTTAATAAAAAGTACCTTTTATAAAAAGTACCTTTTATAAAAAGTACCTTTTATAAAAAGTACCTTTTATAAAAAGTACCATTTATAAAAAGTACCTTTTATAAAAAGTACCTTTTATAAAAAGTACCTTTTATAAAAAGTACCTTTTATAAAAAGTACCTTTTATAAAAAGTACCTTTTATAAAAAGTACCTTTTATAAAAAGTACCTTTTATAAAAAGTACCTTTTATAAAAAGTACCTTTTATAAAAAGTACCTTTTATAAAAAGTACCTTTTATAAAAAGTACCTTTTATAAAAAGTACCTTTTATAAAAAGTACCTTTTATAAAAAGTACCTTTTATAAAAAGTACCTTTTATAAAAAGTACCTTTTATAAAAAGTACCTTTTATAAAAAGTACCTTTTATAAAAAGTACCTTTTATAAAAAGTACCTTTTAAAAAAGTACCATTTATAAAAATACCTTTTATAAAAAGTACCTTTTATAAAAAGTACCTTTTATAAAAAATACCACTTATAAAAAGTACCTTCCATAAAAAGTACGTACATAAAAAGTACCTTCCATAAAAAGTACACTTTTTGGTACTTTTTTATTTATTGAAATAATTAACATAGAAACTTGAAATTGGAAAAGGTTCGCCTATCGGAAAATAATTGGGTTAAAAGGAATAAAAAAGTGTACTTATTTACTTCCTGATATATAGTGGCCCCAGAAACTTAAAATTTGGAATGTAAAATCCTTTGGTGAAAAAAGAGATTGGGAAAAGTTTTTTTTGGAAATTCCGTTTCTTAACGGGGATAAAAAGTACTTTTAATATTTGCTGAAACAATGATCCTAGATAATTGAAATATGGATTTTAGGATCCTTCGGGGAAGAAAAAACATTCTGAAAGAGGTACTTTTTTTAAATTCCGTTTCTAATGGGGTACTTTTTCTGTGCCTATAACAATGACCTTAGAAGATGGAGATGGAATTGGAAATTAAATGGAGTAGAACGGGGAACAATATGGAATAGAGCAGGGAACAATATGGAATGATATTTTTAACTAAAATTTTTGGTGTTTAGCTTTTTTTTACTCCATATTTTTTTTTTTTATTGCAATTTCTTTTTTCACTGAAATATTTATTCACTCAAAATCCAAAATCCCGACATAAGGACTCGAAAATTGTCATTATATTTTTTCCCCGGAACGAACATGATAACGTACCAGCAAAGTTATTTAAATTTTATTGTTTATATTATTCAGTGAAATATTTTTTTATGGAAGACTTAAACGTCCACAAGTAAATAAAACAAAGACTACGTAGGGGAATTTTTTGAAAATCGATAGAATAATCCTGATCCTCCTATTATCCGGTATTCAATACAACCGGTAACGAAGTACCGGGATTGTAAGCTAGTAAGTTATAAAAGGGTCATTCCACTCCAAACAGGACACCTTTAGCAATTTTAGGTTTAGAAGGGGTTCAGTGAGTACCCCTTATCTTTAAAATTTTGAGATTCTGTTGGTTACCTTTTCAAAATATATCAAACTTTTTATCCATTCTAAAAATATTTTGCCCAAGATGATCGTGGGATAATGTTTCTTGCTTTTTTCGATTTTATTTAGCCTTTTTCAATCTTTAAGCATTTATTTGGAACACTAGGCCCAAGGCTGGTTTATACACTAGGGTAGCTCGTTTTTGGGCTTTTCTCTCTGATCAAATTCTAATACCCGCCAAAAGTGTCGGTCCCCTAAGGGTAACTCACGTGCAAAATATCACTCCGATCGGAGTTTATCTTCTGTCTCCACTTTGAGCCTCAAAATTAGGGTTTTTGCAAAAAAGGACTTTTTTTACAAAAAAATAAAAAAATTTAAGTTTTTTTATTAAAATAATTAAAACATTTTTTTTGTATAATATTTGATCGTAAATACTTAAATATGAAATTTAAAGATTTTACGGTATCATTATAACGTTCAAACTTGATACCAAAAAAATGGCATGATTTTGGGGGCGTTCTCAAAACACCTTTTTTCAAAATTTGAAAATTTTATTAAAAAAAAAATTTTAAATATACCATTTTTTCTGTCTGAATTCATTAAGAACATCTTGGAGAATAAAAATGTGAAATATGGCGGATATTCGTCGATCCACTTTTTGGGAATCACGGGGGGAAGTTAGCGGATTTCAAGGAAATATTGGTTTTATCAATAATTTGGATTAATAAAATCTTATAAATTTCATTTTTGGGAAAATTAACAGTTTTTTGGTGTCATTGCATTTAATTAAATAACTGTAAGTCTTTCATGAAATCTTACGGATCTAGGCTGTCTTTAACCCACATTGGCTGGGGGTCAAATATGACCCCCGCATAAAATTTGAAGTTTAGAGCTTAAATTTTGTGCTATAAACAAGTATCAAATGGCTTCTGTGCTGTTTCCAAAACAATAAGTTCGTATTAATATATTATCTTTAAAAAAAAATCATTAACCCTTCTTGATAGGGGGTCAAAAACCCATTCAGTAAAAATTATATATTTTGTTGATATCAGAAAATTCAAGCACTACGCTTAAAATTTTTGCCGCGGTCAGTTTTGACCCTAGGCCAATATGGGTTAAAGATATCTAAAATAGGTAAGATTTTAGGGCTGAATTAAAGTTATTTAATAGATTGCCACAAATTATTTTTTTTTTTAAAATATATATTTTTTATTGACTGGCTAATTTTTGATCCCCTACGAAGAAGGGTTAACGATTTTTGTAAACATAATATACTAATACGAAATAATAGTGGGGGTACAAAACAAAAAAGCCGTTTTATACTTGTTTATAGCATAAACTTTAAGCTCAAACTTCAAATTTTCTGCGGGGGTCATCTTTGACCCACAGCCAATGTGGGTTAAAGACGTCCTAGATCGGTAAAATTTCATGACAGACTTAATGTTATTTAATTGAATGCCACGAGACCAAAAAACGTTAATTTTACCAAAAATTTACTTTATAAGATTTTATTAATCCAGATTATTGATAAAACCAACATTTCCTTGAAATCCGCTAGCTTCCCCCCGCGATTCCCGAAAAGTGGCCCGACGGATATCCGCCATATTTCACATTTTTCTTCTCCAAGGTGTTTTTAATGAATTCAGAAAGAAAAAATTATATATTTTAATTTTTTTTTTAATAAAACTTTCAAATTTTGAAAAAAGGTGTTTTGAGAACGCCCCCAAAATCATGCCATTTTTTGGTATTAAGTTTGAACGGGTTAATGATACTTTAACATTTTTAAATTTCATATTTAAGTATTTACGATCAAATATTATACAAAAAAAAATTTTAATTATTTTAATAAAAAAACTTACATTTTTTTTTTTTATTTTTAAAGTCCTTTTTTGCAAAAACCCCAATTTTGAGGCTCAAAGTGGAGACAGAAGATAAACTCCGATCGGAGTGATATTTTGCACGTAGCTACCCTTAAGGGACCGACACTTTTGGCGGGTTTTAGAATTTGATCAGAGAGAAAAGCCCAAAAACGAGCCACCCCTTTTTTTTAATTTTGAGATTCTGTTGGTTACCTTTTCAAAATATATCAATCTTTTTATCCATTCTAAAAATATTTTGCCCAAGATGATCGTGGGATAATGTTTCTTGCTTTTTCGATTTTATTTAGCCTTTTCTAATCTTTAAGCATTTATTTGGAACACTAGGCCCAAGGCTAGTTTATACACCGTACTGTTTTTATTTTTTTTTTTGATTTTTGTCTGGGCCACCCGTAATTTTTTTGAAATTTGTTCATTAAGGTTTAGATCTATCGGGCCCTTGGCTTTGGGTTAGAAAAAAATATTTTACACAGACAAAACAAATTTTCAATTTTCATTTATTTTTATTATAATAAAGCTTTCGGCACGGCACACCCGAAATAAAACTGAATTTATGCTCTTTGGTTCAAATGCATGTAACTTCCAAAATTTTTGACGGATAATATTAAAACAAAACCATATTTTCTTCGTAATTAATCATACTTGAATTTTACATAAAGAAATTAAATTTAAAATTTTTTTAACTTGGTCAAATTTACAAATTATGTTGGTCGCTTTGCGGTCTTTCCTTGCACTTAACAGAATACGTTAGTAGATTTACTAATTTTTTTTTGCTAATGCTACTTAGCTAACTTTTAGCAAAATTTTAGTTGAGATTATCATGTTAGCAAAAAATTCTTGTCAGCTTCATTTAGCCATTAGCAATTTTAAACAAACTTTGAACTTATTTCTTTTGCTAAATTTGAAATTGAGTTGACAAAATTTTTACAAGATTTTTTGCTAATATTAGCAAAAATAATTTTTTTTTAAGAAATCTTAAAATGGCGATATCTCGGAAAGTAAGCCAGATAGAGCAAAATGGAGGCCATATTTGGTTCTCGGACTCTTCTTCATATGTGTGGACCCTGATGGGTCCTAACTTTGGATCCAAAAAAGTTTGCATTCCCGAAAATTTTAAAAGTCCAAAAGCATTTTTGTAGCTCTCAACACGTAAAACAAGACCGCGCAATAACCAAAAGCTCTCCGAGAAATATTTTTTAAGTTATCGAGTTTTTTATTTCTCAAAACCCCAGTGGTCCCCTAAAATCACGTATCTCAAAAACTAAGCAAGGTAGATCGAAACGGACACAAGTTTTGGATCAAAAACTAGGACGATTTTTAAGGAACCCAACTAGGACTAGGCACATCAGGGTCAGGAACTATCGGGTTCGTACCCAATGTTGTCCTCAAATGTGTATGAACTAACAATAAGTTGAAATAAAAAAACTGCTAACTTTACCAATAAAAATTGTGGGTTCAAAATCAACAATTTTTCTTGCAGGTTTACAAGCTTTTTTTGCTAACATTACAGTTTTTTTTATTTTGAGTGTGTAAATTAAAGGAAACCCCAACGATAGAATTCAGTTCTGATGGCGGAGTCGACTTCAGGAGGTAAAAATACATAGAAATCTGGATCTGGTTACTGGGTTATAACCTTTTTATATTTTTGTGGGGCTGAGTTATTAAACTTTAAGAATAGCTTGTTTTCATTTATGACATTCTTGTAGTAAGCGAGCGATACGTCCTTACCCAGGCAGAAACTGCCAACTGTTCCCAAGAAAAAGTCTCGGCCAAGCACTTTATTTTTTGTGTAGAAGGTAGTATGAATTCGAAAAAGTGCTTTGCAAGCGCTTTGCCAATGATTTTTTAATTAAATCCGTTCAAAGTAAAATTTTTTTATTGAAATTTATTCATTTTCATAACAAGTGGAATATTTTTTTATTTCCCTGCAGGATAAGTGGCCGGTCCTTGATAGTTCTCGTGATATGTCACTTAGACACAATGACCTACATATAACAAACTTGACACCTTTTGTATAAAAACACCTGTTTCTTTCGTGAGGAAGTGTCTTAAACTCCGGATACATCACATGTGAAATGTCACTGGGCCTATCCCTTTGGAACTCTACCCGATTCGGTTCAATACACCACTTTTTTTCAGGACTTTTCCAAAATTTTTCCTAAAAGCATTTTTAATAAATTTTTTATTCCAAAACGCAAAAAAAATTGCAAAAATTTTTTCCGGGAAAATATTTCATCAAAGTTTGTCCAAAATTTTTTTATCCAATAAATTTTTTATCCTAATTTAATAAATTTCTTAACCCGGGTAAAAATGAAATATATATGATCATATATGAAGATATATGGATCATATATGGATTTATATAACCATTAGGGTGGATCGAATTTGGCTTTTGGGCGAATTTCGTTCCGGCTCACCGACAGATTTGTTGGAATAGACCTAAAAACAATGTGGTTAAATTTTCATGCAGATCGGTGGTCATCTTCCGCTGCCGAAATGACGTTGAAAATCCGCGATTTCTTAAAAAATAGTATTTATTTTAAAAAATTGCCAAAATTACAAAAATCACTTTATCTTCTTTTTTATTTCAGTCAGTCCTTTCAATTCGATCATATTTTCTTAGAAAAAAATTTCAGCTTAATAGGACATTGTTAACCCCTCTAAAACGGTTGCCAAAAATGACCCATACATTTTGCCCTAAACTCAAAACCACCAAATTTAAAAAAAATTTTTTTTTTTGATTTTAAGTTGCATAATCTAAAGATTTTATTGCATTTATTTCAAGTATATATAAGTTCGTTTGACAAAAATTTTTTTTGAAAAAATACGAGATTCTTAAACAGCGCGTATAACGGTCAGTTTCCAGGACATTTTGGGAAAATGGCATTTTTTTATAAAACTCAACATTTTTAGTTAAAAACTTTTCATTTTACACTAGATTTATTATAAATTATAAAACTTAATATAGAAATGTTGGATTCTAAGAAATACTTTAACCCTAAACAGCTTTGGGCCCTAAATGACCCATGATGAACAAATGCATCTAGAAATAAACCGCTTTTGGCGGGCGACTAACGATTGGGAAGATATTTTTTTAGTTAAAAATGGGAGCGTGAGTAAAGATGGGAGCGTGAGTAATGATGGGAGCGTGAGTGAATTCGACCAACTCACGCTCACGAAAAAAAAAAAATTTCTCACGCAAGAAATTTTTGAATTTTGCATACATTTTACGCAGGGTTACATGAGTGTCACATTTTAATCTCACTCAAGCTGAATTTTGATGTGTTTAATTTTTCTGTCACCATAAAAAATCATGCAAACTCACGAAATTTTACTCACGTTTAACAGTGCAATTTTAAAAATTATGTTTTTAATGCAAATGAAACAAAAAAAGTTCAAAAAGCATTCAAATAGTATTCCCGCTTAAATGCACCCACCCTTAAAGCTTTTTCCGTACCCACCATTAACCATTTATTTATCTTTGACACAAAAAGTAATTCACATTTAAACAAGAATATTGCTGAATAAATTCAATAGAATATTTAGTTACTGCATTCTGGCATTTGAGGGGATAATGCTTTCGGGGTGGGTGCATTTAAACGGAAAATAGTATACAAACTTGTTTACATAAAATATATGGATCACTTTTTTATTTTGCATTAAAAATATAATTTGTACAAATGCACACGTGGCACAAATTTCACGAATCACTCGTAAACGTGAGTGAAATTTCGTTAGTTTGCATGATTTTTTTATGGTGACAGAAAAAAAAAAACACGTCAAAATATAGTAATGTTGAGTTTTCGTGAGCGTGATTACAGCGTGAACGAGTTTAATTTGTTTCATTTGCGTGATCCTGCGTAAAATGTATGCAAACTTAAAAAATTGCGTGAAAAATTTTGTTTTCTTCGTGAGCGTGAGTTGGTCAAATTCACTCACTCAAATTCACTAAACCGCCAAAAGTGGTTTATTTCTAGATGCATTTGTTCATCATGGGTCATTTAGGGCCCAAAGCTGTTTAGGGTTAAATAATTTCTTAAAATCCAACATTTCTATATTAAGTTTTATAATTTATAATAAATCTAGTGTAAAATGAAAAGTTTTTAACTAAAAATGTTGAGTTTTAAAAAAAAAGTGAAATTTTCCCAAAATGTCCTGGAAACAGACCTTTACACGCGCTGTTTAAGAATCTCGTTTTTTTTCAAAAAATTTTTTTGTTAAACGAACTTATATATACTTAAAATAAATGCAATAAAAACTTTAGGTTGTGCAACTTAAAATCAAAAAAAAATTTTTTTTTTAAATTTGGTGGTTTTGAGTTTAGGGCAAAATGTATGGGTCATTTTTGGCAACCGTTTTAGAGGGGTTAACAATGTCCTATTAAGCTGAAATTTTTTTCTAAGAAAATGCGATCGAATTGAAAGGACTGACTGAAATAAAAAAGAAGATTAAGTGATTTTTGTAATTTTGGAAATTTTTTAAAATAAATACTATTTTTTAAGAAATCGCGGATTTTCAACGTCATTTCGGCAGCGGAAGATGACCACCGATCTGCATGAAAATTTAACCACATTGTTTTTAGGTCTATTCCAACACATCTGTCGGTGAGCCGGAACGAAATTCGCCCAAAAGCCAAATTCGATCCACCCTAATAACCATATATTATCATATATGCCTCCATATATGTTGATATATGATCTGATCCGAAAATTGGCCCGATATGAGGTCATATCGGGCCAATTTTCGGATCAGATCATATATGAACATATATGGAGGCATATATGATAATATATGGTTATATAAATCCATATATGATCCATATATCTTCATATATGATCATATATATTTCATTTTTACCCGGGAATTCAAATAAACACCAAAAAAGTTGTGTCTTATGGACTTATACAATCTTGATGCGTCCCATGTTTTTTTGTTCTAAAAGTGCTATAATAGTACCATATTTTTTGTTTTTAAAGCGCTTTCAAAGTGCTTTAAAATAGCAACGGCATACCGTTTACCGTGGTTATCATTTTGGACGCTGGGAGAGTACTAAACTGTGATGCTTTCCCAGCACTCAAGCGACCATAATAGGTACTTTTCCAGCGCTTTCCCGTTCGTATTTTTCTGCCTGGGTAAGTTTAAATAAATATATTTTTTTTTGCTTTTTAGTTTTAACCAAATTTTTATATGGATTTATCCATAGAGTATACATAGAGGCGAAGGCGTCAAAAATTGAGTTGTCAAAGTACAACTTGTATACATGTTTTTGTTGACAAAGTACGACTTGTAAACATGTATTGTGTTTTGAATTCACATCGACAACATACGTGTGAGAAATTAGAAAAAGATAGTGATATTATTTTTTCTTTCACCTTCGCCTCTATGTTTCTCTTCCCTTTAGCGATGAATAATAGAAAATTTGATTTCTTATGATTTTTGTTAAACATATAATTTTATCATTATTAAAGCAATTTTGCGTATTCACGAAATTTTAAATTCACGAATTTGAAATTAATACGAAATGCAAGAATTTGAAATTAATACGAAATGAATTTGTCAGTTGACATATACAATAAACTAAATTTCTGCGTAATTATTTTTTTACCAAAAAATTTTTTTAAATTTTTTTGTTTTCAAAATTAATTTCTTTTACCAATATTTTTACTACAATTCCATCAACAAAAAATTTTTTTTTTTTTTTATTATGTTTTTTGCAAGTCCGAGACACCCTAACCTCAGAAATGTCTCTTTTATATATGGGGGTTTTCGTGTCAACTGACACAACTTTGGAAACCGATATCTTCCGATCGGGGTGAATTTGCACCAAAGTTAGTCCTGTTGGATAGTAGTTCAGACACAATTTTTCAACGAGATCGGTCAAGAACTCTCTGAGTTACAGGGGGTCGAAATTTGACATTTTGGCCAAAGAGATGTTTATTCTCATCCATGTAACTTCTTACCTAATGTTTTTAGCAAAATGTGTCCCAAATATTTAAGATAGCTATTTCTTCAGTCTTTCGAAAAAAAATTATCAAAAAAAAAAAAACTTTTTTGTTTTTTTTTCTTAAAAATCCAAAACTTTTTTGACTTTTTCCTCAAATTGGGCCCTTTTTTTTGATTCAAAAGAAAGCTTAGGTGATTTTCGTTATGAGCTGTGGGGTCTCTTAGTGGGATGCGAGTGGGATATCTATGAAATTTTTTTTTTTTTAACTTTGGAACACAAAAAACGGTTCTTCATTTTGCACTATTAGGCGTGGGAGAGCTAACCAGTTTTCGATTTCTATCCGCGAAACCCTATAATTTTTATAGGTTCAAAAAAGAAAATACGATCAAATTTTATAAAAATGTCATTTTGTATGGGAGCCCCCTTAGGAAGTGGAAATAGTGGTTAGGTATATTCAAGAAAATTGCACATCTCCATGGGCAGTTCTAGGGCAGTTGTGGAGATTTTGAGGATTTTTACCTCTTTACGCCCAATTTTGACCCCGATGAGGAGCCATATGGCCCCACCCCACCGCCCTCATTTTTTGGCTCGTGCTTTATTTTTCGAACCTACAAAAATTAGAGGGTATCGCAGATCGAAATTGAAACTGGTAAGCTATCCCAATCCTAATAGTACAAATTGAAGAACCGTTTTTTGTGTTCCAAAGTTAAACTTTTTTTTTCATAGATATCCTACTCGTATCCCACTAAGCGACCCCATAGCTCTTAAAGGACATGACCTAAGCTTTCTTTAGAATCAAAAAAAAAGGGCCCAATTTGAGGAAAAAGTCAAAAAAGTTTTGAATTTTTAAGAAAAAAAATCAAAAAAAAATTTTTAATAATTTTTTTTTGAAAGACTGAAGAAATAGCTATCTAAACTATTTGGGACACATTTCGCTAAAAACAATAGGTAAGAAGTTACATGGATGAGAATAAACACCTCTTTGGCCAAAATGTCAAATTTCGACCTCTAACTCAGAAAGTCCTTGACCGATCTCGTTGAAAAATTGTGTCTGAACTACTATCCAATAGGACTAACCTTGGTGCAAATTTCATCCCCATCGGAAGACATCGATTTCAAATGTTGTGTCAGTTGACACGAAACCCCCATATACTATTTCACGTTTTATGCAAATCGGTTCATAAGGGTTGACATATTTCCCTTGTTAGTCCAAAACTTTAAATCATGATAATGTTTTGCTGAAGATTTGGGTGTACATTCTAGAGATGGGCGCATGAGCAGATTAGAGCGCGATTCACGTGATTCACGCGTGATCACGCGTGAGTGTGACAGATTTCAATTTTACTCACGTGATTGTGAGTGAGTGTGAGTGGAGAAAAAAACTGCGTAAGTGAGTGTGCGTGAGTAAGATTTTTTCGTGAGTGAGTGTGCGTGAGTCGATTTTGGTTTTGTATAAATAAGTGTTTCGTGAGTTTGAGTAAACGTTAATGTGAGTGAAGCTTGCGTGAGTGCACGTGAGTGTGAGTTGTATTAAATTTACTCACGTGATTGTGAGTGAGTGTGAGTAGAAAAAATATGCTCGTGAGTAAGTGTGCGTGATTGAAAAATTCCTGTCGTGAGCGAGTGTGAGTCAAAAATCACTCACGCGCCCATCTCTAGTACATACCAAAAAATAGTTTTTTTTAGAAAAAATAATGTTATTTGTGATTCCATGCAAAACGAATTGAAATATCGGTCGAGGACCTATATACTTATACTTGATCCATTTCTAAGACAATCTAGGTCAATACATCCGTCCATCTGTCTGTTAAAAGCAAGATACAGTCAAAACCAAAAGAGATGTAAATTTGATAAATGAGTGCATTACTTAAGTGAAAAATTTTTTTTTTTTTTTAATTTTTGATGAAAAAAAAAGTTTTGATAAAAATTTTTTTTTTTTTGGTTAACAAAAGTTTTTGATGACGAAAAAAAATGTTCATAAAAAAAATTTAAGAAAAAAAATTTTTGATGAAAAATAATGTATTATGAAAAAAAAATTTGAACGAAAAAAATTTTTGACGAAAAAAATTTCATGGAAAGAAAAATTAAAAAAAAAGTTTTTGGTTGAAAAAAAATTGACGAAAAAAAATTTTTGATGAGAAAAAAAATATTGATAAAAAAAATTGATGAAAAAAATATTGATAAAAAAAAATTTGATGAAAAAAAACTTTTTCATAAATAAAAAAATTGATAAAAAAAAAATTTATGTAAAAAATGATTTGATAAAAAAATATGTGATAAAAAAAAATTTAATGAAATAATTATAAAAAAAATTAATGAAAATTTTTTTTTATAATATAGTCAAACTGACTACAATTTGACGAAAAAAAGTTTTGATGAAAAAAAAAATTGATGAAAAAAATTTGATGAAAAAATTTTTTTTGATAAATAAAAAATTTAATAAAAAAAAATTGACAAAAAAATATGTGATAAAAAAGCAAAAAATTTAATGAAATAATGATGAAAAAAAAAATAATGAAAATTTTTTTATACATAAAGTCAAACTGAGGTGTCGTCTAGCATCATTTTTAAAATAAGACACCAGCCTTAAAACATTATCATGTTAAAAAAAAAAAATTGTAAAATTATTATTTTTTTTTTTAATTTCTGCCGCTTCTAACTGCTATGGGTAAATGAGTTATGTTTGTCGTAAAACATATGAAAAACATGGTCATAAGGTTTCTAAAACAACGCTTGCAACAAATTTAAATTTTAAAGTACGCAGATATCAAGAATTTTGTAAAATAAAATGCATGCAACGCATAAATTGTATTACTGACCACAAGGCAAACCATATGAATAGTAGACAATGAATACGGATGGGGCAAACAGCTAGAAGCGTGTAACGACCTAAAGGAAAATTACATGCATACATATGTAAAATATAATGCCAGTGATTGTGTTGTTAGTAACATACTAATTAAAAAACCAAAAAAAGCTTTGCTCTTTCGGAAAAAACAATACTAAGCAAAACAATAGCCATGATGATTATGATGAACATCATCATCATCATTGTGATGATTACATTAGAGATGGTGAACGCCATCAGTTTATAATTGTACATTGTGATTTTGTAACAGCAGCCCAGTGCTTAAACAACAACGATGAACTCCCATTGTTGTTCGGTTAGTTGGTTTGGTTTTGTTGGCTGACTAGTTGTTTGTTTGGTTCGGTTCAGTTTCGTTCAGTTTATACAATGGATGTTAATGCTTTAAGGGAAAAACAAGAGCACAACGGGAATTGTATTTTCTCCCTCAGCAAAATAAAAAAATATTGTACATGCGGTGGAAGAACTGTTATTTTTTGGCGTTTGACTTATTTTTTGTGTGTGCTTAAATTGTTAAGGTCTTTTATGTTTGGGGTTTTTATAGAAAAATAAAACAAAAAACGTTGACTTGTTGTGTTTTTGGTTAAAGAAAAACACGAAAATGGTTTACAATTTGTAGAAAGAAATTGTTAGTTTTATTGTGAGACAAAAAAAAACTATTTTTTTATTCAAAATTTTACAGAAAAACTTGATTTTGTACTACACTCAACAAAAAAAAAACGTTATTGTGTTTATGAAAACTGCCATAAATATAATGAAAGTCTTCATTAAAGTTCGTCCAATGTAAGAGTTTCATAAAAACAATTAAACAGTTTCATAATTGTTTATAGATTCAATATTTGTAAGAGTTTTAATAAATCTAATGAATAAAATTTCATAAACTTTTATGAAACTCTTCATAAATATTATGAAATGTTTCATAAATATGATGAAAAATTTCATAGATTTAATTTTTTGTCTCTTAAATATGTGATCATATTAGGAAACTATTTCATAGTATTAATGAACCAATCAGTAGTATTTATGCAATGTTTCATTTATAAAGCAAAAGCATTATTTTTTTTTTAAATAAAATTTATGATATTTGCATTGGAAAAACTAAAATAAGGAATCATATTTTTAAAAATCGTTTTCAGGAGCAATATTTGTTTTGGCACAATTTCTCAATCATATTATAAACAAGTGAGAGTGTTAAATTCGGCTGTGCCGAATCTTTTATAAAAACAAAAATTTGTCAGGGGCGTTTCTTTTTTTTTTGGCGGGGGGGCGTTGATAGGTTCAGTCAGGGACGTTTAGAACACCTTCCCATCGCGATAAATATACCAAATGTTTCATTTATTTAACAAAAATACTAAAAAACATGTAAAAAAGTGTATTTTTTCAGAGGTAGGTTTAGTTCTTCAAGGGGGAACTTTTTTCCCCCTGGTCCGATTTGGCCAATTTCCGAATTTAACCTGCCTAGGAACATAAGACATATTTGTGCCAAACTTGAGGGGTCTAGCTCTTTTATTTTGGACTGTATCGTGTTAACTACAGACGTACGGACGGACAGACAGACGGACGGACGGACGGAAGGACGGACAACGCTAGGATGTCTTAGAATCGATCACTGATCAATAATATATATACTTTATGGGGTCCCTGACCGATATTTCGATGCGTTACACACGGAATGACAAAGTGAGTATACCCCCATACTGTTGTTGGAGGGTATAAAAATTATATGACACGTGTACGATTTTTATTTCCTCCACTCTAGTGATATAGGGTACATATAAGTTTGTTATTCCGTGTGTAACACATCGAAATATTGGTCTAGAACCCCATAAAGTATATGAGGCATTCCATGTAAAATCGGACACTTTGAAATTTTTTTTCTAGATTTTCCCAATTTGTTAACAGTTTATAGTACCCTTCAAAAACTCCTTCGTGATAAATTTTATGATTTTTTTGATGACCCGTTCAAACGATATCGAATTTTTAAAAATTGGTAGTTTGTTCTTTTACCAAATTTAAAAATTTTTTTTTCAAAATTTTTGTTTTTTTACGTACATTTTAAAAAAACAAATCCCAAAAAACTCTTAAAAGCGCTCTAGTATGCGATTTTTAAGTTTTAAAATTAAAATTTAATTTTTGAAAATGTTTGTACTCTTCGATTTGTTTGAAATTTTCTTGTGTAAAACTTCAATGGATTCTACAAATTTTTTGCCCAGGAGGATCGTGGGATAACGATTATTACAATTTTTTAAAATTTTTTGAAAAAATTTTATTGTAATTTTCCAATCTTAAAATCATTTCTACTGCTCGAATGGTGCGTCATTGAGGGGTCATTTGTAAGACCGAACCCCATTAATTTTTATGTCTTAAAATTTCTTTGGAACAAACTAATACCCTATCTCCAATTTCTAAGGGGCTCCGACACAAAACGACATTTTTTAAAATTTGCTCCAACCGCTCTAACTGCCCTTATAGTGCCCTTAGAGCAACAAAATTTATGGCCGACCCACAATATTTTTTTAGTTCAAAGATTTTCTCTGAACAAACCTACCCTCTTTCTCTAAGTGTTAAGGCGGCCCCCATACATTTTATTTTTTGTAAATTTGTTTTATTTAATCAGCTTTTACCGGTCTAATGGTGCGCCCGAGAGGGGTCATTACTGAGACCGACCCCCATTTATTTTTACACTCCAGCATTATTGTAAAACATACCACAGCCCTATCTCAACCGTCTAAGTAGGCTTCCATTCAAAATTACATTTTTATAAAATTTGCTCAAACTGTTATTTGTATGGGAGCCTACTTAGGGAGTGGAGATAGGGCGTAGGTATGTTTTAAAAAAATGTTGTAGGGTAAAAATAAATGGGGGTCGGTATCACTAATGACCCCTCTCGAACGCACCATTGGACCGGTAGAATCTGATTAAATAAAACAAATTTACAAAAAATAAAAAAATTGTATGGGGACCGCTTTAACAGTTAACCCTTTCACTACCGACTTTTTTTGGCTAGTAATTTCTTGACCAAAATTTGTGAAAATGTAGATCTATGCAAAGTAAAAACTTTTTGTTGATTTCGTTGGTCTACCGCGCCTTCTAGCGGAGATATATCCAACCAAACTTGAAGCTTTCACATGCAATATCTCCCGAACGAGTAAACATTTTTCCAAAATTCGAATTTTCTATTTTTCGTATCGAAAAGTTCTACAAAATCCGCTTTTAAGAAAGCTTGTACGATTATTATTCGAGTTTTGAGAACTTTTTAACGTTTATTTTGTTTTGCAATTTTTTTACTTTATTTGAAAAATTTCCAGTTTGCCACCAAATATTGCGTGTAGAGTCCACCGGAATGCAAATTTATTTTTCCGAGCACATCTATCGTAAAGATAACCCTTCAATGATCAATCTTGTCAAAACAAAACACAAAAATGTTGTACGGTTAATTTTTAATGAATTTTTAAAGATGTGTACACTGTAGTGTACAAGGGGAGTGAAAGGGTTAAAGATAGAGGGTAGGTGTGTTCAAAGAAAATGTTTGGACTAAAAAAATATTGTGGGTCGGTCATACATTTTGTTGCTCTAAGGGTGCTATTAGGGCAGTTAGAGTGGTTGGAGCAAATTTTAATAAACGTCGTTTTGTGTGGGAGCCCCCTATGATGCACGATTCGAGCAACAGAAATGATTTTAATATTGGAAAATTACAATAAATTGTCTTTAAAAAATTTTAAAAAATAGTAATAATCGTTATCCCACGATCCTCATGGTCAAAAATTTTGTAGAATCGATAGAAGTTTTACACAATAAAATTTCAAAAAAATCGAAGAGTACAAACATTTTCAAAAATGAGATTTAAATTTAAAAACTTAAAAATCGCATGCTAGAGCAGTTTTAAGAATTTTTTTTTGATTTTTTTTAAATTACGTAAAAAAAAAAAATTTTTGATATAAAAAAAAATAAATTTCGACCATTATTGAAGAAGTTATGAGTAAAAGAAATTTGAGTAAAGGAACAAACTACCAATTTTTAAAAATTCGATATCTTTTCAACGGGTCATTACAAAAATCTGAAAATTTACCACGAATGAGTTTTCGAAGGCTACTAAAAACTGTAAACAAACTGGGAAAATCTAAAAAAAAATTTCTAAGTGTCCGATTTGATATGAAATGCCCCATATATATTCATGATCCTTGATCGATTTTAAGTCGATCTAGCGATGTCTGTCCGTCTGTCTGTCCGTCTGACTGTCCCTCCGTTGAAAACACGCTAACTTCTGAAAGACTTTACTGACGCTGCTGATGTTTGGCATGTATGTTTAGTATTTACCTGGTCCAGCCAAATCGGTCCAGTGGTTCCAAAGTTATGAGCGAAAGAGTAAATTTCGGTAAGGGTGTTTTTACTAGATAAAACACACGATAACTTTCGAAAAACAATAATGAGACTGCTGAAGCTTGACATATATCTTTGCCGTTCCCAAGATCTGGTTGGTATTAAATTTCAGCTCAATCGATCAGTGGTTCAAAAAAATTTCAGATTGGTTTCATCTTAAATGCCACGTTGTAAACAAGTTTTAAAAGCATTGGTGGTAACGTAACAAAGCTTTTCAAACTTGTTTAGTTTTCAAGCAGTGCTTTTAAACTTGTTTAGTTTAAAAAGCATTGGTAATTTAAAAATACACTGGAAAAAAAATTTTACAAACAAACAAAATTTTACACTCAAAAAAAAAAAATTAGTTTTTCTTTAAGAAAATTACAATATTTTGTGTACATACGTACGTGCATTCACTCAGAAATATTTTAACAGTAAAAAAACATTACACTCGAAAAAAGTTTTACACTCAAAAAAAAAAGTTTTTTAATCAAAATAAAATATTTCACGTTAAAAATGTATTATCCTTTAAAAAAAATGCATTGTGGAGGGTATTCATAGATTCTTATGAAGTGCATTTAATAGACCTTATACATAAAACTTCAGGGTAATTCCAAAAATTTTCGCCCCACTGTTCGGAAACATGCCTTTGGACGCCACTGAGAATTTGGCTCATAGATATCCACGTTTATATGAGATATGTTGCATTTTTGGATTTTCAAAATTTGCTGTAGTTTTCAAATTATCGCGGGTCAAAGTTCGACTTTTTAAGCGAAAGTCAGAAAAATACATGACGTTTTACGTGCTCTAACTTTTTAACTAGTAATCCGATTATCACAAGTAATGGCTCATATGAAAGCTTAATTCTTCTTCTTTTAGGAAAAATTTTCAAAAGCATACGGTTTTTTTCAGAAGTGTTGCAAAAATTCAAAAAAATTTTTTTTTTGCGAATATTTAAAAAAAAAAAACTTCGATTTTTAAAAAAAAAAGTTTGGTGATAAACAATACTGTTTTGTACAACATATCCAAAATTCAGAGTGGGAACCCAATGGGACCAAAAAATATTCTGGTTTTAGTACGAAGTTCTTAAATTTTACCTTAGAAAATTAAAATTTTATGTTTCTTCAATATAAAAATTTTAATTTTCAAAGAAAATTATACTATTAAAATTTTGAAAACATTCGAAACATTAGAAATTTAAATTTTCTAAGGGAAAAATATGAGAACCTCGTACTTAAAACAGAAAATTTTTGATCCCATGGAGATCAAACTCTGAATTTTGAATATGTTATACAAAACATTGTTATTTTTCACCAGAATTTAAAAAAAAACAAGTAAGAAAATTATAGTCGGTCAAGACCGACCATATAATACCCTACACCAAGGTTTCCCGGAAAATGGGTCCCATGGATCGATTAGATCTATATGTTGTAAAACCTTTAATAAGTGAAGAAAACACTCACAAATCAAATTTGAGTGAAATAGGCTTCTATTTGTTGACAATAAACCGCTTTAACTGAATATCGGGCGAAATTTTGACAAGGGGCCTGAGTCCAAAACTGGTCCGATGATTATCAGGTTTGATAAGGTTATTTAAGTACGCGTTTAACATACACAAACAAAATTTTAATTAAATATTTTCTATTTTCATGAAATTTGAGACATTTATGTGAAAATCGGGAAGGTGGTTTGTATGGGGGCTACATGAAGAACTGGTCCGATTTCTTTGAAATTCAGAATGATGATATGTGAAGACAAAACATGTTTACCATCCAAATTTCAAAGCGATACCTTCTACATTACGGTTATTAGAGTCATTTGAGCCAAAACTAAAGAGGACCTTTGTATGGGGGCTAGGTCTAAATATGGACCGATTTTTTCCAATTTCAATAGGCTTCGTCCTTGGGCCAAGAGAGACTTAAGTTTCAAATTTCAAGTCAATTGATTAAAAATTGCGACCTGTATCGTGTTTACACCGTTTACATGGACAGACAGACAGACAGACGGACGGACAGACGGACGGACGGACGGACATCGCTAAATCGACTCAAAAAGTGATTCTGAGTCGATCGGTATACTTAAAGGTAGGTCTAGGACCAATATTTCGGGTAGTTACAAACATCAGCACAAACTCATTATACCCTGTACCACAGTGTGGTGTAGGGTATAAAAATCGAAGATGTGTTTTTTTAAATATTCGAAAAGAAAAAATGTTTTTGCATTTTTGCATCATTTCTGTAAAAAAAAACTGTGTTATTTTACAAATATTTTCTAAAAGAAGAACACCAGCTTTCACATGAGCCTAAATTTGTGAAAATCGGGTCATTGGTTAAGAAGTTACAGCTCTTTAAACGTGATGTATTTTTCTTACTTTTGCTTAAAAAGTCAATCTTTGACCCGCCATAATTCGTTAAATACACCAAATGTAAAAAAACGATATATGGTACATATATCATATTTATGAGGGCTATCTATGTGTCAAGGCTGAAATTAATATGAGACACCATTTCCAAAAATGACTAAAATTTGAGCTTAATTTTCTGGAATGGCCCTTCATTATATTTATTAATATTTCATGTATATAATGAAATTTTATGACAAAAATATTTATGGAACCATGTCATAAATATTATTATTATATTTTAACAGTAAAAAAACATTACACTCGAAAAAAGTTTTACACTAAAAAAAAAAAAAGTTTTTTACTCAAAATAAAATATTTCTAAATTGCAAATTTTTCACGTTAAAAAATGTACTACCCTTTAAAATATGCATTGTGGAGGGTATTCATAGATTCGCCTAAGTCGAATTTAACTTTTCTATTTGTTTTTTTATGAAATCATGAAATTTTATGAAGTGCATTTCATAGACCTTATACATAAAACTTCATTATATTTATTAAGATTTCATGGATACATATAATGAAATTTTATGACAAAAATATTTATGGAACCATGTCATAAATATTATGAAGCATTTTTCTCTGAGTGTATAGGAGAAAACGTACAGAATCAAAAAAGTTGTGTGTTCGGAAATTTTCTTAAAATTTAAAGGTGCATTAGGGTGGTGCTTATTCCGACAAATTGCTCAGATCAACTACTAGTACACTCAAAATAATCACTCTGTTAAATTACAGAGATACTCTGCTGAGCCAGCAGAAAATACCATAGATTTCCAACCAGCAAGATTTTTTGTTATTTTACGAAGAAAACTCTGTAAAATGATTTCGATCAAAAAAAACTGTAAATTTACAGAATTATCTGTAAAATATTGATGAAATCGAAAAAAATTTTACCAAAAAAACTCCGTAAATTAACAGAGTTTTAGTTAAATGCATTTTATGAGTTCAAAATTTTACAAAAAAAAACTCTGTAAATTTACAAAGTTTTAGTTAAATATATTTTATGACTAAAACTTCTCTGCTTCAAAAACATTAATAAAAATTAAATTCATTAATACGGTATTTACACCAACGAAAACAACTTGTTTTTGAATATTTTTTTGGTTTTTGGCAAAAACTATGTAGTTTTTCCATACAATTTAAAAACTGCGTTGCCAACCAAAACTAAACAAAAACTAGAGTTTTGGCTGTGTTCACTACTAGCTAATCATTCTGTGTGAATATTTTTTTCAGTTTTGTTTTGCTTAACTCGAATGTCAAAAATAAAATATTTGATTTTTGTGAAATTATTATTCCAATCTGTTAAAAAAGTTAATAAATATGTAATTTATTTTTTTTATTAACGTGTGGCTATTGTTATTTTGTGTTTTTTAGTGAATTTATAAAATAATTAATTTGATTTGACAAACAAAAACTCTATTTATTCGGTGTAAACGGTTTGGTTTTCAAAAATCAGTTTTGGCCAAAAACAAGTTAGTTTTTGTTTGGTCTAAACATAGTATAAAATGAAAATATTGTTAAATTTCCAGCTTTAATGCTTTCAAATTGTAAATTTACTTTTTTATTTTTGTAAAAATTACAAGTTTTTAATGAGCAACTCCAACTTTACAAAATTTTGTTTTTCGGTCACAAGAAAATACAAAGAACTTTCATAAAATCTGTATTTCGACAGATAACTTTGTCAAATATCTGTCGAATTGAGATTACAGTCATTTTACAGAGTATTTAACAGAGTTATTATTTTGAGTGTAGTGCTGAAAAGACAATACAAGCATTTAAAAAGCAATATGATGAAAATCCGTCTATATCTTCTGTTCGGGCATCGCAGGTCAAAATTGGGGTTTTCAAAAAATGGACAAAATGTAAAAAAAATAAAAAAATATTTTAAAACCAACGAATTTTTGTTGTACCGCGTTATTTCATAAGCATTCAGATAAAAATTTTGAAGTTTGTCGAATATCGAAAACTCTCCGAAACGCGAGACCCAAAAAACATAAATTTTTTGCATGCAGCCCAAAACTACTTTTCGGAATTTTAAAAATTTTATTAAACAAAATCTCAAAATATATTAGTTTACCCACTTGATTTCATAGAAGAGATTGTACAAAAAAATGTTGGGTTAAATTCCTTTATTTAGGTGGTCTGTGGAGCAATTTAAATTTAGCGGATTTTAAGAAATCCGTGCATGCGATAAACATCTGAAAAATTTTTAACTTTTCTTTTCTTTTCTTTTCTTTTCTTTTCTTTTCTTTTCTTTTCTTTTCTTTTCTTTTCTTTTCTTTTCTTTTCTTTTCTTTTCTTTTCTTTTCTTTTCTTTTCTTTTCTTTTCTTTTCTTTTCTTTTCTTTTCTTTTCTTTTCTTTTCTTTTCTTTTCTTTTCTTTTCTTTTCTTTTCTTTTCTTTTCTTTTCTTTTCTTTTCTTTTCTTTTCTTTTCTTTTCTTTTCTTTTCTTTTCTTTTCTTTTCTTTTCTTTTCTTTTCTTTTCTTTTCTTTTCTTTTCTTTTCTTTTCTTTTCTTTTCTTTTCTTTTCTTTTCTTTTATTTTATTTTGTTCTGCTTCATTCCATTTCCTTCCCAGTTCTATTTCTTAAAGTTCTCAGTAAGAAAATTTTTTTTTTTGGTTTTATAACTTTTTTAGGGACAGCGGCAAGGTTAATATTGTCCTATTGGGCTAAGAATTTACAAGTTTTTAGGCAAAAGCATCCATAATTGGCCCGACAATCTACGAAATTCGGAGAAAGTAAAATTTTGTGCTACCCTAACAAATCGTTTATTAACCGATGCGGATGATTAATATTATCTATAAAAATGTTCACCACAGGCATTGATTTCAAAAGTCACTGGGGACGAATGATTAATATTAAATTGTTAAATATTTATTATACGCACAGTTGAGTATTTGTGTGGTTAAAGTGCAATTTTGCTTGGAAGATATGTATATAAACAACGAATTTCTTTGATTTAACAGCACAACGCAAGTAAATATGATGGGGATCTGTTTAATAAACTACACTGTAAGTATAATTTTAACTTTTGAAATGACACACCAAAACGCTGAAACTTATAAAAACATATTGTTTGTATACTAGCCCAAAACATTAAATCATGATTATGTTTTGCTGGAGATTTCAGTGTATTTGCCAAAGCAAAGTTTCTTTTGGAAAAAATAATGTTATTTGCCATTCAATTCAAAACGAATTGAATTATCGGTCGTTACTTTAGTGCAAAATAGGCGTTTTTACATTTTGGAGTGTATAAATGGTTCGGCACAAAAGAGTTCAACACTCTCACTTGTTTTGTGTACATTTGTTAAACAAATGGAACATTTTTGTGCAAGCATTTTAGAATTTTAGGCAAAGTACTCAATTTTTCACTGCGAAAATTTCACTTAAACTTTAAACGCCTCAATAAAATCGTAATAAACAAGTAAGAAAATTATAGTCGGTCAAACCGACCATAAAATACCCTACACCAGAGTTTCCCGGAAAATGGGTCCCAAGTCCAAACATGGACTGATTAGATCTATATTTTGTCAAATCTTTAATAAGTGTAAAAAGCACTCACTAATCAAATTTGAGTGGAATAGGCTTCTTTTTGTTGACAATAAATCACTTCAACTGAATATCGGGCGAAATTTCCACATGGGACCTAAGTCCAAAAATGGTCCGATGATAATCAGATTTGATAAGGTTATTAAAGTACGCGTTTAACATACACAAACAGAATTTTAATTAAATATTTTCTATTTTCATGAAATTTGAGAGATTTATGTGAAAATCGGGAAGGTGGTTTGTATGGGGGCTACAATAAGAACTGGTTCGATTTCTTTAAAATTTGGAATGGTGATTTGTGTTGATAAAACATGATTACCTGCCAAATTTCGAATAGATACCTGTTAAAATGCGTCTATTAGAGTCATTTGAGCCAAAACTAAAGAGGACCTTTGTATGGGGGCTAGGTCTAAATATGGACCGATTTTTTCCAATTTCAATAGGCTTCGTCCTTGGGCCAAAAGAGGCTTAAGTTTCAAATTTCAAGTCAATTGATTAAGAATTGCGACCTGTATCGTGTTTACACCGTTTACATGGACAGACGGACGGACGGACGGACGGACGGACGGACAGACGGACGGACGGACGGACATCGCTAAATCGACTCAAAAAGTGATTCTAAGCCGATCGGTATACTTAAAAGTGGGTCTAGGACCAATATTTCGGGTAGTTACAAACATCAGCACAAACTCATTATACCCTGTACCACAGTGTGGTGTAGGGTATAAAAATGTATAAATCAACAACTTTTGACAATTTTAAGAAAGAAACTATAATAACAGAACTTAAATGTCACTTTTTCACGGCAATTTAAATTGTCTTGTACATTAAAAATTCGTGAACATTTTCTTAACAATTTCCCTATAATTTCACGCTTTGCCAAAATTTTTTTATGGAGTTTCACAGATCTTTTTCGTGAAATCGAACAAAGTAGTATGCTTTAGGTAAAAAATGCCTGCGAATTTTGTACTCTTGCCTAAAACATTAAATCATGATAATGTTTTGCGGAAGATTTGGGTGTACATGCCAAAGCAAAGTTTTTTTTAGAAAAAACAATGTTATATTACTTTACCTGCAAAACGAATTGAAATATCAGTCGAGAACCCCATTAAAAAACCAAAAGAGCTGTACATTTCGTAAGTGAGTGCAGAAAAGTGTTTTTACATTTTGGAGAGTATAAAAGATTCGGCACAAAAGAATATAACACTCTCACTTGTTTTATGTACATTTGATAAACAAATGGAAAACTTTTAAGCGAAAAGTTTAGACTTTGTGAAAAAGTAGTTTTGATAAAAAAAAATGATTATTTTTTTAAGAAAAACAAAATTATGTTAAAAAAAATTGAATGAACCCAAAATTTTTGGTGAAAAAAATTTTGATGAAAAAAGTTTTTGATGAATTTTTTTGATGAAAAGAAAAACTTTTTGATGTAAAAAAAATTGATGAAAAAAAATATGAAAAAAAAATTTTTGCTGAGAAAAAAATTTATAATTAAAAATTTGATAAAAAAATTTGATGAAAAAAATTGATAAAAAAAATATGATAAAAAAAAATTATGAAAAAAAAAATTTTATGAAAAAAAACTAGTGAAAAAAAAGATTGATGCAAAAAAAAAAAAATGATGAAAAAACAAAAAAAAATGATGAAAAAAAAAAAAATTATGAAAAAAAACTTGAAGAAAAAAAAAAAAAATTGATAAAAAAATGATGAAAAAAGAAGTTTGATGAAAAAAAATTTTATAAAAAAAAAATTTGATGCAAAAAAAAGTTTGATGAAAAAAAAAAAAATTGATGGAAAAAAAATTGACGAAACAGAAAATTTGATGAAAAAAAAAAATTTATGAAAAAAAAGAATTTATGAAAAAACAAGAGTGTTAAATTCGGCTGTGCCGAATCTTTTATACCCTCCAACATGCAAATAAATAAAAAAAAAATTCCAGGGGCGTCTTCTTTTTTTTTGGGGGGGGGGGTCAGTAGTGGTAATTGGGGGGCACAATTCCTCTCGAATAAGTGTTAAAAAAAATAATTCTTATGCTTTTTGCACTAAAGAAATACAAATTTATCATTATATAAAAAAAAAAGTATTCCAGGCCCATAAAAGGGGGGGGGGGACCGTAAAACGATTTTTTCTAATTCTGTGGGTCCAAATGCAGGACCTTGAACTTCTTGTGGCATAAAAATGTTGGATTTGTTAAACAAAAACACAAAAAATCATGTAAAAATATGGTATTTTTCAGAGGTTTGTTTAGTTCTTCATAAGACACATATGTGCCAAATTTCAGGAGTCTATCACTTTTATTTTGGACTGTATCGTGTCTTCCACAGACGGACGGACAGACGGACGGACGGACGGACAGACGGACATCGCTAGAATGTCTTAGAATCGATCACTGATCAATAATATATATAATTTATGGGGTCCTAGACCGATATTTCGATGCGTTACACACGGAATGACAAAGTGAGTATACCCCCATACTGTAGTTGGAGGGTATAACAAGTAAGAGTGTTAAATTCGGCTGTGCCGAATCTTTTATACCCTCCAACATGCAAAAAAAAATTCAGGGTCGTTATCTTTTTTTGGGGGGGAGGGGGAGGTCGTTAGTGGTTATTGGGGGGACAAATTTCCCCTCGAAATATATGTTTAAAAATTCATTCTTATGCTTTTCGCACTAAAGAAATACAAGTTTATCATTATTTTACAATTTTTTTTAATCCACGCCCACAAAAGGGGGGCGGGCCGAAAAAAACGATGTTTTCTAATCCCCTGTGTCCAAATGCAAAACTTTGAGCTTCTTGAAGCATAAAAATGTTGCATTTGTTAAACAAAAACACAAAAAATCATTTAAAAATATGGTGTTTTTTAGAGGCTGGTTTAGTTCCTCAAGGGGGAACTTTTTCCCCCTGGTCCGATTTTGCCCATCTTCGAACATAACCAGCCTATGAACATAAGACATATTTCTGCCAAACTTCAGGAGTCTAGCACTTTTATTTTGGACTGTATCGTGTCTTCCACAGACGGACGGACGGACAGACGGACATCGCTAAAATGTCTTAAAATCGATCACTGATCAATAATATATATACTTTATAGGGTCCTAGACCGATATTTCGATGCGTTACACACGGAATGACAAAGTGAGTATAGAGCTAAAACACCTCAATTCAACCGAGGAGTTGACCGCACCCCCTCAAAATTTAATGAAATTAAGTACTGATGTTTACTTTAACAAGAAAGAGATTTTGCCAATTTTTCAGGCTTCTGGTCATTCCAGTATTCGAGATATGGGGTCTTGGAAATTGGCAAAATCGTATATATTTGACAAAAGTGTTCTGCGATAAATAAAGATAACTCGAAAAGTAATTACAATACACGTCTCAGTCAGGTCGCAAATAATAGATAATAAGACAGCCTTTAAAATGGCATTCCCCAAGATTTTTTTTGAAAAAGGTCAAAGGTCATTGGTTTAAACCTTAATTTTTGGAGAGCTATATCTCAAAAAACGATATTTTTAAAATTTTGGAAAAAATATATGTGATTAAGAATCATCTATGCTACTTAAGTTTAAATTTTCAGGATAGAGACTTCATTGGAACTTTTTATATTAATAGAAACGTTGTGACAGGAAAGAAAAAGCGGTGTAATTTCCCTTAAAAAAAAAATATTTTTTTTTGTCTTTGAAATTCTGGTACCAAAGTTCATTTTTCTGAATGTTTTTGACGTGCTGAGTCCAAATATGACCTTTGAACTGGCCTATCGCTATTACTTTTCAAGATATATGCACCTAAATTTTCAAAAATAACACAGCAATAGCATTTTAGCAATTTTCACATACAAATGTGCAGATATCTCGAAAACTAATAGCGAGAGGCCAGTTCAAAGGTCATATTTGGACTCAGCACGTCAAAAAGATTCAGAAAAATAAATTTTGGTACCAGAATTTCAAAGACAAAAAAAAAAAATATTTTTTTTCTAAGGGAAATTACACCGCTTTTTCTTTCCTGTCACAACGTTTCTTTTAATATAAAAAGTTCCAATGAAGTCTCCATCCTGAAAATTTAAACTTAAGTAGTATAGATGATTCTGAATCACATATATTTTTTCCAAAATTTTAAAAATATCGTTTTTTGAGATATAGCTCTCCAAAAATTAAGGTTAAAACCAATGACCTTTGACCTTTTTCAAAAAAAATCTTGGGGAATGCCATTTTAAAGGCTGTCTTATTACCTATTATTTGCGACCTGACTGAGACGTATATTGTAATTACTTTTCGAGTTATCTTTATTTATCTCAGAACACTTTTCTCAAATATATACGATTTTGCCAATTTTCAAGACCCCATATCTCGGGAAGAAAAAGTACCAGAAGTCCAAAATTTTGGCACTATAATTTTTTTGTAAGGGCCCAACAATATTCCAAGTTTCATCAAATTCGAAAGGGGTAAGGTCAAAAATTCTACTTTTTTCGGTTGAATTGAGGTGTTTTAACTCTATACCCCCATACTGTAGTTGGAGGGTATAAAAAGAATTTTATGAAAAAAAAATTTTTGTTGAAAAATAATTATGTTACTTTTTATTCACCAGCTGGTGAAAAACGTTTTTTTACCACGAGGCGTATTATTATCCAAGTTACAAACCCAAGTTATTAAAAGTTTTGGTTTTAAGAAAATGAAAATAGTAATTCTTGTTTTCTTTTTTGTTAATTCTTAGCTTATATAGTCAAACTGAGGTGGCGTCCTGCAACTTTTTTAAAATTAGACACCAGCATAAATAAAAACATTATCATATTAAAAAAGTTTTGGTGAAAAAATGAGAAACAAATTAAAAGAAAAATTTATTGATGAAAGACTATATTTTGAAAAAAAAAAAGTTTTGATGAAAACCAATTTGGTGAAAAAAAATTTTTTGATGAGAAAAGTTTTTGATGAAGAAAAAAAAATTTTAAGAAAAAAAAAATTTTTTGAAAAAAAAAAAATTAAGAAAAAAAAATGTTTTTTGTTGAAAAATAATTATGTTACGTCTTAATCACTTCGTACGGACATAGCGCCTAGGGTTTTATCGCCCAAAACCGTAAATGTTATATCGCCTAAGCTGCAACATATAGCCCTAAATTATAGGTCTAAAAATTTTATTTCTCCCAAAACAAAATTGTCAAAAAATCCAAAATATTTTTTTTTTGGCGCAATGTCGAAATTACGACTTCCATGATTTGTTTTTTTGTAATAAAGTAGTGTTTATAAACCGGTTAACCGGTTAACCAAAAAACCGGGTTTTCCCCAAAATTTCGGTTTTTTTTGCAAACCGGTTAACCGAAATTCAAAATTTCCGGTGCACCGAAAACCGGCTTTTTCTGTCGGTCAACCGTTTTTTTCTATTCATCTAAATCGGAATATTTTTGCAAATATTAAGGGTTTACATTTATTTTTTCATGATATTTTTAAAATTTCGTTCAAAACACCTTGAAAATCCATGGGAAAGTAAGTCTTAAATATTTTTTATCTTCAAGAAACAATTTTCAAAATTGGAATTTTTTCCGAATCTGGTAAATATGTGAATTACTCACCTTCGTAAGAGTTCTTGGACACTTTCATTGAAAACTTTATAAGTGACTGTTAATCAGATACTAAAATTCCTGTTAATGGAGAAAATGTCAATAAAAGAACATCAAAATAAAATACGGTACCGCAATTTACTACGATTTTTTTTTTTTTTTTTTAACAAAACCAATAAAAATTAAATTAAGACCCAGTTTCTGTAACACGAACGTATTACATTCGTATTACAGAAACTGGGGGTAAATCTCTGGTGAATATGGGAATATAAAGAATCGTATTTAAGTATCGCTATATTTAAAGGTAAACATGTTACCTTATTGATACATTCGCTTTTTTACTAAATAAAAATTTGCTATTTTAAAGTGTTTTTTGGATTTGTCAGTTAAAAAGAAAAAAACCGGTTAACCGGTTTTTTTATTCCGGTTTAACCGAGAAAACCGGTTAACCTAAAAAACCTAAAAGCCGAAACCGGTTTTCCAAAATGTCGGTTTTTTATAAACACTATAATAAAGGTTTTCTGCGAAGCCGGCCTTCTGCCGGGCTTAGGGATTACATACTCAATGCATTAAACCCAACCTCTCAGCAAACCGATGCTATTTTTAATAGGCCTTTTTGAGGCATAACAAATTTGATTGCGTAAAGGCCTACTACCCTAGAAAACTTTACCGGCTACGCATAAAAACTTTAAAATATTGTGTTAAAAAAACAATATTGGTAGTTTTATGATTATTTTTTGGGTGCTATGACATTTTATAAATTCAACATTTTGATATTTGGGTAATATGGCATTTTTGATAATTTATATGAATTTAAAGAAAATTGTTAAAATACCCAAAAATTATAGACATATCGTCCAAAAAAATTTGCAACGACAACTTACACACATTTTTTTGGGTGAAATGACTTTTTTAAATTAGGCGATATGAACTTGGGCGCTATGTCCGTACGCCCTTATTCACAATCTGGTGAAAAACTCATTTATTCACCAGCAGGTGATGTATTATCCAAGTTGCAAACCTATTTGGTTTTAAGAAAATGAAAACAGTAATTCCTTTTTTCTTTTTTGTTAGTCGTTAGCTTATATAGTCAAACTGAGGTGGCGTCCTGTATCATTTTTTAAATAAGACACCAGCCTAAAAACACTATCATGTTTAAAGTGTCAAATCCGAGCATAGTAATTTTAATATTTTAAATTTTTAATTTAAGCATTAAAGTAATCTAACTCATTATTTGTTGATTTCTCAGTTAAACTGTACTTTTTCAGTTAAAAATTTTTCTGTGTGCTTTAAAAAAAAAATTCTTTATTTGTAAATACACACATGATAGATAATAAAAAAAGTATTTGTTCTTGGATTTCAATCGTTATACTCTAAAATTTCTTTTCAAATCCCTATAGTTAAATAATGAAACACCGTTTTTACATTAGATAACATTTTAATGCACGCAGCACACACCTTTATGAAGCCAATACTATTTTGCATAATAAAAAATAAAACAGTGTATGTTTGCTCACTCTAATATTCTAATATTATTCACATATTACACTTATAACAGATGTTTTTAAGTGTGAATCTTACAAACTGTAGCTCTACCATAGCGGCAATGACTAAATTTAACATTTTTTTTAAGATATTTCGCTATAGAATTTTTCTGAATTAAAAATTTGTACATTAGTTTTCAACACGATTTTCTGAAAAAAGGATCAAACGTCCAAAAAATTTTAATAAGAAAAAAGAAAAATCAACAAAATTTTCGCGATACCAAAAGATTAGCATCCGACTTCCTAATATAATTCTGGGTAGAAATTTGTTTATGATTTCAAGTTATAATTATCGAAATCTTTTTTTTTTAATCTGAAAAAGATACAGCCGATTTGGCACAGACTTTCTCCATATAGATTTGCTACTGTAATAACACTATAAAAGGGGGGAAAAAACAGTTATATTCATAGGGGCTAACCTGAAAGCATATCGATGTAAGGTAAGTCATAACACTAGAATTATTCAGTATTCTCATATAAAGTACTTATACATATAAGATATTTCACATTAAATTTACAGAGCGTGCAAGTTTTGTAGTCTTGCCCAAAACATTAAATCAAACTTCTCAGGGCATCAGCAAGTAAATATGTTAAGTTTCAGCAGTATACCTGTACTATTTTGAACGTGATCGCCATATTCACAGACAGGCATACGGACAGACAGACATTTTGATCATTTCTTAAGCCTGCATTAAATATACACACTCACTCAACATACATTAAAATACTCGTGCTCTTAATTATAAAAAGAGAAAAATAAAAACAAATATAAAACAACAAAAACACCTGCATATAACGGCTGCAACTTCAATATAGAGCCAACTGTTATCCAGGATCCTGGGATTCCCAAAAATTATCATCAAAACTCCAAAACACCCTCATTAATTTTTTCAATGTCCAAGCAAAGGGCTTTTATGCATCCCTGTCCGCATCATTGTTGTCGAAAATAATCCCATCCCCATTTTCTTTGTTTTCTCGCGTTGTGCAAGAGCCATTTTGTGCGTTTGTTAGCAGGGTTGCTATATGATAAAGGTATAACACTGATCATATAGCAGCCAATTTCAGCATCAAGCCTACCTTTTGGTTATTTGTACTGACGTTAGGTGTATTTTGACTTGATTTTATTTATTTCTAACGTTTAAATGACTGGCAGATTTCGAATCGACTTCTGCAATATACGCGGACTGAGAGCAAACTTTTTTTCTGTGTATGCTCACATTCGCTTCCATCGGCCGAATGTTTTCGCCTTGTGTGAGACTCAGGTGTGTGAAGATACTGATCCACAGGATTTCCACGTACCTGGGTATCACTTGCTATCCCTTTTTATTTTTCACAGGGGCCTTGCGGTGTACGTCCGCAATGATGTTGTGCATCAGTGCCTACCTCAATTGGGCATGAATGATCCCGAATTTAACTCATTATGGGTTAAATTCGGAATCAGGGCACACACATTGCATTTCGGGTTTCTTTACAGGAGTCCCAACGCTGGAAGGGTGTCTTCCTTGGATGGTCTAGACACCCTCTCCGATTCCATTTCGAGGATCCTGGAGAGTTGTCCGAGCAGTGAAATTGCCGTTGCTGGCGATTTTAATGTTCACAACTCCTCCTGGATCCTCCATTCAAACCATTCGACTCCCGTTGGCGAGTACGTTGAGTTATTCCCCGCGCATAACCACCTGTCGCAACTGGTGAACGAACCAACGCGCTTAACGGGCGTTGGAAATGAACACCGGAACACTCTCGACCTTTTTCTTACCTCACATCCTGACAAATATGAAGTAAGGACATTTGCACCTCTGGGTAATTCGGATCACTGCACCATTTCCTCGTCCTTCTCGTACTCCGAACTTCGTAACGTTTCAACACCAGCTACGAAGCGTTCTGTGTTTCTATATGAGAAGGCTCGTTGGGCTGAGCTCAATGACTTTTTCCGGTATTTCAATTGGAAACTTTGTTTTCTCGACGGTAACGTCGATGTCGCGGCGAAAATGGTGGAAAATATTATAATGCTTGGAATGAAGTCATTCATTCCATCAAAGCTGATTTCGGCTAAACCGAAGGATAAATGTTGGTTTAACCAGACTTGCAGGAACGCAGTCAGATCCAGGGAGGAAGCGTTCAGAAATTGGCGTGACGACAAAAACGCTAATAATGATCTGCTACGCAAAAGGGCGAGATCCGAGTGTGCAAGAGTACTTAGTCGCGAAAAGCTTCTATACGAACAGCGACTTCGTGCTAAAGTTCTTTCCGCTCCTAGGGGCAGAGAAAATGCTAGTTCTTCTATTCCGACTCTTTTAAAAGATGACCAAGTGTTCACTGAACCGGTTGACAAAGCTAACCTGTTGGCTGGCCTTTTTGCAAGAAATTCTTTCTTGCCGGAAAGCAATCAATCACTGCCCGAAATCGAGAGGGTATCCCATACTATGCCCAAGATATTTTTTCGAGCTCGTGCAGTTAAAAGGGTTCTTGCGGATCTTAACGTAAATAAGTCACCGGGGCCGGATGGTATACCAGCACTGGTACTTAAACAGTGCTCTTCGACGTTGGTGCGCCCACTGGCTAATCTTTTCATTTCGTCTTACCGTGCGGGAGTTTTTCCGTCTTGTTGGAAGGTTGCCAATGTGCAGCCAATCCCTAAAAAGGGTGCTGCTAATAACCCTGATAACTACCGCCCAATAGCAATATGCTCAGCGCTCTCGAAGGTGATGGAGAGCATGGTAAATTGCCATCTTGTTAGGTATCTGGAGGCTAACTCACTTTTAAACGATCGACAGTATGGTTTTCGGAGAACTCGTTCTACCGGGGATCTGTTGGCGTTCCTTTCGGAACGTTGGAGTCGATCGATCCACCATTTTGGTGAGAGTAAGGTAGTTGCTCTGGATATTTCCAAGGCGTTTGATTGTGTGTGGCACGGTGCGCTCATATCTAAGCTTAATGCCTTTGGTGTCGGTAATGACTTCTCTCGATTTGTTTCGAGTTTCCTCAGGGATCGTTCTATACGTGTTGTTATAGATGGGTTCTCATCCGATGAGTTCCAGCTCCAATCGGGGGTACCGCAAGGTTCTGTTCTTTCTCCTACCCTTTTTCTTATTTTTCTTAACGACCTTCTAAGTCAAACTTCAAATCCTATCTACTCTTTTGCAGATGACAGCAACATTTGTCATTCATTTTCCTTTGATCGTAGGCCAAGCCTTATTGTGGTTGAGGGCAAAAGGCAGATTATGAATGACACACTTAATCAAGATCTGTTGACAATCTCTAAGTGGGGTCTTGCGAATAGGGTCAAGTTTAATGCACGCAAGACCCAATGTTGTATGTTGACTCACAGAAATGTGGAACCAACAGCGTCATCTGTACATATGGGTGGTATTGGTATTGAGGAATCAGACACTCTTGATGTTCTGGGCGTGAAAATTCAGTGTGATGTCCGTTGGAATAAGCACGTTTTTCAAGTGTCGAAAGAAGCATTCAAGTATCTCGGTTTTTTAAACCGGTGTAAGAAATACTTCACCTCATCCGATCTCCTTACTATTTATACCACCTACATTCGACCGAAGATGGAATACAACTCCTATATATGGGCAGGGGCTTCAAAGTCTATTTTGGAGCTCTTGGACCGTGTGCAAAGGAGGGCGTTGATGCTTATCAATGACACTAGGGTATCCAACTCTATTGACTCATTGGAGCATCGTCGGAATGTGGGTTGTGTGACTCTTTTCTATCGATATTACCATGGAAAATCTTCTGCTGAGATAAGTGAACTTATCCCTAGAGCCCGAGTTTTTGTTCGAAACACTCGGTTATCTAGTAGATCACATCCATTTGTTGTCGATTGTCCAGTTGATCGCACAGCGCATTACAGAGAAGGTTCGTTTATCAGTCGAACTAGCCGTATGTGGAATAATCTGCCCGCAGAGGTCTTTCCAGTTTCTTTCAATGTAGATAAATTCAAGTCAAATATACACAAACACTACTCCCTCTTTCCTCCTCCTCATAACCTATTTTCCTGATATCAACACAATGCATTGCATTAGTAGGGGCATCCCCTGAGTGTTGGTTCATCGTAAAAAAAAAAAAAAAAAAATCTGGTTTACATGTGGAGGGTATCAATATATTTGGCAATGCCAAATTTAACTTTTTTACTTGTGTTATTAGTAAATGTGTTGAGGAGCCAAAATTCTTCAATTAAAACTTAAAATTAAAAATATTACAACTTTGTTGTTTTAAAAATTGTTTTTAAATTAAATTTTTTTTCTATGCCAACATTTCGATGTAAAATGTCATTTTTTCGTCATATTTAGCATTAAAAGAGGATTGCCACAGGCATATTGAAGGACAGATAAAATACCCGCTAAAATGACTTTAAATCGAAAAAGAACCACAATAAAATATACTCTAGGGGGTCCTTTTGCTACCACGTAGAGATAACCGATTTACCTACCAACTGAATGTATTGGTCGCAACTACCAACAAAATTTAAAGTGGAATTCCACATATAGTACATAAATGTAAAACTGGAGTGGAATAGAAAAACAGGAGATAAAAAAAAAACATATTCATAGTCAAATTACGCACACACCACCATGTTTTTATGTTATGATTTTTATTTTTATTACAAACAGTGGAACGTATTAAACGCATTGAATCCATTACCACCATTTTATCGGGCGAATAAAAACTACCAGCAAAAAAATATTACATAATTTTAAATTTATGGGTGCTCTGTAGACTGAAATTTTTTTCTATGGTTAAAAATCCTTCTTCAGATTTTAAACATCCTACTATACCGAAAAGTTATGAACATATTAAAAATGTCAGGATAATCGGATTAAATTTACCCGTAGATCCCGGCGATTAAAATTTTGGATTTTTTAAAATTCTTTAAAAAATTATGTCTTCCGACACCTCATATTTATTTATTTATTTCTATTTGCTAAACGAGAATATAAAAAAAAAAAAAAATCGTTCATACGGTTTTCAAGATATCGCTATTTTAAAAATTGCAAAAAATTATTTTTTTTTAATGTTTAATAATTAAAAAGAAAAATCTCAAAATTTCTTTCTCTTGATCATTTTATAGAGCTTGGGACAGTCTTTCATTTAAAATAAATTGGTGCAAAATGCGATCGTTTTAAACTGTGCCGCGCTTCGATCAAAGTTTATTATTTTCAAAAATTCCTTAAAAATTGAAACTAGATTGTTTTTTTTATTAATTTTGGCATTCTGAATATGAATATCAAAAAAATTCTTAAATCAGTAGAGTAGATTTCGATTGCCATTTGAAATTTGTCAAAAGATTTCCAAAAATGGCGGTTTTTCTACTTTCAAGAAATTAAAAAAAAATATGTTAATTATTTTTTCTACAGACCATTTTAATACAGAACATTTTAATTCGATAAAATCTTAGTATTTTTGGTCAAAATTTTTTTAAAAAGCAAAAATTTGTTCAAAGGCTTGAAATGACTGGATTTGGCTAAAATCAATTTTTAATGGAAGTTTTAACATGATAATGTTTTTAGGCTGGTGTCTAATTTTAAAAATGATGCAGGACGCTACCTTATTTTGAGTATCTACCGACTAAAAAAAAGAAAATAAGAATTAGTTTCATCTTCTTAAAACTTAAAAGTTTTGTAACTTCAATTTGTGACTTGGATAATAATTCACCTGCTGATGAATAAAAACGTTCTTTACGAGCTGGTGAATACAACATAATTATTTTTTATCAAAATTTTTTTTTTTCAATTTGTTTTTTCATAAAATTTTTTGTGTCCTCATTTTTTTTTTTTTTTTGTAACATGATAATGTTTTTAAGCTGCTGTCTAATTTTAAAAAAGTTGCAGCACGCCTAAAAATTAACGAAAAGGAAAACAAGAATTACTATTTTCATTTTCTTAAAACCAAAAATTTTAATAACTTGGGTTTGTAAATTGGATAACAATTCACCTCGTGGTGAATAAAACCGTTTTTAACCAGCTGTTGAATAAAAATGTCTGCGAAGTTTGTACTCGTGCCCAAACCATTGAATCATGATAATGTTTTGCTGTATAAGTAGGTGTTCTTTCCAAAGCAAAATTTTTCTAGGAAACATAACGCTATATTAATTTGTCATTATATGCAAAATGCATTGAAATATCGGTCGAGGACCCCATTATGTTTATATATTATTGATCTGAAAAGCTTTCTTAGACATTCTAGTGATATCAATCTATCTGTTTGTCTATGTTTGTCGATAACAAAAAGTTTTTGATGAAAAAAAGGGTTTTAATGAAAAAATTTTATTGATAAAAATAAATATTTAATGAAAAAAAAAAAAATTTAATGAAAAAAAATTTATGAAAAAAAATATTGATTAAAAAAATATTGATGAAAAAAAAATATATTGATAAAAAAAAATATTGATGAAAAAAAAATATTGATGAAAAAAAAAATATTGATGAAAAAAAAAAAAATATTGATGAAGAAAAAAAAAAATATTGATGAAAAAAAAAAAAAATATTGATGAAAAAAAAATATCCCGAGTAAAAATTTGTATATGGTGCAATATATAATGATATGTAACACAATATATATTTATACGCAATTTGATCCGAATAATGGTGGATGTTTTTGCATTAAAAAATATCAACTTGTATAAAATATAATCTGATTTCATCCGAGTTTTGACCAGACATTGCCATATATTGGTGGATCTAATTAGATCTAATTGCATAAAAACATATAAAATCCTGGTGTTTTTTGGTTTGGGTTGAGATACACCACAGGTCAACGATACATTCACCAAACATTTAATTTTCTAAAACAAAAAAATGTTTGGGTACGCTTCGAACCAGATAGGTGATATACATAACCCTAACAAGAAATGTTTAGGAACATTTTAAAAAGTTTCTTATACTTTGCCTAAAAAACTTAGAAAATTTTTGGTTAATTGTAAACATATATAGGTTTATATGGAACAGCATAAGCTATATATAATTTTATGTTAAATTATACAGAAAAAGAAATTTTGTATTGACCCTCATATAATTTTATATAATTATATCAACCGTACACCTTTTAATCCGAATCATGATTAAATTATATATAACTGCATATGATTGCATTTAAAAAATTTAGAAAATATCCCACGGGATATATAATTATATATGATATATTATGTTTGTATCAAATTATATATTGTTATATATGTTTATTTTTACTCGGGATTGGTGAAAAAAAAATATTGATACAAAAAAAAAAATATTGTTGAAAAAAAAAAAAATATTGATGAAAAAAAAAAATATTGATAAAAAAAAAATATATTGATGAAAAAAAAAAAATATTGATGAAAAAAAAATATTGATGAAAAAAAAAAAATAATGATGAAAAAAAAAAATATTGATGAAAAAAAAAAATATTGATGAAAAAAAAAAATATTGATAAAAAAAAAAAAATATTGATGAAAAAAAAAAAAATATTGATGAAAAAAAAATATTGATGAAAAAAAAATATTGATGCAAAAAAAAATATTGATGAAAAAAAAAATATTGATGAAAAAAAAATATTGATGAAAAAAAAATATTGATGAAAAAAAATATTGATGAAAAATAATTATTTTACGTTTTTTTCACCAGCTGGTGAATATTTTTGTTATTCACCACGAGGTGAATTATTATCCAAGTTACAAACCCAAGTTAGTAAAATTTTTGGTTTTAAGAAAATGAAAACAGTAATTCCAATTTTCTTTTTTGTTAGTCGTTAGCTTATATAGTCAAACTGAGGTGGCGTCCTGCAACTTTTTTAAAATTAGACCCCACACTGAAAGAATTTTGTTCATTACGGCTATGAAAACGTACATTGATTCTATGAAAAAAATCATTAGAAGTGAGCCAATGATGCCCTTCATAGAATCTATGAAACAAATTCATAGAAACCAGAAACCTATGAAAAAGTTCACAGGCTATGGAAAAAAAATTATTATTCAATTCTATTTTTATTTATTTTATTATTTCAATTTTATTTTTTTTATTTTATTTTTATTATTTCATTTATTTACTATTTTCTATTTTTAAAAATTTATATTTTTTTTTAACTTATCCCCACCGAGATTCGAACATAGAACCTCTTGTTCGTGAAGCTTAATGTCTAACCACTTAGCTAAATTATATAAACAAGTAACAACACTTAAAAGCTATTTTGAATAATATTCTGCTAACATATTAAGTTTGTGTCTTTGCTCTGTCACAATGCTCTGCCAAAAGCTGTGTGTGTGTTTGTAGAAAACAAATATTTTGTGTATTTACAAAAATGAAGCGTTATAAAACCAAGCGTTAGTTGGCGAGATTTTTCTTCTTTGGTGGCGCTGATAGCTAAGGCGTCGACAATTGCCACTTCAGCCGGTAGGTCTTGGGTTCTAGCCCCGGTCAGGGCAGCATTGAAAATTTTTTTTTTATGTTTTTTTTTATTTTTTTTTTATTTTTTTAATAAATTTATTCAACTGTTTTAATTATTGTAACATTATTTTAATTATTTAAAAAATTAAATGGCATATTGATGGCATTTTCTTCTATGAATGACATTCATTAATTCTATGAATTTTTTCTATGAATTTAATAAAATCTATGAATAAAATTCTATGAAAAATTTCAGAATACTAATGAATATTCATTCAGCCAATGAATTGTTTCATAGATTCTATGAATTTGGTTTTATGAAATTTGTTCATAGATGGAATGAACAATAATTCTTTCAGTGCAGCCTAAAAACATTATCATGTTAAAAGTAATATAATTATTTTTTAACAAAAAAAAAAAAAAAAATTTTCATAAATTTTTTTTTTCATCAATTCTTTTTTTCATGAATTTTTTTTTCATCAAATTTTTTTTTCCATCAAATTTTTTTTCATAAATTTTTTTTTATCAAACTTTTTTTTTCATCATTTTTATACCCTCCACTCTAGTGATAGAGGGTATATATAAGTTTGTCATTCTGTTTATAACACATCGAAAAATTGGTCTAGGACCCCATAAAGTATATATGGGGCATTCCATGTGAAATCGGACACTTTGAAAAACTTTTTTTTTAGATTTTTTTCAATTTGTTCACAGTTTTTAGTACCCTTCGAAAACTCCTTCGTGGTAAATTTTCAGATTTTTTTGATGACCCGTTCAAAAGATATCGAATTTTTAAAAATTGGTAGTTTGTTCCTTTACTTAAACTTCTTGTAATCACAACTTCTTCAATAATGGTCCAAATTTCAATTTTTTTTTTTCAAAATTTTTGTTTTTTTACGTACTTTCTAAAAAAAAAATCCTTAAAAGCGCTCTAGTATGCAATTTTTAAGTTTTAAAATATAAATCTCATTTTTGAAAATGTTTGTGCTCTTCGATTTTTTTGAAATTTTTTTATGTAAAACTTCTATCAATTCTACAAATTTTTTGCCCAGGAAGATCATGGGATAACGATTATTACTATTTTTAAAATTTTTTGAAAAAATTTTATTGTAATTTTTCAATCAAAATCATTTCTACTGCTCCAATGGTGCGTCATAGAGGGGTCCTTTATAAGGCCGACCCCCATTAATTTTTACGTCTTAATATTTCTTTGGAACAAACTAATACCTTTACCTTTATTTTTACCCTACAACATTTTTTCAAAACATACCTACGCCCTATTTCCACTCCCTAAGTAGGCTCCCATACAAATAACAGTTGGAGCAAATTTTATAAAAATGTAATTTTGTATGGGAGCCTACTTAGGGAGTGGAGATAGGGCGTAGGTATGTTTTGAAAAAATGTTGTAGGGTAAAAATAAATGGGGTCGGTCTCACTAATGACCCCTCTCGGACGCACCATTGGACCGGTAGAAGCTGATTAAATAAAACAAATTTACAAAAAATAAAAAAAAATTGTATGGGTACCGCCTTAACAGTTAAAGATAGAGGGTAGGTGTGTTCAGATAAAATGTTTGGACTAAAAAAATATTGTGGGTCGGTCATACATAGTGTTGCTCTAAGAGCACTATTAGGGCAGTTAGAGCGGTTGGAACAAATTTTAAAAAATGTCGTTTTGTGAGGGAGCCCCCTTAGAAATTGGAGATAGGGTATTAGTTTGTTCCAAAGAAATGTTAAGACGTAAAAATTAATGGGGTTCGGTCTTATAAAGGACCCCTCTATGACGCACCATTGGAGCAGTAGAAATGATTTTAAGATTGGAAAATTACAATAAAATTTTTTCAAAAAATTTTAAAAAATAGTAATAATCGTTATCCCACGATCTTCCTGGGAAAAAAATTTGTAGAATTGATAGAAGTTTTACAAAAAAAAAATTTCAAAAAAATCGAAGAGTACAAACATTTTCAAAAATGAGATTTAAATTTTAAAACTTAAAAATTGCATACTAGAGCGCTTTTAAGAATTTTTTGGGATTTTTTTTTAGAAAGTACGTAAAAAAACAAAAATTTTGAAAAAAAAATTTGAAATTTGGACCATTATTGAAGAAGTTATGAGTAAAAGAAGTTTGAGTAAAGGAACAAACTACCAATTTTTAAAAATTTGATATCTTTTGAACGGGTCATCAAAAAAATCTGAAAATTTACCACGAAGGAGTTTTCGAAGGGTACTAAAAACTGTAAACAAATTGGGAAAATCTTAAAAAAAAGTTTTTCAAAGTGTCCGATTTCACATGGAATGCCCTATATATTCATGATCCTTGATCGATTTTAAGTCGATCTAGCGATGTCCATCCGTCCGTTCGTCTGTCTGTCTGTCCGTTGAAAACACGCTAACTTTTGAAAGACTTTACGGAGGCTCCTGAAGTTTGACATATGAGGCATTCCACACCAAATGTCCCGCTACAGAAAAACATGTGTCCCGTAAATTTCTGAATAGGTTGTTTGGATAGCCCTATATGTAACTAAGAAAATTGCGTTTTTGGTTTTTCAAATTTTCGAAAACTGTTCTTAGGAGGCGTGGTCAAATATTGGAAAAATGGTAAAATTTGTGGCGAGTTGCCTTGATTAAATATTTATCACATTAAAACGGAATGCACCACAATGTCAAAAATTTACGTTCTTATATAGTTTTGTATGCGCTATCGATTAAATTTTTTTTTTTTTGGGAAATTTTCAGAACCCGTTCTGAAATTTTCCATTTTTTAAAAAAGTCAATTTATCAAAAATCCGGCCACTTTTTTTTTTCTTTTTTCTTTATTTTTTTAAAAGTTTAGATGTTTGTCCATCCACACAAAAAAATTCAGAAAGACGTTCATCTTTTTTTTCGAGAAAATCGCATTTGAACTTTAAATTTCAAAACAATTTTGTTATTTGCTTGTATTTCTTTGTTTTAAAGTTGCGAATGAGCAATATTAATTGCATAAATATTCGTCATACGCTCTGTTGACACAAGAAAATACAAGCAAATTACTAAATTGTTATGAAATTTAAAGTTCAAATGCGATTTTCTCGAAAAAAAAAGATGAACGTGTTTCTGATTTTTTTTGTGTGGATGGACAAACATCTAAACTTTTAAAAAAATAAATAAAAAAGAAAAAAAAAAAGTGGCCGGATTTTTAATAAATTGACTTTTTTAAAAAATGGAAAATTTCAGAACGGGTTCTGAAAATTTTCTAAAAAAAAAAATTTTAATCGATATCCCATACAAAACTATATAAGAACGTAAATTTTTGACATTGTGGTGCATTCCGTTTTAATGTGATAAATATTTAATCAAGGCAACTCGCCACAAATTTTACCATTTTTCCAATATTTGACCACGCCTCCTAAGCCCAGTTTTTGAAAAATTGGAAAACTAAAAACGCAATTTTCTAAGTTCCATATAGGGCTATCCATATCACCTATTCAGAAGTTTACGGTACACATGTTTTTTTTCGCTGGACATTTGGTGTGGAATGCCTCATATATGTTGGCCATTTACCGGGTCAGGTTGGTATTGTAATCCAGCGAAATCGGTCCAGTGGTTCAAAAGTTATGAGCAAAAGAGTAAATTTCGGCAAGGGTATTTTGCGAATTTACGAGATAAAAAACACGCTAACTTTCGAAAGAGAATAATGAGACTGCTGAAGCTTGACATATATCTTTGACGTTCCCCAGTTCGGGTTGGTTTTAAATTTCAGCTCAATTGGTCCATTAGTCCAAAAGTTATAAGCAAATCCCTGAATTTTTGTTTTTTTTTTATCTTAAATGTCTCGTGTTAACAAGTTTTAAAAGCATTGGTGGTAACTTAACAATGCTTTTAAAACTTGTTTAGTTTCAAAGCAATGTTTTTTAAACTTGTTTTGTTTTAAAAGCATTGGTAACAATAAAATTACACTTGAACAAAATTTTACACTCAAAAAAAAATTAGTTTTTTTTTTACAAAAATTACAATATTTTGTGTACATACGTACGTGCATTCACTCAAAAATATTTTTACGGTAAAAAAAAACAATACACTCGAAAAAAGTTTTACACTGAAAAAAAAAATTAATAATTTTTCTTTTTTTTAAATGACAAAAAAAAGAGTTTTTTACTCAAAATTAAATATTTTTAATTAAAATTGTTAATTTTTTCACGTTAAAAATGTACTTTCCTTTAAAAAGGCATTGTGGAGGGTATTCATAGATTCGGAAAAGTCGAATTTAACTTTTCTACTTGTTTTTTTTTTATCAAATTGTTATTTTTATCAATATATTTTTTCATCATTTTTTTTTTGCATCAATTTTTTTTTTTAGCAAACTTTTTTTCATTAAATTTTTTTTTTTCATAAATTTACTTTTTCATCAAACTTTTTTTTCATAATTTTTTTTATCAAATTTTTTTTTATAAATTTTTTTTTATAAAATTTCATCAAATTTTTTGGTTTCATCAAATTTTTTTTTCATCATTTTTTTTTTATCAAACTTTTTTTTCACCATTTTTTTAACAATTTTTTTTTTTTCTTATCAAAAATTTTTTTTTCATATTTTTTTCGTTAATTTTTTTTTTTATTATCAATTTTTTTCTCACCAAATTTTTTTTTTTTCATATTTCCGCAAAACATTATCATGATTTAATGTTTTGGGCAAGAGTACAAAATTCGCAGGCATTTTTATCAAATTTGTTCTCTTTTTCATCAAATTTTTTTTACATCAAATTTTATTTTCATAAAATTTTTATTTCATTGAATATTTTTTCATAAAAAAAAATTTTTTTCATCAATTTTTTTTTTGCCAAAAATTTTTTTTTTATTAAAAAAAAAAAATTTTATCGAAAATAAAGGAAATTTTTTTTTTCTTCAAATTTTTATTCATCAAATTTTATTTTCGTTGAATTTTTCTTTCATCAAAAAAATTTTTTTTTCATGAAATTTTTTTTTATCAAAAAATTTTAAAGCAATTGTAGTTTTTTATTAATTTTTTTTAATTAATATTTATTATTTTTTTTTTTTTTTTTCAATTTTTAAAAATCCAAAACTTTGATCGCCGGACTCCACTTGTTTCTAGTAAAATAAAAATTTTCCCGTACACTTGGGAAAATTACAAGTTGAAGAAAAAATTGTACTCTATGTATTGCATTAGAGCAAAAACATTTAACATCAACGAGTAATTTTTCGATGGTCTCCGATTTTTATAAAATTTTGTGAGTGTGTGTGGTAGTGGACACATGTATTAAAAAAAAAAAATTTTTTATTTTTTTTTGAAAAGTGTGGCAACTCTGAAACTTTGAAGTTTAGTAATTTGCGGCATAGGGACTCCACTCAAAAGGTCATAACTTTTGTTGTGTAAGAGATATTGACAAGCGTCTTTTGCATTGGATAGGTAAAACTATGGGGATTAATAAATTAATTTTAAAAAAATTTTAGAAATTTTTTTTTTATAAAAAATTTTGGAAAAAAAATTCAAAATTGTTTTTTTAAAAAATGTATTTTTAAGATTTTTCAAAATTTGTATAAAAATGGACAATAATAATGTCTAAATACCCTGAAAATTTCAGAGTGGGATTCGAAATGGTTTTTGAGATATCACAAAAAATGTAGAAGTATGTACGCATGAGAACGAGAAAAAAATGTTAAAAAAAATTAAAATTTTTTTTTTTTTTAAAAATATATTTTTTAGATTTTTATATTTTTTATTCATATAGCCAATTATGTGTTCCAAACACCCTGAAAATTTTAGAGTGAGATTATTTTTAGTTTTTGAGATTTCACAAAAATGTATAAGTAGAATTTTAGAAGAAGTGTAGAAGAAGAGAAAAACTGGTTACCTCCAATGACATATCCATGTTTATGTAATGAATATTGAAATTGGGAAGTTACCCCTTACTGATATTTTTGGTTTTTGTTGGGATGCTACAAGAAAAAGTATAGAGTTCTGTATTTATAACTTTTGAGCGCAGTTTCTTGTTTACATATTTTATATAAATATTGTTAATTACAGGTTTTTTTTTTTAATAATTTAAAATTTGTAATATTGTGAAAATAAATATCAGTAAGTGGTTACTTCCCAATTTCAATATTCATTACATAAACATGGATATGTCATTGGAGGTAACCAGTTTTTCTCTTCTTCTACACTTTTTCTAAAATTCTACTTATACATTTTTGTGAAATCTCAAAAACTAAAAATATATATATGAATATATATGAATAAAAAATATAAAAAATCTAAAAAATATATTTAAAAAAAAAAAAAAAAAAAATTTTTTAACATTTTTTTCTCGTTCTCATGCGTACATACTTCTACATTTTTTGTGATATCTCAAAAACCATTTCGAATCCCACTCTGAAATTTTCAGGGTATTTAGACATTATTATTGTCCATTTTTATACAAATTTTGAAAAATCTTAAAAATACATTTTTTTAAAAAAACAATTTTGAGTTTTTTTTTCCAAAATTTTTTATAAAAAAAAAATTTCTACAATTTTTTTAAAATTAATTTATTAATCCCCATAGTTTTACCTATCCAATGCAAAAAGACGCTTGTCAATATCTCTTACACAACAAAAGTTATGACCTTTTGAGTGGAGTCCCTATGCCGCAAATTAGTAAACTTCAAAGTTTCAGAGTTGCCACACTTTTCAAAAAAAAAATAAAAAAATATTTTTTTTAATACATGTGTCCACTACCACACACACTCACAAAATTTTATAAAAATCGGAGACCATCGAAAAATTAGTCGTTGATGTTAAATGTTTTTGCTCATTACTGTTCGTACAACTAGTCGTATGAGAAATATTAAATAATTTAATATTAATCATACGCATCAGTGTCCAACTACTGAAAAGTATATTTTTGCTTTTTCTTTACTAGGATAATAAAAAACAAGTGAGAGTGTTAAATTCGGTTATGCTGAATCTGTGATACCAACATGTTAAAACATATAAAAAATCCAGGGTCGTTTTTTTGGGGGGGGGGGCTCGGTGGGGGTGGTGAGGGATACTTTCCCTATCGCGATAAATGTTAACTAATTTATTTATTATGCTTTTTGCAATTTAGTAATACCATTTTCTCTTTATTTTAATGGTTTTTTAAAATCCATGCCCACAAAAGGGGGCGGGCAAAAAAAACTAAATGTTCCTGCTTCCTGGGTCTAAGTTCAGGAGTTTAAAACCCTTCTGACATAAAAAGATTTTATTAGTTTAACAATAATGACAAAAAAAGATGTAAAAATGACGATTTTTATGAGATTTTTTTAGTTTGTTAAGGGGGAACTTTTTTCCCCTGGCCTATGAACATTATACATATTCTGACCAATTTTCAGGGGTCTAGCTCTTTTATTTTGGACTGAATCGTGTTTTATACAGACGGACGGACGGACATTCATAGAACGACTTAGAATCGATCATAGATCAATAATATATATACTTTATGGGGACCCCGACCGATATTTTTATGCGTTACAAACGGAATGACAATGTAGGTATAACCCCATACTGTGGTTGGAGGGTATAATTACATTCGAATTTACAACTATTATGCATATTTTATATTTCAATTTTGTTTAAACTTTTCTATTTAGTTTTTCACTAGTTCATTTTCATAACTAAATATTTGTTTTCTACACAATTGCAAAGCGAAAAAAGCAGCTTTCGAAGAACATTATGAATTTGACACAAAGTTAAATTATACAAAAAAACAAGTAAAATTTTTTGATTTGGTTAATATTAAAGTCAATAGAAAAATAATATAAATTAGATACAAAAGAAAAATATCATTAATAAGAACAGATTGAAAAATAGTATTTTGCAGATTAAAATGACAAAGAGAATTTCAAACAAAAAGAAAAAAAAAAAACTAAAAAGCATTTCAATTCAATGAACCATAACATAAATTGAAAGATAAAGAAATGAACCATGGAAAATGAAATCAAAAAACGACATGAAGTATTAAATAAAAATTTAAAAAAACCAGAATGTTTTTACAATATTTAATAAATGTAATTGGAATAGAAAAAAAGCCTACGATTTTTGTACTCTTGCCCAAAACATTTAATCAAGAAAATATTTTAGTGAAGATATGGCACGCACTGTGGTCAATATTTTGAGATAGCGGCCAAAACTCCTTTTGGTTTTTGTTTTCCGATTTTAAAGTTATTAGACTCATATGAAAGTAGACAGTAGTAAACCTCGGGAGCCAAAAAATTAGAACTCTATTTCAACTATTTCACTGAGAACAGGGTGGTCCAAAATGGGCTTTTTCAGAATTTAGTAAATTTATGATATTTTTAGTTAATTTTTAAAGTTTAAATGATCATAACTTTTTTGTTTTTCAAGATTTTTGGACGAAATAAATTTTGTGTTGTAACTTAACTTATTTCCTATTACTGGTAAAAAAAATTGAAGCTCTACTGTTTTCAGAACAATTTAAATATTTTTTTTAAAAAAGGTCAAATTTATCGGAAATTTCCTACTTCATAGAGCACAACTCCTGTGAGTCAAGCTGAGTCAAAACACAAATTTACTATTTTGTAGTCCTAACTCTCCCCTACATTCCTATATACACATGTCCATGCATCGGGACTGCACTTTTTGAGCTACAGCAATTTTTCTGACCCAAGGTAAGATATTCGGTACAAATGCTCGTCATATTTTTTGAGAAGTTATTTGTATGTGAAAGTGACTATTATGCATATATTTTGATGAAATTTTGTACAAGAGTTCTTATTGACCCAAAAAAAAATTCTGTTGAAATTAGGAGAATTTGGCCCATATTTGGACCTAGTCCACATAGAAGGGTGTATCAAAATTTTGACAAAAATGACAATAGAACTCTCAAATTATGTGGTATCTGGCAATTCACTTGGAAAAGGTAAAAAATGATTTTATTGCCATCTAATATTACATAACTTAAATACATGAAAATTGCAAATAAATTTAAAACCAATGGAAATAACTGGTAAAACCAAGTACCTGTTAACTCTCAAATTATGTGGTATCTAGCAATTCGTTTGGAAAAGGTAAAAAAGATTTTATTGCCATCTAATATTACACAACTTAAATACTTGAAAATTGCAAATAAATTTAAAACCAATGGAAATAGCTGGTAAAACCAAGTACCTGTTATATTATGTTTATGTACTACACTCAAAAAAAATAAGAAACTTAAACTTTGGAAAATTTTTCTTCAAAATAGTTTATAAATTTTCCCACAATTAATTTAAAATTTACTAAAATTTTGGAAATTTTCCTAACTTTTAGGAAAATATTTTAGTTCATGGACTGTTAAATAGGCCATAATTTTCCTTAAATAGAATTCCCTAATACGTGGAAGAAATTCTTACCGCCAAAAAAATTTTCCCAAATAATTGAAAAAAAATCTTTATTTTTAAGACATATTTCCTAAAACAAAATTTAGTTCAAAAAATTCAGTTTTAGGACGTAATTTACTACCAGTTAGTTCATCATATTTATCTTCTTTAATTTGAGGAAGTTTTTTCCACAAGTTTAGTAAATTTTTCATAACTTGAAATTGTTTTGTTGATTTATTTTTTTTCATGCTTGCTTGTAGTTCACATTTCGTTTATTATTTGTAGTACATGAATACAAAAGGTTTGATCTTGTATAACAAGTAATAAATTTAATATTTACATTTTTTTCTACACATGTATGTGTTAGAAAAAACATAATATTTTAATCACAACAAAGACCTTGGCTTTGTCGTGTTTTCCCATAGTCTGGGAACAAACGTCAAGTATAAAGTTGTTGTTGAAATTTAGCTAAAAAAACTAATTAAATTTATTACTTGTCTTTAAGAAACAAACCTTTCTTTATATTTCTAATAAAATATGTACCCAATGAGAATTATGTGTGTATTCACATGCTATTCTATAAATAAACCATTAAAAAAATATAAAATTAATTAATTTTTAGGAAAAATTTCCTAATCAGAAATGTTTTTTTAACCAAAAAATGGAAAATTTTTTCCCATTTTCTTGTTCAAATTTGTCCTTCTTTTAAAGAAAAATATGGACTAAAAAGTAGGAATACATGGCAATGGAGCTAAATCATTATCAATTTTCCTTGGATTTAGTTAGTTTTCCCATTTTTTAGTTAGTTTTTTTTTCTGAGTGTAGTTTAAAGATTATAATTTGTTTCTAATTTTAGTACAAAATTTTTATTAATACATTTAAATAAAATATACACAGAAAAAAATAAAAAAAATATTTGAGTAAATTTTTAATACTATTGAGCAAAAAATTTCTCAATTTTTCACCAGTAAACAATTTAATAGTATTGAGTAAATTTTTAATAAAAATTTATTAAATATTTGAAAAAAAAATTGAGTAAATTTTTAATGGACACAATTAAACATTTACTCAAAATTTATCTATTTATTTTTTTTTTGAAGTTTAAAAAAGTTTTAAATTTTGTTACAAAAAAAAATCAAAAAACTTGTTTTTTTCAAACTTTACCAAACATATTTATGTCTCAAAAACATATGAAAATTTTTAAAGACGATTACAAACTTTCATATACATACACAAAAAACTATAAACTAAACAAGAATTCAAAAAACTATGAGAGTTTAAAAAAAAATAAAAAAAACTATTAAATCTTTATTAAATTATTTCCTTAAATTGTTTTTAAAATTTTTGAGTAAATTTTTAATTGCGTCAATTAAAAAATTACTCAATTTTTGTTTTTAAATTTAAACAAGTGATTACTCAAATTAGTTTCCTCCATATTTTTTTTCTGTGTATGTGCACTTTAAATCAATAGTAAAAGTTTACTTAAAATTTTATCGATGTTGTGTTCTGTATATAATATATCCATTGTTGGGAATTTCAGTGTTATTTTTCAGTTTAATCCTTACAAGAATTAGCTTTCTTCCAAAAAAACCAACCTTTGGCCCCTGTGAATATTGAGACTAAATAAATGTCAGGGGCCAAATGTTGGCATTTTCTGACCAAAATTAAGTTTAGGAATAATAAATAAGTATTGGTTTGTAAAATACGATTGAAGAAAATAATAAATTATAAAAAAATACCTATTTAAAATGTCAAAATATTCAACTTTTACATGGAAACTCAACAAAAAATTAAAATGCATTTTTAACTCCACATTACTTACGTTCCTATCAGTCGATTTTTACGTTTGAACACGCAATTTGAAGCTTAAAGTCCCTCCTATTGAACAAAACAAATTGCGTAAAAAAATACCAATCCGGTCAAAAGTTATAGAGTTTTGACCGCTATCTCGCGAAATTGACCACTGTGGCACGGTGAGATTTTCATGATTTAAAAAAAAACGATTTCTTCCAATTTGAAAAGCAATTCAGTTTCTAGAAGACAGATGATGAGCCCAAAAAAAGAACAAGCCGCTTTTTTTGTCAGCTAAAAGAAAATTTTTTACAAAAATTTTTGATTTTTTTTTTGTAATTTATATCTTCGTAATTTTATCTACAATATTGTTTTTACAATATGAACAACGGGAACTTATATATTTATATTTATATTGTTTTTACAAAAAGTTTTTAACATGATAATGTTTTTAGGCTGGTGTCTAATTTTAAAAAAGTTGCAGGACGCCACCTCAGTTTGACTATATAAGGGGCATTCCATGTGAAATCGGACACTTTGAAAAACTTTTTTTTTAGATTTTCCCAATTTGTTTACAGTTTTTAGTACCCTTCGAAAACTCCTTCGTGGTAAATTTTCAGATTTTTTTGATGACCCGTTCAAAAGATATCGAATTTTTAAAAATTGGTAGTTTGTTCCTTTACTCAAACTTCTTTTAATCATAACTTCTTCAATAATGGTCCAAATTTAAAATTTTTTTTTTCAAAATTTTTGTTTTTTTAAGTACATTCTAAAAAAAAATCCCAAAAAATTCTTAAAAGCGCTCTAATATGCGATTTTTAAGTTTTAAAATTTAAATCTCATTTTTGAAAATGTTTGTACTCTTCGATTTTTTTGAAATTTTTTTGTGTAAAACTTCTATCAATTCTACAAATTTTTTGCCCAGGAAGATCGTGGGATAACGGTTATTACTATTTTTTAAAATTTTTTGAAAAATTTTTATTGTAATTTTCCAATCTTAAAATCATTTCTACTGCTCCAATGGTGTGTCATGGAGTGGTCCTTTATAAGACGACCCCCATTACTTTTTACGTCTTAATATTTCTTTGGAACAAACTAATACCCTATCTCCAATTTCTAAAGGGGCTCCCACACAAAACGACATTTTTTAAAATTTGTTCCAACCGCTCTAACTGCCCTAATAGTGCCCTTAGATCAACAAATTGTATGACCGACCCACAATATTTTTTTAGTCCAAACATTTTCTCTGAACACACCTACCCTCTATCTTTAACTGTTAAGGCGGTCCCCATACAATTTTTTTTATTTTTTGTAAATTTGTTTTATTTAATCAGCTTCTACCGGTCTAATGGTGCGTCCGAGAGGGGTCATTAGTGAGACCGACCCCCATTTATTTTTACCCTACAACATTTTTTTAAAACATACCTACGCCCTATCTCCACTCCCTAAGTAGGCTCCCATACAAAATTACATTTTTATAAAATTTGCTCCAACTGTTATTTGTATGGAAGCCTACTTAGGGAGTGGAGATAGGGCCTAAGTATGTTTTGAAAAAATGTTGCAGGGTAAAAATAAATGGGGGTCGGTCTCACTAACGACCCCTCTCAGACACACCATTGGACCGGTAGAAGGTGATTAAATAAAGCAAATTTACAAAAAAAAAATAAAAAATTGTATGGGGACCGCCTTAACAGTTAAAGATAGAGGGTAGGTGTGTTCAGAGAAAATGTTTGGACTAAAAAAATATTGTGGGTCGGTCATACATTTTGTTGCTCTAAGGGCACTATTAGGGCTGTTAGAGCGGTTGGAACAAATTTTAAAAAATGTCGTTTTGTGTGGGAGCCCCCTTAGAAATTGGAGATAGGGTATTAGTTTGTTCCAAAGAAATGTTAAGACGTAAAAATGAATGCGGGTCGGTCTTATAAAGGACCCCTCTATGACGCACCATTGGAGCAGTAGAAATGATTTTAAGATTGGAAAATTACAATAAAATTTTTTCAAAAATTTTTATAAAATAGTAATAATCGTTATCCCAAGATCTTCCTGGGCAAAAAATTTGTAGAATTGATAGAAGTTTTACACAAAAAAATTTCAAAAAAATCGAAGAGTACAAACATTTTCAAAAATGAGATTTAAATTTTAAAACTTAAAAATTGCATACTAGAGCGCTTTTAAGAATTTTTTGGGATTTTTTTTTAGAAAGTACGTAAAAAAACAAAAATTTTGAAAAAAAAACATTTTAATTTTGGACCATTATTGAAGAAGTTATGATTAAAAGAAGTTTGAGTAAAGGAACAAACTACCAATTTTTAAAAATTCGATATCTTTTGAACGGGTCATCAAAAAAATCTGAAAATTTACCACGAAGGAGTTTTCAAAGGGTACTAAAAACTGTGAACAAATTGGGAAAATCTAAAAAAAAAGTTTTTCAAAGTGTCCGATTTCACATGGAATGCCCCATATATTATTGATCTATGATCGATTCTAAGTCATTCTATGAATGTCCGTCCGTCCGTCCGTCTGTATAAAACACGATTCAGTCCAAAATAAAAGAGCTAGACCCCTGAAAATTGGCAAGAATATGTCTAATGTTCATAGGCCGGTTAAGTTCGGAAATTGGAAAAGCGGGCCAGGGGGAAAAAAGTTCCCACTTAACGAACTAAAAAAACCTCTTAAAAAACGAAATTTTTACATCTTTTTTTGCCATTTTTGTTAAACAAATGAAAACTTTTTATGTCAGGAGGGGTTTAAACTCCTGCACTTAGACCCACGGGGCTGGAAAATTTAGTTTTTTCTGCCCGCCCCCTTTTGTAGGCGTGGTTTTAAAAAATCATTAAAATAATGAGAAAATGGCATTACTAAATTGCGAAAAGCATAATAAATAAATTAGTTAACATTTATCGCGATGGGGAAAGTATCCGTTTTGTCAACAATAGAAGCCTATTTCACTCAAATTTGATTTGTGAGTGTTTTATACACTTATTAAAGATCTTACAACATATATATCTAATCGGTCCATGGGACCCATGTTCCGCGAAACTCTGGTGTAGGGTATTATATGGTCGGTCTTAACCGACTATAATTTTCTTACTTGTTTATATATACATTTTTTTCATTTTTTAATATCTAAAACTTTGATTGCTGGGCGCCGCGGGTCAGCTTAATCCGATTAGCCTTAAATTTTTATAACATAATTTTTAGGTCTAATGAAATAAAAATTGGCACGAACACTTGAAGAAATCAAAAGTTGAAGAAAATTTTCACTTACATTTTCTTAGGGACAGCAACGCAGATCGGATCCAGTAAGTATCATAATAAATGATTTTGTTAACATTTATATTAAGGGGGAAATGCCAAAAAAAAATTTTTGTTTTAGTACTGCCTCGCAACTTTAAAACGCATATTTAAAAGAAATTGCAGTCCCATAACCCCAAAATAAAAACCCTCATTTAAAAATCGAATAAACAATATTGTAAATTAAATAAATATACTACAACTACTATAAATATTAACAAGTTTTTACTTTCAACACTTTTTCCCTTTAACAAAAAACGAAAATGTTTTTTTTCAATTAGAATTTCAAATAAGTTTGCCAAACACTTTTTTTGTATATTTATTTTGTACTTAGCTTGATGCTGCATATTTCTGTTTGTTTGTCTCTTTAGAATTTGGCATGGTATTCATTTCATGTCAGTTTTTTTTTTATTTAGTTAAATGTTGAAAATAGTCTAACACTTTTTTTTTTGTTATGTTGTCCATTTTCTAACAAAAAAAGGCATGTTTTCAAGTGCATACAACGACACTCAACATGTGTTTAGTTTATAAATGCACTCTAAACATTAAAGTAAATAAAAGTTTTTTTCTGCAATAAATAAATGCAAAAAACTTTTTTTTTTTTTTTAATATGTTGCATTAGAGAGGCGTTTTTTCTTTAACTTTTAGTTTTTTAAAGTGTCTGCGCAAATTTTTATTCTGCTACTCCTTAAATGTGGTAGAAACTTTAAGCAAATTCAATAAATTTAACCCGTCATCTTATTTATTAATTCTGATCTGCTCAACACGAATATGAAAAAGAATTTAAAATTTGAAAAAAGGTTTTCGAGATATCGGTATTTAAAATTTTCAATGAATGTCAGTTTTACCTACGATAGAGAAATTAAAAAAAAAAAAAACAAGTAAAAAAGTCAAATTCGGTAAGGGCGAATTACCCAGGCAGAAAAATACGAGCGGGAAAGCGCTGGCAAAGTACCTTTTATGGTCGCTAGTATGCTTGGAAAGCATCACAGTGTAGTACTCCCCCTGCGTCCAAAATGATAACCACGGTAAACGGTATACCGTTGCTATTTAAAAGCGCTTTGAAAGCGCTTTAAAAATGAAAAATACGGTACTATTATAGCACTTTTAGAACAAACAAGTTAGAGTGTTAAATTCGGCTGTGCCGAATCTTTTATACCCTTCAACACGCTTAAAATTAAAAAAAAATATCGTAGGTGCGTCCTTTTTTTGGTGGGGGGGGTCAGCGCAGATGATGGGGGACACCTGTACCCCCGCTATATATGTTTATAAATTACTAGCAGGCCCGCCCGGAACTTCGCCACCGGTAATGTTAAATACCGGATTAAAAAAGGATCAGGATTAGAGTCTCCATTTCTAAAATTCTCCCCTACAGAATTTTTATTTTACTTAATTTTTATCGTTGAAGTCTTTCATAAAAACTATTTAGGATAAACAGTAAAATTAAAACAGCCCCGTTTAGCTTGTAATCATGTTCGTTTCGGTAAATAATGTTCTTGGAAATGTTCGAGCCCTTATATCGTAATTATTAAAACAATATCATTCCCCGTTTCACTGCATTTCGTTCCCTGTTCTATTCCATTCCGTTTCCTTCTCTATTCATTTGTTCCCCATTTTATTCCATTTTGTTCTGAATTCCAATTCATTTCGTTCCGTGTAGGCTTATTAAATTTTCTTTAAAAAAAATAAAAGTACCGCAGTACAATAATACACCCCATTAAAGTCTAAATTTCCAGAAGGTACTTTTTCAGAACGATTTCTTGGGATGGAGGATCCCACATTTCAAGTTACTATGCCCAATTTTCAGGAGATAGAAAAAGCTACAAAGTTCACTACTTTGCACATATTTACCCCAGTAAAATAGGAATTTCCAAAAAGGAAATTTTTCAGCATGTTTTGAAATTGAATGAGTAAATTCGGAGATTTTAAAATTTTACGTCTTTTGACCCAAAGTGATCTTTAAAATAGGTGTGGTCAATGAAACCTACCCTAACTCACCCTGATGGAAAATTTTAAATATTGGTGAAAACATTTTTGAAATCTCATAATAAGTTTCGTATATTTAAAAATTTTACGTAGATGAGAAGTAGCTTATGTCTAACCTGAAGGACCATTCTTAATATTGGAGAAAACATTTTTTAAATAAGTAGTATCGGATATATAAAAATTTACGTTTTTTGGCCAAAAGTGGGCATAGAAGTGAGTGTGGTCGATGAGAGCTAACCCATGTCCACCCTGAAGGACCATTCTTTATATATATTGGTGATAACATTTTTTAAATCAAATGTGAAGTTAGATCATATTTAAATTTTAAGTTTTTTTTGCCAAAAGTGGGCGTAGAAATGGGCGTGGTCAATAAAACCTAGAATTTTTCCACTCTGAAGGACCAAGTATTGATAAACAAATTTTGGAAATAGGATAACATTTTATGGAGATTTTTAAATTTTAGTTTTTTTTTGCCAAAAAGTGGGCGTATAAGTGAGCGTGGTCGATGAATCCTAGCATATGTCCACCCTGGAGGAATACTCTAAATATTGGTGAAAACATTTTTGAAATCGGATGAGTTGCTTAATAGATATTTAAATTTTAAGTTTTGTTGCCAAAAGTGGGCGTAGAAATGGGCGTGGTCGATGAAATCGAGCGTATGTCCACTATGATGGACCATTCTAAGCATGTATTGGTAAAAAAAATAAATCGGTTTAGTAGTTGTTAAGGTTTTTAAATTTTACGTTTTTTGGCTAAAAGTGGGCGTAGAGGTGGGCGTGGTCGATAAAACCTAGCTTTTGTCAACCCCGGAGGAACACTCTAAATATTGCTGAAAACTTTTTTGAAATCGGATGAGTAGTTTTATAGATATTAAAATTTTAAGTTTATTCCCAAAAGTGAGCGTAGATGTGGGCGTGGTCGATGAAACCCAGCACATGTCCACCATGAAGGACCATTCCAAGTATGTATTGGTGAAAAAAATTTTGAAATCGGTTCAATAGTTTTGGAGATTTTTCAATTTTACGTTTTTTGGCAAAAAGTGGGCGTAGAAGTGGGCGTGGTCGATGAAACCTAGCCTATGTCCGTCCAGGAGGAACACTTTAAATATTGCTGAAAACTTTTTTGAAATCGGTTGAGTAGTTCCGGAGATAACTTTCTACAAACATACAAACAAACAAACATTACCTCTTTATAATATTAGTATAGATTTGTTTATGATATTTACGCTTAAATAATAAACTTTTATCGTTATTTTTAATTAATTTCTATAACCACGCCCCCAAAGGGTGGCGGCCTGAAAAAAATCGAATTTTCTAACCCCATTGGTCCAAGCGCAGGTCTATGAACATAATATGGCATACAAATGTTACATTTGTTGAGCAAAAATTAAAAAAAAACTCGTAAAAATATTGTATTTTTCAGGGGTCGTTTAGTTCTTCAAGGGGAAACTTTTTTGCCCCTGGTCCGATTTTGCCCATCTTCGAACTTAACCTTACCAGTAACATAAGAGATATTCGTACCCAATTTCAGGGGTCTAGCTCCTTTGGTTTGGACTGCATCGTTATTTCTACAGACGGACGGACGGACGGACGGACATCGCTAGAATGTTTTAGATTCTACCATGGATCAATATAATATAAACTTTGTAGGTACCCCGACCGATATTTCGATGTGTTACACACGGAATGACAAAGTGAGTATACCCCTATACTGTGGTTGGAGGGTATAAAAATGGGAAGTATCAAAATTATATAAGTCCATAAGACACAACTTTTTTTGGTGTTTATTTGAATAAAGAAATTTTTTAAACTAGAATAAAAAATTTATTGACTAATTTATTGACTAATTTTAAAAAAAATTTGGAGAAACTTTGAAATATTTTCAAGGTCCCGGAAAAAATTTGTTTGCAGTTTTCTTTACGTTTTTGAATAAAAAAATTATTAAAAATGCTTTTAGGAAAATTTTTGGAAAAGTCCGGAAAAAAGTGGTGTATTGAACCGAAATGTTTCAAAGGGATAGGCCCAGTGACATTTCACATGTGATATATCCGGAGTCTTAGACATTTCCTCACGAAAGAAACAGGTGTTTTTATATAAAAGGTGTCAAGTTTGTAATATATAGGTCCTTGTGTCTAAGTGACATATCACGAGAACTATCAAGGACCGGCCACTTATCCTGCAGAGGAATAAAAAATATTCCAATTGTTATGAAAATTAATAAATTTTTATAAAAAAATTATAATTAACGGATTTAAATAGAAAAACACTGGCAAAGCGCTTGCAAAGCACTTTTTCGAATTCATACAACCTTTTACACAAAAAATAAAGTGCTTTGCCGAGTCTTTTTCTTTGGAACGGTTGACAGTTTCTGCATGGGTAGTGATACCCTCCTCAATTTCAAAAAAATTTATTTAAAGGAAAATTATTAAAAAAAAAAAAAAATTATTTCGAAAACAATTTCCACAAAAAAAAAAAAATTGTTTAAAATAATCCGCGATTTTTTTCTTTTTTTGTCAAAAAATATGTTCGTACTTGTTTAAATACCATTTGGTTTTCAGTTATGTTCACATATGTCAACCAGCAGCCGAATTAAATCATTTTGTATTTTTAGGTTATGTTGAATGTACTAAAATTTTTGAAGTGTCCTTACATTTTCATTCATAACTTTTGAATCGCTGAACCGATATCGCTCAAATGCAATACTAAACTTGTCGGGAGAACTTCCAATAAATGTGTTTATTTTCAGTCATCTCCGTCTAATATTTTGTCCGAGATTACTATTTGCACAGACAGACAGACGGACATCGCTAGGGATCATGAATATATATACTTTATTGGGTCCCAGGCCGATATTTCGATGAGTTACAAACGGAATGACAAACTTTTATATACCCTCTATCACTAAGTGGAGGGTATAAAAATTGAAAATTTTTTTGTTACATATTTTTAAAGATCATTGTAATCCGTGGCGCCTTTCGATCAAAATTATGGCTTTTTAGAAATTTTCGATAATAATTCACCTGCTGGTGAATTAAACGTAACATATTTGTTTTCAAAAAACATTTTTTTTTTATAAATTTTTTTTTCAAATTTTTTATTTTATAAATTTTTTTTTAACCGATGTTTTTCATATTTTTTTTAATCAAACATTTTTTTCATTAATTTTTTTTGTCAAAAACTAAAAAAAAAAATTTTTTATCAAACTTTTTTAATAACATTTTTTTTAAATCAAAAAAAAAAAATTTTCCGTCAACATCTTTTTTTCATCAAAAAAATTTTTTTTTTCGTTAAATATTTTTTTTTTTTGTATTAAAATATTTTTTTAGTTTTTCTTTTTAATTTAAAAAAAAAAAAAAAATTTTTATTTACAATTTTTTTTATCAAACATTTTCTTCATTTTCTTCAAAAACTTTTTTTTATTCACCAAAAATTTTGTTTTCTTTGTTATAATTTCGGTTTTCATTAAAAAAAAATGTTTTCCATTTATTTTACCAAAACTACTTTTTCAATAACTTTAAACTTTTGGCATAAAATTGTTTCATTTATTTAAAAAATGTACAAAAACAAGTGAGAGTATAAAATTCTTTGGTTCCGAATCTTTTTTACCCTCCAAAATGTAAAAACTCTTTTTTACACTTAAGTAATACACTCATTTACCAAATTTACAGCTCTTTTGGTTTGAACTGAACCTTGTTTTCCATAGACTGATGGATGGAAGGATGTATTTAACTAGAGTGTCTTAGAAATGAATCAAAAATATATAAACTTAATGGGGCCCTCGGCCAATATTTCAATTTGTTTTGCAAGGAGTAGCAAATGAATATAGTTTTTCAAAAAAAACTTTGCTTTGGCACACTTAAAGAACTGTAAAACAATTTGTCATTAAAGTTCGTCCAATAAAACTTTTTAATGAAGTTTTTATAAAAATTATGAAAATGTTCATAAATATAATGAAATGTTTCATAAATACTATGAATATTTATGAACCATTTCATAAATATAATGAAACAGTTTCGTTGGACCAACTTTTATGATGAGTTTCAAATCTTTAGCTTATCATTATCATGATTTAATGTTTTGGGTAAGAGAAAAAAATTTCGTAGGCATTTTTAATGAAAGTTTGTCTCAATCTCTCTAAAATAGTCATTAAAAAAAGTTGTCAATTTTTTTTATGTCTTGAAAAAATCCCCATTTTTGGAAATTTTTTGAAAAATTTCTCGAAATCCGCTAGACCAATTAAAGTGTTTTGTTTGTTTTCGTACTCACCATGTCAATATTAATCAAAATTTGATGCGCTTAACTCGATATAACAAGATATTTTATTCATATAATAATTTTTCAAAAATTCAAAAATTTGAGTGAAAATTTTCCAAAAATCCAAAATTTTGATCGAAGAGAGTCACGGGTTAAAGTGATTGGATTTGGCCCAAATTATGTTTTAATGAAAGACTGTCTCAAGGAATGATATTTTGACTTTTTTTTAATTCTTGAACGTAGAAAAAAACGGCTTTTTTAAAATTTCAAATAGCTATATCTCTCAACCTCTTCCACCGATTCTAAAACTTTTTCGTAAATCGTGTTCAGCGCAATAAATTTTTATTATTATTTTTTTAATTTTGAAAAATCCAAAACTTTCAACAATATTATACCACATCATTTAAAGACCTGTTAGAATAAAAAAATGCCCGGAAATTCAAAATCTGAAGAAAAACTTTTTGCCACACAAAAAAATGTCAACCTAATGTTACATGTATATTAAGGGTGTTCTTATTTTTTTGTTTCGGATTTTTGTGTTTCACTGGGCAGAATTTTGTTCCTTTGTACTAAAAACTTAATAATAAAAAATTTGGAGTTAATCCGATAACTTTTAGTGGACGCGGAAACGACCCGAAGTTTGAATAACGGATTACAAGGGAAAAAAATGACTTTTTACTCAATTTCTCAATTTTTTCGATATTTAAAGTTAAGTTTGAATTCAAATGGTTACAGATTTGTGATGTGGAGTACATTACCTTTGTAATAAGGCAATATAAACTAAAATCGGTTAAAAATCAGCCAAGTTATTACAACTGCCCCAGGCAACTAACGTGTGGCAGACCACTTGATCAAAGGTTTCGAGTTCAATTTTTGAAATTGATTGGAATTGTCCACTATAGCAACATTTTTCTATTCTTTACTTGCCAATGTAGTAAGGTGATAAGTATTTTTCATATTGTGTTATGCTAACTTGTTTTTAATTAATGGTAAAAAGGTCTAAATTTTCCAGCCCTGTTTTCAAATCTCCAATTTTAAATTTTAATTTTTTTAGGCATATAAAATTTAAAAAATCGACCATTGGACCATAGGATTTTGTTAAGCACATATAAGGGAATAAAAATTACAAAAATTGTAGACATTCCTTTTTTCATTCGTCTAGTTTTGCGATTTTAATTCGGCGGATTTCGAGATAATAGTGATTTTGGTAACTATTTTAGCTTTTAGTTAATTTTTTTTATTTTTTTTAACAAACTTCATATGTTTTCTACCGAATTACTACAGAATAATATAGAATACTTCAATTCCTTTAATCAGGGCAAAATTGAGATATGAAAAATTGACCCAGTTAAAGGTCAAAGGTCAAATTTTAGAAGAATTTGAATTTTTAAAGATTAACAAAATAGCAACACTAGATGAAAAATTTTATAGAGCTTTTGTCCGGTATAAAATGATAAATAATGAGTGACCCTTTACATGAGTGTCTAAGGACAGCCCTTGTAAAAATGTATAAGATCTTATCTGTTCTGTTCATATATATTTATATATGATCGTATCTGATTGCATATAATTATATCTGAAATGGCCAAAATTAAGATCTAATTATGTCTCGGATTTGGTCAACATTGCCACAAAATTTACATTTAATTATATCTGATCACATATAAATATATACCATCATATGCGATCATATATTAACAGATAAAAGCAGATCTGACAAGATCTAATAGATTTTTACACGGGAGGGCATTAAAAAAATTATTGTTATGTTGATTTATTTTTAATTAAATTTTTGGCGTATAAAGAGGAATTTAATTGTTTGTAAGGAAATTTTTTATTTTGGTGTCAACACAATTAACTTTTTTGTTAATATGGCAAAAATTTAACATGAGTGTGAAGATTGAAAAAAAAATTGTTTCTAATATTGGGTCATTTCCAATTTAATTATTTTCAAATAAACATAAAATTTAATTGTGTTGACAAATTCTGTTGTTAAGAATATTAAATTTGTTGTTAACACAATTATCATTTTTATTAATAAAAAAAAAATATTTCAAATGTACCAACAATACATACAATTTAGTTTTTCTGGAAAAGTTTCTGATGTAACTTTCCATTTTTACCCGGGTACTCAATATTTCCAATATATATTACAAAAAAATATATACGAATTAAAAAAAAAAAAAAAAAACTCGTAAAGGAAATGATCAAAGTGATGACTAATGACATGTTATAAAAATTGCATTGGTGATTGAGAGGATTTTTTTTTCTGATAAAAAAAAATGTAGACATGGAAAAAATTCCAATACATATCAATAAATTCTAATAGTTTTATTTAAAGTAAAACATGTTAAATGTGATTTTCATTTCATGTGCCGGACTCTTGAGAAATCAAAAGTTAAAGATAAAATGCCAGTCAAGTGGGAAGTTTAAATTGGATCACATTTAACAATTTTTACTATAAATAAAACCATTAGAATTTATTGATATACATATGGACATTTCCATTTAACTTTTCATTTCTTTGAAATTTTGGTTTTTTGGCAAAAACTTTTTTTATTTGCATTAAAATATCTATCTACTGATAGAAATGCATAAAGGACTTCTAATGCAATTAGCTTGCAAACACATAAGGCAAAAAATATTAATTTGCGGTAGTTAGCGACAACCAAACTTCCGAAATGTGGAAAAGTCGATTGAAATTTCATAAAAATTATGTACTCTTTGGCCAATTGTACTTGCGCCGTCCAACGTATTCTTCGAAGATTTAGAATATATGGTCCCTATACTTGTTCAAAAAAGATGTATTTATGAATTTGATGTGCCATCAATAATAAAAAAGTTATTTGGTGGTAACGGTTTGAAATTAAAATTTCTTCATTTTCAATTTTTCGTCGTTTTTTTATCAGCAAATTTGCGCCGCTTCATACTTTTCAAAAGCTAATACGAAGAATGATAGCTGTCGTAATTGGCTACAGTCTAAAACCAGTCTCATGAATGTGCCCTCAATAGGAGCAGACTACTAGCTAGACAAAGGTTGAGAGACAAAACGTGAAAGTCATCAAAAATCCACTTTTTTGCGAAGCACATTCGCAATATTACTTAAAAGTGGCCAGCACATCGCGTGATCTAAATATTTTTTGATTTTTTATAATAAAATCGATATAGCGTGTTAAAATTTTGATTAGCAAAAATTTTGCAAAAATCTGACATTTCACAATTTTAAACTTTTGCTTGTATTTTCACGTAAAAAGAATTTAGATTTAAAATATACCCATCAGACGATTGCTTGTAATGCGTATTATGGATCGTTTGCAAAAATTGGGACTAAATGTAACTGTACGCTGAAAACGCGCCAATTTTGTCTCCAGATAAACCGCCAGGGCACACCCAAACCGCTAATAGAAATTAATTTCTATAAATGGCAATTGCTAGTACTTATGAAGCTTTATCCCAAAACTGAACGGCATTCAAAAATTTTGAAGATTGTGGATTTAATGCATCCCTCAAAATTTCATAATTCAGAAACTGCATCACTTTTAAAAATTCACAATTTAGCATAATGCACAAGTTTCTTAACTAATTTGGGGGTGCTAAACACGAATATGGTCTTTAATTTGGTCCATCATCTTTAGATTTCGCGTAAATTGCATAACAAGCTTCAAAATAACAACTTTTAAAAACTAACTTTTAACGGGAAAATATCTTTATAAATCCACGTTAATGGATATAATGTAACCAATTTGTGTTGGGGATAGCATGAAACATTAATTCACGTTAATTTTGTTAAATTCTAATAATAATTGTAATTTTCAGACTTTTGGTTTTCAAATAAAATTTTTAAACCACCATAACTTTCGTACCGTCACGTCAGCTGAAAGTTCTTCACGCGAACGGATTTTAACTAACTAAATGCATGTTTATACGCGTACTAAACGATTTTGATGTGCCTTCAAAAAAAATTTTAATATTTTTTAAACCTTAAAATCAAAAGTTAAATGGAAATGTTCATATATACATTTAAAGTTTTTCATATTTACATTTCTTATTACAAAAAATCATTTTACTTAACCACAATTCTACTAGACATAAAAATTATGAAGTACACTAAGAAAATTATGTCATTAACTGTTTGTAGGTTATTTTAAAACGTAATCAGTAAAGTTATTTTAAAAGAAAAATCATTAATTTTATTATGGACTTCTTATTTTCTACTGTTTCTGTAGTTTAAAAAAAATAATTTACTGTATTAAAAACGAATTTTCTGTTACATTTAATTTCGGCAGTAAAAAATTTCTTCTATTGTTTTACTGTTTTTTCAATACAAAATAACTGAATATTCACTAGTTTTTTAATGTTTTGGTTAGTCATTAAATTTACATTTAAAATTGCCTGTATTGTGTTTTTATTTTAATAGAAAAAACACTGGAATGGTTTTTAAATAAAAGTTCATTTATTTTAAGTGAATATTCACTGGAATTTACCTACATAATTTTTTGAGTGTATCAATGTGAAGCCAACTGGTTACAACCGGATTAGATTAAAACTACAATCAAATTTTTGGATCTTTGAAAATTTACAAACATAAAGAATATATGGGGCATTCCAAGCCAAATCACTCACTTTTAGACCCGACCCCTTTCGATTTATTTTATTTTTGGATATGTTTTAGTCCTTATTAAATGCAACTTGGACACCAATTTTCAGCCTATTATTCCAAGATAGTGTTGAGTAATCAATTTTTCAAAATGGCGATTTTCTCCAAAAAATTAAAAAATTTAAATTTTTAATTAATTTTGACCATTAAAAAATATAGATATTTTAAAAAAAGTTGGACAACGTTTTGTTGGTATTTAAATGTAGTTTTAGAAAAAAATATTAAAAAATTATTCGAAGTAATTATCACTTATTTTTTGACGTTTAAAAATTAAAATCGACTTTTTGAAAAAGTCCGAAACCTTAGATTTTTTTGTAAAAAACTATAAAAATTCTACTCTAAATTACGCAACTTTTAAGCAATAACTCGAGATGTGATCACAATTCTTTCTATTTTTTTTTTTTAATTTTTAAAATTGCACCTTTTATGTTTTGGCTCTGATTTATTTTATATGGAGCTCCAAAAAAAAAAAAAATTGGTAGATACTGACCCTAACTTACCCTAAATATATTCACTTGTAGGTAAATATACGTCTCACAAAAATTTAGGATGATCGGACATGTGTAAGGCGTTTAGCATGGTTCTTGAAGTTTAAAAAACGGATTACAAGGAAAAATATGACTTTTTTTCTGTTTTCGCAATTTTTTGGTATTTTAAGTTAAGTTTTAATTCAAGTAATTACAGAATTATGATGTGGAGTAAAATGCCTTTCTAATAAGGTACTAAAAACTAAAATCGGTTGAAAATCAGCCAAGTTATTACAACTTCCCCAGGCATCTAGAGTGTGCCATACAACTGGATTAAAAAATACGAGTCCCTTTTTTTAAATTTATTGAAATTTTCTACTGTAATAACATTTTTTCATTATTCATGTTTCAGTGTAATATTTTTTTGCTTTTCCAAATTTTAAAACAAAAAAAAAAGAATTTTTTTTTTTAAATAGAGATTTCAAAAGGGTGTTGAAAATGCAGGCATTTTTAGCACTAATTTAAAAAATGTTAGCAAAACACAATATGAAAAATACTTGTCATCTAATTACATTTGAACTTGAAGAATAAAAAAATGTTATTACAGTAGAAAATTTCAATGAATTTCCAAAATCGTATTATATTGCTTAATCAAGTGTTCTGCCATACGTTAGATGCCTGGGGAAGTTGTAATAACTTGGCTGATTTTCAACCGATTTCAGTCTTTGGTACCTTATTAGAGAGGCATTTTACTCCGTATTATAATTCTGTAACCATTGAATTAAAACTTAACTTAAAATACCAAAAAAATTGAGAAAACAGAAAAAAATTCATATTTTTCATTGTAATCCGTTTTCTAAACTTCAAGGCCCATGCGGAACACCTTATCCATGTCCGATCGTTCTTAATTTTTGTGAGGCGTATTTTTGCCTCGAAATGAATATATCTAGGGTAAGTTAGGGTCAGTATCTACCAATTTAGTTTTTTTGGAGCACCATATAAAATAAATCAGAGTCAAAAAATAAAAGGTGCAATTTTCCAAATTTGAAAAAAAATAGAGCGAATTGCGATCACATCTCGAGTTATGGCTTAAAAGTTGTGTAATTAAGAGTACAACTTTTAGACGTTTGTAAAAAAAAATCGAAGGTTTCGGACTTTTTCAAAAATTCGATTTTAATTTTTAAACGTTAAAAAATAAGTGATAATTACTTCGAATATTTTTTTTAATATTTTTTTCTAAAACTACATTTAAATACCAACAAAACGTTGTCCAACTTTTTTTAAGATATCTATATTTTAACATGGTCAAAATTAATTGAAAATTTTAATTTTTCCATTTTTTTGGAAAAATCGCCATTTTGAAAAATTGATTACTCAACACCATCTTGGAATAAAAGGCTGAAAATTGTTGTCCAAGTTACATTTAATAAGAACTAAAACATATCCAAAAATAAAATAAATCGAAAGGGGTCGGGTCTAAAAGTGAGTGATTTGGCCTGGAATGCCCCATATGTATGTCGTGCGATAAAAAAATAACACTGTAAGTATAATTTTAACTTTTGAAATGACACACAAAAACGCCGAAACACGTTAACTTAATTTTGGGTCGGAAAATCCAGTGGCATTCTCCATTTTGCCAGGTCAGGTTAAAATCAAGAGATATTTCGTTTTAAAGTTCTGCGTTTTCCAACAAATTTTTATTAAAAGTTCCTAGGACTATCCTTCAAAAACTCTTTTAAAATTACTTTATTTATTATTTCTTAGTCGAAACTTTACTCTTAAATTAATGGCCGATTAATTTGGGCTAGTAAAATAAAATTCTTGTCTTAAAATTTTCAATTTTTTTTTTAAATAACAATAAAAAATCGCTTGAAAATCACAAACTTAGAAACTGAATATCTCTTAATATTAACCTGATCTGTCAAATCGGAGAACGCCACTGTGTTCTACGTCCCAAGATTAAGTTTACGTTTCTCGGGGTTTTGGTGTGTCAATTTCATGTACTTACAGTGTAATTATTTGTTTTGATTTTCATCCCCTTTTTTTCAATCAAAATTTTTTTGTCCATTATATTTTTTTTTTCATCATAAAATTCCTTTTTATACATTTTTTTTTCATCAATATATATTTCTTCATCAAAATTAGTTTTCTTTATCAAAAACTATTTCTCATCAAAAAAAAATTTTGTTTCACTAACATTTTTTTTTTCATCAACTTTTTTTCATCAAAATTTTGTTTTTCATCAAAAAAATTTCTTTTTTCGATTTTTAATTTTTTTTTTTTTTTTGACCAAAACTACTTTTTCAAGTCTTAAATTCTGTCATAAAAATGTTCCATTTGTTTAACAAATGTACAAAAAAAAAATTGAACACCCAAATATTCAGCAAAACATTATCATGATTTAATGTTTTTGGGCTATAGTAAAAAATTCGCAAGCATTTTTTTAAAGAAATTTTTTTCTCTAAATAACTTCTCTAAGAAACTTAACAAACATTTTTTTCTCTAAATAAACGTTTTTTCAGTCTATTTTTTTTTTAACGTTGTTTGTTCTTAAATTAATTAGCGTAAAAGAAGATTGAAGCGTTTTGGAGGGTGATCATGGAATCGGACAAGTCGAATTTATGATTCGTAACTATTTTGTGAGCGTTAAAGATTGTGATCGTGACTAAATTTTTTACAACGGGATTATTTTTTTTTTCTTTCTTGAGCGTGCGTGCTCGTGAATTGAGTTTCTGAATAACCGATAAAATTAGTAACCGCGGTTTCGGCTATCAAAAATTGAATAACCGATCGGTTTCGGTTATTATCGGTTATCAGTAAAAATTTTATTCCGGTGGAAAAACTTTATTTTTAAATATTTTTTTTATTGCCATCTAATTCAGTTTATGCAGGGTTCGCACTTCCATTAAGTTTCTATACTGTTACTGGTATTTTGTAAAACAACATGTTTATGGTCGTAAGTGTGAACTCCACATTAAATTTCCATTTAGCTAGTCTTTTAAAAATCTGAATTGAAATAAAAGGGAAAACTTGGCACTCGATTTAAGTAACTTTTTTTTTATTTTAAAAATAAAACGAGTGCCTTACTTTCCCTTACTAAAAATTACGAGTAAAAATGTTGGCAGTTCTTTTAAATGTGAATTTAATATGAATCACGCAGTCACTTTAACATTCAAATGTTAATGTTTCACTTCGTATGTCTTAAAAAAAGTTAATAATTAAAATTTTTTTAACGAAAAATACACAAATTTTTATTTAAATGCAACAAAAAATATAAAAAAATCTATAATATTTATAAAAAGCCGATAACCGAACAAATATGGGTCGGTTTCGGGTTCAGTTTTCGGCTTGAATAACCGCGGTTTCGGTTACGATTATAACCGAAACAGAAACTCTACTCGTGAATAAAAACTCACTCATAATACCATTTCCAGTATAAACACAAGGTCCACTTTCCATTATACGTATGATAAATATTTAATTAACTTCTAAAAAATTAATCATACGCCTTCTTACAATTTAAATTGTTCCCAGCAAAACTTTGGTAATGGGTAGTGATTATATAACACATTACCAGGTAATGTATATACCTTATTTGTAGCATTATTTTAGGATGTCTTACCAAACATTTGTTCCACAACGTATTATTTTAAAGTGAAAAATAATGCATTACTAATAACTTGCTACGTAATGCATGATTATTGGAAAAAAATGTATTTCATATTTATTATTTCTAAACATTAAATCATGGATGACTTATATTTGGTTACATTATGTATTATTTCAAAGTTTGAAATATTGCATTATTTATAATTGGATGCATAATGCATTACAATAACATAAAAAATAATTATTTTATATAAAAATGCATAAGTTTCGACTAGAGATGGGCTCACGACAGGAAATTTCTAACGACACACACTCACGGGCATATTTTATCTACTTACACTCACTTACAATCACGAGAGTAAATTTAATACAAAATTACTTTTTTACTACTCGTAACACCTTATATATTATCTTCAGGTATGCTATATTATTTCATTTCTCGTAACCTATAAAATATCATATATTTTACACTTTACTCGTATTCTTCGTTATAAATTTATGACTTATTTTATACCTTACTGGTATTATTTGTGATAATGTGGATGCATTTCTTTGAGTCTCATCGCCTGTTAAAATCATCAATGCTGCAATGTATAAAATAAGAGATCCTATACCTTATTTTATACCTTATTTGGTAATCTAAGTTTTGCTGGGTTTTGTTTTAACATACAATATTTATGAAAAGTTTTCATGTTAAGATCGTTAATTTTTTTAAGTAAGTCCCAAAGGGCAGTAGTAAAAAAAAAATATTTTTAGTAATGTTCTCTTGTTATTTTTTGCTGGGATACATTATTTTAAAACTAATTATTTAGTAATTTGTTAACTCCAAACACATTTTTTGGTTTCATGTATCATGTTTATAATATACATTCTTTCAAAACAATTTCCATCATGGTTTTGTCTAACAAAATGCACAAATACACAGTGCTGCCTAAGAATAAAATAAAATGGACGCAAAATTCCTCAAAAAAAAGATATAAAAGTCACGATCATGAATTTTTCTTGTTGTTTTTTTTACCTTCCCAGCACAGTATGGAGGGGTGTATACACCCTTTGTCAAAACAACGGTCTAGGGTCCATTGCATTTTAAAATATGCTACCTATGACCGTCCGTCGGTGTGTGGAAGCAAATTGCATTCCAAAACATAAGCGCTGGACTGTCAAATGTGTCTTGTGTTCATAGCCTGGTTAATTTCGTACATGGGCAAAGTCTGACCTAGGGGAAAAATATTCTCTTGAAGAACTAAACCCATCTCAGAAAAACTATATATTTTTAAAAGTTTTTTGTTGACCAAATGAAACACTTTTTTGAGAAGAAGTTCAAAGTACTGCACTTGTACTCGGAAATCTAGAAATTGTCTTTTTAATGATACAATTTTATCATTTTTTACAATTCTTTTAATATCCATGCCCACGAAAGGCGACTGGCAGAAGAAAACGAAATTTGTTATGGTTCAAGTGCAGGACCTTGAGTTCTTTTTTTGCATAAAAATGTTTCATTTGTTCTACAAAAAATACCACAAAACCAAAAAAAAAAATCGCTTTTTTTTAGATGTAGCTTTAGTTCTATTAGGGGAAATTTTCCACCCTGAGTCGTTTTTTCGTGGCCAGCCTGTAGCAAAACATATAATAAATACTTGTTACCAAGCAATAACAAAAACAATTGGTGTTGTTATGTTGTCAAGTAAAACCACAACTTTATATGCACAATTGCACATTATTACAAAAGTAACTTTGGTTTTAATTTAAACTTTTTATACCCTACACTCTAGTGATAGAGGGTATATAAAAGTTTGTCATTCCGTTTGTAACACCTCGAAATATTGGTCTAGAACCCCATAAAGTATATATATGGGTCATTCCATGTCAAATCGGACACTTTGAAAAAAAATTGGCGACACGAAATAACTCCCACATGAAATAACTCCCACCTAAAAAATGAAATAAGTCCCAAAAAAAACTCCATACAAAGTTGGGAGCTATTTCATATGAAATAACTCACAATTTAGTGGCTCTTTTATCATTTTTGTTGGGAGTTATTGCATAATTTTTTCGGTGGGAGTTCTGTCATATGAAAGAACTCCTACTACAATATCGATGAAATAACTCCCACTATTGTTTCATTGTTGGTGGAAGTATCTTGAACGTTTTGACGTTCTAGATATTTAAAAAAAAAAATCGTTGCGATTTTGGTAACAAATTTTAGGACGAAGTGCTTTTTTAACAAATTTGTATATTTTAGAAATTTTGCTACCAAAACTGGCAAGGATTTTTAAGGTAAGCGCACACATACAAAATTGTTATAAAAAGCGAAGAACGCGAAAGTTATCCAACGTGTTTCGTTTTCGATAACATAGAAAGTTTTTCGATAATATACAAGATTGTTGAAAAAAGCACCGCAGGTGAAAATTTAAAAGATTAATTGAGAACTTGTTGTAAAAAGCGCCGCAAGCGAAAATCGCGGCGATTTTTTGTACCAAATTTTCGCCTTCGGCGCTTTTTACAATAAGTTCTGATTAAATCTTTTAAATTTTCGGTAAAATACATATTTGTCGCAATAAGCGACGCATGCGAAAATTTGGTACAAAAAATCGAGGCGATTTTTGGTACCAAATTTTCGCCTGCAGCGCTTTTTATAACAAGTTCTGATTAAATCTTTTAAATGTTCGGTAACATACAAAGTTGTCGCAATAAGCGCCGCATGCGAAAATTTGGTTTCAAAAATCGCGGCGATTGTTGATACCAAATTTTCGCATGCGGCGCTTTTTACAACAAGTTCTGATTAAATTTGGTACCAAAAATTGCCGCGATTACCAAAAATTTGATAACAAAAATCACCTATATTTTTTCCACTAAGAAGCTTTATACAAAGTGTTTGTATGTTACTGAATATTTAGTGCAAAGCATCGCCACGATGTTTGAATGTAACCGAAGCAAGTCAAATAGAACACTCAATGTATTTTTGCATGTTTTCGAAAAGCTCTGAAAAAAAAAACAAATCAGCGGTCAAGTTTCGCATTTGGCAGTTATTATTACTTGTTTGTATTGTACCGAAAGTGAGATCAGGATCCTCGTGCTCGACTTAACTGATATATTTCCCCTTATTGTTTGTTTAATTTTTGTTGAGACTTCTAAATTTTTTTATTGGGACTTCTTTCATTATTAATGGGAGTTTTTTCATTGGCACTTATTTCATTTTGTAGGTGGAAGTTATTTCATTGTGGTTGGGACTTATTTCATTTTTTTCTCCATTGGGACATATTTCATTTTTGGTGGGATTTATTTCATTGGGAGTTATTTCGTTAGAGTTATTTCATGTGGGAATTATTTCGTGTCGCCAAAAATCTTTTTTAGATTTTTTAAATTTGTTTACTTTTAAAAAACTCCTTCGAAAACTCCTTCTTAACATTTCTTTGGAACAAACTAATACCCTATCTCCAATTTCTAAGGGGGCTACCACACAAAACGACATTTTTTAAAATTTGTTCCAACCGCTCTAACTGCCATAATAGTGCCCTTAGAGTAACAAAATGTATGACCGACCTACAATATTTTTTAATTCCAAACATGGGGCGGTCCCATACAATTTTTTTTATTTTTGGTAATTTTTTTTTTAATCAGCTTCTACCGGTCCAATGGTCCGAGAGGGGTCATTAGTGAGACCCACCCCCATTTATTTTTACCCAACAACATTTTTTTAAAACATACCTACGCCCTATCTCCACTCCCGAAGTAGGCTCCCATACAAATAACACTTGGAGTAAATTTTATAAAAATGTAAGTTTGAATGGAAGCCTACTTAGGGAGTGGAGATACGGCGTAGGTACCCAGTTGGAAAATGTGCCACTGAGGAAATTTCCACAGTGATTCCTTGAGGAAATGTCTTCAGATTCTGACAAATCATAGGTAATCCTTGATGACATGTCCTAACATTGTCAGCACTGGATCTTTGATGTAAGAGTGTGGACAAATCCTCTAAGACGTCTAAAAGGAAATTTCTTTAGAATAGCAGTATATTAAATATGAATTTTAAATCTGAGCAACTCTTCAATTTCCAAGAAAAGGATGGCAATATTATCGATTTATTTAAAATAAAATCAAAATCTAACAAGTAGAATAAAAGTAATAAACAGACAAACAATTTTCAAAATAAAGTTTGGAACAAGTAGTTAGGTGTGGAACTAATAAACAGAAGGTTCCAGGTTCAAATCCAGTTGGGACTAAAAAAAGCGAAAAGTTTTTTCTAAATATGAGAAAGATAATTTATAACGGAAACTGGATAAAAGTAAAAACTAAAGTAAATACGAAAATTTTTTGTATTTTCGCATGACCTAAATCAGACATATCCCCAAAGAAGTCTTAGGTGACATGTCCCCAGAAGGTCAGCCCTGACCACTGCTGACTTTGAGTGATGACATTTTGAAAATTTGTATGAAACTGTCCTCAACCCAGTACATAGAGATGTCTTGTGGATGTCAGCAGTGACTCTGACATGTCACCGCTCCGTCACTGAGGATGGCTCGAGGACGTTGCCAACTGGGTATCTTTTAAAAAAAAAATGTTGTTGGGTAAAAATAAATGGGGGTCGGTCTCACTAATGACCCCTCCCGGACGCACCATTTGACGGTAGAAGCTGATTAAATAAATCAAATTTACAAAAAATAAAAAAAATTATATGGGGACCGCCATAACAATTAGAGATAGAGGGTAGGTGTGTTCAGAGAAAATGTTTGGACTTAAAAAATATTGTGCGTCGGTCATACATTTTGTTGCTCTAAGGGCACTATTAGGGCAGTTAGAGCGGTTGGAACAAATTTGAAAAAATTTCGTTTTGTGTGGGAGCCCCCTTAGAAATTAGAGATAGGGTATTAGTTTGTCCCAAAAAAATGTCAAGATGTGAAAATAATGGGGGTCGGTCTTATAAATGACCCCTCTATGACGCACCATTGAAGCAGTAGAAATGATTTTAAGATTGGAAAATTACAATAAAATTTTTTAAAAAAAATTTTAGAAAATAGTAATAATCGTTATTCCACGATAATCCTAGGCTAAAAATTGTAGAAGCGATAGAAGTTTTACACAAAAAAATTTCAAAAAAGTCGAAGAGCACAAACATTTTCATAAATGAGATTTAAATTTTAAAACTTAAAAATCGCATACTAGAGAGCTTTTAAGAATGTTTTGGGATGTTTTTTTTTGAAAGTACGTAAAAAAACAAAAATTTTTAAAAAAAAATTTAAATTTGGACCATTATTGACGAAGTTATGAGTAAAAGAAGTTTGAGTAAAGAAACAAACTAGCAATTTTTAAAAATTCGCTACCTTTTGAACGTGTCATCAAAAAAATCTGAAAATTTACCACGATGGAGTTTTCGAAGGGTACTAAAAACTGTAAACAAATTGGGAAAATCTAAAAAAAAAAAAATTCAAAGTGTCCAATTCGACATGGAATGCACCATAAAAATTGGGAAAATCTAAAAAAAAAAAAAATTTCAAAGTGTCCAATTCGACATGGAATGCCCTATATATTCATGATCCTCGATCGATTTTAAAACGATCTAGCGGTGTCCGTCCGTCTGCCTGTCCGTCTGTCTGTCTGTTGAAAACACGCTAACTTTTAAAAGACTTCACAGAGTCTCCTGAAGTTTGGCACATATACTTGGAATTTATCTGGTTAGGTTAGTATTGCAATCCAGCGATATCGGTCCAGTGGTTAAAAAGTACTGAGCAAAAGACTGATTTTCGGCAAGGGTTTTTCGTGAATTTACGAGAAAAAAACACTAACTTTCGAAAGGCAATTCCGAGAATGCTGAAGCTTGGAGATATATTTGTTCAAAATTTATTTATTAGCAAAACCGTGAATTTCAGATTAGTTTCACCTTAAATTTCCGTATTGAAATCCCGTTAAACAGGTTTTAAAAACATAGTTATGTCACAAAAATATTATACAACGTGTTTTTGTCACTCAAAAATATTTTACACTAAAAAAAAAAAACAAAATACACTCGAAAAAAATTTTACACTCACAAAAAAATTTAGTAAATTATTTTTTTTTTTTTTCTTCAAAAATACTTTAAAAAAAGTTTTTCTATACAAAATAAAAAATTGCTCATCAAAAATGTTAGTTTTTTCACTTTAGAAAATTTACTATCACTTTAAAAGGGCATTATAGAGGGTATTTATAGATTCGGCCAAGTCGAAACTAACTTTTCCACTTGTTTGTTTTTGTAGTTGTAGGTTATTAAAACATTAATCCATGTTGTAACAATAACCAAAAAAAAAAAAAAATAAATGGATAAATATATATGTGGTGTTAATAAACAAATGAATTTTAAAACCAAACTATTAGTAACATAATATTTAGAGAGTTTTATTTATTTATAATATTTATTGTGGTTTGAAAATTTAAATTTTAAATAAATAGATAAATATAAAGTAATTAAAATATTAAATAAAAAAAAATTAAATTTCATATTATATATTTGATACTTATTAACTTAATACTTTATATATGGGGCATTCCATGTCAAATCATACACTTTGAATATTTTTTTTTAGATTTTCCCAATCGGTTTACAGTCTTAAGTACTCTTCGAAAACTCCTTCGTGGTAAATTTTCAGATTTTTTTAATGACCCGTTCAAAAGATATCTAATTTTTAAAAATTGGTAGTTTGTTCCTTTACTCAAATTTCTTTTACTTATAACTTCTTCAATAATGGTTCAAATTGCAAAATTTTTTTTTTACGTACTTTAAAAAAAAAAATCCAAAAAAATTCTTAAAAGTGCTCTAGTATGCGATTTTTAAGTTTTAAAATTTAAATAGTATTTTTGAAAATGTATGAACTCTTTGATTTTTTTGAAATTTTTTTTTGTACAACTTCTACCGATTTTAAAAATTTTTTGCCCAGTAGGATTGTGGGATAACGATTATTACTATTTTTTTTAATTTTTTGAAAAAATTTTATTGTAATTTTCCAATCTTAAAATCATTTCTAGTGCTCCAATGGTGCGTCATAGAAGGGTCATTTCCAAGACCGACCCCATTAATTTTTACGTTTAAACATTTCTTCGGAACAAACTAATACTCTATCTCCAATTTCTAAGGGGGCTCCCACACAAAATGACATTTTTTAAAATTTGATCAATTATACAAGTTACAAACCCAAGTTACTAAAAGTTTTGGTTTTAAGAAAATGAAAATAGTAATTCTTATTTTCTTTTTCATTAATTGTTAGCTTATATAGTTAAACTGAGGTGGCGTCCTGCAAATTTTTGAAAATTAGACACCAGCCTACACTCAAAATAATACATTAAGTAGTAGATTTACTAATTTTTTTTTTTGCTAATGCTGGTTAGCTAACTTTTAGCAAATTTTTAGTTGAGATTAGCTTGTTAGCAAAAAGATCTTGTAAACTTCATTAAGCGCATTAGCAATTTTAAACAAAATTTGAACTAATTTTTTTTTGGTAGATTTAAAATTGAGTTGACCAAATTTTTACAAGCTTGTTTTCCAAATATTAGCAAAATAAATGGTAATTTTTTTTTTTATTTTCAGAAAACTTAAAATGGCGCTATCTCGGAAACTAAGCCAGATAGAGCAAAATGGAGGCCATTTTTGGTTATCGGGCTCTCCATAGTATCGCTGGTTCTCTTCACATGTGTGGACCCTAATGGGCCAAAACTTTGGATCCATAAAAGTTAGCATTCCCGAAAATTTTAAAATGCTCATATCTCGCTAAATATTGCCTCAGAATATTGGGGTCCTCAGATGTGTATGAACTAAGTTCATACACATCACAACTAAGTTTATACACAAACAAATTTAGTTAACTAATTATTGGCAAAACATTTTTGCTAACTTTAGTAAAAAAATTGTGGGTTCAAAATCAGCAAATTTTCTTGTAGGTTTACAAGCTTTTTTTGCTAACATTACAGTTTTTTTTTTTTTTGGGTGTAGGGCACATTTAAGAATTTTTTTTGGACTGTTTTTAAAAGAACGTAAAAAAACAAAAATTTCGAAAAAAAAAATTGTAGTTTGGACCAATATTGAAGAAGTTATGAGTAAAAGAAGTTTGAGTAAAGCAACAAACTACCAATTTTTAAAAATTCGATATCTTTTGAACGGGTCATCAAAAAAATCTAATAATTCACCACAAAGGGTACTAAAAACTGTTAACAAATTGGGAAAATCTAAAAAAAAAATTATTCAAAGTGTCCGTTTTGATATGGAATGCCCCATTCAAAAATTCCATTTTAGCAATTTGCACACATTAGGGTGCAGATATCTCGAAAACTAATTTGGGATCGGCACGTCAGTAAATAAAGTTTATTTTAGAACCAGGGTTTCAAAAAATAAAAAAAATAATATTTTTTCTAGGGGAAAATACATCGTTTTTTCTAACCTGTAACACCTGACACTACTTTATTCTCCAATCAAGTCTCCACCCTAAAAATTTTAACTAAAGTAGAATAGGCGATCCTCAACAACATATGTTTTTATCCAAAACTTTAAAAATATCACTTTTTGAGATACAGCCTTCCAAAAATTATGGTCAAAATAATGACCTTTGACTTTTTCAAAAAAAAAAGTTATGGTGCATGTCATTTTAACTCTTTCAGGTTTGGTGGTTAGTTATCTAACTAACTCTTGTTGCTTGTTTAAAACTTGTTTTCGTGCCACCTATGGACAAATTATTATGTTTTATATATGTAAAAAGAGCATAATATACAAAAAATAACGTAATAATATAAAAAAAATAATATACAAAAAATAACGTAATAATATACAAATAATATACAAAAAATAACGTAAGCGCAAATTTATTTTTTTCTTTTTTTTTTATGATAAATAAACCTTAATCAAACTAAAAATGCAGTTGTTTTATTAATAAAATAAAATATGTAAAACTGTGGCTGAAAGAGTTAAAGGCTGTCTTATTACCTATTATATGAAACCTGCATTAGACTAGTTCCTTGATTACTTTTTGAGAGAACGTCATTTTTCTCAGAACACTTTTGTCAATCATGTACGAATTTCCTAATTTTCAAGACTCCATATCTCGAATAGTAGAATGATCAGAACTCTGAAAAATTGGCACAATCTCTTTTTTGTTAAAGTAACACTCAGTACTGAATTTAGTTAAATTAAGGGGGGGGGGGGGGGTGAGGTCAAACCGTCGGTTGAATTAATGTGTTTTAACTTTCAAAGCACTTTAATGATTTTCTTTTTGCCAAAAGGCCAGTTTTTTTATACCCTCCACTTAGTGATAGAGGGTATATATAAGTTTGTCACTCTGTTTGTAACTCATCGAAATATCGATCTGGGACCCCATAAAGTATATATATTCATGATGCCCGATCGATTTTAAGACATTCTAGCGATGTCCGTCTGTCTGTGGAAAATGCTGTCACGGACAAAATATTGCACAGAGATGACTGAAACTTAACATATTTATTGCAAGTTCTCCCGAGAAGTTTGGTATTGCATTTGAGCGATATCGGTTTAGCGGTTCAAAAGTTATGAACGAAAATGTAAGCACACCTCAAAAATTTCAGTACATTCAACATAACCTAAAAATACAAAATGCTTTAATTCGGCTTTTGGTTGACATATGTGAACATAATTGAACACCAAATGTTATTTAAACAAGAACGAACATATTTTTTTTGACAAAATAAGCAAAAAATTGCGAATTTTTTTTTACCAACATTTTTTTGCGGAAATTTTTTTTTCCAAAAAATTATTTTTTTTCAAAAGTAATTTCCTTTTAAATAAAGTTTTTTGTAATAATTTTTTTGAAATTGTGGAGGGTATCGCTACATTCGGCAAGGCCGAATTTAACTTTTTTAATTGTTTTAATTTTTATTTTTCCTTAAAGAATTTAAAAAAAAAATCCCTCCAAAACGCAAAAAAAAAAGTTTTTGTGTACGTGACTTTAGAAAATTTCTTATAAACAAATTTTTTCTGAAATCATTTTTAATAGTAGTATATTTTTTACTTCAAAACAAAGAAATCGCTAAAAAAAATTTTGTCCGGGACTTAATTTTTTTTTCAATATATGTCAAACATTTTTGTAACTTAAACAACTCTACACAAATTATAATGACTTTGTGCTGATGATTGGAACTACCCAAAAGATTGGTCCGTAGTCTCTTCCTTAAGTTAACCGATCGACTCATAATCACTTTTTAAGTGGATTTAGCTATGTCCGTCCGTTTGCCATGTTAATGATGTATACACCACACAGAACTAAATTTATAGTCGATTTGTCTGAAATTTTAAACTTAAGCTTCTCCTTACTTAATTTTTTTTTAGTGTAGGCTAATTTAAGTATTTAACTCATAAACCATAATGTTTGTGTTACAAAACAGAATAGAAAACATGAAAATCAAAATAAAACCTAAAAAGAAGAATACAACTTTTAACACACAAAAAACTAAAACAAAACACCACAAAAAAAGTACAAATAAATCCCTTAATAAGCATTTTCAATGAAAACGACACTATTGAGACTTGTTAACAAACATAAAAACTAAACAGCAATTTGCTTAAATACATGATAAAAATTTTAAGGAAAAACATTAGGAAAGGAGAGACAATAACAACTACACCGTTTTCAAATTCAGTGCTCGTTTTTTTTTTTTAATCAAAATTTTTTAGTTGCTAAAAAATTTTTTTTCTTTTTATAAAATTTTGACACCCTACTCTCAAAAAATTATGTCATTAACTGTTTGTAGCTTATATTAAAAAATTTACGTTTTTAAAAGAAAATAATGATTAGATTTTTAAAATGACTATGTTTGTTCTTGTGTCAAAAATAACAACATAAAAAATAAAGACTTTCATTAGCATTTAATTATTAAAGTCAGTTATTTTTGTTCTTTAAGTAAAAAAAAGTGATTCTTCTTTAATTTTTAATGATTTTTGTACTTTATTTTTTTTTTTTAATAGTTGGAATTTTTTAAAGAGAAATCATTAGCTTTTACCTATTTATGTGGGTTATTTTTTTGTAGAAAAAAAAAAAACAAAAAATTATTTATAGAAATAAAAAGACATGTTTGTATGCAGTGACCTTGGCACTAGCGGTAGAGTGTCTGGCCAGAATTTAGTTGATTGCTGGATCGATTCCCCAAAATTTTATTAAAAAAGTTTTAAGAAATAATTCAATAGAAAAATTATAAAAATAACTTTCGAAAACATTAATTTTTAATTTTTTTTGCAAAATTCCCGATTTTAAGAAAAATATTTCCAACCAGGAATTTTGAGCCATATTTTTTTATGTCTCAAAATATGACAACATTTCTATGCGAAACATGTTTCAGAATCTAAGAATTTTTCTACAAGAAATACTCTCAGATTCTGAAATATTTTTCCTAAAGAAAAATTTACAGATTCTGAAACATTTTTCGTGCAGACAAATTTTTAGATTCTAAAACACTTTTCTATAGAAAAATTCTCAGATTCTGGGTCATTTTTCGAATAGAAAATATTTCAGATTCTGAGACATTTTTTGTAATGAAAATTTCTCAGACTCTGAGATATTTTTTCATACAGAAAAATTCTCAGATTCTGGGACATAGAAATATGTATCAGTATCTGATGTATCAGTATCAGTATCTTATACATTTTTTTATGGAAAAATTGTCAGATTCTGGAACATTTTTCTATTAAAAATTCTTAGAAATTTTATATACAAAAAATTTCTCAGATTCTAAAACATTTTTCGTACAGAAAAACTTTCATATTCTGAGACATTTTGCGAATAGAAAAACTATCAGATTTAATAGAAAAACTATCAGATTCTGATACATTTTTCGTATAAAAAATTTCTCAGATTCGGAGACATTTTTCGTATGGAAAAATTCTCAGATTCTGAGACATTTTTCATACAGAAAAATGATCTGATTCTGAACATTTTTCGCATTGAAAAATTCTACGATTCTCAGACATTTTTCGTATAGAAAATTTCTCAAATTCATTTTTCATATAGAAAAATTCTCAGATTTTGAGACATTTTTTCTACAGAAAATGTCTTAGATTCTACGACATTTATTTTTGTAGAAAAAGTTTTGGATTCTGAGACACTTTTTGTGTAGAAAAATTCTAAGATTCTGAGACATTTTTCGTATAGAAAAATTTTGAGATTCCGACATGAGACATTTTTCGTATAGAAAAATTCTTAGATTCTGACATGAGATATTTTTCGAATAGAAAAATTCTCAGATTTTGACACGAGACATATTTGTATAGAAAAATTCTCAGATTCTGACAAGAGACACTTATAGAAAAATTCTGAGATTCTGAGACATTTTTCGTATAGAAAAATTCTCAGATTAAAAGACACTTTTCATACAAAAAAATTAAAAGATTCGTCATTTTTCATACAGAAAAATTCTTAGATTCTAAAACATTAAATACAGAAAATTTCTCAAAATCTTATAAAATGTTCATATAGAAAAATTCTCATGTATAAAAAGTCACAGATTCTGGGACACTTTTCATTCATAAAAATTCTCAGATTTTGAGACGTTTTTCGTATAGAAAAATTCTCAGATTCTGAGACATTTAACGAATAGAAAAATTCTCAGATTCTGACATGTGTCATTTTTCGTATAGAAAAGTTCGCAGATTCTGAGACATTTTTGTACAGAAAAATTCTCAGATTCTGAGACATTTTTCGTTTAAAAAAATTCGCAGATTCTGAGACTTTTTTGTGCAAAAAAATTTTCAGATTGTGAGACATTTTTCGTATAGAAAAATTATCAGATGCTGAGGCGTTTTTCGTGTAGAAAATTTATCAGATTCTAAGAAAATTCTCAGATTCTGAGACATTTTTTGTACAGAAAAATTCTCAGATTCTAAGACTTTTTTAGTTTAAAAAATTTCTCAGATTCTGAGACATTTTTCGTGTAGAAAAATTCTCAGATTCTGAGCCATTTTCGTATAGAAAAATCATCAGATTTTTAAACACTTTTCGTATAAAAAATTATCAGATTATAAAAATAAAATATTTGAGCTCGAGGCCTGGATTGTTGTTTAATTAAAATTCTTCTTTATTAATTTCCAATATTTCGCTACTCTTCGAGTAGCATCCTCAGGGAGTATAATGGATTTTAAATAAAAACACAAAATTTTCAAAAATTAACGTTGCTTATAACTCGTCATCATAAATACTAGTAGTATTATGATAAATACTGATAAATAATTTAATTTTTTAGAATTTTGTGTTTTTATTTAAAATCCATTATACTCCCTGAGGATGCTACTCGAAGAGTAGCGAAATATTGGAAATTAATAAAGAAGAATTTTAATTAATTTAAAAAAAACGAGTTATAAGGAACTTTAATTTTTTAGAATTTTGTGTTTTTATTTAAAATCCATTATACTCGCTGAGGATGCTACTCGAAGAGTAGCGAAATATTGGAAATTAATAAAGAAGAATTTTAATTAAACAACAATCCAGGCCTCGAGCTCAAATATTTTATTTTTATAATAAAATTGGAAAGGTCGAATAAAAAACAACTTTAATAAAATTATCAGATTTTGAAACATTTTTAGTATTGAAAAATTATATTTTTCTTCTGGAAATGGTGAACACAACAAAATAAAGTTGAGCAAACTAAGGAATTCTTAAAATAATGAACGGGAATAAAACACACCAAAAAATAAAACTAAAAACAACAGGCTGAAAAAGAAATTTTCAAATATTTAGATTAACAACATATTTGCACATAATCACACAATTTTGTTTCACACTAATATATAAACCAGGAGCGGTTCAAGCTCCACTGTTTTAGCGTTACCACAATGTGGTATGGGTAGAATGAGTTTGTGATGATATTCGTCTTAGATCCAATTTGTTCGCTTATTTTAATAGGGGCTTAAAACGGTGGGTAGGTGTAAAATGATATATTCCCTCTTCTGTCTTTTAACACCCACATATCTCATCTGTGTATACGCACCTGACATAAGCACTTACATACATATTTAACAACAACTACACCATTTTCAATTGTATTTTAAAAATTTTCAAATGTATTTCAAAAATTTTAAAATGTATTTTAAAATTGTTCAAAATTATTTTGAATATATTTTAAAAGGGTTTACATGTATTTCAAAACTATGGAAATGTAACTTAAAATTGCCCCATTGTAATTAAAAAATGTCCAAATTTGTTTTTAAATATTCTACATGGAATCCTACATACAATATTTTAAACTACATTTGGAAATTTTTAATTGTATTTGGAATATTTGGAATATTTTAAGTTTTAATAAGATGCATTTCGACAGTATAAAATTGTATTTGGACAATTTTAAAATACATTTGGACAATTTTAATATGCACTTGGAGAACCTCAAAATATATTTAGAAAATTTAAAATACAGTTGGACAAAGTTAAATTACATATGTGACATTTTAAATTGTATTTGGACAATTTTTAATAATATTTAAATATTTTACAATACATTCAATCTCAATAATTTGGTCCATTTTAAAATTTATTTGGATAATTTTAAAATACATTTAGACAATTCAAAAATACATTTAGAAAATTATAAATGTATTTGAACATTTTTAAAAGTAATTTGAAAAATTTTAAAATACACTTGGAAATGGTATAGTACAAATAACACAAACACAACATTGATTTTTCTTATGCCACACACTTTTTTGTTTATGTTTTGTTTTTTTTTTTTTTGCATGTTTTGTTTTATACTCAAACATTTATCATAGATTATACATACCAGAGGTGGGTACAGCTTTTAAGTTTTGGGGGGGGGGGGGGGGGGTACCCACAATGCAACAATTGTTGGAGGGGTTATTTCCTTAGATGTGCGTAACAAAACCTTGAAGTCCAATAGTTGATTTTTTTAAATTTCTTTAACAAAAAAAACAAGTGAGAGTGTTAAATTTGGCTGTGCCGAATCTTTTATACCCTCCAAAATGTAAAAAAAAAAAATTGTCAGGGGCGTTTTTTTTTGGGGGGGGGGGGGTGATGGGGGTCAGTGGGGGATGTTGACAGCACCTTCCCATCCCGATAAATATAAAAAATGTTTCATTTATTTAACAAAAATACAAAAAAACATATAAAAAAGTGTATTTTTTCAGAGGTTAGTTTAGTTCTTTAAGGGGGAACTTTTTTCCCCCTGGTCCGATTTTGCTCATTTAAGAACTTAGCCTGCCTATTAATATAAGACATGTTTGTGCCAAATGTCGGAAGTCTAGCTCTTTTATTTTGGACTGCATCGTGTTAACTACAGACGGACAGACGGACAGACGGACGGACGGACGGACGGACAGACAGACGGACGGACAGACGGACGGACGGACGGACATCGCTAAAATGTCTTAGAATCGATCACTGATCATAAATATATATACTTTATGGGGTCCTAGACCGATATTTTGATGCGTTACACACGGAATGACAAAGTGAGTATACCCCCATACTGTAGTTGGAGGGTATAAAAAATGTTTAAAATTAGAAATTTGAAAACCGTGCTTAAAAATTCAGACCTTTAGCATAAAATTAAAAGAAGTTAGTTAAAAAACGTTGTTATAGTAATTTCAATCAATTTCTTAAATAGGACTCCAATTCCTTGATCAAGTGGGCTGCCACACGTTAGTTGCCGGGGGCAGTTGTAATAACTCGGCTGAATTTTAACCGATTTTAATTTTTAATACCTTTTTAGACAACTAACGCTTTATCACAATTCAGTGCTCATTTGAATTCAAACTTAACTCGAAATATCCAAAAAAAATTGAGAAAATGAAAAAGTCATATTTTCCCATTGTAATCCGTTTTTCAATCTTTAAGGCCGATGCGGCATGCCTTACCCACATTCGATTTCCCTATAATTTTGTAAAACATACAATTGCATACAAATGCATATTTCTAGAGGGAGTTACGGTCAATATTTGACAACTTCATTTTTTCGGAGCACCCTAATGTATTCCTCTACATACGTAGAGAAAAGTCTCAGATTCTAACACATTTATCGTATGAAAAAGTCTAAATCTGAGAAATTTTTTAAAGAAGAAGAAATTCTTCCTACATAGAAAATATAAGAATCTGAGACATTTTTCGTAAATATGTGCTTTTTCTATAAGAAAATTGTGTCAGAATTTGAGACTTTTTCTTAACAAAAAATGTCCCAGAATCTAAATCTTTATTCCTATAGAAAAATTTTCGGATTCTAAGAAACTTTTTTTTTACAGAAAAATCTCAGATTCTTAAACCTTTTACTATAGAAAAAGTCTCATACTCCAAAGCATTTTTGGGAAATTTTTCTATAAAAAAGGTCTCAGATTCTTTGATTTGCTTCGAATAGAAAAAGTTTTAGATTCTGAGAACTTTTTTTAATAGAAAAATTATCAGATTCTGAGACCTTCTTCCTATAGAAAAACTCGCAGACTCTAAGGCTTTTTCCTATGATAAAAAGTCTGACATTCTAAAACCCTTTCATATAGAAAGGCTCAGATATTGAGACATTTTTCCTACTAAAAAAAGTCTCAGATTCTGAGACATTTTCCCTATAGAAAACTCTCAGATTCTGAGACATTTTTCTTATAGAAAAGCATGAGATTCTGAGATATGTTTCCTTTAGGAAAAGTCTGAGATTCTGAGATATGTTTCCTTTAGAAAAAGTCTCAGATTCTGAGATATATTTCCTATAGAAAAAGTCACACATTCTGAGATATTTTGCCAATAGAAAAAGTATCAGATTCTGCTCCGGTTTTCCTATAGAAAAATTCTCAGATTCTGAGCCAATTTTCTAATAAAAAAAGTTTCAGACTCTGAGACATTTTCTTTTAAAAAAAATCTCAGATTCTGAGACAGTTTTCCTGTAGAAAAAGTCTCAGATTCTGAGATATTTTTTTCCTATAGAAAAAGTCTCAGATTCTGAGACATTTATCCTATGAAAAAAGTCTCAGATTCTGAGACATTTATCCTATAGAAAAAGTGTCAGATTCTGATATATTTTTTCAGATTCTGAGACATTTTTCCTATAGAAAAAGTTTCAGATTCTGCGACGTTTTTCTATAGAAAAATTCTCAGATTCTGAGAAATTTGTCCTATAAGAAATTTCAGACTCTGAGACATTTTTCTTATAGAAAAACTCCAGATTCTGTGACAGTTTTCCTATAATAAAAGTCTTAGATTCTGAGACATTTTTCCTATAGAAAAATTCTCAGATTCTGCGACTGTATTCCTATAGAAAAAGTCTAAAATTCTGAGATATTTTTCCTAAAGAAAAAGTATCAGAATCTAATATATTTTTCCAACAGAAAAAGTCTCAGATTCTGAGGCATTTTTTCTATAGAAAAAGTCTCAGATTCTGCGATATCTATCCTTTATAAAAAGTCTCAGATTCTGAGGCATTTTTGCTATAGAAAAAGTCTCATATTCTGAGACATTTTTCCTATAGAAAAAGTGTCAGATTCTGATATATTTTTCAAATTCTGAGACATTTTTCCTTTACAAAAAGTCTCAGATTCTAAGGCATTTTTAATATAGAAAAAGTCTTAGATTTTGAGTCATTTTTATTATAGAAAAAGTGTCAGATTCTGATATATTTTTCAGATTCAGATTTCCTAAAGAAAAAGACTCAGATTCTGATACATTTTTCTATAGAAAAAGTCTAAGATTCTGAGACATTTTTCCAATATTAAAAGTTTCAGAAAAAGTTTCAGATTCTGAGACATTTTTCCCATAGAAAAAGTTTTAGATTCTAAGACATTTTTCCTATAGAAAAAGTCTCAGATTCTGACGTGTTTCCGAAAATAATTTTCTTGAAAATTATTCTAAATGAATATCATTGTTTTAATAAGTAAAAAAAAAAATAATGACCTCGAACTACACCATTTACAGATGTAATTCGAAAAAGATCAATTGTAATTCGAAGATTCTATTTGTAATTCGAAGATTCCATTTGTAATTCGAAGATTCCATTTGTAATTCGAAGATTCCATTTGTAATTCGAATACTCCAATTGTAATTCGAATATTCCATTTGTAATTCGAAGATTCCAATTGTAATTCGTAAAAGATCAATTGTAATTCGAAAAAGATCAATTGTAATTCGAAAAAGATCAATTGTAATTCGTAAAAGATCAATTGTAATTCGTAAAAGATCAATTGTAATTCGAAAAAGATCAATTGTAATTCGTAAAAGATCAATTGTAATTCGTAAAAGATCAATTGTAATTCGATGATTCCAATTGTAATTCGAAAAATATCAATGTAAAATCAGTTGATGTTTTTCGAATTACAATTGGAATCTTCGAATTACAATTGATCTTTTACGAATTACAATTGATCTTTTACGAATTACAATTGATCTTTTACGAATTACAATTGATCTTTTTCGAATTACAATTGATATTTTACGAATTATAATTGATCTTTTACGAATTACAATTGATCTTTTTCGAATTACAATTGATCTTTTTCGAATTACAATTGATCTTTTACGAATTACAATTGGAATCTTCGAATTACAAATGGAATCTTCGAATTACAATTGGAGTATTCGAATTACAAATGGAATCTTCGAATTACAAATGGAATCTTCGAATTACAAATGGAATCTTCGAATTACAAATAGAATCTTCGAATTACAATTGATCTTTTTCGAATTACATCTGTAAATGGTGTGGAATAAGCCTTCTTTAAATATGTTCAGATTTTTTCACATTTTTTTTGGAAAACTTAATTCGTTCTTCTTTTCTTCTTTTTCTTTCTTTTTCTTTCTTTTTTCTTTAATTTTTTTTCTAAATTTGGCCTGGGGAGGAAATTTCCCTCTTACCCCCCCCATTGTACCCGCTCATGTACATACACATACCATCAAAAAACCCACAACTACAAATAACGCCTTTTTTTAATACTAACAAGCTAAACAGATTTTTAAACAGTCAATGACAAAATACTTTTACTTTATCAAACAAAAAACCCAATTTAAAAGGGGGGTAAGAAATGCTTACACCTATAACTCTATTACCTCTGGTAATCGATTTTTACCAAAGCTGTTTAAATTAAATTTAAAATCTTTTAGAAGCACTTTTTTTGTTATGAGATCATAAAAATAGTTTTATAAATGCGATTTTATTGCAAACCCGCAATATTCGGCTGTCTGTTGAAATGTAAGCTTTAGAGAAGTTAAAGCATCGGGTGGCTGGATTTAATATTTTAAATATTTGTTATACAATGAACTTAGTTGTATTTAAAAATGGTGAAAATCGGTTAAGTCTATCAAAAGTTATGATTTATTTCCCATCAATATAAATAGTTCTTAATATTTTAAATTAAAATAGTACTGTATACCAGACTTTAAAAAATATTATAATCTAAAAATAACACAAAAAATAGCAGGGTTAATCAAGTCATAGTTTATCATTATGTTAAAAGTTTATAAAGTTGAAATTGTGTCGCAATAGTAGTTCAAAGTGGTGTGTTAGTCTTTATCGTGTTAGAGCTAGTAAAAAAAATAAAAACCCAATAAACAAAAGTTATTAGAAAATTGAGAATTGTAAAGATACCGTGACAACATTAGAACTACCGAATTGAGAATTGTAAAGTTATCTGGACAAAATCAGAATCATCTCTACAGTCAGAAATGTATTAAAATTACTACATGTTAAAATATTATGTGTATACTAGAGAAGGGCACATGAGCAGATTAGAGCGTGATTCACTCGTGATCACGCGTGAGTGTGACTGATTTCAATTTAACTCACGTGATTGTGAGTGTGTGTGAGTGGAGAAAAAAATTGCGTGAGTGAGTGCGCGTGAGTAAGATTTTTGCGTGAGTGAGCGTGCGTGAGTCAATTTTTCTGCGTGAGTTTGCGTGATTTATTTTCTCTTTTTATTTCCTTTTGTACCAAAAAAAGCAACAAAAAAACTTTAAAATATGGCTTAATTTAATATTTCGTCCAAAAAAAAAATTAAAATTTCACTGAACTTTAAATCTTGCTGAAAACTTTGAAAGATTTTTGAAATTTTAGTCTTTCAAAATTTTTTTTTTGTATAAAAAAGTGTTTCGTGAGTGTGAGTCGACGTGAGTGTGAGTGAAGCTTGCGTGAGTGCACGTGAGTGTGAAATGAATTAAATTTACTCACGTGATTGTGAGTGAGTGTGAGTAGAAAAAATATGCTCGTGAGTGAGTGTGCGTGATTCAAAAATTCCTGTCGTGAGCGTGAGTGAGTGTGAGTCAAAAATCACTCACGCGCCCATCTCTAGTGTATACTACATAATGCATTGAAAACACAAAAAGTAATGAATGTTTTAAGCGGTGGTAAAAAAAAATGTCTGAGAATTTGTGGTTCGTCGCGCGTTATCTTCCCCTTTTAAATGTGTTTTGTCGCTATAATTTTATCGTTAATTTTCATTTTTTTCTATAACCATGCACCCAAGAGGGGGAGAGCAAAAGAAATGATAATTTGTATTTCCCTTGGTCCAATTGCAGGCATAAAAATATTCGGTTTGCTTAACAAACATACAAAAAATGCCTGCGAATTTTGTACTCTTGCCCAAAACATTAAATCATGATAATGTTTTGCGGAAGATTTGGATGTACTTGCCAAAGCAAAGTTTTTTTTAAAAACAATAATGTTATATTACTTTGCTATTCCATGCAAAACGAATTGAAATATCAGTCGAAGACCCCATTAAAAAACCAAAAGAGCTGTACATTTCGTAAGTGAGTGCAAAAATAAGCGCAAAAAATTGTTTTTAAATTTTGGAGAATATAAAAGATTCGGCGCCAAAGAATATAACACTCTCACTTGTTTTATGTACATTTGATAAACAAATGGAAAATTTTTATTCGAAAAGCTTAGACTTGGTGAAAAAGTAGTTGTGGTAAAAAAAATTATTTTTTTTCACGAAAAAGAAAATTATGTTAAAAAAAATTTATGAACCCAAAATTTTTGGTGAAAAAAAATTTTGATGAAAAAAAGTTTCATCAAAAACTCTTTTCATCAAAAACTTTTTTTGATGAAAAGAAAAATTTTTTAATGTAAAAAAAAATTTGGTGAAAAAAAAATATGAAATAAGAAATTTTTTTCGTGAGAAAAAAATTGATAATTAAAAATTTGATAAAAAAATTTGATGAGAAAAAAATTTATGAAAAAAATATGATAAATAAAAAAATTTATGAAAATAAAAATTTGATGAAAAAAAAAATTAATGAAAAAATAAATTGATGAAAAAAATTTAATTTGATGAAAAAAAATTTATAAAAAAAAAAATTGATGGAAAAAAAATGATAAAATTAATGAAAAAAAAAATTGATAAAAAAAAAAATTGATTCAAAAAAAAAAATTTTATGAAAAAAAACTTGATGAAAAAAAAAATCATAAAAAAATTGATATAAAAAAATATGAAAAAAAAGTTTGATGAAAAAAAAAAAAAAAATTTGATGAAAATAAAAGTTTGATGAAAAAAAAATTTATGAAAAAAAAAAAAATTAATGGAAAAAAAGATTGATGAAAAAAGAAAGATTTGATGAAAAAAAAAGTTTATGAAAAAAAAAAAAGTATGAAACAAAAAAAAATTTTTTGTTGAAAAATAATTATGTTACTTTTTATTCACCAGCTGGTGAAGAACGGTTTTATTCGCCACGAGGTGTATTATTATCCAAGTTACAAACCCGAGTTATTAAAATTTTTGGTTTTAAGAAAATGAAAATAGTAATTCTTGGTTTCTTTTTCGTTAATTGTTGCTTATATAGTCAAATTGAGGTGGCGTCCTGCAACTTTTAATTTGACACCAGCCCCAAAACATTATCATGTTAAAAACAAAAAAAACGGTATTTTTCTGAAGTTGTTTTAGTATCGTAATACATGCCTGATTTTAAGAAAATATTTATAAAAAACTTTTGCAAGGGCATCATCAGTCGGCAATCAAAGGTTAAAGTTTAAAAACTTTTAGTTTTTCGACCAAAATACATTTCCACATTTTTTGACCAAAATTAAAAATGTTTGCGTACTTTATGGGGAAAATATAAAAAACATAGTTTTTTTATTTATTTGTTTATTTTTTTTTTCGAAATCGGTCCCAAAAGTTGGAAATTGTTTAGCATGTTATCTAAAAAATAATAAAAAAAATATAAAAACACGACTTTGATCCACTGATGCTGATCACCATTTTTTGACCAATATATTTTTTTTAATATTTTCTACATAACATACTGAGTTTTTTTAACTTTTAAGACCAATTTGGTTAAAAAAGTAATTGGGGGGTTTAAAAAGGTCTCAGAATCTAAGACTTTTTCTATGGGGAAAAGGTCTCAAATCTGAATCTGACACTTTTTCAATAGGAAAAATGTCTCAAAATCTAAGGATTTTCCTATAGGAAATTGTAAATTTGAAGTCAACAATCTGAAACATTTTCTACTAGTAAAAGATCTGTAACATTTTATTGGATAATAGGTCTAAATCTAAATCTAAAACATTTTCAATAGGAAAAATTTCTCAGAATATAAGGTGTTTCTATAGGAGATTTAGTCTAAGAATTCTTCTATATGAAAAATAGTCTCAGAATCTGCGACTTTTCCCATAGGAAAAATGTTTTAGAATCTAAAACTTTTCTAACAGGAAGAATGTGTCAGAATATGAGACTATTTCTATGCGAATCATGTATCAGGGTCTGAGACTCTTTCTATATGAAAAATGTCTTAGAGCCTTCGACCTTTTATGTAGAAATAACTATGAGTTAAAGAATTGTTACATAGAAAGAATTTCTCTTATAGAAAAATTCTCGGCTTTAAATTTTTTTTATAACATAAACAAAACATTTTGATATCGCCCAGTGTAAATTGGTGCGGTGCGCATAATAAGCAAGATCTTTGTGTGAATGGGTATGTGTTTAAGTTTTTGTTGGTTGGGTTATTATTTTCCTAGCTTGTATTGTTGCAAGAAATTTTTGTTGTGTCTCGAAATAGTATACACTCAAAAAATTATGCCGTTAACGGGTTGTAGTTTGTTTAAAAAGTTTTACGTTTAGTTGTTTTTTAGAGAAAAAAACATTTGCTTTAGTTCAGTTTTTATTAATGACCACGTTGTTTCAGAAATGACATTATAAAAAATGAAGACTTTCATTAACATTTAATTTTAAAAGTCATTTATTTATGTTCTGTTTGTAAAGTTAATTTTTTTATGAATTATGCAGGTAATTTGTTTTAAATTGTTTTTATGAGAAATCATTTGTTTTTACCTAATTTTTGGGTTGTTTTTTTTTTTTTTTATTAAGATAAAAAAATTTTAAAAATTATTTGTAGAAATATAAAAATATATTTATATCAAGTGACCAGAATGTAGATAGTTGTGAGATCCATTCCCCAAAATTTTATTTAATATATAAAAAAAAAATATTTTTATAGAAAATTGTTAGAAAATAACTTACGAAATAGTTTTTAATGTTTTTGTAAGTTATTTTTTTAACATGATAATGTTTTTAGGCTAGAGTCTAATTTTAAAAAAAGTGCAGGACGCCACCTCAGTTTGACTATATAAGTTAACAATTAACCAAAAAGAAGATAAGAACTACTATTTTCATTTTCTTAAAACCAAAAATTTTAGTAACTTGGGTTTGTAACTTAGATAATAATTCACCTGGTGGTGAATAAAACGGGTTTTCACCAGGTGGTGAATAAAAAGTTACATAATTATTTTTCCAAAAAAATTTTTTTTTTTTCTTAAAAATTTTTTTTTTTCATCATATTTTTTTTTTTTTTCATAAATTTTTTTCCCATCAAATTTTTTTTTCCTAAAATTTTTTTTTTTTTTCATCAAACTTTTTTCTTCATTAATTTTTTTCATCAATTTTTTTTCCATCAATTTTTTTCCATCAAATTTTTTTTTTCATCAATTTTTTTTTTTTTCATCAAACTTTTTTTTTCATAAATTTTTTTTTTTCATCAAACTTTTATCATTTTTTTGTTTCGTCATTTTTTTTTTTCATCAAATTTTTTTTTTATAAATTTTTTTTTTTATTAATTTTTTTTCATAATTTTTTTTTTATCAAAATTTTTTTTTCATAAATTTTTTTTTATCATATTAATTTTCATAAATTTTTTTTCATCAAGTTTTTTTCATCAAATTTTTTATTGTCAATTTTTTTCTCAACAAAAAATTTTTTTTTTCATAATTTTTTTTTTTACATAAAACAAGTGAGAGTGTTATATTCTAGGGTGGCTCAGTTTTGGGCTTTTCTCTCTGATCAAATTTTAATACCTGCCAAAAGTGTAGGTCCACTAAGGGTAACGCACATGCAAAATATCATTCCGATCGGAGTTTATCTTCTGTCTCCACTTTGAGCCTCAAAATTGGGGTTTTTGCAAAAAAGGACTTTACAAAAAAAAAAAAAAAATTAAGATTTTTTATTAAAATAATTTAAAAAAAAAAAAATTTGTATCATATTTGATCGTAAATACTTAAATATGAAATTTGAAGATTTTACGGTATCATTAACCCGTTCAAACTTGATACCAAAAAAATGGCATGATTTTGGGGGCGTTCTCAAAACACATTTTTTCAAAATTTTATTAAAAAAAAATTTTAAATATACCATTTTTTCTTTCTGAATTCATTAAGAACCCCTTAAGGAAAAAAAATGTGAATAGCGGGGGGATTTTAGCTGATTTTAAGGAAATGTTGGTTTTATCAATAATTTGGATTAATAAAATCTTATAAATTTCATTTTTGGGCAAATTAACAGTTTTTTGGTGCCGTGGCATTCTAGACGTACTAGAATCTTACCGATCTAGGACGTCTTTAACCCACATTGGCTGGGGGTCAAAAATGACCCCCGCAGTAAATTTGAAGTTTAGAGCTTAAATTTTGAGCTATTAACAAGTATAAAACGGCTTTTGTGTTTTTTATCCTAGCTATTATTTCGTATTAATATATTATGTTTAAAAAAATCGTTAGCCCTTCTTGGTAGGGGGTCAAAAATGACCCATTCAATAAAAAGTATATCGAGGGCCTATATTCAAAACCCTCTATCTTCCATTTTCACGAAAATGACTTTTTGATGGCAAAATATTCAGTAAAACGGCCCTCATTTATGGTGTAAAATTCAGCACAAAAATATTTTTTTTTGCTATTTTATTTGCATTTTTGGTTTTCTCTATCTCTTACACAATTAATTTTTCTGAATGCAAAACCCTCTATCTTTTCCAACAATTAATTTATAAATATTTTTTTTAAATAATTTCATCATGCATTACATGTTTTAATACTAATTTTTGCATGCTGAACATGAATTTGCCAACAAAATTCCAGAATCAAGATTTTGGTCCAGTGATGCTAATTTTTTTTCAAAATTCTTGTTTGACTTTTTTGAAAAATATCGCTCGAAATTTGGATGTCTTGTGTACATTATGAAACAAAAATTTTAATCTTAAAAATAGCGATGCTGATCAGCATCTGTGGACCAAAATCGCGTTTTTAATTTTTTACTATTTTTTGCATAACATACTCAACAGTTTGTCATCTTTTAAGATGAATTCGGTAAAAAAATATTTTTTGTCTCAAAAATAAGCAGCTGTGGACCAAAACCGCGATTTCGGAATTCTTTATAAGCCGTTATTATTAATAAATCACGTTAAAAATTTACCGATGTCGTTAAAGAAATCATAATAATTCATTTTTATTAAAATGCAAAACCCTCTATCTGATCATTTTCATTCATGTACTTAATATTTTTAAGAAACAAAACCCTCTATCTATCCCCTAAAACCCCCAATAGTCCAAATTTTTGAAAACGAATCATATGAGAGATTCAGTAGTTGATTTAAAAAAATATTGTAGAATATCGAATTTAAATTACTCTAATAATACGCGAAATAAACAGTTTCTTGGCTCTCCTGAAAAGTTGTGTTTTTTAAGATAGAGGGTTTTGAATATAGGCCCTCGATATATTTTTTATAGAAAATTAATTTGTGGCAGTCTATTAGATTACTTTAAATCAGCCCTAAAATTTTACCTATTTAAGATATCTTTAACCAGGGCCAGGGGTCAAAAATGACCCCAGAAAAATCTTTTCGTCAAAATTTAAGCTCTAAACTTCAAATTTCCTGCGGGGTTATTTTTGACCCCCAGCCAATGTGGGTTAAAGACGTCCTAGATCGGTAAGATTTCATGACAGACTTAAAGTTATCAAATAGAATGCCACGACGCTAAAAAACAGTTAATTTGCCCAAAAATTAAATTTATAAGATTTTATTAATCCAAATTATTGATAAAACCAACATTTCCTTGAAATCCGCTAACTTCCCCTCGCGATTCCCAAAAAGTGGTTCGATGGATATTTTTCTTCTCCAAGGTGTTCTTAATGAATTCAGAAAGAAAAAAAATTATATTTAACAAGTGAGAGTGTTAAATTCGGCTCTGCTGAATCTTCTATACCCTCCAAAATGTAAAAAAAAAAATAAAAAAAACAAACGCCCCCGACAATTATTTTTTTTATTTTTATACCCTCCACTTAGTGATAGAGGGTATATATTGTCATTCCGTTTGTAACTCATCGAAATATCGGTCTGGGACCCCATAAAGTATATATATTTATGATGCCCGATCGATTTTAAGACATTCTAGCGATGTCCGTCTGTCCGTCTGTCTGTGGAAAATACTGTCGCGGACAAAATATTACACAGGGATGACTGAAACTTAACATATTTATTGGAAATTCTCCCGAGAAGTTTGGTATTGCATTTGAGCGATATCGGTTCAGCGGTTCAAAAGTTATGAACGAAAATGTAAGCATACCTCAAAAATTTCAGTTCATTCAACATAACCTTAAAACACAAAATGCTTTAATTCGGCTTCTGGTTGACATAATTGAACACTGAATGGTACTTAAACAAGAACGAACATATTTTTTGACAAAAAAAGAAAATAATCTTTTTGAATTTGTGGAGGGTATCACTACATTCGGCAAGGCCGAATTTAATTGTTTTCTTGTTTTTTTTTACATTTTGGAGGGTATAGAATTTTCGGCACAGCCGAATTTAACAATCTCACTTGTTGGTATCAAGTTTGAACGGGTTAACGATACCGTAAAATCTTTAAATTTCATATTTAAGTATTTACGATCAAATATTATACAAAAATTTTAATTTTAAATATTTTAGTAGAAAACTAAATTTTTTTTTTTTAAAAGTCCTTTTTTGCAAGAACCCCAATTTTTAAGCTCAAAGTGGAGACAGAAGATAATCTCCGATTGGAGTGATATTTTGCACGTGAGTTAGCCTTAGGGGACCGACACTTTTGGCGTGTATTAGAATTTGATCAGAGAGAAAAGCCCAAAAACGTGCAACCCTATTATATTCTTTGGTGCCGAATCTTTTATACTCTCCAAAATGTAAAAACACTTGCACTTATTTTTGCACTCACTTATGAAATGTACAGCTCTTTGGGTTTTTTTAATGGGGTCGTCGACTGATATTTCAATTCGTTTTGCATGCAATAGCAAAGTAATATAACATTATTTTTTCAAAAAAAAAACTTTGATTTGGCAAGTACACCAAAATCTTCCACAAATCATTATCATGATTTAATGTTCGCAGGCATTTTTTTTTTAATTTATTGGTAAAAATAACAGAATAATCATTAATTTTTAAAGCGTCGTAGGTTGGTTTATTGGAATTTTGTGTTTAAAAAAATTAAAAAATGTTGTTTATGAATGTTAAACTTTATTAATTTTCGAAAATTTAATCAACAGTAAAAAATAAATGTTCCTGTTTGTTAAAAAAAAATTAATAATTACCGGAATAGGTTTCAATTGTTAAATCATTTGTTTTAAAATCCTTTTTAATCTATTTTTGCCTAAAAAATATTTTGAGTGTACTGACTAACATACCTATAGATGTACAGGCACATTTAACTAAACAATAGTTGTTTTATTATATTGGGGTTCCTTTTCTTCCTTTAGTTAGCTAGTTGTTGATTTTTTTTTTTTGTTTGTATTTGAAATTGGTTAGCTTAGATTTTTAGTAACTTCTGTTGCTTCTGCTACTTCTTAAACCTCCTTTAACCACAAAATAGCAATTGACATTATAGCTTTAAAAAGTTTATAAAATAAATATTAACTGAGATTTCCAAAAAACAAAAAAAATCACAAAAAACCAAATAAAAACACCCAACATTGTATTGTTCTGTTTAAACAGAACAATGTGCACGTGTATGGGAGAATTGAATTGGGTTAGTAAGTGTTAAGGGTTTCATTTTGTGATAAATGATGATTATGTTATTTAAGAGGGTTAAAGATTAAACAAAAAACAAAATAAAACTTATAAATTAAAGATTTCATGATTTGTGATAAAAAAAAAAGTGAAGAGGATTTTAAAAAGACAATTTAAATGGAATTTGTTTTATTTGTTCTAATAACACAGTGATACAAAATCAAACTTTTCGAATTGGAATGGGATGAAACCAAAAGCAAATTAAAGATAACATTTTACATAACCAACCCCTATAGACACTCTTTAGTTCAGGGCTAGATTTTTGTTACACGCATTTGTTTACTAAACATGTCCTTCTTTAGGGGCCCCTGATGGTGTCCTTATCGAACATGTGAGGTATGAATTTCGTTGCATTCGGTTCAGTACGTACTTACTGAATAGTCAAATTATTAAAAATAAACCACTGTGCACCATTGCGTATGATTGTTATTTAAAGGCAATTACAAAATTAAGCATACTCCACTTACACAGTTTTCAAGCAATTATTATTATAATTATAACAAAAGTTCACCAAATTCAAAAATGTGTAAAAAATATATTCCACTAAACTAAAAAAAAAACTTGAGGGGTTTGTTATGGAAAGTGACAACTTTCATTTGTTTTTGTTTTCATCCAATACCGATTTTGGTTGTTACACTGTGTAATTAAGTTCGGTTAGTTAAAATTATTATTAACTTTCGATCATTGACATCTTAATTTAAACTTTTGTAATATTTATTCTTAACAATTATTGTGTTAATTTAACAGTTGCTAAGATATTTTCTAAAACATCTTATATTTTAATTTTTTTTATTTTACATCAGATAAGTTTTCTATAGTATTGTTTTTATTTAACTCTTAAAATAAATACTATCAATACTGATTAAATCTTTAACCTTGTACAAGTCTTAATTAGTTGTTTAAATAAGAAAAGAAAAATTAAAAAAACTTAGTAGTATTTTTTTTTTTTTTTTGATAAAGACGAAGTTTCGAACTTTGTTTCCTGTACTATTTAGTTAGCAGATTCTTAAAATTTTATTACATCTAAGACACAATTTACAAGGACTAGAAATTATTAAACAAATAAGTAAAAAAAAATTTAATTTGACTTGGCGGAATCTACACAGAAAAAATATGGAGGAAACAAATTTGAGTAATCGCTTGTTTAAATTTAAAAACAAAAATTAAGTAATTTTTTAATTGGCGTAATTAAAAATTTACTTAAAAATTTTAAAAACAATTTAAGTAAATAATTTAATAAAAATTTAATAGTTTTTTTTAATTTCTTTTAAACTCTCATAGTTTTTTGAATTCTCGTTTAGTATATAGTTTTTTGGGTATGTATATGAAAGTTTGTAATCTTCTGTATAAAAAGTTCCTATGTTTTTGAGACATAAATATGTTTGGGAAAGTTTGAAAAAACAAGTTCTTTGTTTTTTTTTTTATTTGTAAAAAAAAAATAAAATTTTTTAAACTTTTTAAAAAAATAAATATACAAATTTTGAGTAAATTTTTAATTGTGTCAATTAAAAATTTACTCAAACTTTTTTTCAAACACTTAATAAATTTTTATTAAAAATTTAATCAATACTATTAAATCGTTTACTGGTGCAAAATTGAGTAATTTTGTACTCAATAGTATTAAAAATTTACTCAAATATTTTTTTTTTGTACGAATAACCCTAAAAGTGCACGTTGAGGCAGCCTAAGTGTTTCTTCACAATACAGCAGCAAGCAGCTGAGCAGCAAAATTTTTACATGTGTTTTGTTGTTGCGGCAACAACAAAATACATGTAAAAATTTTGCTGCTCAGCTGCTTGCTGCTGTATTGTGAAGAAACACTAATACAGAAAAATACCTGCGAATTTTGTACTCTTGCCCTAAACATTAAATCATGATAATGTTTTGCGGAAGATTTGGGTGTACTTGCCAAATCAAAGTTTTTTTAGAAAAAATAATGTTATATTACTTTGCTATTCCATGCAAAACGAATTGAAATATCAGTCGAGGACCCCATTAAGAATTTATTTCTAACACTATCTACATCTGTCTAAAAAAAGCAAGATGCAGTCCAAAAAAAAAGAGCTGTACATTTTGTAAGTGAGTGCAAAAATAAGTGCAAAAAAGTGTTCTACATTTTGGAGAGTATAAAATATTCGGCACCAAAGAATATAACACTAGGGATATAACTTTTTGCAATTTTTGCAAATATCAAAAATACCACCCCATAGCCGTGTAGAGCATGTAAAAATATAAAAAAATATGGTGCCACTTTTCCTCTATCGTGAAAAAAGTTTCCGCACCGAAAGCGTTGAAGTTTTGTCTATATTAATTTATTTATTTTTTCTCCAAAACATTTATCCTTGTGTTTATTAAGTAATTTTTTCTTAAAATTCTTATATAATCTCCAATACCAAACTATTTTTCATAAGTCTAATGCAAAACTTTGATTAAATCGCGATATTTAAAAAATTATGATTTTTAAAAAAATTTTATATTTTATTTTTAAAGCATTTTAGAAATCTCTTTCAGTGCGAAAACTTTTTTCACCGAATCAACCTAAAAAACAGCTTTTTAATATTAGAACAACATTCCCCAGATGGTACTGGAGTGGTATTTTGCACTCAAAAAAAAGTTATATCCCTAATATAACACTCTCACTTGTTTTATGTACATTTGATAAACAAATGGAAAATTTTTATGCGAAAAGCTTAGACTTGGTGAAAAAGTAGTTTTGGTAAAAAAAAAAAAATCACGAAAAACAAAATTATGTTAAAAAAAATTGAATGAACACAAAATTTTTGGTGAAAAAATATTTTGAGAAAAAGAGTTTTTGATGAATTTTTTTGGTAACAAGAACAATTTTTTGATGTAAAAAAATTTATAAAAAAAATATACATAAAAATTTGATGAAAAAAAAATTGATGAATAAAAATGATAAAAAAAAATTTATGAGAAAAAAATTTATAATAAAAAATTTGATTAAAAAAATTTATAAAAAACAAGTAAAAGCGTTAAATTCGGCTGTGCCGAATCTTTTATACCCTCCAACCTGCAAAAAAAATGCAAGGGCATTAATTTTTTTTGAGGGGGGGTGGTCGTGGTGATTGGGGGGCAAATTTCCTCTTGAATATGTGTTTAAAAATTCATTCTTATGCTTTTTGCACTATAAAAGTGCAAGTTTATCATAATTTAATTTACGCCCATAAAAGAGGAGCGGACCGAAAAAACGACACTTTCTAATTCTCAGGGTCAAAATGCAGGACTGTGAACTTCTTGTAGCATAAAAATGTTGCATTTGTTAAACAAAAATAAGAAAAACATGAAAAAATGTATATTTTTCAGAAGTTGGTTTAGTTCTTCAAGGGGGGACTTTTTTCCCCCTGGTCCGATTTTGCCCATTTCCGAACATAAGACATATTCGTGCCAAACTTGAGAGGTCTAGCTCTTTTATTTTTGATCGTATCGTGTTTACTACAGACAGACGGACAGATGGACAGACGGACGGACGGACGGACATCGCTAGAATGTCTTTAAATTGATCAGTGATCAATAATATATATACTTTATGGGGTCCCGTCCGATATTTCGATGCGTTACACACGGATTGACAAAGTGAGTATACCCCATACTGTAGTTGGAGGGTATAAAAATATGATAAAAAAAAATTAATGAAAAAAAAATTTGATAAAAAAAAAAAATTGATGAAATAAAAAATTAATGGAAAAAAAATTGATAAAAAAAAAACAAAAAAATTTTGATAAAAAAAAAAATTGATGAAAAAAAAATTTATGAAAAAAAAAATTGATAAAAAAAAGTTTGATGAAAAAAAAAAAAAATGACGAAAAAAAAAATTAATGAAAAAAAAAAAAAAAATCGATGAAAAAAAAAAATTATGAAAAAAAAATTTATGAAAAAAAAAAAATTGATAAAAAAAGTTTGATGAAAAATAAAAATTTTATTAAAAAAAAATTGATGAAAAAAAAATTTATGAAAAAAAAAAATTGATAAAAAAAGTTTGATGAAAAATAAAAATTTTATTAAAAAAAAATTGATGAAAAAAAAAAAGTTTGATGAAAAAAAAAAATTGATGGGATAAAAATTAATGAAAAATAAAAATTTTATTAAAAAAAAATTTGATGAAAAAATTATACTTGTAATTCTTGTTTTCTTTTTCGTTAATTGTTAGCTTATATAGTCAAACTGAGGTGGCGTCCTGCAACTATTTTAAAATTAGACGCCAGCCTAAAAACATTATCATGTTATAAAAAGATTTGTTATATTGACCCCCATAATTGTGAATACAATTAATTTTTTCACTGAAAGTGCTCCAATACGGAAATTTGTAATATCAACAAACGTTTGTGAATTTTGATTGTTGAATAGGAATTTTGTTTTTTCAACAAAGGAAGTTGTTGATGTGACAATTTATAAGACATCTATCATAAAAAACAATGAAATTTATGTAATCGCTTAAATCCAGAATTGGATATACAAATAAAGAAGAAGACAAAAGTAAATAACCATAATTTTTTTTCAACAAACGCAAAAATAATTTGTTGATCTTACAAAAGTTTTTTTTTTCAACAAAGAATTAAACAAACACAAACACTATTTATTGACTTGATAAAAGAATTTTGAAATAAAATTTCTTGCTGAGTTTGCTGAAAACAAAATCGAAGTTGTGATTTGTGGACTAACAGGCGGTCATTTTTACGAAATATTTAGTTGATATCATGTTTGGTTGATTTACAATTAATGTTTGTTTGAATTAAATTTGCCGATTTTATTTTCTGTGTAACAACAAAATTTGTAAACACTAATATGCCCGATAAGCCGAAACACCTCAACCTTTAAACCGCCTCTTTTATATATACACTCAAAAAAAAAGTTTGTAAAATGACATAAAATCCCCGTGATTTTACGGGGCAGGTTTTGTAAAATATGTACTAGCAAGAATCCCCGTAATGTTACGGGGATAATTTGTAAATTGATTTAACAAAAGAAAATGTAAATTTCCAATTTTTTTTGTAAAATATTAACTTCGAGGTGAACATTTTTTTTGTAAATTTACAAAAAATTTGGTAAATTTACAAAACAAAACTGTAAACTTACAGAAAAACGTAGTAATTTTACAAAGATAAAATAGAAAATGAAAAAAATAAATTGTAGATTAACAAATTATTTGGTTAAACTACTGTTTTTACCGCAAAAAAATATTGAAAAACACGTATATTTACAATAAAAATTGTAAATTTGCAAAAAAAAAAAAATAAAATTTACAAAAAAAATTGTAAACTTACAAAAAAAGTTGTAAATTTACAAAGTAAAGTAGAAAATTAAAAACCAAAATTGTAAATTTACAAATTGTTTGGTTAAACTACTGTTTTTTGTGGCAAAAAACTTGTATATTTACAATAAAAAGTGGTAAATTTACAAATTTTATTGTATATATACCATTTTTTCTAATTTTTTTGCCGTAAAAACAGTAGTTTAACCAAACAATTTGTAAATTTACAATATTGTTTTTGTATTTTCTACTTAATTTTTGTAAAATTACAACTTTTTTCGTAAGTATACAATTTTTTTTTTTAATTTTCATATTTGTTTTTTAAATTTACAAAAAATTAGTTTTTTTTACAAATTTGTTTTGTAAATTTAAAGGTTTTTTTCCATTGGTGCATCTTATTTTTCCTTCTTCGGCAGCAGGAGTAACACTTCAACAACCTGAATTTTTTTTTTCACTTGAACACTTTTCACTTGAACTTTTTAAAGTATAACACTCCACTTTTTTATTTTATTCGGCATTTCGTTTTTCTTAAGTAGAACATATGAGAATTCCGAAGGAGGCTACACAAGAAATTTCTTATATTTTCAGGAAAAATTAGTCAAAAAATAAAATTTTTTTTTTGAATTTTTAATTATTTTTACAAGTATTTTTAAAAAAACGGGAAAAAAAATTTGTGGATATTGTAGATTGGATGTTTAAGTACCTGTTAAAATAAGAAAAACTGAATTTTTCATAATTGGCAGCTTTTTATTGACATTTTAGGTGCCAAATTAAAAAAAAATACCAAAAAAATATGGTAAAATTACAAAAAAAATTGTAAAAATACAAAAAAAAAAAAACTAGAACAATTATATAGTAGAAACACATAAAAATTGTGGTATTTTACTTAACGCAAATTACCAAAAAATGGTGCAAAAAATCAATTTTTTTGCTAAAGCTTACAATTAGTTGAAAAACTTAGTTTTTTGTTCATAAGTGCGGACGTGTTTTTGTTATCTCTCGACAAATTCGTTTATTTAAAAGCATAAAGTGCATAAAAATTTACAAAATAAATAGCGAAAAGACGCTCAAATGAATATCTTTCATTTAATTTTGTTTAAAATCCATAAACATAAACAAACAAAAAGTAAATAATTGAAATAAAAAGCTAACGAAAAAAAAAAACATAAAGTGCAAGTGTTTTTTAATAACAAAAAATTTTAATATGCCTGTTGGGCGCTCACCACCAACAACAAATCCTTTGTTAATTCCACCAACAAAAAATGCATTGATATGCTCTCCCGCCCAAATTGCATCTCCTACAAATATAAATGATCCCCTTTTAACTAATTCTCTCCCTGCGCATGCGCAAATAACAACCCTCTCATGGAGTGCACAGTGTACAACACCAGTTGATAGAAATCTATTTTCCCCTTTCCCCGTAACTACGTATGCAATTACACATGCAGCTACTTCAACTACAAGCTCAGCTATAACAACTCATGCATCAACAACCACTACAGTGACAACATCAACATACTCTTCAGTTTTACCGATAATGTCTTCTTGTAACTCTTACATTGTGCAAAATCCCTTAAATAAAACTCCTGCTTTTAATCAGGGTAAGGAATGGCACACACATGTGCTGCACATCACATTTTACTAATGTGTCGTGTGCACATAGCATGGCACACGACACATGGGCCGTGTGCCATGTGCTGGCACACGGCACATTTCAGGTGTGCCATGTGCCAAAAACATTGCACACGGCACATCTGAAATGTGCCGTGTGCTCTAGTATGACACATGGCACATCTGAAATGTGCCGTGTGCCAGCACATGGCACATGGCCCGTGTGCCGTGTGCCAATTATTGGCACATGGCACATTTCAAATGTTTTTTTTTAATAATTGTTTTTAGAAATAAAATACTTTTTTCAGAAAAAATACTACTTTTTTAGAAAAAAAACTTATTTTTTTTGAAAAAAAAGTACTTTTTTTAAAAAATAGTACTTTTTAGAAAAAATTTTACTTTTTAGAAAAAGTAGTACTTTTTTGAAAAAATAGTACTTTTTTAGAAAAAAAGTACTTTTTAGATAAAAAAAAGTACTTTTTTAGAAAAAATACTACTTTTTTGAAAAAATTTTACTTTTTTAAAAACAAAGTACTTTTTTAGAAAAAAAGGTACTTTTTAAGAAAAAAAAGTACTTTAAATATAAAAAAGTACTTTTTTAGAAAAAATAGTACTTTTTAGAAAAAAATTTACTTTTTTTTAGAAAAAAAAGTACTTTTTTAGAAAAAATTTTACTTTTTTTAGAAAAAATACTACTTTTTAGAAAAAATAGTACTTTTTAGATAAAAAAGTACTCTTTTTAGAAAAAATAGTAATTTTAAAAAAAAATTTTACTTTTTTAGAAAAAAAGTACTTTTTTAGAAAAATATTACTTTTTTAGAAAAAAATAGTACATTTTCGGAAAAGTTAGTACTTTTTTTAGAAAAAAAGTACTTTTTAGAAAAAATAGTACTTTTGTAGAAAAAATAGTACTTTTTTAGAAAAAAAAGTACTTCTTAGATAAAAAAGTACTTTTAGATAAAAAACGTACTTTTTTAGAAAAAATAGTACTTTTTAGAAAAAAACTTTCTTTTTTAGAACAAATTTAAGAAAAAATAGTACTTTTTTTAAAAAAATAGTACTTTTTTTAAAAAAATAGTACTTTTTTAAAAAATAGTACTTTTTAAGAAAAAATAGTTCTTTTTTAAAAAATAGTACTTTTTAGAAAAAATAGAACCTTTTAAGAAAAAAAAGTACTTTTTTAAAAAAAATTGTGTTTTTTCGAAAAATCTTTACTTTTTCACCTTCTTTTTTAGAAAAATTAGTACTTTTAGGAAAAATGTAGTTTTTCAGAAAAACTAGTACTTTTTTTAGAAATTCTAGTACTTTATTTGAAAAAATATTACTGTTTTAGAAAAATTATTACTTTTTTAGAAAAATTATTACTTTTTTTAGAAAAAAGTACTTTTTTAAAATAATAGTAATTTTTGTAATTTTTACCCCTCCATAATCACTTTAGCGATCCCAGATCAATTTTATCTTAGCTAGATTTTTAAATTGCAAATAACTTCTTAAATAATTAAGATACAAGCAAAAGGACGTTAATTTGGTATTTTATTTATATCTCGAAAACTAATCGAGATAGAGCAAAATAGATGTTATTTTTGTAATTTTTACCCCTCCATAATCACTTTAGCGATCCCAGATCAATTTTATCTTAGCTGGATTTTTAAATTGCAAATAACTTCTTAAATAAATAAGATACAAGCAAAAGGACGTTAATTTGGTATTTTATTTATATCTAGAAAACTAATCGAGATAGAGCAAAATAGATGATATTTTTGTCATTTTTACCCCTCGATAACCCACTTAGCGATCCCAGATCAATTTTATCTTTGCAATATTTAAAAATTGCGAATAACTTCTTAAATAATTAAGATACAAGCAAAAGGATGTTAATTTTATATTTTAATTATATTTCAAAAACTAATCGAGATAGAGTAAAATAGATGATATTTTTGTCATTTTTACCCCTCCATAACCGATTCCAGATCAATTTTATCTTTGCCAAATTTTAAAATTGCGAATAACTTCTTAAATAATTAAGATACAAGCAAAAGGACTTTAATTTAGTATTATAATTATATCTTAAAAATAAAGCAAAATATTTTTTTTTTTAAAGTGCTGTTTTTTTTAAAGCACTATTATTGCTAAAAAAAAAGTACTTTTTTCTAAAAAAGTAATCATTTTTCTAAAAAAGTAATAATTTTTCTTAAAAAGTAATAATTTTTCTAAGAAAGTAAAATTTTTTCAAATAAAGTACTATTATATCTAATAGTATTATATACTATTTAAAAATCTAGCTAAGATAAAATTGATCTGGGATCGCTAAAGTGATTATGGAGGGGTAAAAATTACAAAAATAACATATATTTTACTCTATCTCTATTAGTTTTCGAGATATAAATAAAATACCAAATTAACGTCCTTTTGCTTCTATCTTAATTATTTAAGAAGTTATTTGCAATTTAAAAATCTAGCAGATATAAAATTGATCTGGGATCGCTAAAGTAATTATGGAGGGGTAAAAATTACAAAAATAACATATATTTTACTCTATCTCGATTAGTTTTTGAGATATAAGTAAAATATCAGATTTACGTCCTTTTGCTTGTATCTTTATTATTTAAGAAGTTATTTGCAATTTAAAAATCTAGCAGAGATAAAATTTATCTGGGATCGCTAAATGGGTTATGGAGGGGTAAAAATGACAAAAATATCATCTATTTTGCTCTATCTCGATTAGTTTTTGAGATATAATTAAAATACCAAAAATTACGTTCTTTTGCTTGTATCTTAATTATTTTAGAAGTTATTCGCAATTTTAAAATCTAGCAAAGATAAAATATATATGGGATCGCTAAAGGGGTTATGGAGGGATAAAAATGGCAAAAATATCATATAAATTATATTTTTGTCATTTTTACCCCTCCATAATCACTTAATCGATTGCAGATCAATTTTATCTTTGCTAGATTTTTAAATTGCAAATAACTTCTTAAATAATTAAGATACAAGCAAAAGGACGTTAATTTGGTATTATAATTATATCTTACAAATAGATTATATCTTACAAATAGATAATTATATCTTACAAATATTTTGCTCTATCTCGATTAGTTTTCTAGATATAAATAAAATACCAAATTAACGTCCTTTTGCTTGTATCTTATTTATTTAAGAAGTTATTTGCAATTTAAAAATCTAGCTAAGATAAAATTGATCTGGGATCGCTAAAGTGATTATGGAGGGGTAAAAATTACAAAAATAAGATATATTTTACTCTATCTCTATTAGTTTTCGAGATATAAATAAAATACCAAATTAACGTCCTTTTGCTTCTATCTTAATTATTTAAGAAGTTATTTGCAATTTAAAAATCTAGCAGATATAAAATTGATCTGGGATCGCTAAAGTGATTATGGAGGGGTAAAAATTACAAAAATAACATATATTTTACTCTATCTCGATTAGTTTTTGAGATATAAGTAAAATATCAGATTTACGTCCTTTTGCTTGTATCTTTATTATTTAAGAAGTTATTTGCAATTTAAAAATCTAGCAGAGATAAAATTTATCTGGGATCGCTAAATGGGTTATGGAGGGGTAAAAATGACAAAAATATCATCTATTTTGCTCTATCTCGATTAGTTTTTGAGATATAATTAAAATACCAAAATTACGTTCTTTTGCTTGTATCTTAATTATTTTAGAAGTTATTCGCAATTTTAAAATCTAGCAAAGATAAAATATATATGGGATCGCTAAAGGGGTTATGGAGGGATAAAAATGGCAAAAATATCATATAAATTATATTTTTGTCATTTTTACCCCTCCATAATCACTTAATCGATTGCAGATCAATTTTATCTTTGCTAGATTTTTAAATTGCAAATAACTTCTTAAATAATTAAGATACAAGCAAAAGGACGTTAATTTGGTATTATAATTATATCTTACAAATAGAGCAAAAATAGAGCAAAATATATGATGTTTTTCTAAAAAGTGCTATTTTTCTGAAAAAGTACTTTTTTCCTACAAGTACTAATTTTTCTAAAAAAAAAGGTGAAAAAGTAAAGATTTTTCGAAAAAACACAATTTTTTTTTAAAAAAATACTTTTTTTTCTTAAAAGGTACTATTTTTTCTAAAAAGTACTATTTTTTAAAAAAGTACTATTTTTTCTTAAAAAGTACTATTTTTTTAAAAAAGGAAGTTTTTTTTTTAAAAAGTACTATTTTTTCTAAAAAAGTACGTTTTTTATCTAAAAGTACTTTTTTATCTAAGAAGTACTTTTTTTTCTAAAAAAGTACTATTTTTTCTACAAAAGTACTATTTTTTCTAAAAAGTACTTTTTTTTCTAAAAAAAGTACTAACTTCTCCGAAAATGTACTTCTTTCTAAAAAGTACTGTTTTTTCTAAAAAAGTACTATTTTTTCTAAAAAAGTAAAATTTTTTCTAAAAAGTAAAAGTTTTTCTAAAAAGTACTATTTTTTCTAAAAAAGTCCTTCTTTTGATAAAAAAAAATATATTTTTTTCTAAAATGTACTATTTTTTCTAAAAAAGTTACTAATTTTTATAAAAAGTACTATTTTTTCAAAAAAGTACTATTTTTTCAAAAAAGTACAATTTTTTCAAAAAAGTACTATTTTTTCTAAAAAGTACTATTTTTTCAAAAAAAAAAAATACTTTTTTTAAAAAAGCTAATATTTTTCTAAAAAGTACTATTTTTTCTAAAAAAGTACTTTTTATCTAAAAAGTACTATTTTTTCCAAAAAAGTACTATTTTTTCTAAAAAGTACTTTTTTTCCTAAAAAGTATTTTTTTTTTCTAAAAAGTGCTATTTTTTCCAAAAAAGTGCTATTTTTTCCAAAAAAGTACTATTTTTTCTAAAAAAGTACTTTTTATCTAAAAAGTACTATTTTTTCCAAAAAAGTACTATTTTTTCTAAAAAGTACTTTTTTTTCTAAAAAGTATTTTTTTTTTCTAAAAAGTGCTATTTTTTCCAAAAAAGTACTATTTTTTCCAAAAAAGTACTATTTTTTCCAAAAAAGTACTATTTTTTCTAAAAAGTACTATTTTTTCTAAAAAAGTACTATTTTTTCTAAAAAGTACTTTTTTCCAAAAAAAATACTAATTTTTCTAAAAAGTACTATTTTTTTTCTAAAAAAGTACTATTTTTGTAAAAAAGTACTATTTTTTGTAAAAAAGTACTTTTTTTTTAAAAAAGTACTATTTTTTCCAAAAAAGTACTATTTTTTCCAAAAAAGTACTATTTTTTCCAAAAAAGTACTATTTTTTTCTAAAAAGTACTATTTTTTCTAAAAAAGTACTATTTTTTCTAAAAAGTACTTTTTTCCAAAAAAAATACTAATTTTTCTAAAAAGTACTATTTTTTTTCTAAAAAAGTACTATTTTTCTAAAAAAGTACTATTTTTTGTAAAAAAGTACTTTTTTTTAAAAAAGTACTATTTTTTCTAAAAAGTACTATTTTTTTCAAAAAAGTACTATTTTTTCTAAAAAGTACTATTTTTTTCAAAAAAGTACTATTTTTTCTAAAAAGTACTATTTTTTTTTTAAAAAATACTATTTTTTCTAAAACGTCCTTTTTTTTTCAAAAAAGTACTAATTTTTCTAAAAAGTACTATTTTTTTCTAAAAAGTACTTTTTTTTCTAAAAAAGTAGTATTTTTTCTGAAAAAAGTACTTTATTTCTAAAAACAATTATTGAACAAAAAGAACATCTAAAATGTGCCATGTGCCAATAATTGGCACACGGCACACAGGCCATGTGCCATGTGCTGGCACACGGCGCATTTCAGATGTGCCATGTGTCATACTAGGACACATTGCACATTTTAGATGTGCCGTGTGCCATGTGTATGCCACATGGCACACCTGAAATGTGCCGTGTGCCAGCACATGGCACACGGCCCATGTGTCGTGTGCCAATAATTGGCACACGGCACACGTTTTAGATGTGCTATGTGCCAAATGTGCGCACATGTGCCCTGGGCACGTGTGCCATTCCTTACCCTGCTTTTAATACAAGCGAACAAGAGAGTTTAAATAATCGTAAATCTCCCACTCAAAACACAAACAAAGCAAGTGAAACAAATAAATCAAATTATAATGAATTAAATCAATCGGTATTGGTCGCATCAAAAGGTGCTATCCCCAAATCTATTCAAATGCCAAAAGTAGCCAAAGAGAATATTGAAAAACCTTTAAAAGGTATTGATAGATACTTCACAATAACAAAGCGTAAATTAAGCCCCAATTCAGCAAAATCTCAACCCACCCCAAAACTAAAAAAACAGTCAGTACCAGTTGAAACGGTAAGTCAAAACCGATTTTCTTTGCTAGACAATATTGAAAACGAAGGTGCCCATGCAAACCCGGCAAAAGAGTTCACTCCACCTCCTATTCATCTCCGCGAACAAAGCTCTAACACCCTAATTAATTCATTGTCCAATCTTGTAGGTAAAAACAACTTTTATGTTGTCTCAATACGAGTTGGAAAAGTACTTGAAACTAAAATAAGGACTCACACTGAGAAAAATTTTAGAGCAATTACATCATACTTAGACTCTGAAAAGAAAAGTTATTACACATTTCAATTGAAAAGTGCTAAGGGACTAATGGTAGTTCTTAAAGGCATCGAAAATACTGTTCCCACCGAGGAAATAAAAGAAGCTCTTAAAAATGAAGGCTTCGATGTTAAATCCGTACATAACATAGTTAATAAAGATAAAATACCTCAGCCTCTTTTTAGAGTTGAAATAGCTTTTGATTCTTTTAAACCGAAAAAAAATGAAGTTCATCCTATTTACAACCTGCGATATCTTTTACACAGAAAAATAACAGTTGAAGAACCCCGAAAACGAAAAGGTGTTCCCCAATGCTTAAACTGTCAGGAGTTTGGCCACACAAAAGGCTACTGCAAACTGCCGTCAGTATGTGTTATATGCGGTGACATACACAAAACCTCAGAGTGCATAGTATCTAAAAGTGATCCAAATAACAAAAGATGTAGCAACTGTGGTGGAAACCATACAGCAAACTATAGAGGTTGTCCAGTATACTTGCAGGTAAAACAAAATACATTAAAAAGACCTACTAGATCACAATCCCAGGCAAACGACCTTACAAATCTCCCCACAAACACTAACAGCAATGTTCCTACTTTCTCCAACGCCCCTATAAGCAATTTAAATAGTGCTACCGCTGCAAACGACTTTCCAAGTCTCCCCACAAATACTAATAGCAATGTTCCTATTTTCTCCAATGCATCGGTAAGCAATTTAAACAGTGCTCCCGCTGAAAACACTCAAATTGGCGCAAATAATCAATTTCAAAACGGCCGTAGCGCACAAAATACTTCATATGCATGTACGTTGCAGGAACCGAACCCCCCTTTTCAGCGTAGTTCACTGGAAAACTCTATAGAAAATCTAATTCATACGATGAATAGCTTTATCGGTAACATGCAAGGAATGATGCAAGAACTGCTTCGCAATCAAGGCATGATAATGCAAGCATTCTTTGAAAAAAAATGAATCCCATCAAAATGTGCTACTGGAATGCTAACGGCTTAAGCCAACACAAGCAGGAAGTCGAAATATTTCTCAAAACACAAGATATTGATATATTATTAGTATCTGAAACCCATTTCTCATTAAAAAAACTGCTTTCGAATTAACAATTTCTCAACCTACGATACTAAACACCCTAGCGGCCGAGCATGTGGAGGCACAGCTATTCTTATTAATAACCGTATAAGACACTTCCCACTTCAAGAATACAAAACTAACCATATCCAAGCTACATCTATAACCCTAACAGACACAAACACCACAATATCCTCAATCTATAGTCCACCTAGGCATAAAATAACAAACTCCCAATATTTAACATTCTTCTCTACTCTGGGTCATAAATTCATAGCAGCAGGTGATTACAATGCAAAGCACACGCACTGGGGATCCCGTCTCACTACACCAAAAGGTAGACAACTCCTAAATGCAATAAAATCTGCAAAACTCGATGTAATCTCTGGCGGTCAGCCAACATATTGGCCGACAGATCTCAGAAAAGTTCCGGACCTTATTGATTTTGCAGTCATAAAGAATGTAAAAAGAGAACAACTCTCGTTTGTCTCCTGCCATGATCTTTCATCCGATCACTCGCCAACTATTATGAATTTTCTTACAAGCTTCCCCATCCCAGAACTATTAACAAACTGTCTTCCGAACAGTAGAACAAATTGGCTTAAATACAAAATGTATGTTAGCTCACATTTGCCCCAAAACCCCTCCTTAAAAACCGAAACTGAAATCCAATCGGCAGTTGATGAATTCTCAAATATTCTCTCTTCAGCCGTAAAAGTATCTACTCCACAGATACAAAAAAACTTTAAAGGCAAATATAGAGTCCCCGCACAACAATGTCGGAGCGGTTGACGATTTCGGTCATGGGAGAGTATAGGCGCAAAACAAAGGCGGTAGCGGGAAATTCCGTGATACGTTGATATTTACACAATTTTTTTATTTTTTCGTCAAACTTTTATTTAATTTTATTGCAATTTTTAATATCAATATGATTTTTTTTAGATTGATTAGTTTTTTTGTATTTTTTTTTGAATTTTACATAATTTTTTTTTTAGAGATCACATTTTTTTGTTTACTTTATCGAAAATAATCGAAATATTTATGAAAATGTGGCAACATTTTAATATCAAAAATTAAAAGAGAGAGAGAAACCGACACAAAAATAAAATTGATTTTATTCAAGCGGTTTTCGGTCGAGCGTTTTTTCTTGCCAAATTTGTATGAAAAAAACGTCACCGACATTGTTGTGCGGGGACTCATAAGCTACCAATAAGAATCGAAGAACTCATCACTGAAAAAAGAAAATTACGTGGGCAATGGCAACAAAGTCGATCCCCAGCTTTAAAAAGTCTCCTTAGACGATGTCAAAAAACTCTTAGCTCTGCCTTAAAGGATAATAAAGAGTCCTCCCTAAAATGCTACTTGGAGAATCTAGACCCAACAAATAATTCTGATTACAGCCTATGGAAAGCCACAAAAAAGTTAAAACAACCCACAAATTATGAATCACCAATTCGTCTTAGCAATGGAACATGGGCCAAAAGTACAGCAGAAAAGGTTTCTTCTTTTGCCGATCACTTAGAAAATGTTTTTAGTCCAAACATCACAAGCTCTCATATATTTCCACCAATAATAGATGATATTGTTTCATCTCCCTTTCGAATTCGGTTATCGACCCTGAAAGCAAACGTAAGAAATCTAAAGAAAAAAAAGTCTCCTGGTATGGATAGAATCACTCCAAACATGATTTGTGAATTGCCAAATGAAGCTCTAAAATTAGTCCTATGGATCTTCAATGCTATCTTACGCACTGGTATTTATCCTTCTTCGTGGAAAGTATCGGAAATAATAATGATACCGAAACCAGGAAAAGACATAAGCCACGTTACATCGTATAGGCCAATAAGTTTACTGTCGATATTATCAAAATTATTTGAAAAAATATTCTCCGACATAATATCATCTTATATTGAGACGCATCAAATTATTCCCATGCACCAATTTGGATTTAGAAAGAAGCATAGCACAACTGAACAAGTTCACCGTATTGTCACTCATATAAGGAAAACTTTTGAAGACAAACAATATTGCTCCGCCTTATTTATTGACATTTCCCAAGCCTTTGACAGAGTGTGGCATGATGGTTTAGTTCACAAAATTTGCACTCTTTTGCCACCAAACTCACACAAACTACTAAAATGCTATCTCACAGATAGATCATTTATAGTGAAATCTAAAAACTATACCTCAAATAGTAGAAAAATCTCAGCAGGAGTTCCCCAAGGTAGTATATTGGGCCCATTATTATACATTTTATACACAGCTGATATGCCAACACATCCACTTACTCACACCTCTACTTTCGCTGATGATACAGCGTTTATGTGCATGCACAAAAATCCGTCAGTGGCTACCAATATACTTCAGTCCCACATTCATAACATAGAAAATTGGTTAGATCTATGGAAGATAAGGGTAAACGAAACAAAGTGCGTTCATGTTACATTTACCCTAAGAAAAGAAACTTGTCCCAAACTCAAAATCAATAACATTACTATCCCATCTCAAACTCACGTTAAATATCTTGGAATTCACCTCGACCGCCGTCTCACATGGACTCAGCATATAGATTCAAAATGTACTCAAATCAAAATAAAATCTGCTCAATTAAGCTGGCTCTTAAATAAACATTCTACTCTTAGCTTGGACTATAAAGTGCTATTGTATAAAGCTGTTCTTAAACCAATATGGATGTATGGTATACAGCTTTGGGGAACAGCGTCGTCCTCAAACATAGAAAAATTACAAAGAAGACAGTCCAAACTTTTAAGGCTTATCACTGGAGCTCCATGGTATCTCCGTAATGATAATATTCACAACGACCTCAATGTTCCAACAATTAAAGAAGAGATCAAAAATGTCTGCACTAAATACGTATCCAAATTAGCTAATCATCCTAATCCTCTAGCCCAAGATTTGCTTTCATTTAACGGTCACAGGCGTCTAAGAAAATTAGACACCCTTGACCTCGCCCAACGATAAATACAAAATCCCTGCTCACGAACATGGTATTATTGCACTGGCAATAATCCAAAAACACATTTAGATTTAAGATTTGATTACTTATTGTAAATTCCCTGCGGGAAAGATTCAATAAATACATAAAGTTGAAAAAAAAAAAAAAAAAAAAAAATGTTTGTGTCCGGAACTTAAAAAATTTCCAAAAATTTTTTTCATGAAATTTTATTTTTATAAAAAATTATTTTTAACTAAATTTTTTACTCCAAAACGCAAAAAAAAATCTGAACTTAGAAAATTTTTGCGTGTCCTATTGTTAAATAATTATTTTTTTTTTTGTAAAACTACATTAATTCTAGTAATAAAATAAGTTTTGTAAAATTACATTGGAATTTTGTACTTTTCAATACATACATTTCAAACTGAAAACCTTGTAAACGATCTTAAAAAAATGCTTGTAATAAAACATTTTTTTGGTAGAAAGACTAAATAACATCAAGTAAAATTTTGTTGTACAATTACAGTTTTCTTGTGTAAAAGAACTAAACACCTTGTAATATTTTTTTAATTTGTAAAATAATTCACTTTTTTGTAAATTTACCTAAAAAATTTGTAAAATAAATTTACCAACATATAATAGTAAAATTACAAAGCAAACTGTAACTTTCGTTTTATTAAATATACCACAATTTTTGTAAAAAGACAAAAATATTAGTAAAAGAGAATTACAAGACCTTTTACTTGTAATTTTACAAACTTTTTTTTTTGAGTGTAGTTTAGGTTTCAGACAAATTGGTGTATTACATTCCTTGTAAGTAGTGGGCTTAAGCAACATCCTGTAAATCGAGTTATAGCTGTAAATACCTATACAAAAACTACTATCTTAACCAATGGAATTCAATTAATTTATTTATTTTTTTGTTCATTTCCTATAACATGTACTCATTTGCTCATTTAAGTCTTTTTTTCACATAATTAATCAATTTCCACGTAAAAAAATAAAGATGAAAATTTCTTCATTCATAAGACATCACGTAGAGAAAAACTTAAAAAAATGAGAAATAAAGAACAACTTGTAGTAAAAGAAAACTTAAGCTAACTAAAACATCAATACCACTTGTTGTTCTTGTACGTAAAATTTGCCAGGGGCTAGAGAAGTTATATAGCGCACAATAGGGTGGAGCGAATGTTTCTTTTTCTAAATTGTCGTGGTCAAATAATTAACCTTTCTACACTCAAAAAAAAAAGTTTGTTAAATGACATAAAATCCCCGTGATTTTACGGGGCAGGTTTTGTAAAATATGTACTAGCAAGAATCCCCGTAATGTTACGGGGATAATTTGTAAATTGATTTAACAAAATAAAATGTAAATTTAAAATTTTTTTTGTAAAATGTTACCCTCAAAATTAACCTTTTTTTTTGTAAATTTACAAAAAATTTGGTTAATTTACAAAACAAAATTGTAAACTAACAGAAAAAGGTTGTTATTTTACAATACAAAGTGGTAAATTCACAATTTTTATTGTAAATATACCATTTTTTTCTAATTTTTTTTCCGTAAAAACAGTAGTTTAGCCAAATAATTTGTAAAATTTACAATACACACAAAAAAAAATCGAGGTAATATTACCTAAAATTATAGTATAAAAATACCTTAGCGCCAGGCAAACGGGGCATTTGCTAAGTTAATAGGTAATGTTACTTAAAAGCTAAGGTAATTCCAATGTTCGAAAATTTATTATGGTTGACAGAAATATACCTTAGCTTTTTAGGTAAAATAGCATTGATAAATAGGTGATATTACGTAAATAATTGGGTAGTATTACCTTGTATTAGTAATGGCTTTTTTACACCATTTCCTTTTAAAATTTAAATAAAAACTACGAAAAGTTTATTATTTTTAATTAATTTATTTTTTTTTTAATTTTTTGAATTCTTACAAATTTTAAAGAAAAGTTGATAATAAGAAAAATGTCTCAGAACTTTATGAAGAACTCAAAATCTGAAAATTTTTCTGTTATTAAACATTTTTAAATAGAAATACTCTCAGATTCTAAAACTTTTCTACAGAAAATACTCAGTTTCTGGATATTTTTTCTTTTAAAAAATCTGAAATCTCAGAATCTGAAAATTTTTCTATAGAAAATGTCTCACAATTCAGAATATGAGAACTTTTCTATAGAAAATTGTGTCAGAATCTGAGAATTTTTCTATAGAAAAAATGTCTCAGAATCTGATAATTTTTCTATAGAAAATATGTCTCAGGATCTGAGAAATTTTATATAGAAAACATGTCTCAGAATCTAAGAATTTTTCTATTGAAAAAGAGTTTCAGGATCTGAGAATTTTTCTAAAGAAAAAATTTCTCAAAATCTGAGTATTTTTCTATAGAAAAAAATGTCTCAGAATCTGTGACATTTTCTATAAAAAACATGTCTCAGAGTTTGAGAATTTTTCTATAGAAAAAATTTTCAGAATCTAAGAGTTAGAATCTGACAATTTTAATATATAAAAAATTTCGAATTCTGACACATTTTTCAAAAGAAAAAATCTCAGATTCTGAGACATTTTTTTAAAGAAAAAGTCTCAGATTATGAGACATTTTTCTAAAGAAAAAATCTCAGATTCTGAGAAATTTTTGTATAGAAAAAATCTCAGATTCTGAGACATTTTTTTATAGAAAAAATCTGAGATTCTGAGAAATTTAAGATTCCGAGATATTTTTCTATAGAAAAAAATCTCAGATTCTGACACATTTTTGTATAGAAAAAATCTCAGATTCTGATACATTTTTGTATAGAAAAAATCTCATATTCTGAGACATTTTTGAATAGAAAAAATCTCAGATTCTGATAAATTTTTTTCTATAGAAAAAATCTCATATTCTCAGAGACATTTTTCTGTAGGAAAAATGTCTAAAAATCTGAGTATTTTTCTATAGAAAAACTCTGAGATTCTGAGACGTTTTTTCTTTTCAAAAGTTTTCAGAATCTGAGGTATTTTTCAATAGAAAATTTCTCAGATTCTGTAATTTTTTTTCTATACACAAATTCTCAGATTCTTTTCTATAGAATATCTTGAAAAAAATCTCTGAATTTTCTAAATAAATTGAGACATTTTATCTATGGAGATTCTAAGACATCTCAGAATCTGAGATTTTTTCTATAGAAAAATGTCTCAGAATCTGAGAATTTTTCTATAAAAAAAATGTTTCAGAATCTGAGAATTTTTCTGTAGAAAAAATGTCTCAGAATCTGAGAATTTTTCTATAGCAAAAATGTCTCAGAATCTGAGAATTTTTCAATAGAAAAAATGTATCGGAATCTGAAAATTTTTCTGTAGAAAAAATGTATCAGAATCTGAGAATTTTTCTTTAGAAAAATTGTTTCAGAATCAAATAATTTTTGCAGAAAACATCTATGGAACTGTGACTGAACGATTTTTAGATTCTGAGACTTTTTTTTACAAAAAATTCGCAGATTTTGAAATATTTTTTATAGAAAAATGTCTTTTTCGCATTTTTTCTATGTGGAAATTCTGTTGAGAAATATAGATGATTCTGAGATTTTTCTTAATTCTAGTATTCTTGATGAGTTTTTTTTTTTGTAAATGATGCTTCTTAAAACTGGGTCGCTGGATCATTAGTTCTTGAAGACTTCTTACGTTATCTAAAAAAATTAAAATAATTGATTTATTTTTACATAATTAATTTGCTAATAAAGTTAATTACCTTGCTTGTCTAATTTTTCGCGAATTGTTAATTTTTATGATTTGATTTTTATTGCGTTTAACAACTTTTAAAAAATATTCCAAAAATTTTTGATGTTTGTATTTTTTTATTAATTTTAAAATTATTGTCAAAAAATTTTTCGAAGTTCTACCTAATTTGAATAGTAAAAGTTGCAAAGCCAATAGATATTTAAATTACATATTGCTAAGGTAATAAACCTTATATTTTTGATTTCAAAGAAAAAATAAATACCTATGCCAGCTAAGGTATTGTTACCTCGATTATTTTTTTGTGTGTATTGTTTTTGTATTTTCTACTTCATTTTTGTAAAATTACAACTTTTTTTCTGTAAGTATACAATTTTGTATATTTTAAATTTTCATATTTGTTTTGTAAATTTACAAAAAAATTTGTTTTATTTACATATTTGTTTTGTAAATTTAAAGGCTTTTTTCCATTGGTGCATCTTATTTTTTCTTCTTCGGCAGCTGGAGTAAAACTTCAACAACCTGAAATGTTTTTTTTCACTTGAACACTTTTCACTTGAACTTTTTATAGTATAACACTGCACTTTTTTATTTTTTTCGACATTTCGTTTTTCTTAAGTAGAACATATGAGAATTGCGAAGGACGCTACACAAGAAATTTCTTATATTTTCAGGAAAAATTAGTCAAAAAATAAAAAAAAATTTTTGAATTTTTTATTATTTTCACAAGTATTTTTAAGAAATCCGAAAATTTTTTTTTGGATATTGTAGATTGGACGTTTAAGTACCTGTTTAAATAAGTAAAACTTAATTTTTCATAATTGGAAGCTTTTTATTGACATTTAAGGTGCCAAATTAAAAAAAAATATGGTAAAATTACCAAAAAAAATGGTAAAAATACAAAAAAAAACTAGAACAATTAATAGCAGAAACACATAAAAATTGTGGCATTTTACTTAACGCAAATTACCAAAAAATGGTGTAAAAATTCCATTTTTTGCCAAAGCTTACAATTAGTTGAAAAATGTTTGTGTCCGGAACTTAAAAAATTTCCAAAATTTTTTTGCATGAAATTTTTTATTAATAAAAAATTATTTTTAACTAATTTTTTTACTCCAAAACGCAAAAAAAAATCTGAACTTAGAAAATTTTTTGTTTAATTACATTTTTTTGTGTTAAAAAACTGAAAACTTTTTAAACGATCTTAAAAAAAAATGTTTGTAATAAAACATTTTTTAGTAGAAAAACTAAATAACATCAAGTAAAATTTTGTTGTACAATTACAGTTTTCTTATGTAAAAAAACTAAACACGTTGTAATATTTTTTTAATTTGTAAAATAATTCACTTTTTTGTAAATTTACCTAAAAAATTTGTAAAATAAATTTATCAACATATAATAGTAAAATTACAAGGCAAACTGTAGTTTTCGTTTTATTAAATATACAACAATTTTTGTAAAAAGACAAAAATATTAGTAAAATAGAATTACAAGACCTTTTACTTGTAATTTTACAAACTTTTTTTTTTTGAGTGTAGGTCAATACTAACAATCAAAAACAAAAAACCTCAAACAACGACAAGAAAATTTTGTAACTTTTTTTTGTAACCTCCAATTTGACAACAATTCCTTGAAATTTTACAAGCTTGTTACCAATAATTTTATAATTTTACAAGCTTTTTACCAATAAAATTTAAAATTAACAAATTTTTTGACGCGATAAGACTTACAAGGAGGTTTCGTGTTTTTACTAGATTTATTGCTACCTCCTATTTTACGAAAATTCCTAGTAAAAATCATGGGATTTTTCGTAATTTTACAAGATTTTTACCAATAAAATTGTAAATTTACAACTTTTTTGGTGCAATAAAACTTACAAGGAAATCTTGTGAATTTACTGGAATTTTTTTTTGTAAAAAAACCTTGGAAAATTGTAAAATTACCAAAAAAATGTAAAATTACAAAAAAAATGTAAATTTCGATCGAAAATTTTTTGTTGAATAACAAGAAAAACTGTTAAATATTGGTAAAATGAGATAACGAGACTTTTTCTAGTAATTTGACAAGGTTTATTTTTGTGTGTAGAGGAAAACCCCGGTATTTTTTTTTTTATTCTTTTTTTATGTTTTCGAGGTCTCTGGTTCTGAATTTGACGAAACCAAAAAAGAAATTTCAAAAAAATCAAAAATGCCATTTTTTTTTGCAATTTTGCAACATTCACGTTTATGTTGAATAAAATGTAACATAATGGAGAATATAATGTAACATAATTATTTTTAACAAAAAAAATTTATTTTATTAATTTTTTTCATCAAATTTTTATATATAGAATTAACTGAATAAATTTGACATTAACAGTTTTTCTGAAGATTATAATAACTGGCAGTGGCGTATACAGGGCCCCCGGGCCCCCCCCCGAAATGATTTCACAAATTTCAGGATTTGGCATCAAATAACAAGTACAATATTAAAAAACTTCTTAAAAAAAATCGAAAAACATTAAGAATCTAAAATTTTTTGAAGAAAAATGTTTTGAAACTGAAAATTTTTCTGTTAAAAAATTTCAAAATCTTAAAATTTTTTCTTAGCATTTGAAACTTTTCAACTTAAGATTCTAATGAAAAAGTATCTTAAAACCTAAAGTTTTATGTACACAAAAAATGGACCTAATTGTAAGTAAAATGTAGTCAAATCTTCAAATGCGACTTTGTCTTTTAGAAAACGAGACTATTTTTTAAAAAAATGTCTCAGAATCTTACACTTTTTCTATCAAAAATTCTCAGAATCTAAGGCTGAAAAATGTTTTAGAATCTGAAAACTTTCTATAGGAATAATTTTTCTGAATCTGAAAAATGTCTCAAAATATGAGATTTTTCTAAAAAAAAATTCTTAGATTCTGAGGCTTTTCTATATGAAAAATGTTTTTGAATCTGAAAACTTTCTATAGGAATAATTTCTCTGAATTTTTCTTACAATCTAGGAAAATGTCTCAGAATCTTATACTTTTTTTTCGAAAATTGTCTCGGAATCAACGAATTTTTCTTAAGGAAAATTATCTCAAAATCTAAGATCTTATGTATAGGAAAAATGTCCCAGAGACACAAGCTGAGACTTTTTGTATAAAAAAATGCTCAAAATCTGAGACTTTTTCTATCGTAAAAATATGTATAAAAAATCTCAGAATCTGAGTATTTTTTTTTTATGGGAAAAATATTTTAGAATCTGAGACTTTTTCTTTAGGAAAAATGTCTTAGAATCTGAGGCGTTTTCTGTATGAAAAATGTTTCAGAATCTGACATTTTTCTATAGAACAAGTCTCAGACTCTGAGACATTTTGCCTATAGGAAATTGTCAGATTCTGAAACATTTTTCATATAGAAAACTCCTCAGATTCTAAGACATTTTTCCTAAAGAAAAAGTCTCAGATTCTAAAATATTTTTCCCATAAAAAAAAATACTCAGATTCTGAGACATTATTCTTATAGAAAAATATATTTTTACGGTAGAAAAAGTCTCAGATTTTGAGCATTTTTCTATACAAAAAGTCTCAGCTTGTGTCTCTGAGACATTTTTCCTATACATAAGATCTTAGATTTTGAGATAATTTTCCTTAAGAAAAATTCGTTGATTCCGAGACAATTTTCGAAAAAAAAAGTATAAGATTCTGAGACATTTTCCTAGATTGTAAGAAAAATTCAGAGAAATTAAAAAAATTTTGAGACTTTTTCTATAGGAAAAGTGTTTAAGCATCTGAGATTTTTTCGATAGGAAAAATGTCTCAGAGTTTGAAACTTTTTCTATAGGAAAAATGTCTAAGAATCCGAGAATTTTTCTTTAGGAAAAAGATGTTAGAATCTAAGACTTTTTTATACGGTTTTCTGTTTAAAAAGGTCTCAGAATCTAATTATTTTTCTTTTAGAAAAAGCGAAGATTTTCTCAGAATCTGAAACTTTTTGTGTAGAATGTTTCAGAATCTGATAAAATGTGCTAGACTAGAAATATCTCAGATTCTGGGGAAATGTCTTACAATCGGATCTTTTCTTTTGGAAAAGTATTTTATGAATATGTTTATAGAATCATTTTCTAAAGTGACTTTTTCCCGAGAAACGTTTTCCATTGGAAATATGATTTAGAGTCTTTGACTTTTTCTGTAACAAAAACTGTTTTAACTGGAAATTGTCATAGAATCTTAGACTTTTCTTAAAAAAAAAATCAGATTCTGATAATCTCCTTTGTAAAAATTTATCAGCATCTGATACAATTCACACTTTAAAAAAAGGGTTAAGTCTCTCAAGAAATTTTAAAATATTTAAAAAATTTTATTTTTTTCCCCTATAAGTTTTAAACTTACACAAAAATTAAGAATCTGATTGTGCTACATTCAGTTCAAGGCAAAGATCGAGAAAAAATCTTCAACATATGTAAATATGTAAATTTTTTGTAAAAAAAAAAAAATTAAAAAAAATGTTGGGCCCCCACCGAAATAAAATCCTGGATACGCCCCTGATAACTGGATTATATAAAACTAGTAAAAAATGAACAAGGATTCACACCTTTCTTAATTCAAACCATACATAATTTTTTTTTTAATTTTTTTTTTTCATAAAATTTTTTTATTTATCAAAAATTTTTTTTATAAAACTTTGTTTCATAAAAAATTTTTTTCATCAAATTCGTTTATGAAATTTTATTTTTTTCATCAAGTTTTTTGTCAATATTTTTTTTTCATCAATTTTTTTTTATTAAAATGTTTTTTTTTCGTCAATTTTTTTTTTTCATAATTTTTTTCCATGAAATTTATTTTTTCATAAAATTTTTTTTTTCGTCAAATTTTTTTTTTCATTAACAATGTTTTTTCGTCAATTTTTTTATTCATCAAAATGTGTTTTCCTCATCACCAACTTTTTTTCGTAAAAAAAAAAAATTTCACTAAAATTTGTTTCATAAACAATTTTTTTCATCAAATTTGTTTATGAAATTTTATTTTCTCATCAATTTTTTGTCAATGTTTTTTTTTCATTTTTTTTTTTTTTGTTCAAAATGTTTTTTTTGTCAATTTTTTTTTCGTAATTTTTTTTCCATGAAATTTTTTTTTTTCATCAAAAAATTTTTTTTTCCATCAAGTTTTTTTTTTTTCATTAACAATGTTTTTCATGAATTTTTTTTTTTCATATTTTTTTTTTCATCAAAATGTGTTTTCTTCATCAACAACTTTTTTTCGTAAAAAAAAAAAAAATAACCAAAATTTCTTTCATAAACAATTTTTTTCATCAAATTTGTTTATGAAATTTTATTTTTTTCATTAATTTTTTTATCAATATATTTTTTTTCATCAATTTTTTATGTTCAAAATGTTTTTTTTCGTTAAATTTTTTTTCCATGAAATTTTTTTTTTCATCAAATTTTTTTTTCATCAAAATTTTTTTTTCATTAACAATTTTTTTCATATTTTTTTCATCAAAATGTGTTTTCTTCATCAACAACTTTTTTTCGTAAAAAAAAAAAGTTTTTTCACCAAATTTTTTTTTATCAAAACTTTTTTTATACCCTCCACTCTAGTGATAGAGGGTATATATAAGTTTGTCATTCCGTGTGTAACACCTCGAAATATTGGTCTTAGACCCCATAAAGTATATATATTCATGATCCTCGTTCGATTCTAAAACGATCTAGCGATGTCCGTCCGTCCGTGCGTCTGTCTGTCTGTTGAAAACACGCTAACTTTCGAAAGACTTTTACGGAGGCTCCTGAAGTTTGGCATATATGTTGTTCATTTACCTGGTCAGGTTGGTGTTGCAATCCATCGAAATCGGTCCAGTGGTTCAAAAGTTATGAGGAAAAGAGTTAATTTCGGCAAGGGTTTTTCCCGAATTTACGAGATAAAAAACACGATAACTTTCTAAAGGCAATTCTGAGGATGCTGAAGCTGTGCATTTATATTTGTCGTTCCTTTTGGCTGTTTCGCATTGAATTTCAGTCAAATCGGTCTAGTGGTTCAAAAATTATTAGCAAAACCGTAAATTTCCGATTCGCCTCACCTTAAATTCACGTGTTGAAAACCCTTTAAACATGTTTTAAAAACATTGGTAAGTCACAAAAATATTTTACAACGCATTTTTGTCACTCAAAAATATTTTTACACTAAAATAAAAAAAAAATACACTCGAAAAAAAATTTACACTCAAAAAAAATTTTACACTCAAAAAAAAAATTTTGTAAATAATTTTTTTTTTTTCAAACTAGTTAAAAAAAAGGTTTTTTACACAAAATAAAATATTTCTAATCAAAAATGTTATTTTTTCACTCTAGAAATTTTACTATAACTTAAAAAGGGCATTGTGGAGGGTATTCATAGATTCGGCCAAGTCGAATTTAACTTTTCTACTTGTTTTCGTCTAAATTTTGTTTTTCGTCAAAAAATTTTTCTTTTTATTTTTTTCTTTTGTGTTCACCAAAACTACTTTTTTTTCACGTCTTAATTTCTGACATAAAAATGTTCCATTTGTTTAACAAATGTACAAAAAAAGTAAGAGTGTTAAATTCTTCTGTGCCGAATCATCTTTACATAGTATATAAACTTAATGGGATCCTCGACCGATATTTCAATTCGTTTTGCATGGAATGGCAAATAACATTATTTTCTCTTAAAAAAAATACTTTGCTTTAGAAAGTACAGCCAAATCTTCAGCAAAACATCATGATTTAATATTTTGAGCTAGAGTACAAAAGTCGCAGACATTTTTTTTTTACTTTGTTCGGAAATTTCCGAAATTCAAGTCAAAATAGTAACCCAAAGGCATTATCAAACTGGTCCAATATTTTTTTTTGTGTTAATATTGACCCTAAACTGCAACTGTTTCGACGCCTACGCTAAGAGAAATAAAAAAAACAAAAATCGCTACACTCTATAGCACAAGTAGGTGCTGGTTGGTGTTAAATGTTTTGTTATCTAACAAGGGAAGTATCTCAACCTTTATGAACCGATTTGCCTGAAACTTAAAATATATATTAATGAGACGATATTAAGGTTGGGGTGTCTCGGCTTATCGGCCATATCAGTATTTCAAAATTTCGTTGTCCCCTTATGAAACAATGTAGACCTTCGGGAAAATTTCGATAACTCCCGAACTAACAGGAATATCCACTAGAGCAAAAATACGTGTCGACTTAAATTTAATAAAGATTATTTCCTCTTCATATGGACATCGTAGGTTTATGTCTTCATATAAATACCCCCCAAAATTTACACATTTTCATGAAAAAAAGTTGTTAACGAAGCAAAACTTTTACAAGTTTATGCCACCATTGGATAGGCATTACAAAAACCTTTCTTCTCATATGTAAACATCATATAGTTTCTTAAAAAGAAATGGCTGAAAAATACAAAAACAATTTATTTTGCCATTTGTTTACCCATGTTTTGAACCCCTAAATTTCCGAAACACCCCAACCTTAGAATTGTCTCTTTTATATATATGTTACGTTTCATGCAAATCGGTTCATAAGGGTTGAGATACTTCCCTTGTAAGAGTTTTTTTTTTATTCGTTCCATTACCTCCCTCCCTCACCATCATTGTGGCTGCTATGTTTTATTCATATAGCTTGCGGACCGTTTTCTATATATTATCTTGGCTGGTTTTTGTCTTTAGTTTAATGAACACGTTCTTTTGAGTCTTTTATTTTTTTTTATAGTTTTAATTCTGTACACGTATTTGACAATTTTATGTCATAGTCCATAAAATGTGACATTACTTACCTAACTAATACATTTAAATAGCAAATATATACACACACATACGCCACACACACACGCAATCACTACGACAATGGCAGCTTTGACAATGGCAAACTGTTTCCTGACCTGACAGGTAGGAAAAGACAATAAAACAATAGTGAAGATTTACAAAGAGGATATAAAAAATATGTAAGTTAAGCATAAAATGTCAAATGTCTCCATTTAAATATGAATTACTTATATTGAAATTGATTTAGACAGCATTTAAAATGGTATTATATTTTGAGTATTTAAAACTGTTAAAGGAATTGTCAAAGAATTAGACAAGTTTAATTTGGATTTTAAAAAAGATATAAAAAATGAATATATTTAGATAAGGGTCATTAAAGATTTACTACGGTTAAAGTTTATACTTTAACTTGAATGAGTATTTTTTTTTTTTTTTCAAATTGCATAATTTTTTTTTTACGAAAAACTTAAAATTTTCTACAAAAATTCCTTTAAAAAACAATTATGAAAAATATGTATATTTTATTTTTATAATAATTATCCCAGCATGTAGGGCAATAAGTATGTACTTATCATATTTTATTCATGAGTTTCTAACATTTAATAATCAATAAAATAACAATAACTAAAAGCATATTATCATATTTAAGAAAGTATTTAATATACGAGGCATTCCACACCAAATGTCCCGCTACAGAAAAACATGTGTCCCTTAAATTTCTGAATAGGTTGTTTGGATAGCCCTATATGTAACTAAGAAAATTGCGTTTTTGGTATTTCAATTTTTCAAAAACTGGGCTTAGGAGGCGTGGTCAAATATTGGAAAAATGGTCAAATTTTTGGCGAGTTGCCTTGATTAAATATTTATCACATTAAAACGGAATGCACCACAATGTCAAAAATTTTCGTTCTTATATAGTATTATATGGGCTATCGATTAAAATTTTTTTTTTTTTGAAAATTTTCAGAACCCGTTCTGAAATTTTCCGTTTTTTAAAAAAGTCAATTTATCAAAAATCCGGACACTTTTTTTTTCCTTTTTTATTTATTTTTTTAAAAGTGTAGATGTTTGTCCATCCAAACAAAAAAAATCAGAAACACGTTTATCTTTTTTATCGAGAAAATCGCATTTGAACTTTAAATTTCATAACAATTTTGTTATTTGCTTGTATTTCTTTGTTTTAAAGTTGCGAATGAGTAATATTAATTGCATAAATATTCGTCATACGCTCTGTTGTCACAAGAAAATACAAGCAAATTACTAAATTGTTATGAAATTTAAAGTTCAAATGCGATTTTCTCGAAAAAAAAGATGAACGTGTTTCTGATTTTTTTTGTGTGGATGGACAAACATCTAAACTTTTAAAAAAATAAATAAAAAAGAAAAAAAAAAGTGGCCGGATTTTTGATAAATTGACTTTTTTAAAAAATCGAAAATTTCAGAACGGGTTCTAAAAATTTTCCAAAAAAAAAAATTTAATCGATAGCCCATACAAAACTATATAAGAACGTAAATTTTTGACATTGTGGTGCATTCCGTTTTAATGTGATAAATATTTAATCAAGGCAACTCGCCACAAATTTTACCATTTTTCCAATATTTGACCACGCCTCCTAAGCCCAGTTTTTGAAAAATTGAAAAACCAAAAACGCAATTTTATAAGTTCCATATAGGGCTATCCATACCACCTATTCAGAAGTTTACGGTACACATGTTTTTTTTCGCTGGACATTTAGTATGGAATAAAAATCAATAAATGCCAACTCGAAAAAGCTTACTGTTCAGGAGAGCCAAAAAACTAGTTATTTCGCATATTATTGTAAAAATAAACAAAGTACCTTCCATAAGATGGTTTAAATATTCTAAACAATATTTACCAATGCCAAAAATTTCATATTTTGAACTAGTTTGCGTATTTTTAAGAGATGGCATTTATTACTATGTGAAAAAACAAATAATTTTTTAGAGTTGGCATATTTTGTCGGAAAATAAAAATAATTTTTTTTTGAAAAATTTTTATTAATTTTTTTTTTTTTGGATTTTGTTATCCTTAGTACGGTAATTGCAAAAACTAAAAAAAAATAAAAATCTTTGCATATTTTTAAAAGTTACTAGCTCCGAAAGCCTTTCAATCTCAGGGTGGTCAACTTTGGCACTCTGTAACTCACGCTGTATTGTATTAGGGTCACTCCAAACTAGCTATTTTGAAAGCTTATATCATTGACTTTATTTGCCCCACTAATAATTTTTCAATCTGATAAATAGTTTGAAAGTTACATAAATATAAGTAATTTTTTTTTTTTTGCAAACACTATTTACCGATATTTTCAAAATGGCAATATCTCGAGAACCAGTCATTATATATCAAAATTTTTACCAGATTCGTGTTCAGCATGGCAAATGGAATAAGATATGTGATCTAATTTTTTTTTTTTAAATTTTTTGAAAAATTTTTGGAAATTTACAATGGGAGTTGGCATTTATTTTCACCAAAAAATTATGTACTTTGAGTTACCAGAACAACAAAAATGAATGTAAAACGACAACAAATTATTTTTTTGCACTGAAATTTTAATGACAGATAGGTATTACATAGGGGAGCTATTTGCCATCGGAAACTCATTTCGGTCAAATTTGAGTTGGCATATTTTAAATATAGGTTCACGATATAAAGCTATAATCAGAGCATGTATTGAATTAATTCCTTAATTCAATTTTCCATTCTAAATTATAGTCGAAAGAATTAATTCATTGTTCACATTGAATTGAATCGAACGAAAAGAATTCAATTCTGAAAAAAAAAGAATTCAATTCTTTTTTATTATTCTTTACAATACAATGAATTCATTGAAATTCATTCACTAAGAATTCATTCTTATTGAATTAATTCTTTACTGAATTAATTCAATTTCTTCACCATTCAGTAAGAATTGAAAAATTTGTTAAGCATTCAGTAAGAACGCAAAATTTTGCTAACTATTCAGTAAGAATTGAAAAATATTTTCACCGTTCAATAAGAAAATATTTTTTTTTTTGCAAAATCTATATATATAAAAATGGATGTGTGTATGTATGTGTGTATGTATGTTCCGCCCGAGTAAAAATTTTTATATGATGCAATACATAATGATATATAACACAATATATATTTATACGCAATTTAATCCGAATAATGATCCAATTTAATCCGAATAATGATCCACCACGTTTTTGCATTAAAAAAGATCAACTTGTATAAAATATGATTCGATTTCATCCGAGTTTTGACCAGACATTGCCATATTTCATTGGATCCAATTAGATCTAATTGCATAAAAACATAAAAAAGTCTTGGTGTGTTTTGGTTTGGGTGAGTTACACCACAGGTCAACGATACATTCACCAAACATATAATTTTCAAAAACAAAAAAAATGTTTGGGTACGCTTCGAACCAGATAGGTGATATACATAACCCTAACAAGGAAATGTTTAGGAACATTTTAAAAGTTTCTTATACTTTGCTTAAAAAACTTAGAACATTTTTGGTTAATTGGAAACATTTATATGAGGCATTCCACTCCAAATGTCCAGCGAAAAAAAACACGTGTACCATAAACTTCTGAATAGCTTGTATGGATAGCCCTATATGGAACTTAGAAAATTGCGTTTTCGGTTTTTCAATTTTTCAAAAACTGGGCTTAGGAGGCGTGGTCAAATATTGGAAAAATGGTCAAATTTGTGGCGAGTTGCCTTGATTAAATATTTATCACATTAAAACGAAATGCACCACAATCTTAAAAATTTACATTCTTATATAGTTTTGTATGGGCTATCTAATAAAATTTTTTTCCAAGAAAAATTTTCAGAACCCGTTCTGAAATTTTCCATTTTTTAAAAAAGTCAATTTATCAAAAATCCGGCCACTTTTTTTTCTTGTTTTTAATTTTTTTTTTTAAGTTTAGATGTTTGTCCATCCACACAAAAAAAATCAGAAATGTATTTTTCGTTTTTTTCGAGAAAATCGCATTTGAATTTTAAATTTCATAACAATTTTGTACTTTGCTTGTATTTTCTTGTGTCAACAGAGCGTATGACGAATATTTATGCAATTAATATTACTCATTCGCAACTTTAAAACAAAGAAATACAAGCAAATAACAAAATTGTTATGAAATTTAAAGTTCAAATGCGATTTTCTCGAAAAAAAAGATGAACGTGTTTTTGATTTTTTTTGTGTGGATGGACAAACATCTAAACTTTTAAAAAAATAAATAAAAAAGAAAAAAAAAAGTGGCCGGATTTTTGATAAATTGACTTTTTTAAAAAATGGAATATTTCAGAACGGGTTCTGAAAATTTTCCAAAACAAAAAATTTTAATCGATAGCCCATACAAAACTATATAAGAACGTAAATTTTTGACATTGTGGTGCATTCCGTATTAATGTGATAAATATTTAATCAAGGCAACTCGCCACAAATTTTACAATTTTTCCAATATTTGACCACGCCTCCTAAGCCCAGTTTTCGAAAATTTGAAAAACCAAAAAGGCAATTTTCTTAGTTACATATAGGGCTATCCAAACAACCTATTCAGAAATTTACGGGACACATGTTTTTCTGTAGCGGGACATTTGGTGTGGAATGCCTCATATATGGAACAAAATAAGCTATATATAATTTTATATTAAATTATACAGAAAAACAAATTTTGTATTAGCCCTAATATTATTTCATATATTTATATCAACCGTATACCTTTTAATCCGAATCATGATTAAATTATATATTACAACATATGACTGCATTTAAAAAAATTAGAAAATACCTCACGGGATGTATAATCATTAGGGTGGGTCAAATTGTAGGGGGACGAAAAAATGTAAAGGGGCTCATCGAGATTCTTGTTCTACGGGTCATTTGAAGATACTTTGCCAAAGAAACCATACCTCTAAAATGATTTTCGAGCCCCCGGATTTTTCAAAATAGGTTTTTTTTCTAAATACTCAAGAATAGAGGTAAAAAAAATGCTATTTCCTCTAGCCAAATGTGTATTTGGGGGTTTTTGGATCGAGAAATCCATTTTTAACATCTATTTTTATTTTTGAGTACCGCCAGAGGGCGCTTTCGTACATTTTTTAATGTTATCGTTTTTTTTTTTGGTAAATTTACGAAATTTTTCGTGGAAATTGACGAATATTTGACTTTCATATAAGACAACCCCATATTTTAAATAGCCCAGAGGGTTCAGCGTTAAAAATTATGGGGGGGGGGGTTATTCATTCACGACCTATATCGAATTTAAGGCAAAGAATAAACAAAGCATATTTTACTTTATTTTTTTCTTCAAAAATTCAACATAAGCGTATAAAATGTAATTAATAAAAAAATCAATTGAATTCAGTAATTAAGAAACAAAACGAAGAGTTTTAGGAAATAAACGCGAAGGAGTTATTTTTGAAAGTCTTTCCTGCTGTTAAGTCTAAAAATTTTTTCACGACTTTCTAATGTCACCGCCATAACTCCTTTTCGATTATGCTCTAAAACTCTTTTGGATACGCTAGCTAGCAAATATATATACAATTTGGACTGTAGGTTCACCTCCCGGAATATAGATCCACTAAGGCTGGATTTTTGCCAGTGTTGATTCTAAGGGGGTAAAAAACTGTACTTTTGGTACTTTTTATATCTCCTGAAATAATAGTCACAGAGACTTGAAATTTGGACTGCATGTTCACCTCCCGGAACATAGATGCACTAAGTCCGGATTTTTGCCAGTGTTGATTCTAAGGGGGTAAAAAGGCTAAAAAACTGTACTTTTGGTATTTTTTATATCTCATGAAATAATGGTCATAGAGACTTGAAATTTGGACTGTATGTTAACCTCCCGTAATATAGATCCTGTAAGCCTGGACTTTTGCCAATGTTGATTCTAAGGGGGTAAAAAGGGTAAAAAACTGTACTTTTGGTACCTTTTAAATTTTCTTAAATAATTGTCACAGAGACTTGAAATTTGGACTGTATGTTCACCTCCCGGAATATAGATTCACTAAGGCTGGATTTTCGCCAATGATGATTCTAAGGGGGTAAAAAGGGTAAAAAACTGTACTTTTGGTACCTTTTTTATTTCCTTAAATAATGGTATTAGAAACTCGAAATTTGCAATGTAAGTTTACCTCCCGGAAAAAAAATCACTAAGGCTGGGTTTTTGCCAATGTTGATTCTACGGGGATAAAATGGGTAAAAAAGTGTACTTTTGGTACTTTTTATATCTCCTGAAATAATAGTCATAGAGACTTGAAAATTGGACTGTATGTTCACCTCTCGGAATAAAGATCCATTTAGGCTGGATTTTTGCCAATGATGATTCTAAGGGGGTAAAAAGGGTAAAAAACTGTACTTTTGGTACCTTTTACATTTACTTAAATAATGGTACTAGAAACTTGAAATTTGTAAAGTATGTTCACCATCCAGAAAAAAGATTCAATAAGGCTGGGTTTTTGCCAATGTTGATTCTACGGGGGTAAAAAGGGTAAAAAAGTACCTTTTATAAAAAGTACCTTTAAGAAAAAGTACCTTTTATAAAAAGTACCTTCTAGAAAAAGTACCTTTTATAAAAAATACCTTTTATAAAAAGTAAATTTTATAAAAAGTACCTTTTATAAAAAGTACCTTTTATAAAAAGTACCTTTTATAAAAAGTACCTTTTATAAAAAGTACCTTTTATAAAAAGTACCTTTTATAAAAAGTACCTTTTATAAAAAGTACCTTTTATAAAAAGTACCTTTTATAAAAAGTGCCTTTTATAAAAAGTACCTTTTATAAAAAGTACCTTTTATAAAAAGTACCTTTTATAAAAAGTACCTTTTATAAAAAGTACCTTTTATAAAAAGTACCTTTTATAAAAAGTACCTTTTATAAAAAGTACCTTTTATAAAAAGTACCTTTTATAAAAATTACCTTTTATAAAAAGTACCTTTTATAAAAAGTACTTTTATAAAAAGTACCTTTTATAAAAAGTACTTTTATAAAAAGTACCTTTAATAAAAAGAACCTTTTATAAAAAGGAATGTAGGATTTTTCGGTGAAGAAAAAAAGCTTCTGAAAGAAATTTGGTTATTCTTATATTTCTTGAAATAATGGTTCAGAAACTTGATGTTTTAAATAGCACAAAAAAACAGTTTTTGGAAAATATAATTTTACGGGGAAAAGGGAGCAAATGGTTATTTTGAGATATCTGACTATTGAACTAAAAGCCGCAGAAATAACACCCAAGACAAGGACATATTTTAAAATTTTGGGGTAAAAAGGGGTACCTGGTAACAGTGGTGTAAAATGGTACTTTTCATATCTACAATACAAAGGCAATAGAACTTTTTAATTTTTTCACGCATATTATACGGAGAGGAATGAAACTTACATGGAACGAAAGGAGATGGACTTGGAAGAGAAATGGAATAGAACGGGGAACGAAGTGGAATAGAGCTGGGAACAATATGGAATGATACTTTTTACTTAAATTTTACGTATTTAACTTTTTTGACTCCATATTTGTTCTCTCTATATGTTTTTCCAAACTTATTTTTATTCCATTTTTTTTTTTTACTGAAATATTTATTCTCCGAAACGAGCATGATGACGTACCAGCGAAGTTATTCAAATTTTATTGTTTAAATTATTCATTAAAATATTATTTTATGAAAGACTTAAACGTCCACAAGTAAATAAAACAAAAACTATGTAGAGGATTTTTTTTTAAATCGATAGAGTAATCCTGATCCTTATAGTATCCGGTATTTAATACAACCGGTAACGAAGTACCGGCATGGTAAGCTAGTAACATCTATATATAACAAAAAAGGATGAACCGATTTTGATGAAATTTAAACCAAAGATAGTACTAACCGAGTATTAACTATATGCCAAATTAGAGCGTGATCGGACAAATGGGCGTAAAATGCCATGCATATTTGCCTGTGGGCGGAGGGGTGGGCAAAATCGAATTTTTACATTGCACCACTAATGACATCTATATATAAAGAACAGAAGTACCGATTTTGATGAAATTTAAACCAACGATAGCACTACTCGAGTACTAACTTTATGCCAAATTAGAGCGTGATCGGACAAATTTGTATTGAATTGAATGTTATTTCTGCATGTTGATTCGATTTAAATTAACTTTTCAGCACTGATAGTGTTAATCGAGTGCGGCCCTATAGGCCATGTTATACTACGATTGGAAAAAGGGGCATAAAATGCCACGCCCCTTTTTACTATACTGGACGTTTTCTGCCTGTTTCGCAATCACGCAAAAACAGCTGAACCGATTCTCTTGACATTTTCAATACACACAATGCTAACCAAGTGCATATGTATGCCATATAAGATCATTATTGGAAAAAGGGATCAAAATTGCAACGCCCTTTGTACTAAACTGACCACGATTGAACAAAGATGCGTAAATTGCCACGCCCCTTTGTTTTACACTGAACGTTATATCTGCCTGTTTTGAAATCACGAAAAAACGTATAAGCCGAATCTGTCACTACTGATAGAACTAACCGAGCGGGAACTGTAGGTCGTATGTAGAGCGCGATTCGGCAAAAGGGTGAAATATGTCACTCCCGTTTTTCATAAATAAAAAGTTATTTCCTCCTCTTTCGTAATCACACAAAAACGGCAAAACTGATGTCAATGAAATTTGCAGCACAGATAGTACTAATCGAGGATGCAGCATGGAACTTTAGACTATCACGATTCGATAAAAATGCGTTAAATGACACGCCCCTTTGTACTAAAATTAACGTTATGTCTGTCTGTTTCGAAATCACGCAAAAACGGCTGGACCGATTTTGTTGAGATTTCTCTATAGATAGTGCTAACCGAGGGTGGAACCAAAGGTTACTAGCTGGACCCAGACCCGTGCTTTAATTTTGTCCGACACTATATTTAAATAAAGATGCAATATAAAACAGTTTTTTTCTAAGGGCCAGCAACGCGGACCGGGTATAGCTAGTGAAAAATAAAATTGTATATTTTCGTTAAAAAAGAGGAAATATACATATATAAAAAATCGGGAACTCATTAAGAATGCCGAACTTGCTTAAAATTGACAAAAAAAAATATCAAAGGTCAAGGTCATATATTTTTTTGTTAATTTTAAGCAAGTTCGGTGTTCTTAATGCGATGAAAATATACAAATTTATTTTCATTTTGCAAAAAAAAAATATTTTCTTATGGAACGGTACAAATACTTTTCAATTCTTACTGATTGGTTAATAAATTTTTCAATTCTTACTGAATGGTTAACAAATTTTTCAATTCTTACTGAATGGTGAAAAAAATTGAATTAATTCAGTTAAGAATTAATTCAATAAGAATGAATTCTTAGTGAATGAATTCCTTGAATGCATTTTAAAGAATAATAAAAAAGAATTGAATTCAATGAACCTGAATGGACCAAGTTGAATTAATTCTATGAAACAATTTAGAGTAGAATTAATTCAATCGAGTACAAAATTGAATTACTAAATAAGGAATTCGTTCAAAAATTTAATTAATTCTTCCAAGCACTGGCTATAATATACATACAGTGATTACTTTTTTGGGAAAATGTAATTTATCCTAAAAAAATAATTGAAAAAATTACTTTTTCTTAATAAAGTTACTCTTATTCAAGGTAAGGAATGGCACATGTGCCCAAAGTAAATGTGGGCACTTTTGGCACATGGCTCATCATTCAGATGTGCCATTCAGTCAAGTGTCATCCTACCGACACATGGCACATCTGAAACGTGCCATAGTATGACACATGTCACATTAGAAATGAGCTGTGTACCATACAAGGGCACATGTGTTGTGTGCCAGTTATGGACTCATGCACATTATAGATGTTATTTTTTCAAAAATTGTTTTACGAAATAAAATACTTTTTTAGAAAAAATAAACTACTTTATAGAAAAAATGGTACTTTTTTAGAAAAATACTTTTTTTTTTGAAAAAATTGTTTTTCTTAGAAAAAATGGTACTTTTTTAGAAAAAATAGTACTTTTTAGGAAAAATAGTTCTTTTTTAGGGAAAATAGAAAAAGTACTTTTTTTTATCATAAGAAGCCTTTTTTGGTAAAATGGTACTTTTTTAAAAAAGTAATAAAAAAAGCCGTGCTTTTCAGAAAAAAATTAGTTTTTTCCTAAAAAGTATTATTTAGGAAAAAATAGTACTTTTTTAGGAAAAACAAGTAAAAGTGTTTTTTTGGAAAAAAAAATTACTTTTAGACAAACAAAAGTACTTTTTAGAAAAAAATTGATTTAAAAAAAAAAATACTTTTTAAAAAACTAAATTTTTTACTACTTTTTTAGAAACCGTGTGCCAGTTATTGGCTCATGGAACATTTCAGATGATATTTTTTTTTTTTAACAATTGTTTTAAGAAATAAAATACGTTATTAAGAAAAAATAGTACTTTTATAGAAAAAAAGTTTTTTTTTTTTTTTGAAAAATAGTACTTTTTTAAACAGGTACATTTTTACAACTTTTTTTGGAAAGCAAGTACTTTTTATAAAATTTTAATTTTTTAGAAAAAGTCCTTTTTTCTAAAAAAAAAGTAGTATAAAATGTATCGTTTTAAAAAAGTACTATTTTTCAACAGTTTTTCTTAAAAGTACACTGATTCTTTATCAAAAGCACTTTTTTAAGGCAAGACAACTTCTGAGTTAAAACTCTATTGGATATAGAAAAAAATATAATTAATGATAACAAATATAATTAATGATAGCACTGATAACTAACCCTTTAAATTTAATGATTCGTTTCCGCACAAAATAATTATAGAGCAAGAACTTACAATTTCTTTCAAAAATTTAAACACCGAAAATCTATTTGAAATGCCCCATTTGTAATAATCTTATTGTATGGTTAACCTTATGCATTTCTTTTGTGTGTATGGTTTTCAAGCTTATCCTTAAAGTATAAAATTGTTGCAAATTTTCATAAAGAAACACAAATAAAATATCGAAAACTTTATTGTATTCGGTTTTTTAATACAAGTCAATATAAAGATAAAACATATTTTTTTAAGGAGATTACACTAAACAACAAAACTAAAATGAACAAATGAAATAAATATTTTAGAGGGTCTTATTAAGGCAGTTTTGAAGGAGGTTCTAACACATGGCATTACAATTTTTGATCACTTTATTCTTTGGCGCCTGTAAATTTTAAAACAATCTTGCAACTTATTTGTAGTAAAATCATTGTCGTCCAGTGTTGAGAATATTTTTATATGAACATTAGTAAGGGCTTTTTTTAAGCATTAGTGCTTACGTTATGCATATGTGTGTATTTCGTTAGCTAAAATGCAAAAGGCCCTAACTAACAAAAAATTCAAAATCATTTTTTTTTTATTGATTCTAGATTATTTTATAAACATACACGTCTCCACAAAAAATTAAAGCTGCATAATAAAAATATGCAGCCCTAATTTAAAAACATGTGATTTGGGAAATCGCCAAATGGACGTAACTAAAAAAAAAACTTTTTAAAATTTTTTGATTCATATTTGAGGCATTCCACACCAAATGTCCAGCGAAAAAAAACATGTGTCCCATAAATTTCTGAATAGGTTGTTTGGATAGCCCTATATGTAACTAAGAAAATTGCGTTTTTGGTTTTTCAAATTTTCGAAAACTGGGCTTAGGAGGCGTGGTCAAATATTGAAAAAATGGTACAATTTGTGGCGAGTTGTCTTGATTAAATATTTATCACATTAAAACGGAATGCACCACAATGTCAAAAATGTACGTTCTTATATAGTTTCATATGGGCTATCGATTAAAATTTTTTTTTTTGAAAAATTTTCAGAACCCGTTAAGAAATTTTCCATTTTTTAAAAAAGTCAATTTATCAAAAATCCGGCCACTTTTTTTTTCTTTTTTATTTATTTTTTTAAAAGTTTAGATGTTTGTCCATCCACACAAAAAAAAATCAGAAACACGTTCATCTTTTTTTTTTCGAGAAAATCGCATTTGAACTTTAAATTTCATAACAATTTTGTTATTTGCTTGTATTTCTTTGTGTCAACAGAGCGTATCACGAATATTTATGCAATTAATATTACTCATTCGCAACTTTAAAACAAAGAAATACAAGCAAATAACAAAATTGTTACGAAATTTAAAGTTCAAATGCGATTTTCTCGAAAAAAAAGATGAATGTGTTTCTGATTTTTTTTTGTGTGGATGGACAAACATCTAAACTTTTAAAAAAATAAATAAAAAAGAAAAAAAAAGTGGCCGGATTGTTGATAAATTGAATTTTTAAAAAATGGAAAATTTCAGAACGGGTTCTGAAAATTTTCCAAAAAAATCATTTTTAATCGATAGCCCATACAAAACTATATAAAAACGTAGATTTTTGAGATTGTGGTGCATTCCGTTTTAATGTGATAAATATTTAATCAAGGCAACTCGCCACAAATTTTACCATTTTTTTAATATTTGACCACGCCTCCTAAGCCCAGTTTTCGAAAATTTGAAAAACCAACAACACAATTTTCTTAGTTACATATAGGGCTATCCAAACAACCTATTCAGAAATTTACGGGACACATGTTTTTCTGTAGCGGGACATTTGGTGTGGAATGCCTCATTTATAAAAAGTAAGTCTTCATCAAATTTTAGCCTAATTCAGTCAAAAACAACAAAGTTATTACAAATTTTAAATATCATTCAATACTGTTTTTTGCTTCTCCTGTACAATAAATAAAATGTTAGTTAAAACCTTCTGCATTTTAGGTGACGATTTGTATTGTTACACTTACATCTATCTATAAGATACTTTAACAACTTACAAATTGCTAAACAGAGCTACTGCGTTTTTTGATAAAGCTCTTTGTAACTACACTTACAACAACAACATAACCCTTAACAATATAATAAAAGAAAATTTAAGAAAAAAATAAACAATAAACATTAGGTATATAACCATTTGCATATTTTTGAAAATATCTAAAAGGGCCTATCATAGTGAGAAAGTACATAGAAAATCAATAAGATATGCGTCCTCTTTTTTTCGCGAATGTTAAAAAAGGTTCGGCACCGATCGCGATGAAGTTTTTGCTAATATTTTTTTTCAAATATTCATTCAACCCATGTTTCAAATGTTGAAAATCATACTGCTAATTATTTCTTGTTTTATTTTTGTTGTAAAACGACGAAAAACAAAATAACGTTGAAAGGGACGGATTCCCACCATAAAACATACACTCAAAATAATAACTCTGTTAAAAACTCTGTAAAATGACTGTAATCTCAATTCGACAGTTATTTGACAAAGTTATCTGTCGAAATACAGATTTTAATAATATACTTTGTATTTTCTTGTAACCGAAAAACAAAATTTTATCTGTAATTTTACTTTTTACTTTGTAATCTCTATTTTAGAGATAACAAACAGAGTTTTTTGTTAAAATACAGATTTTATAAAATACTTATGTTTTTTCTCGTAACCAAAATACAAAATTTCAACTGTATTTTTATTTATTGCTCTGTAATTATAAACCCTGGAAAATTTTACGAGGATGTCGTGTAAAATTGGAGGTACTCGTAAAAAACTTTCACAAAAATAAAAAAAAGTAAATTTACAATTTTTAAGCATTAAAGCGGGCAAATTTACTCGATGGCATTTTTCAATTGTCAACACCAGATTGGCTATTTGACCAGAAATCAAATAGTAAATAAAATAGTCAAATTCTGGTCGCTTTTATCAATATTTTACAGATAATTCTGTAAATTTACAGTTTTTTTTATCGAAATCATTTTACAGAGTTTTCTTTGTAAAATAACAAAAAATCTTGCTGGTTGGAAATCTATGGTATTTTCTGCTGGCTCAGCAGAGTATCTCTGTAATTTAACAGAGTGATTATTTTGAGTGTACAAAAATTAAAATTTGAGGTGTTTTAGAAATTGCAATCGGTGCCGAAGGTTTTTGGACCAAAATGACCCCGTATATCGTTTTTTGTTACCAGTATAACATTGCCCATACCTTTATGATAGGTTCTTATTTTGGTTATACCCCTAATAAACATACTTCAGAATTTAAAAACTATTGAAAAATAAACTTAAATATATTTACTAGGTTAACACTTATTTTAAAATTCGTCACATTTTCTTCCTCCCAGTCTCCAGAGTAATACTTTTTGACCTGAAATGATAAAAAAAATATTATTAAATTTTTTATCGCAATTCATAAATCCGATTTATTTTGGTAAAAATAAATCGGATTTAAAAATTCCAAGATTCAAAAACAGTTGATAATGATAATATTTCTATAACTATTATCAGATTGTAAAAAAATAACCTTTTTTTCCAAAAATATTCCCAGATTTTTGAGGCATTAAGAAAATTTTTCAGATGAGACATGTAATAGGATTTTTTTTTAGAAAAAAAAACTTTCGCCAAAGAAAGTTTTTTTATAGGAAATACCAGAAATGTCTATAATTTTTAGAAATTCAATTTTTCTTCTGCATTTTTTCAACTTGAACCTTTATAACAAATATAATTAGAGCCCGTGCTCGATCTGTACTTACAGAAAAAATCAAATAAAATTACTGACAAAATATGTAACCATTAGGTACGTCTCCGAAACAGAAAATGCAAATTCCTTCATTTGTGTCTGCAATTCCAGATCATGTTGGTAACCCTTGCGAAATAATGTAAGAGACAAAAAAGTGGAAACAAAGTATGAAGTGAGGTTGAGATTGCTAGAAATAAAATTGTTGTGTTGGAAACTGTCAAAATTTATTCTGTAAAAACTAAAAATATTCACATATATAAAAAACAGTTTTCATTAACAAGACAAACCGATATTTAAAATCCTACTGAAGATGACACTAACTAGGGTGTTTGAAACCGGTATAGGAAATACCAGAAATGTCTATAATTTTTAGAAATTCAATTTTTCTTCTGCATTTTTTCAACTTGAACCCTTATAACAAATATAATTAGAGCCCGTGCTCGATCTGTACTTACAGAAAAAATCAAATAAAATTACTGACAAAATATGTCGCCATTAGGCACGTCTCCGAAACAGAAAATGCAAATTCCTTCATTTGTGTCTGCAATTCCAGATCATGTTGGTAACCCTTGCGAAATAATGTAAGAGACAAAAAAGTTTAAACAAAGTATGAAGTGAGGTTGAGATTGCTAGAAATAGAATTGTAGTGTTGGAAACTGTTAAAATTTATTCTGTAGAAACTAAAAATATTCACATATATAAAAAACAGTTTTCATTAACAAGACAAACCGACATTTAAAATCCTACTGATGATGACACTAACTGGGGTGTTTGAAACCGGTATGGGAAATACCAGAAATGTCTATAATTTTTAGAAATTCAATTTTTCTTCTGCATTTTTTCAACTTGAACCCTTATAGAAAACTACTTTTTCTTAAAAAAAATATGTACTACTTTTGTTCTTGAAAAAAGTACTTTTTCTTAAAAAAAAGTGCATTTTCTTAAAAAAAGATTTTTTTTTATCAATATAAGTAATTTTCTTCCAAAGAAGGTAGTTTATTTAAAAAAAATGCCAGCGAATTTTGTACTCTTGCCCAAAACAATAAATCATGATAATGTTTTGCGGAAGATTTGAGTGTACAAAGCAAAGTTTTTTTAGAAAAAATAATGTTATATTACTTTGCTATTCCATGCAAAACGAATTGAAATACCAGTCCAGGACCCCATTAAAAAACCAAAAGAGCTGTACATTTCGTAAGTGAGTGCAAAAAGAAGTGCAAAAAAGTGTTTTTACATTTTGGAGAGTATAAAAGATTCGGCATCAAAGAATATAACACTCTCACTTGTACATTTATGTACATTTGATAAACAAATGGAAAATTTTTATGCAAAAAGCTTAGACTTGGTAAAAAAATAGTTTTGGTAAAAAAACAAGTAAAAAAGTTAAATTCGGCCTTGCCGAATGTAGTGATACCCTCCACAATTTCAAAAAGATTATTGCAAACAACTTTATTTAAAAGGAAAATACTTTTGAAAAAAAAAAATTAAAAAAAAATTTCCGCGAAAAAAAATTTTGGTAAAAAAAAAAATCCGCGATTTTTTTCTTTTTTTGTCAAAAAATATGTTTGTACTTGTTTAAATACCATTTGGTGCTCAATTATGTTCACATATGTCAACCAGAAGCCGCATTAAAGCATTTTGTGTTTTTAGGTTATGTTGAATGTACAGAAATTTTTGAGGTGTGCTTACATTTTCGTTCATAACTTTTGAACCGCTGAACCGATATCGCTCAAATGCAATACCAAACTTCTCGGGAGAACTTCCAATATATATGTTAAGTTTCAGTCATCTCTGTGCATTATTTTGTCCGCGAGAGCATTTTCAACAGACAGACAGACGGACAGACGGACAGACGGACAGACGGACATCGCTAGAATGTCTTAAAATCGATCGGGCATCATGAATATATATACTTTATGGGGTCCCAGACCGATATTTCGATGAGTTACAAACGGAATGACAAACTTATATATACACTCAAAATAATCACTCTGTAAAATTACAGAGATACTCTGCTGAGCCAGCAGAAAATACCATAGATTTCCAACCAGCAAGATTTTTTGTCATTTTACGAAGAAAACTCTGTAAAATGATTTCGGTAAAAAAAAACCTGTAAATTTACAGAATTATCTGTAAAATATTGATAAAAGGGACCAGAATTTTACTATTTTATTTACTATTTGATTTCTGATCAATTTCTTTTTCCTTAATGTGCAAGTAGTGTTGACAATTGGAAAATGCTACCTTGTAAATTTGCCCGCTTTAATGCTTCCAAATTGTAAATTTCCCTTTTTTTATTTTTGTGAAAATTACGATGTATTTTACAAGTACCTTCAATTTTACCCGACATCCTCGTAAAATTTACCAGGTTTTATTGTAATTTATGAAGCCTTTTTGGGAGTTTTTTGAAGAGTTTTTTTATTTAAAAACTGTATTACAGAGCAATATGTAAAATTACAGTTGAAATTTTGTATTTTGGTTACGAGAAAATGTATAAAATCTGTATTTTAACACAAAACTCTGTTTATTATCTGTTAAATAGAGATTGCAAAGTAAAAAGTAAAATAACAGATAAAATTTTGTTTTTCGGTTACAAGAAAATACAAAGTATATTCTTAAAATCTGTATTTCGACAGATAACTTTGTCAAATGTCTGTCGAATAGAGATTACAGTCATTTTACAGAGTTTTTAACAGAGTAATTATTTTGAGTGTACCCTCTATCACTAAGTGGAGGGTATAAAAATGATTTTTTTTTCACGAAAAACAAAATTATGTTAACAAAAATTTAATGAACCCAAAATTTTGATGAAAAAAAAAATTTGATGAAAAAAGTTTTCATGAATTTTTTTGATGAAAAGAAAAATTTTTTGATGTAAAAAAAAATTGATAAAAAAAATGATATGAAAAAAAAAAATATAAAAAAAAATTTTTTGGTGAGAAATAAAATAAAAAATTTGATAGAAAAAATTTGATGAAAAAAATTGATAAAAAAAATATGATAAAAAAAAATTATGAAAAAAAAATTCGATGAAAATAAAAATTTGACGAAAAAACAAAAAATTAATGAAAAAAAAAAATTGATGAAAAAAAAATTGATGAAAAAAAAATTTTATGAACAAAAAATTTTATGAAAAAATTGATGAAAAAAAAAAATTGAAAAAAAAAAATTATAAAAAAAAAATGATGAAAAAAAAAGTTTGAGAAAAAAAAAAATTTATACAAAAAAAAAATTGATGAAAAAAAACAATTTGATGGAAAAAAACATTAATGGAAAAAAAATAATGAAAACAAAAATATAAATTTGATAAAAAAAAAAATTTTTTGATGAAAAAAAAAAAAAAAAAATTTGATGAAAAAAAAAAAAATTGATGAAAAAAAAAGTTTTATTGTTGAAAAATAATTATGTTACTTTTTATTCACCAGCTGGTGAAAAACGGTTTTATTCACCACGAGGTGAATTATTATCCAAGTAACAAACCCAAGTTATTAAAATTTTTGGTTTTAAGAAAATTAAAATAGTAATTCTTGTTTTCTTTTTCGTTAATTGTTAGCTTATATAGGCAAACTGAGGTGGCGTCCTGCAACTTTTTTAAAATTAGACACCAGCCTAAAAACATTATCATGTTAAAAATCTAATTTAATTTCATATAGAAAAATTCTCAAATTTGTATAGTTTTTTGTATAGAACAATTTACAGAATCATATTAAGTTTTTTACAGAAAAATTCCACAATTTGGTGATATTTTAAAAACTATCAGATTTTATTTCTTAGACTTTAAGACATATTTCGGACAGGAAAATTTGTAGTTATTTAATTTTTTAAGAATAAAAGTTGTTCCTTGGAAAGTACTTTTCCTAAGAAAGTACTTTTCTTAAAAAAGTATTGTGTCTTAACTTATATCTTTAAATTAAAAAAATAGGTATTTTTCACACACAGCAAAATGATCAGACCCTGAAACAGTTTTGCCAAGAAAATGTATAAATTTATATTACTTTTTTGTTAAGAAAAATTCTAAGATTTTGTGACGTTTTTTTTTTTTTTAAATGTGCTTTTCTTAAAAAAATTATTGTGTCTTAAAAAGTACTTTTTCCTAAAAAAAGTTCCCAAAATATTATCAGATTCTCAAACTTTTTTGAACAAAAGTTTTTTTATTTTTATGTTAAAAATATTTTTTTTTAAAAAAGTACATTTTCTTTAACAAAGTACTTTTTCGTAAAAAAGTACTTTTTCTTAAAAAAAAATAGATTTTCTTAAAAGACTTATTATTACTTATTATTTAAAAAAGTTTCTTCTTAAGAACCATTTCTTACCAGAATTTTTTATACCCTCCAACCACAGTATGGGGGTATACTCACTTTGTCATTCCGTGTGTAACGCATCGAAATATTGATCTAGGACCCCTTAAAGTATATATGGGGCATTCTATGTCAAATCGGACACTTTGAAAAACTTTTTTTTTAGATTTTCCCAATTTGTTTACAGTTTTTATTACCCTTCGAAAACTCCTTCGTGGTAAATTTTTAGATTTTTTTGATGACCCGTTCAAAAGATATCGAATTTTTAAAAATTGGTAGTTTGTTCCTTTACTCAAACGTGTTTTAATTATAACTTCTTCAATAATGGTTCAAATATCAATTTTTTTTTTCAAAAATTTTGTTTTTTTACGTACTTTCTAAAAAAAAATCCCAAAAAATTCTTAAAAGCGCTCTAGTATGCGATTTTTAAGTTTTAAAATTTAAATCTCATTTTTGAAAATGCTTGTACTCTTCGATTTTTTTGAAATTTTTTTGTGTAAAACTTCTATCAATTCTACAAATTTTTTGCCCAGGAAGATCGTGGGATAACGATTATTAATATTTTTTAAAATTTTTTTAAAAAATTTTATTGTAATTTTCCAATCTTAAAATCATTTCTACTGCTCCAATGGTGAGTCATAGAGGGGTCCTATATAAGACCGACCCCCATTAATTTTTAATACAAACTAATACCCTAACTCCAATTTCTAAGGGGGCTCCCACACAAAACGACATTTTTTAAAATTTGTTCCAACCGCTCTAACTGCCCTAATAGTGCCCTTAGAGCAATAAAATGTATGACCGACCCACAATATTTTTTTAGTCCAAACATTTTCTCTGAACACACCTACCCTCTATCTTTAACTGTTAAGGCGGTCCCAATCCATTTTTTTTATTTTTTGTAAATTTGTTTTATTTAATCAGCTTCTACCGGTCCAATGGTGCGTCCGAGAGGGGTCATTACTGAGGCCGACCCCCATTTATTTTTACCCTACAACATTTTTTCAAAACATACCTACGCCCTATCTCCACTCCCTAAGTAGGCTCCCATACAAAGAACAGTTGGAGCAAATTTTATAAAAATGTAATTTTGTATGGGAGCCTACTTAGGGAGTGGAGATAGGGCGTAGGTATGTTTTGAAAAAATGTTGTAGGGTAAAAATAAATGTTGTAGGGTAAAAATAATGGGGTATCAATAATGACCCCTCTCGGACGCACCATTGGACCGGTAGAAGCTGATTAAATAAAACAAATTTACAAAAAAATAAAAAAAATTGTATGGGGAACGCCTTAACAGTTAAAGATAGAGGGTAGGTGTGTTCAGAGAAAATGTTTGGACTAAAAAAATATTGTGGGTCGGTCATACATTTTGTTGCTCTAAGGGCACTATTAGGGCAGTTAGAGCGGTTGGAACAAATTTTAAAAAATGTCGTTTTGTGTGGGAGCCCCCTTAGAAATTGGAGATAGGGTATTAGTTTGTTCCAAAGAAATGTTAAGACGTAAAAATTAATGGGGGTCGGTCTTATATAGGACCCCTCTATGAAGCACCATTGGAGCAGTAGAAATGATTTTAAGATTGGAAAATTACAATAAAATTTTTTAAAAAATTTTTAAAAAATAGTAATAATCGTTATCCCACGATCTTCCTGGGCAAAAAATTTGTAGAATTAATAGAAGTTTTACACAAAAAAATTTCAAAAAAATCGAAGAGTACAAACATTTTCAAAAATGAGATTTAAATTTTAAAACTTAAAAATCGCATACTAGAGCGCTTTTAAGAATTTTTTGGGATTTTTTTTAGAAAGTAAGTAAAAAAACAAAATTTTTGAAAAAAAAAAAATTGATATTTGGACCATTATTGAAGAAGTTATGATTAAAACAAGTTTGAGTAAAGGAACAAACTACCAATTTTTAAAAATTCGATATCTTTTGAACGGATCATCAAAAAAATCTGAAAATTTACCACGAAGGAGTTTTCGAAGGGTACTAAAAACTGTAAACAAATTGGGAAAATCTAAAAAAAAGTTTTTCAAAGTGTCCGATTTCACATGGAATGCCCCATATATGTATTATTGATCAGTGATCGATTCTAAGACATTCTAGCGATGTCTGTCCGTCTGTATGTCCGACTGTAGAGGACACGATACGGTCCAAAATAAAAGAGCTAGACTTCCGAACTTTGGCACGAATATGTCTTATATTCCTAGGCAGGTTATGTTCAGAAATGGTCAAAATCGGGCCAAGGGGAAAAAAGTTCCCCCTTGGAGAACTAAACCAACCTTAGAAAAACCGCATTTTTTGCAGGGTTTTTTGTACATTTGCTAAGCAAATGCAACATTTTTATCTCAGAAGAAGTTCAAAATCGCAAGGGGAAGTGCCCCCTAACGGCACTTAAAAAAATACTTTACAAAAATTTTCAGATCCCGAATCAATTTTTTTATAGAAAAATTATTAGTAACTGAGTCATTTTTTGTACAAAAATTTTCAGTTTTTTTTTTCACATAGAAAAATTTTCAGATTTGACACAATTTTTGTGTAGAAAAACTTAAAGACTTTGTTAATTTTTTAAGTAAAAAAAATTTTAAGATTTTGTGGCAGTTTTTTGCACAAAATTCTTTTTTAAAGTACTTTTTCTTAAAAAAGTACGTTTTCTTTAAAAAATTACGTTTTATTAAAAAAGTACGTTTTATTAAAAAAAAGTAACTTTTTCTTAAAAAGTGTAATTTTTTATAAAAAACGTTTTCCTTAAAAAGTACTATTTTTAAATAAAGCTAATTTTTTGTTCTTTTTCTTAAAAAAGTACTTTTTATTAAAAAAAAACGTTTTCTTAAAAAGTTTAATAAAGTACTTTTTCTTAATAAAGTACTATTGTTAATAAAGATAATTTTTTGTTAAAAAAGCTCTTTGCCAAAAAAAGTACTTCTTTTAAAAAAACAAATATTTTTTCTTAAAAACGTACCTTGTTTTAAAAAAGTACGTTTCCTTAAGAAATGTACATTTACTAAAACAAACTACTTTTTCTTTAATTAGGGCTTTTTCTTAAGAAAACTTCATTAAAATAGTGCTTCGCCCCAAAGAGTACATTTTTTAGTGGCACTTTACCCTAGAAAAGTACTTTGTCCCAAAAAAAAATTTTTCAAAAAAATAGTATATTTTCTTTAAAGTGCTTTTTCTTAAAACAAATGCATTTTCTTAGGAAATTTTGGAGATTCAGGAATTCTAAGACATTATTTGTACAGAAAATTTGTCAGTTTTTAAAAATTATTTGTACACAAAAATTTTTTTTTTCTTTTTTTTACATTTTTGTACTTTTCTATTTTTTAGTTACTTTGTACCTTAATTTAAAAAAATCAATCAATAAAGGATTCCTTAATACAACAAATAATACATGATGCTTTTAAAGTTTACTTTACTTTACTTTACATTACAATATTTTATTTTTTTTTTGTTCATCTTCTATATTCATTTTATTAATACTAGAATAAGATGCTTTAGATAAAATATCTTACTTTTTTCAACAAAATGAAAGGAAATAAAAAACGACTAAACAAAATAATTGAAATTTATAGCAAAAGTCTAGTAAACAAAAAAAAAAAAAAAACTGTGTGCAAAACTGATAACAAACAATATGTTATAACAAAAGAAAATATTGAGAAAGTTTAAAGGTACTTAAAGGAGACTGGGTTGCCAAATAACTTTTACAACTATCTTTAGCTTTCATATTTACAGCGATCGCGACGCAAATTGAGAATAAGCTGATTTTGTTAAACGATTTTTTTAACCATATTTTTAAAGTTATTGCAACCGATGATTTGGTTGTTACAACTTAAACTCAGTTATGGTAACCGCAATGTGATTGTTTAAGAAATCGGTTCTAACAATTTCTATTTAACTTTGTTGTGATAACTGCAATGTGATGTTGGCAAACATTGATCACAAATAGCAATGTGGTTGTAAGATGCTACTACTACACTGCTAGTGACAACCCAATGACCAGCTGCGACAAGTTGTTGCCGAAAACTTTCAAAATGTTTTCAGAATATTCAGGGTTGTAGCAACACATTTTCAGATAATTTTGATGGTGATCACCAGATTTCGTCTATTTTGAAATTGGTTTTATAATTATGGAGGTAATTGCAATTTAATATTAAAAACAAAAAATTCATAAAAAATGGATTTTTGGAGGAGGGATCACTAGATGTCTTCTATATTGCTCGAACGCTTTTTTTATTAAGGAGATAATTGCAAATAAAGACTTTAACAAAAATCCCTATTAATATTATAAATCTGAGTGTTGGTTTGTCGGTCTGTTCCGCAATCAGGGGAGAACGGCTGAACCGATTTTCATGAAATTTTCACCACAGATAGTACTAACAGAGGCGGAAACTATAGGCCATAAGAGAAAGTGATCGGACAAAGGGGCGTAAAATGCCACTCCCCTCTTTATACCCTCCAGCTGCAGTATGGGGGTATACTCACTTTGTCATTCCGTGTGTAACGCATCAAAATATCGGTCTAGGACCCCATAAAGTATATATATTTATGATCAGTGATCGATTCTAAGACATTCTAGCGATGTCCGTCCGTCCGTCCGTCCGTCTGTAGTTAACACGATGCAGTCCAAAATAAAAGACTCCCGATATTTGGCACGAATATGTCTTATGTTCCTAGGCAGGTTAAGTTCGTAAATGAGCAAAATCGGACCAGGGGAAAAAAAGTTCCCCCATGAAGAACTAAACCAACCGCTGAAAAATACCATATTTTTACATGATATTTTGTATTTTTTTAAACAAATGCATCATTTTTATGCTAAAAGAAGTTCAAAGTCCTGCATTTGGACCCACAGAATTAGAATATATCGTTTTTCGGTCCGCCCCGATTTTATGGGCGTGGAATATTTTTTTTTTTTTAAAATAATGATAAATTTGTATTTCTTTAGTACATAAAGCAGACGAATTAATTTTTTGTAACACTATTCGAGAGGAAATGGGTCCCCAATTACCACGACCGACCAACCCCCCCCCCCCCCCCCCAAAAAAAAGACGCCCCAGCAATTTTTTTTTGCATGTTGGAAGGTATAAAAGATTCGGCACAGCCGAATTTAACACTCTTACTTGTTATTTTATGAAACGTTATTCTGCCTTTTCCTTAATAACGCGTAAACGGCTAAACCGATTTAATTAAATTTTTAACACAGATAGTACTACAATAGAGGGCGATCGAAAAAAGGGGCGTCAAATGCCACGCCCCTTTGTATTACATTTAAAGTCATTTCTGCCATTTCCGTAATCACAATTAAACGGGTAAACCGAATTTCATGAAATTTTTACAACAGATAGTGCTAACCGATGCGTAAACTATTGGCAATTAAAGATGACGATCGGATAAAGGGGCGTAAAATGCCACGCCCATTTTTATTTTATTGTACGTTATTTCTGCCTTTTCTGCAATCACTCTTAAACGGCTTTACCGATTTCCATGAAATTTTCACCACAGATCCTACAACCCGAGTTGAGAACTATAGGCCATAAAATATAGCAATCACGCATAAAGGGCTGAAGAGATTTTAATAATATCTTTATCACAGATAGTAATAACTGAGGCGGGAACTATAGATTATAAAAGAGAGCAATCGGACAAAGGAGCGTAAAATGCCACGCCCCTTTTCATTTTATTGAACGTTATTTCTGTACACAGAAAGAAATAAAAAAAAAATTTGAGTAAATTTTTAATACTATTGAGTAAAAAATTACTCAATTTTCCACCAGTAAACGATTTAATAGTATTGAGTAAATTTTTAATAAAAATTTATTAAATGTTTGCCAAAAAAATTTGAGGAAATTTTTAATTGACACTATTAAGTGCAGAAACAGAACAAGAAGCACCACCTTTTAAAAACAGAACAAGTTTTATTTCACATCGGCGCCGGCCACCGGTTTAATCTGCCAAACCGTATGGAAAAAGTCGTGCCGGGCTTATTCTGTTTCTACTCTAAAAAAAGCAAAGTTTAAAAAAATTTCATATTTTTTTACAAAGAAAAAAAACATGTTTTTTCAAACTTTACCAAATATATTTTTGTCTTAAAGACATAAAAAAATTTTATAAATATGATTACAAACTTTCATGTATATATACAAAAAACTATAAACTAAACGAGAATTAAAAAAACTAAGAAAATTCCAAAAAAAAATTAAAAAAGCTATTAAATTCTTATTAAATTATTTACTCAATTTGTTTTTAAATTTTTGAGTAAATTTTTAATTGCGTCAATTAAAAAATTACTCAAAACTTTTTTTAAATTTAAACAAGTGATTACTCAAATTGTTTTTCCCCATATTTTTTTCTGTGTATGTTCTGCAATCACGCATATACGGTTTAACCGATTTTGATGAAATTTTTACCACAGGTAGTAATAACCGAGGCGGTTATTATATTGAAATTATATTAGTTTAGTCTGGAGCCAGGTCTATTAAGTTTAATTTCGCTAATTTGGCTAAAATATGCACAATATATTTATTAAACAAAAATAAGTTTCCTGATAAATTTTAAATTGATAGGTGGCGCTGTTGTCGTTTTAATTCTAATTTATGGTACAAGTTGGCTCAAATTCACATAATATATTTTTGAAACAAAAACACACTCAAAAAATTATGTAGGTAAATTCCAGTGAATATTCACTTAAAACAAATAAAATTTTATTTTAAAACCATACAGTCAATTTTTAATGTTAATTTAATGACTATCCAAAACATTCAAAAACTAGTGAATATTCACTTATTTTGTATTGAAAAACAATAAAACTATAGAAGAAATTTTTTACTGCCGAAATTGAATGTAACAGAAAATTCAGTTTTAAGACAGTAAATAATTTTTTTTACAGTAGAAAACAAGTAATCCATAATAAAATTAATGATTTTTCGTTTAAAATAACTTTACTGATTACTTTTTAAAATAACCTACAAACAGTTAATGACATAATTTTCTTGGTGCAAGTTTTCTGATAAAATTTGGACCCTGTAGATGGCGCTGGTGTAAAGTTATTAACAAAATTCTTCATTTCACTGAAATTTTACGAAACTTAAATGTATATATCGTCTCCTAAAATTCAAAAGGCCCTGACTAACATTTTATGAATTTTACAGGAGAAGCAAAAAACAGTAGTAAATTTTTTAATTTGTTAATAACTTTGTTGGTTATGATTGAATTGGGCTAAAATTTTGTGAGGTCGTAAGTTTTGTTAATATGTATCAAAATTAACCACAAAATGATTAAAAAATGTATTTCTATTTGCGTTCATTGGCGATTTCGCAATTCACATGTTTTTAATTTTTGGCTATAAAATCGATAATTTTTATTATGTGACCCTAATTTTTTGTTGGGACGTGTGGTTAATAAAATAAACCAGAATCTATCAAAATACCGATTTTGAATTTTTTGTTAGTTAGGGCGTTTTGCATTTTAGGTGACGATATGTTTCGTCATGAGAAAATTATGTATTATTACGGACCCGATAGGTGGTGCTGGGGAGAAGCTATCAAGATACTCACATCGAAGTCGACCCGGGCAACGCCGGGCGCTTCAGCTAGTATAATATAAAAATCTGTGTTTTTGAAATTTTTGATGGTGATCGCCAAATTTTGTCTTTTTTGCTTTTACTATTTTAATTAAGAAATGATTGCAAATTAAAATTTTATGAAAAATTTCATACAAAATACTTTTTTGGAAGCTTTTGATGGTGATCCCGGGATTTTATTTATTTTGTTGTTACTCTTTTTAATAAGAGGATACTTGCAAATAAAAATTTTAGGAAAAAGTTTTAATAAAAAAAAAAAAAGATTTTTGAAAATTTTTAGTTTAATTTTTAATTTTTATCCCCTAATAAAGATTTTAAGAAAAAATTGATGGTGATCGGCAGATTTCGTCTATTTTGCTCAAACTTTTTTAATTAAGGAAATAACTGCAAAAAAAAAAGATTTAAAAAAAAAATATATTTTGAACTTTTTGATGTTGATCCCCGAATTTTGTCAAATTTGCTTTAACTCATTTTATTAATTAACTTCAAATAAAAATTAGACATTTCATTCCGAAAAAACGATTTTTCGGTGTTTTCGATGGTAATCCTCAGATTTCGTCTTTTTTTTGTTATAACTATTCTAATCAAGGAGATAACTGCAAATAAAGATTCAAACAAGTAAAAAAGTTAAATTCGCCTTTGCCGAGTGTAGTGATACCTTCCACAATTTTAAAAAGATTATTCCAAAAAACTTTTTCAAAAGGAAATTATTTTTGAAAAAAAAAAAAAATAAAAATTTTGTTGAAAAAAAATTTGGTAAAAAAAATTCGCGATTTTTTTCTTTTTTTGTCAAAAAATATGTTTGTACTTGCTTAAATACCATTTGGTGTTCAATTATGTTCACATATGTCAACCAGCATGTTAAGTTTCATGTTATGAAATTTAAAATTCAAATGCGATTTTCTTGAAAAAACGAAAAATGTTTTTCTGAATTTTTTTGTGTGGATGGACAAACATCTAAACGTTAAAAAAAAAGAAAAAAAAAGTGGCCGGATTTTTGATAAATTGACTTTTTAAAAAATGGAAAATTTCAGAACTTGTTCTGAAAATTTTCCAAAAAAAAATTTTAATCGATAGCCCTTACAAAACTATTTAAGAATGTAAATTTTTAAGATTGTGGTGCATTCCGTTTTAATGTAATAAATATTTAATCAAGGCAACTCGCCACAAATTTGACCATTTTTCCAATATTTGACAACGCCTCCACGCAGTTTTTGAAAAATTGAAAAACCAAAAACGCAATTTTCTAGGTTCCGTATAGGACTATCCATACAAGCTATTCAGAAGTTTACGGTACACGTGTTTTTTTTCGCTGGACATTTGGTGTGGAATGCCTCATATACCCTCTGTCACTAAGTGGAGGGTATAAAAAAATACAAAAATAAATTTTTGGAAATTTTTTTGTTGTGATCACCAAAATTTCGTTTTTTGTTTTTTTTTTTTGCTCTAACTATTTTAATTGAAATGATTATTGCAAATATGATTTTAAATGAAATGTAATGGAAACTAGATTTTTTTCATATTTTGATTCTAAAGTTTTGTCTATTTTGCTCTAACTCTTAAATTAAGGAGATAATTGCAAATCAAGAATCTACTATAAAATAAATCATACAAAATAGATTTTTGAATTTCCAGATATTTTTAAAAACTTTTTTTATTGAGGAAATATTTGTAAATTAAGATTTTAATCAAAATTTTACATAAAACAGATTTTTGGAAATTTTTGATGGTGAACACCAAATTTTGTCTGTTTTGCTAGGAGTTAATTGCAAATATAGATATTAAGAAAAATTGCATACAAAATACTTTTTTGGAAACTTTTGATTGTAATCCCCAGATTTTATCTTCTTGTTCTAACTCTTTCAATTAAGATTACACTTGCAAATAAGAATTTTAGGAAAAGTTTTATTAAATTTTTTTTGGAAATTTTAAATAAGATTTTAAGAAAAATTTTAAAACAAAAAAAATATTTGAAACTATTTGATGATGATCGGCAGATTTCGTCTTTTTTGCTCGAACTCTCTTAATTAGCTTTTAAAAATTTCTCATACAACAAAGATATTATGGAATTTTTTGAGGATGATCCCTAGATTTCGTCAATTTAGCTTTAACTCTTTTTATTAGGGAGATAACTGGAAATAAGGGAGATAACTGGAAATAAATTGGAAACAAATTTGATTCAGAAAACAGATTTTCGTAGTTTTCAATTGTAGTCCTCAGATTTCGTCGTTTTTTGTTATAACTATTTTAATCAATGAGGTAACTGAATATAAAGATTTAAAAAAAAAAAATCATACGAAAATTGATTTTTAGAAATTTTAAGTGGTGATCACCAAAATTTCGTTTTTTTTGCTCTAACTCTTTTAATTGAAAAGATGATTGCAAATAAAGATTTTAATAAAATGTTATGCATATTATATAGATTATTGCAAATTTTGATTCCAAAATGTTGTCTATTTTGCTCTATTTCTTGTTATGAAGGAGATAATTGTAAATGAAGAATTTAAGATAAAAAAATCATACAAAATAGATATTTGAAATTTTTTTTTGTGATTTTTTAATGTTATTCAGAGATTTCGAAAAAACAAAAATTGATCTAAAAACCGTTTTTTTACAAATTTTGGAGGTGTTCATATTTTGTCAATTTTGCTCACTTTTTATTAAGTATTCACACTTTTAATTGAGCAGATAATTGCAAAAAAAGATTTTAAGAAAATTTTAAACAAAAAAAATGTTTTGAAATTTTTAATGGTGATTCTCAGATTTTGTCTATTTTGCTCTTACTCCTTAAAAACAGGAGATAATTGCGAAAATATTTGTTGGCGGTAATATCCAGTTTTCGTCAATTTCGATCTAACTTACAAACTTTTAAAAATAGAGATTTTTGTTTTTCCAAGATTTCGAATATTTTTCTCTAACTCTTTTATTTAAGCAGATAATTGAATTAAAAGATTTTAAGAAAAAATACATACAGAATTATTTTTTTTTTAATTTCTTATGGTTATCCATAGATTTTGTCAATTTCCCCATAACTCTTTTAATTAAGGAGATATTTGCAAATAAAGAATTTAAGAAAAATTTCATACTAAAAAATATTTTTGTGAATTTTTACTGGTGACCCCCATATTTCGTCAATTTGGCTTCAACTATTTTAAATTTGTAAATAATTGCAAATAAATATTTCAAGGATTCAATTTTTGATGGTGATCCCCAGAAATCCAAAAAAATTATTTCACACAAAAACAGATTTTTGCAAAACTTTTGATGGTGATCTCAAGATTTCGTCAATTTTGCTCTAACACTTTAAATAAAGAATATTATTAAAGTAGAAAATATTAAGAATAACAAGTGAGAGTGTTAAATTCGGCTGTGCCGAATCTATAATACCCTCCAACTAGGGTTGCCAGATGGCCTGGAATGGCCTGGACTTTCCAGTTATTTGAGGTCTGGTCCAGTTTCCAGTTACAACATAATTTATCCAGTTAAAAAAGGATTTCTTTTATTTTAACAATTATTTTTTTTATTAAATATTTTTTACAAATTTTTGGGACTACGTTTTGAATAAAACATTAATCATCTTGGCACAAAAGACCCATAACGGTCGCAGTGCCGGCCGTTAGGGCTAGATCACCCCTTGAATAATAAAAACATTAATCATAAATATAACATAAATAAATGTCTCTTTTGTATACGAAAAATGTGCTCTTTTTGCTCCATTTTCACTATTTTTTTACAAATTTTTCGAGCATTTCCGCAAGAATGTTTTCGTCGTTGATTTAAGGATTCTTGGCGTACATTTTGCCCATAATATAATAACCCCACAAAAATATGTATGGATGGGTCAAATCTGCAAATGATGGTAAGTTATTGTCGCTCTTTTTTAATTTGGCGCGTCCCGGAAATTTTAGTTGTCCTCCTAGATTTCCAGATTTGACCACTTTTGACTTAATTTTGTGGGGTTATTTAATAAGGAAAATATACTCTTACAATCCTCCGGCCGAAGACGAAAAAGTAATAAAAACAAGTAAAAAAGATAAATTCGGCCGTGCCGAATTTTAAATACCCTCCATCTGTATCCCAGTATTTATAAATTAATACGATTTTCTAATGCACGTTCTTTAAAAATTTAATATCAATGGCACAGATTAATACAGACTCGACAATTATAACAAGTGTCAAAAAAGTTGTCTTTAACCATATGGTTATTTTTTTCAAATTATTATCTACTAAATAGGTTAGAGAGAGAAAACCAATATAACACGCCATACGAAAAAAAAAGGTAGAACCAGGGGGTATTTGTGTCGCTCACGAGAAAAAACTTTAACAGGTGGGATTAAAAGAATGATGGTTGAAAGAGGAATTGAATAAAAAGGCATTTTTGATTTCTTTAAAATAAACACTTTTGTATTGTTTTAAACAAAAAAAAAAATCATGTGTTTCACACTTTTAAGATGTTAATGATTCAATATATTTTATAAAAAATTATTAAAATTGCAAATAAAGTACAAATTTCATGATTTTAAAAAAACCCCAAAAAAACATTTAATCCCATCCAGACTTCATTTGAGAGGAAAAATTGAGAGATGAGAGACACGCAATCTCTTATCTTTTTTTCTCTATGGTAGAACGGCTTTTATTGTTTTACTCACTTCTAACTAGTAGAAAGTGTTGCCATGCTTTAAACCAGCTAAAAACCGATCTGTATCTTCTATAATCGCTAAGTTTTTACCCATTTTTGTTTTACAACTCTACTGTCTAGTCTGAAATATAGTCTGTGTCTATGGTGTTTAGAAAATATTTTTTTTGCCATTACCAGGGCTGGAAAATCTCTAAACACCGTTTCTGTTAAAATAGCGTGTTTTTTTTTTAATTTATATGAATATGTATATCAAAATTGCTACACTAAAAAAATTATAACGGTAGATTCCACTACAAAAGACAGTTAAAACAACTACATTTGTTGTTGTTTAGACGTCTACGTTGTTGTTTTTAACTATTAATTAAAACGTCTCCCTATTGTCACCCGCGGATCTTTATGGAATTGGTTTTATTTTGTAGATCAGAAAAAATAAAGGGACACATATTTTTTTTAGCGGCCCAAATTCATATTTAGGGGGTAAAAAAGAGGGGGAAGACAAGGCAAATTTTAAGTTTTTAATTCAATTCCATTTTATGAGGACAATTGCGGAAAAACTCTTTCCGCTCCAATTTGTTAACATTCATCAAAACAAAAAAAAAAAAAAAAAAAACGAAACGAAACGAAACGAAATGTTAACTTCCATTAATTTCTCAATTTAATTTAGCATCGTTTGGAATAGTTTTGTAAAATATTACACATTTTCGATGAAATATTGATAAAATTAGCTTATTAAGGTACCTACAGACGACGCAATATTATGCACAATATTTTTGACGTTTTCGCACAATTGGCATACATAAAAATACTGAAATCGATTTGATTTGTAAAAATAATATTTATAAAATTTATTCTTAATGAATAAAATTTATTTAAAAAAAAAATTAATTAACTTATTTTATTTCAAATTTTTAAATTAAAAAAATTAAGTAACTCAAAATAAAAACTTATTAATGGTAAAATTAAAAAAAAGCCACAAATGAAAAAAAAAAAAAATTATACTCTCGGCCAAACCGGGAGACGAACCTGGTGCCCCCAAATTAATATCCGACGACACTACCATTAGACCATTGGCAGCATTAAAAATGCATGTTAAATTCGCAACTCTGTTAGAAGGTTTGTTTGATTATAACACAGCAATGCTTAAAATAACTTATATACCCAGTGGTAGGTATACCCAGTGGTAGGTATACCCAGTGGTAGGTTTAAAAATATATTCCTAGTTTTTTATAGGGATCATACTATACTATAAGCTAACAAAATTAACCGTTACTAACAGTGTTGCCAGAAATCGTTTGTAAGAATTGGACGCAAAATATAAATATATTGAATGTGTTTGATATTGATCTTATCCAAGAAATTATAAAAAAAAACAATTAAAACACAAATAAAGAGTGGATGGTATATAAAAAATGTAGAAAATACATTTTTTTTTTCAAAAATTATTTCATTTACCCAATGACAAAGAATACAAAAGATTGTTAGGCCGAATATAAATTATTAAGGTGATTTTAATAAATTCTAATTTTATAAACAATATTAAAGATAAAAAATAAATAAAAAAAAAAAAAAAACTTCATCCCGACCATGACTCAAACCTGCGACCATATGAATGATAAGCCAACAGTGCAGCCATCATACCACAGACTGTTTCTGAATGTCTTAACAATGTAACGACTATCTTAAAAGAGATAAACAAAACCGAGCATATTACAACAAACCCTCTACTGCTGTGTATAAAAGAAGTTTTGTTGAATATACCATATTTTTTCCACCAAAATTCAGTTTCGCTTTTAAAGAAAAACAAAACTACATTTAATTAATAATTAATTACTGCACATTCATATATTTGCAAAAACTGAGAAAAATCAATGACTCGATAAATATAATGACGGGTATAGATTTAGGTGATTTAAATAAAATTATAATAATAAACAATATTAACAAACAAAAAAAAAAAAAAATATCTTGAGTCCTAAGATGATTCGAACTCGGGACTCCATGTATGAAAGGCCAACACTCTAGCCATCATACCACAGACTGATTAAAAGTTTTACAATTTAGCGGGTGTGTTAAAAGAACGAGAACCAAAACAGATAAATTAAAAAAAGCATTTAAGTAAACTGGAGTAATAACTCTTAAAACATAAAATATTAACAATATTTTTCAAATGTATTTAAATATGTTTATTAAAGGCCAAGATAAATCATCTTCTAAATGTGTCAATTTTGCTCCAAATTTGCTCATATTTTCTACATAGGCCACAAAGGCCATATTTACACTCCATGTTAAAATTTGTTTACATACGTTAATCAGAATTTGAGTTATAGTATTTTACATGCTAGGTTTGTATGGGGGGTGTCACACCCCTTTTTTCTATTCCGCCCAAATTTTACATATAGATCAGACATGCTAAAATATCATTCTATACCAAATTTCATTCTAATCTGTTAAACAGAAGCCGAGTTATAGCATTTTGAATGCTAGGCTAATGTGGGAGGTGCCACTCCCCTTTGTCCAATTCTTCTAAAATTTTACACAGACATTGTACATGGTATAATATTATTCTGTACCAAATTTTATTTGAATCTGTAAAGTAGAAGCTGTGTAAACGCATTTTGTATTTTCAAAATTTTAGAGGTGTCGTTAAACTTTCACTTATGACTTTTGATCGGCTGGGCCGATTTCGCTCAAATGCAATACCAAACTTCTCGGGAGAACTTCCAACAAATATGTTAAGTTTCAGTCATCTCTGTGTAATATTTTGTCGGCTACAGCATTTTCAACAGACAGACAGACGGACAGACGGACAGACGGACAGACGGACAGACGGACATCGCTAGAATGTCTTAAAATCGATCGGGCATCATGAATATATATACTTTATGGGGTCCCAGACCGATATTTCGATGAGTTACAAACAGAATGACAAACTTATATATACCCTCTATCACTAAGTGGAGGGTATAAAAATAATAAAAATGGCACATTTTGCCGTAGCAAATAGAGACGGCTATTTAGTCCAAATTAAAAATATGGGTCTCACATATGAAAATCGGCTGATTTTTTTTTTCAAATTAAAAAATATGTATGGGTTACTTTTTCAAAATCCAGCTGAAAATATTTCATTATCCAGTTATTTCACTTCTAGTATCTGGCAACCCTACCTCTAACAGAAACCAATGCGACAAATGTTTAAAAATTGATTTATTATGCTTTTAGAGCTTAAGTAATACAATTTTATCATTATTTAAAAACATTTTTAAAATCCACGCCCACAAAAGGGGGGGCGGGCAAAAAAAAATATTTTTTTATCTCCCAGGTCCAAGTGCAGGACCTTGAACTTTTTCTGGCATCAAATTGTTTCATTTGATTAACAAAAATACAAAAAAACCTGAGAAAGTATGGCGTTTTTCAGAGGTTAGTTAAGTTCTTCAGAGGGGAACTTTTTTCCGCCTGGTCCGATTTTGCCCATTTACGAACTTAAACTGCCTAGGAACAAAAGACATATTCCTGCCAAACTTAACGAGTCTATCTCTTTTATTTTGGACTGCATCTTGTCTTATACAGACGGACGGATATATGGACATTCTAAAAAATTTTTAGAATCGATCATAAATCAATAATATATATCGTCCATTCCACCAGACATTTGGTAATTTTAGGCATTTTTTGACCGAGGGTATTCCGATTTTTGTTATTTTTTTCATACAGATACTCTATGGAGCCAATTTCAAATTTCATCCATCGGATCGAAAATATTCGAAAAACTCGCGATTTTATTCAAGATTTTCGTTTTTAAAAAAGTCAAAAAAATGCTAAATCTGTGTAACTTTGAGCAGCTGTATTTTCTAAACTACTTATCGCATTTTAACAATCCATAGCGCATACGAATGGTTTGTAAGTCTATTTTGATATCTTACAAACTGAAAAAATATCGGTGGTTTAAAAGTGCATTTTATATGCAAATGCAGTTTTGAAGTGCATTTTGCGAAACTTTTACCCCTTTTAATTTTTTTTTAATTAGCATATTTGGAAAATTTAGAATTTTTGCTACAGAAAAATGTTTTCATTACAATGGACCGAGCATGTGTGATATTTTTAATATTTTTTTTAAAAAAATACTTCCTTAAGTTTCCCTTATAAAAATTTTTATTTTTTAAATTATACCAAAACCATGTAAAAAGACATGTTTTTAAACCGTTATATTTTCAAAAGTACTAATCGTATCTCATTGTTTTTATGCACATTAGAAAGGTATTTTTGTCTATTTTTTGCATTTAATGACCGCAAATATGTTGGTGTTTCAGAATTGCATATTAAATGCAAATGCAGTTTTGAAGTGCATTTTTCAAAACTTTCGCCCCTTTGAATTTTTTTTTAGTTATCATATTCGAAAAGTTTACAATTTTTACTACAAAATAATGTCCTGCTAATAATGGACCCACCGTGTGTGCTATTTTAAATTTTTTTTTTTTAAATTTCCTTAAAACAATTTCAATATTTTAAATAAAACCAAAAAATCTGAAATAACATGATTTTTTAAAAAATTCTAAAAAAATATCACACACAGTGGGTCCATTATTAGGAGGACATTATTTTGTAGTAAAAATTGTTAACTTTTCGAATATGATAACTAAAAAAAAATTCAAAGGGGTAAAAGTTTTGAAAAATGCACTTCAAAACTGCATTTGCATTTAAAATGCATTTCTGAAACGCCAACATATTTGCGGTCATTAAATGCAAAAAATATACAAAAATACCTTTCTAATGTGCATAAAAACAATGAGATGCGATTAGTACTTTTGAAAATATAACGGTTTAAAAACATGTATTTTTACATGATTTTGGTATAATTTAAAAAATAAAAATTTTTATAAGGGAAACTTAAGGAAGTATTTTTTAAAAAAAATATTAAAAATATCACACATGCTCGGTCCATTGTAATGAAAACATTTTTCTGTAGCAAAAATTCTAAATTTTCCAAATATGCTAATTAAAAAAAAATTAAATGGGGTAAAAGTTTCGCAAAATGCACTTCGAAACTGCATTTGCATATAAAATGCACTTTTAAACCACCGACATTTTTTCAGTTTATAAGATATCAAAATAGACTTACAAACCATTCGTATGCGCTATGGATTGTTAAAGTGCGATAAGTAGTTTAGAAAATACAGCTGCTCAAAGTTACACAGATTTTGCATTTTTTTGACTTTTTTAAAAACGAAAATCGTGAATAAAATCGCGAGTTTTTCGAATATTTTCGATCTGATGGATGAAATTTGAAATTGGCTCCATAGAGTATCTGTATGAAAAATATAACAAAAATCGGAAGACCCTCGGTCAGATTTTTTAAAATGACTCATGGAATGGACGATATACTTTATGGGGTCTCCGATCGATATTTCGATGCGTTACAAACGGAATGACAAAGTGAGTATACCCCCATACTGTGGTTGGAGGGTATAAAAAGTATACACAAATCTATATTTTGAATTTTTTTATGTAGATCCCCGATTTTGTTTATTTATTTCTTACAATATAATTAAGAAGAAATTTTTAATGGTGATCCCAAAATTTTGTCAATTTTTGCTCTAACTCTTTCAGTTAAGGAGATAGCTTAAAATAAAAATATTAAGAAAAACTTTATACAAAAAAAGATTTTTTTAAAATTTTGATAGTGGTCCCCAGATTTCGATTTTTTTTTCTAACTCTTTAAATTAAGGATATAATTGCAAATAAAGAATTTAGTAAAATTTTCAAAATAAATTTTTGGTATTTTTTAACAGTGATCCTTGATTTAGTCTACTTTAGTCTATCTCTTTTAGTTGAGGAGATAATTTCAGTTTAAAAACAATTTCATACAAAATACCTTTTTAGATTAGATTTTAATGATGATCCTCAGATTTCGTCTATTTGGCTCTTACTCTTTTAATTAAGAAGATAATTACAAAAAAGATTTTAAGACAAATTTCATACAAACCCATATTTTAGAAAATTTTTATTGGTGATCCCTCATTTATTTGCTCTAACTCTTTTGATTAAGAAGATAATTAAAAATAAAAATTTAAAACAAAATATATTTTTGAAAATTGTTGATGTTGATCCTAAGTCACGGTGAGCCTCAGCGATGTTTAGGTTCAACTTTAGTGTCGACGAAAAGTGTAAACGCAGTTCGATTTCTACTTGATTAAATGTCACAAAACTGTTAACAGAGAAATCGTAGCTGCTCGCATTCGCGAGATATCGCGAAAGAAGTGTTTTTGTATTTTCTAAAATTTTGACAACGAAGTTTTTTAAATATGTTCAAAAACTGAGTATGCAGATTTTATTGTATTTATTTACAGGTCACAAAATAGTTAACATCGAAATCATATCACCTCAATTTCGCAAAAAATCGCAAAATAAAAAATTGGAAAAAAAAATAATTTTTCGCTTAAATTAGCAGTCAAGATATTGATTTGAGCAGTTTTACCACCTTTAACTACATAAAATTGAAACTGCATACAATAAATTTGTACTTTCTTGATTTTTTTTCTTTATTTTAGACTCTAAAGAAAAAATTAATTAATTAATATAAAAGCTTGAACCGTAATTTTGCAATTTCTCGGGAAATTTATCATCTATAATTTTTATGCTTGCAGTTTTGTCAATTTTAATAACCTCGAATTCAAACAGCATACCACATTTTTGTCGTTAATTCAAGTAAATGTTTTTACAGACCAAAAATAACACAAAGTAATGAATAAATAGTAGTTCAACGAGTTTTTAGCGATATCTCGAAGAATTGAGCAGCTAGAATTTAAATGGTAACAGCCATATCACCTTTAATCAATAGCAAATAAAACTGCATTTCGTGTTTTTCAACAATGTTAAAGAAACTTCTTTTATTAATCAAAACAAGAAATACCCTCAAAAAACTGTTTTTCGCTATTTCTCGCGAAAGTGATTAGCTATAATTTTTTTGTGGGCAGTTTTAATTTCTTCCAACATGGTCAAATCAAACTGCATACCACTTTTTTTATTATTTCTAAAGAACCGGTTTAAAATATAAATAAATAATATAAAAAAAAATATAATAACGCGATATCTCGCGAAATTTAACACCTACAATTTCGATGTCAACAGCTGTGTGACCTTTGATCAAGCACAAATAAAACTTCATACCATGTTTTTACGAAATTTTAATTAAACATATCTAAAGATAAAAAACGAAAACAAAAACAGCAAAAAATGAATTTCGCGATTTCTCGCGAACTAAAAAAGAAGATAGGATTTTGATGTTTACTGTTTTGTGACTTGTAAATAAGTACAATTAAATCTGTGTACTCAGTTCTTGAATATATTTTAAAAACTTCAATGTCAAAATTTAAAAAAATACAAAAACACAAATTTCGCGTAATCTCGCGTTATCTCGCGAATGCTAGCAGCTACGATTTCGCTGTTAACAGTTTTGTGACATTTAATCTTGTAGAAATCGAACAGCGTTTACACTTTTCGTCGACACTAAAGTTCAACCTAAACAGCGCTGAGGCTCACCGTGAAGTGTATTCCAATATTACTCTAAGAAATAGTTAGATAATTACAAAAAAATATCATACAAAAATAGATTTTAGTAAATTTTTGTAGTGATCACCAGATTTCGGCAATTTTGTTCTGAATTTTTTAATTAACGAGATAGTTTTAAACAAAGAGTTTAAAATATTTCATAAAAAGATTTTTGGAAATTTTTTATTCCCAGATTTTGACAATTTTGCTATAAACGCCTATTCACACCTGATCATATGGTTCTGCATCATTTTGTACACAGCCGAAATCTCATTTGAACAAGATTTCAGCTCATATGTGAATTGGGCATTATACCCAATTCAACTGTTTAAACTATGGAGATTTTCCGTACAAAACAAAAAATAATTTTCTGATGATGATTTTCAGTTTTTGTTAAATAAGAAAAAAAAGCAGTAGATTTTTGTGGAAATTTTTAAGGAGGATCGCCAATTTTTTTCAAATTTTATTCTAACTCTTTTAATTAAGTAGAGAATTGCAAATTTAGATTTCACTAAAATTTTAAACAAAATATTTGTTTTGTTTACTTAGTTGAAACATGGCAACCCTAAAAACTATACTTTAAAGTGAAATCAGGTAAACATATTAAATTGTAGTTTATAATTTCAAAAGAAAATTCCAAGAAATATATTACTTTTTATTAATTTCTGTAAATTGTTATAAAGTCATTCATACATATTTTATGATAAATTTTAAGCATTTAATCTTACTATTCATTGATATTTAAAATTAAATTTATTGCATATTAATATTTAAGAATTTTTAAATATCTCTGTTAAAATAAAATTCTTGTCATTTCTTTTGTTGCCATTTTTTAACATTTCCAATTTTTTACGTGTTGATAACAATTCTGATGGTGTTCCATTGCAAATTTAAAAAAATTGTCAATATTTCAATAACAATGTGTTGGGCACGTGTTAAAAAAGCATTTGACAGTTTTTGGTAACATTTTAGATATTTTCAAAAACTGTCACACATCATTTATTTATTATTTTTTTTTTAGACATTTGGTAAATATTGAAAAAAATATTTTTAGGAACTTTAGTTATGTTTGGAAAAATTTTCTTATAGATGTGGAGAAAAAGTAATGCATTTAACAGCAGGAAATATTTCTTTTTGCTAGGAATGGATCTAGAAACTTGAAATTCGTAAATGGCGTCTTTGGTTTTTTTCTTTTTCCTGAAATAATAGTCATAGAAATATGAAATTTCAAATGTGGGTCAAGCCGAAAAAAAAATATAAAAAAGTACCGTTTTGGAAATTCAATTTTTAATGTAGTTAAAATGTTAAAACAAGTACTTTAGTACTTTTTCTATCTTCTGAAATAATGGTTTTGTGCTAAGACGGTAAAACAGTACTTTGGTACTTTTTCGATATTCATCGTAACGAAACATTTGGCAAAACATAATTTTGTTTTGCTTAAAACCAAAAGTCCTGTAAATTTGTAAATGAACACAATAAAATTTAAGACATTAAGGTATCAGTCCGTCTATGCAAAACACACTGCAGTCTTAGGCTGGTAAATTTCTGAAAGAAAAAAAAAAAAGGTTCAAAAGGAAGAAGCGTCTCCTTGAAGAACTGAACCAACCTCTGAAAAACGTCCCTTTGGATCCAGAGACATTTTAATTATTTTTTTTTAATTCCGCTCTTTATGCCTTCGAATTTTGTACTCTTGCCCAAAACATTAAATCATGATAATGTTTTGCGGGAGATTTGGGTGTACTTGCCAAAGCAAAGTTTTTTTAGAAAAAATAATGTTATATTACTTTGCTATTCCATGCAAAACGAATTGAAATATCAGTCGAGGAACCCACTAAAAAACCAAAAGAGCTGTACATTTCGTAAGTGAGTGCAAAAATAAGTGCAAAAAAGTATTTTTACATTTTGGCGAGTATAAAAGATTCGGCACCAAAGAATATAACACTCTTACTTGTTTTATGTACATTTGATAAACAAATGGAAAATTTTTACGCGAAAAGTTTAGACTTGGTGAAAAATTAGTGTTGGTATTTTCATGAAAAACAAAATTATGTTAAAAAAAATTTAATGAACCCAAAATTTTTGTTGAAAAAACATTTGATGAAAAGAAAAATTTTTTTAAGTAAAAAAAATTGATGAAAGGTTAGGTTAGGTTGGATGGGCGTCCGCCGATTTGGCGAATTCTCTCGGAGGCCATAAGGCCCATTGTGATTCCCCTAAAGTTGTCTCCCTACTCCCCTGATATATAAAATTCTACCTCTCAAACCACCCCGATTCCCTAAGGTATTCTGCTAGAGACGTCAATGGGACACTGTTTAGGCAATCTAAGTCATCAAAAAATCTTTGCCCCAAATACTTAGGACGACGTTTCATCAGACCCGGACATTCACACAACAAGTGCCTCACTGACTCCTCCTCCTCCACCTCTCCAAAACTTCTACAAAAGTCCCTGTCAGAAATTCCCATACGAACGGCCATTTGGCCGATTATACAGTGTCCCGTCAGAAGACTTTCTGTCCTCTTAGGATTTGGCAGTGGCCACAAGGTCCGCGATATCCTGCACGTGGTCAGCGATATCCACCTATCCCTCATCATATTCTCCGATATCCTATCAATTTTGTTCATCAACTCCACTATAGGAACCGAGATATCCGGTTCGACACGTTTCCCCACCGACTCGGAGCCACCTCTTGCACACTCTTCAGCTAATTCATTACCATCGACCCCACTATGTCCAGGGACCCAGATTAGCTTGACTGTGTGCTGACTGATTCGATGAAGGGATTGTATACAATTACTAACAATTCTCGATTTTACAGTGTGTGACCCTAAGGCCTTCAGAGCTGCAAGACTGTCCACAAAAATGTTGATGGCGCAAGGACTTAGGTCCTTTGTCATAATCATCTGCGCGGCTTTGTCAATTGCAAAAACCTCGGCCTGGAAAATACTACAATTGTCCGGGAGTCTCACTGAGGCCCTGATCTCGAGGCATTCAGAGTATACCCCCGAACCCGTACCCATCTCCATCTTCGATCCGTCCGTGAAAATTGAGATCGCATTCCCCGTTATAACAGAGTTTGCCGCCCAGTCTTGATGAAAAGAAATATGAAAAAAAAAAATTTTTGGTGAGAAAAAAATTGATAATAAAAAATTTGATAAAAAGTTGGATGAAAAAAAATTGATGAAAAAAATATTTTTAATGATTTTTTACTACAAACACTTCAAAAATTAAAAAAAATGCGAAGTTTGTACTCTTGCCCAAAACAGTAAATCATGATAATGTTTTGTGGAAGATTTGGGTGTACTTGCCAAAGTAAAGTTTTTTGGAAAAAATAATGTTATATTACTTTGCTATTCCATGCAAAAAGAATTGAAATATCAGTCGAGGACCCCATTAAAAACCCAAAAGAGCAGTACATTTCGTAAGTGAGTGCAAAAATAAGTGCAAACAAGTAAGAGTGTTAAATTCGGCTGTGCCGAATCTTTTATACCCTCCAACACGTTTAAAATTACAAAAAAAAATCGCACGGGCGTCTTTTTTTTGGTGCGGGGGGGGGGGGGGGGGGGGTCGGCGGAGTTGGTGGGGACACCTGTACCCCCGCTATATATGTTTACAAATTATTTGTTTATGATATTTACGCTTAAATAATAAATTTTTATCGTTATTTTTAATTAATTTCTATAACCACGCCCCCAAAGGGGGCGTCCTAAAAAAAATCTAATTTTCTAAGCCCCTTGGTTCAAGCGCAGGTCTATGAACATAATATGGCATAAAAATGTTACATTTGTTGAGCAAAAATTAGAAAAAATCTCAGAAAAATATCGTATTTTTCAGGGGTCGTTTTAGTTCTTCAAGAGGGAACTTTTTTCCCACTGGTCCGATTTTGCCCTTCTTCGAACTTAACCTTACCAGTAAGATTAGAGATATTCGTGCCCAATTTTAGGGGTGTAGCTCTTAAGGTTTGGACTGCTTCATATTTCTACAGACGGACGGACGGACATCGCTAGAATGTCTTAGATTCTATCATGGATCAATATTATATATACTTTGTTGGGTCCCCTACCGATATTACGATGTGTTACACACGGAATGACATAGTGTGTATGTATACCCCCATACTGCGGTTGGAGGGTATAAAAAGTGTTTTTACATTTTGGAGAGTATAAAAGATTGGCACCAAAGAATATAACACTCTCACTTGTTTTATGTACACTTGATAAACAAATGAACAATTTTTATACGAAAAGCTTAGACTTGGTGAAAAAACAGTTTTGGTAATAAAAAAATGATTTTTTTCACGAAAAACAAAATTATGTTAAAAAAAATTTAATGAACCCAAAATTTTTGGTGAAAAAAATTTTGATGAAAAAAAGTTTTTGATGAATTTTTTTGATGAAAAGAAAAATTTTTTGATGTAAAAAAAAAATTGATGAAAAAAAAATATGAAAAAAAAAATTTTTTGGTGAGAAAAAAAGTGATAATAAAAAATTTGATAAAAAAAAATTTATGAAAAAAAAATTGATGAAAAAAAAATTTCATGAAAAAACAAAAGAAGTGATGAAAAAAAATTTTGATGAGAAAAAAAAATTTTTGATGAAAAAAAAAATTTGATGAAAAAAAAATTAATGAAAAATAAAAATTTGGTAAAAAATAAAAATTTGATTTAAAAAGATGTTGATGAAAAAAAAATTTCATAAAAAAAAGTTTGATTAAAAAAAATTTTTTTTGAAAAAAAAATTTATGAAAAAAAAAAAAGTTTGAAGAAAAAAAAAAAATTGATGAAACAAAAAAAAAAATTGATAGAAAAAAAATTGATGAAAAAAAATTTTTTTGATGAAAAAAAAAATTTTTTGTTGAAAAATAATTATGTTACTTTTGATTCACCAGCTGGTGAAAAACGGGTTTATTCACCACAAGGTGAATTATTATCCAAGTTACAAACCCAAGTTATTAAAATTTTTTGTTTTAAGAAAATGAAAATAGTAATTCTTGTTTTCTTTTTCGTTAATTGTTAGCTTATATAGTCAAACTGAGGTGGCGTCCTGCAACTTTTTTAAAATTATACACCAGCCTAAAAACATTATCATGTTAAAAAAAATTTGTTGAAAAAAAATTTTTTGATTAAAAAACAATGTTTTCGATTTGGGAGTACTCTTTCACCATTCACATAATTTTAAAAAATATATATTCTTTTAAATTTTAAGATTTTAACATGATAATGTTTTTAGGCTGGTGTCTAATTTTAAAAAAGTTGCAGGACGCCACCTCAGTTTGACTATATAAGCTAACAATTAACGAAAAAGAAAACAAGAATTACTATTTTCATTTTCTTAAAACCAAAAATTTTAATAACTTGGGTTTGTAACTTGGATAATAATTCACCTCGTTGTGAATAAACCAGTTTTTCACCAGCTGGTGAATGAAAAGTAACATAATTATTTTTCATCAAAAAAATTTTTTTTTTCATCAATTTTTTTTTTTTTTCATCAATTTTTTTTTTTCATCAATTTTTTTTTTTTTTTTATCAATTTTTTTTTTCCATCAAATTTTTTGTTTTTTATCAAACTTTTTTTGTCATCAAATTTTTTTTTTTCATAAATTTTTATACCCGCCACTTAGTGATAGAGGGTATATATAAGTTTGTCATTCCGTTTGTAACTCATCGAAATATCGGTCTGGGACCCCATAAAGTATATATATTCATGATGCCCGATCGATTTTAAGACATTCTAGCGATGTCTGTCTGTCCGTCTGTCCGTCTGTCTGTGGAAAATGCTCTCGCCGACAAAATATTGCACAGAGATGACTGAAACTTAACATATATGTTGGAAGTTCTCCCGAGAAGTTTGGTATTGCATTTGAGCGATATCGGTTCAGCGGTTCAAAAGTTATGAACGAAAATGTAAGCACTCCTCAAAAATTTCAGTACATTCAACATAACCTAAAAATACAAAATGCTTTAATTCGGCTTCTTGTTGACATATGTGAACATAATTGAACACCAAATGGTATTTAAACAAGTACGAACATATTTTTTGACAAAAAAATAAAAAAATCGCGGATTTTTTTTTTTTACCAAAATTTTTTTTTCGCGGAATTTTTTTCAATTTTTTTTTTTTTTTCAAAAGTAATTTCCTTTGAAATATAGTTGTTTGCAATAATCTTGTTGAAATTGTGGAGGGTATCACTACATTCGGCAAGGCCGACTTTAACTTTTTTACTTGTTTTTTTTTTTTTTTTTCATTTTTTTTTTTATAAAATTTTTTTTTTCTCATCATTTTTTTTTTTCATCCAATTTTTTTTTTATCACCCGAGTAAAAATTTTCTGATATAATCATTTATAATTTGATACAATCTTATATGAGTTAATATGCTTCCGTAAAAAATTAAGATAACATTTTATCTATCACTTTGATACGGTTGATCCACTTTATATGGTTAGATACTGCTCCATATATGATATATATAAAAAAAGATATTATAAGATCAATTTGATCTAATAAGATTTGACCAAATTCAGGATCAAATTGTATCAAATTTTATATTTTTTGATCTAAAGTAATCAAATTAGATATTATTTGATACAGCAATTTTACGGATCAAATTAGATCTATTTAGTAAAATTAGCATAATATTTTTACTACCCTAGTAAAAATCATTTCGTATATAGCCATGTATAAATTTATACAAATAGATCTTTTTCTACATATTGAGATCTAATTATATTTAATTATATAAAAAATCAATCAGATAAAACCAAATTTCGTATCAAATTATATAAAATTTGATATAACTCCCGATAAAATTTTATAAAATTTGATACGAATTTTGGTCTTATCTGAGAAATTTTTTATATAATTTTATATAATAAGATAACCTTATGTAAAATTAGATATATTTGTATCAATTTATACATGGATATTTACAAAACCATTTTTCTAGGGTAGGGCATTTTTTTTTCATTAATTTTCTTTTTCACCATTTTTTTTTTTTTTTCATCAAAAAATTTTTTTTTCATCAATTTTTTTTTTATCAATTTGTTTGTTTTTTCGTCAAATTTTTTTTCATAAATTTTTTTTTCATTCATTTTTTGTTTCATCAAATTTTTTTTTCATCTAAATTTTTTTTTCATCAAATTTTCTTTTTCGTAAATTTTCTTTTATCATATTTTTTTTCATAAATTTTTTTTCATCAAATTTTTTCTTTTCTAATTTTTTATTATCAATTTTTTTCTCACCAAAAAAAATTTTTTTTTGTATTTTTTTTCATAATTTTTTTTTTACATCAAAACATTTTTCTTTTCTCAAAATTTTTGTTCACCAAAAATTACAAAAACTACTTTTTCACCAAGTCTAAGCTTTTCGCATAAATATTTTCCATTAGTTTATCAAATGTACATAAAACAAGTGAGAGTGGTATATTCTTTGGTGCCGAATCTTTTATACTCTCCAAAATGTAAAAAAAATTTTTTGCACTTATTTTTGCACTGACTTACGAAATGTACAGCTCTTTTGGTTTTATAAAGGGGTCCTCGACTGATATTTCAATTCGTTTTGCATGGAATAGCAAAGTAATGTAACATTATTTTTTCTAAAAAAACTTTGCTTTGGCAAGTACACCCAAATCTTCCGCAAAACATTATCATGATTTAATGTTTTGGGCAAGAGTACAAAATTCGCAGGCATTTTTGGATTTGTTTTCTGGCAATAAAAATATTAACTGGATCTTTAGTTGTTGTAAGAAAATAATTTTAAATCTTAAAATTCGAATTATCATAAAATTTTTAATTATATGAATGCTGAAAAAGTACTCCCGAATCGAGCACAATAATTAAATAAGCAAGTGGAAGTGTTAAATTCGGCTGTGCCAAATGTTTAAGTTATAAAAAAATGTTTAAGTTATAAAAGTTGATATTAGGGGGCAGGGGTGGTGAGTTGTGGAAGCCTTCGCGGTATATGTTTAAAAGTTTAGTTTATTCTGCTTTCTTTACTTAAGTTTTATAATTTTATTATTTAAATTATTTTTTAGCCACGCCCTCAAAAGTGGGCGGGCTGAAAAATCGCAACTTTTTCATTCGAATCGCAGGACTTTGAACTTCTGCGAGCATAAAATTGTTTTAATTGCTTAAAAAAAATTCAAAAACTTCTAAAAAATCTGTGTTTTTTAGAGGTTGGTTTAGTTTTTCAAGGGCAAGATTTTTCCTCCTGGTACGATTTTCACCAACATAGGATATTTCCCCCATCGGTGAGTATGCCTCCATACTGTAGTTGGAGGGTGTAAAAATATAGTATAAAAAAAAATTGAAGAAAAAAAATTTTAATTTTAATGTGATAAAATTCATATTGTAAGTCTGAATTGTTTTTGTGTAATATTATTGTACTTATTTTATTGTTTTTTATATATTTTTTAAATAGACAATCCCTTGAAAAAGTCGACAAACAATCGACGAAACGTCGGGAACAAAAATTGTAATTAAAAATGGATTTTTATTTACATTGAGGAAATTTAGGCCCTATTAGCTTGACTAAAACCATCAGTAAATTCATCACTCTGTCCAAAAAAACTACAACAATAAAAAAATTCTTTTTTTATGCCAAACTTGAGGAGTCTAGCTCTTTTATTTAGGACTGCATCGTATTAACTATAGAGACGGAAATTGCTAGAATGTCTTAGAATCGATCACTAATCAATAACAAGTAGAAAAGTTAAATTCGACTTTGCCGAATCTATGAATACCCTCCACAATGCATTTTTTTTAAAGGGTAGTACATTTTTTAACGTAAAAAAATTAACAATTTTGATTAGAAATATTTTATTTTGAGTAAAAAACTCTTTTTTGTCATTTAAAAAAAAATACTAATTTTTTTTTTTTGAGTGTAAAATTTTTTTCGAGTGTAATGCTTTTTTTTACTGTAAAAATATTTCTGACTGAATGCACGTACGTATGTACACAAAATATAGTATTTTTTGTAAAAAAAATTAATTTTTTTTTGTGTACATTTTTTTTTGAGTGTAAAATTTTTTTTGAGTGAAAAATTTTTTTCGAGTGTTGTTTTTAAGTTACCAATGCTTTTAAAACTAAACAAGTTTAAAAAGCATTGTTTTAAAATTAAACAAGTTTGAAAAGCATTGTTTAGTTACCACCAATGCTTTTAAAACTTGTTAAAACACGTGGCATTTTAGGTGAAACTATTCTGAAATTCAGGGTTTTGCTTATAACTTTTGAACCACTGGACCGATTGAGCTGAAATTTAATACCAAATAGACCCGTGGAACGGCAAAGATACATGTCAAGCTTCAGTAGTCTCATTATTGTCTTTCGAAAGTTATCGTGTTTTTTATCTCGTAAATTCGCGAAACACCCTTGCCGAAATTTACTCTTTTGCTCATAACTCTTGAACCACTGGACCGATTTGGCTGGATTGCAATACCAACCTGACCAGATAAATGACAAACATATGTGCCAAACTTCAGTAGTCTCTGTAAAGTCTTTCAAAAGTTAGCGTGTTTTCTAAGGACGGACAGACAGACAGACTGACAGACAGACAGACGGACGGACGGACGGACGGACATCGCTAGATCGACTTAAAATCGATCGAGGATCATAAATATATATACTTTATGGGGTCCTAGACCAATATTTAATGTGTTACAAACGGAATGACAAACTTATATATACCCTCTATCACTAGAGTGGTGGGTATAAAAAATATACTTTATGGGGTCCCCGATCGATATTTCGAGTGAGCATACCCCGATACTGTAGTTGGGGGCTATAAAAATATCGATGTACAAAAGATTGATAAAGAAAAATTTAAGATTTTTTTTTTTTTTTTTAATGAATTTTTTTTTTTTTTAATATTAATATTTTTAACTATTTTTAATAAAATCGTTTATCGCTTCCATTAAGAAATTAAAAAAGTCACAGATTTACTTTAAGTGGCCTCGCTACATTTTACGAATTTCAAAAATAATTAAAATAAATTTGTGTGTACAGTTTAGTGACAGAGGATGTCACCACCTTTTTCATGTATCTGTAATACGCTACGCTATGCATATTAAAGGTGTCCTAACGACTAAGGTAATTTTTCAAAATCACTTTTTAATACGTGGTAGGGTCCTAAATGGTAGTTTTGTATCTAAAAATGAGTGAGCCAAAATTTGGACACAATCGGATAAAAATAACTCGTGTCGAAAATGGATTGAAGTTTTGGGACACTCTTATCTGATGAAAAAACACGTTTTTTCTAGTTTTTTGAAAAATATTGGTATATTCTATTTTTTGTTAATTTTTTTGTTAAGTAATAAGAAAATGGTAATAAATTACCTTTCCAAAAAGCTTAAAGAAATTCAAATCGGATGAAAAATAAGCATTTTACGCATACATGCCCCAGACCATTGCATGGTTTTTAAAGCCAAAATTTGAAAATTTTCAAAATTTTTAGGCAAAAAAATAAAAAAAAATTAATTTTACTTTATAATTATATTAAATACATGTAATAGATAAAAAGAAACAGATATGTTAGTCTAATTTTTTTTTCATTTGGCGTGGGTAGTGATATAATTTCCGCGGATTCCAAAGAATATGAGTTTTTCTAAAATAATTTAGCAAATATGGGAAACAATTTTCTGTATTGTATTATACGAAGTGAAATACATAAATTCTGTAAATTTTTTGAGAATTCGGGCATCTTTAACCCCTTTTCGTCGAGGTGAAATAACAAATTTGAGACGTTATACATTTCTATAATACAAAATATCTGCATATATCCGATTTCTCAAAAGTTACAGAATTTACGTTTTACACTTCGATCCGCACAATAGAGCACAAATTTTCAAAAATTTGGTTAATTATTGTAGAAAAACGCATTTTATTTGGAATCCGCGGAAATTTTATCACTACCCGCGCCAAATAAAAAAAAAGCTTGACTACCATATCTGCTATTTTTAATCTTAAACATGTTTTCAATTTGATCATAAAGTAAAATTAAATTTTTACTATTTTTTTGCCTAAAAATTTTGAAAATTTTTAAATTCTGGCTATTAAAACCTTACAATGGTCTGGGGCATGTATGCGTAAAATACTTATTTTTCATCCGATTTTAATTTTATTAGTCGCTTTGAAAAGGTAATTTAGTACCATTTTCATATTATTTCACAAAAAAATTAACAAAAAATATCAAATACCAATGCTTTTCCAAAAACTAGAAAAAACGAGTTTTTCGTTCTTATAAGAATGTCCCAAAACTTCAATCCATTTTCGGCACGAGTTATTTTTAGCCGATTGTCCCAAAATTTTGGCTCACTCATTTTTAGATACTAAAGAACAATATAGGACCCTACCAGGTATAAAAAGGTGATTTTCGTTTTTAAGGACACCTCTAATGCATATATAACACTGTGCAACAATTTGAAGGTCTTGGTCTGGGGGGTGGACCAAACCAAGACAGAATGAAAGTATTTGGTTAGTATAGTAAAACCTCCATAGGGTTTGGCGCTGTGTGGGTACAGTCGATTTTTATGGCCCACTGAAATTATTATTTTTTTTTCAAAGGGGGTTAAAAAAGTCGAAAAAAATAATGTTTATGTTAATCTTAGCTTAAAATTGAGCTCAGATGTCTGTAATAGAATTTGATGGGGATTATTTTTCTAGAATATATTTACCCTCTATCTACCCTGTTTTTGGGTCATTTTAGTCCTTTTTTCAAGAAATGACTCAAAAGTCTCATAAGATTTGCGTTTAAAGGGTTAAAATATTCTACAAATATTTTGTTCATCAAATTTCACTTGGGGTCTTCACTGGCGGAAAGTTCGACCGGTCTGCAGAAAATGCTTAAAAATTTAAAATTGTAAAGCCTTATTAATTTTTGATATATATTCCGGAAACTGTTTACGATTGTGAGCAACAAATATAGGATATTAGTCTGGGGGGTGGACCCTTCCAGCTGAGGATGATAGTATTTGGTTAGTATAGTAAAACCCCCAAAGGGTTTGGCACTGTGTGGGTACAGTCGATTTTTATGGCCCACTGAAATTTTTATTTTTTTCCCAAAGGTGTTTGAGAAAAGTCGAGAAAAATAAAGTATTTATTAATCTGAGCCTAAAATTTAACTAAGACATCTGCAGTAGAATTTGATGGAGATTATTATTCTAGAATATATAAACCCTCTATCTGCCTTGTTTTTGGGTAATTTTAGTCCTTATTTTAAGGAATGACTTAATAGTCTACTAAGATAGGAGTTTAAAGGGTTAAAATGTTCTAGGATTATTTTTTGCATCAAATTTCACTAGGGGTCTTCACAGGCGGAAAGTTAAACCGGTCTATAGAAAATGCCAAAAAATTTAAAATTGTAAAGTCTAATTAATTGTTGATATACATACATGCCGGAAACTGTTTACGATTGTATGCAACAAATAAAGGACAATGGTTTGGGGGTGGACCCTTCCAGCACAGGATGACAGTATTTGGTTAGTGCAGTAAAATCCCAAAAGGGCTTGGCGCTGGGTGGGTATAGTAGGTTTTTATGGCCCACTGATTTGTTGTTTTATTTGTCCAAAGAGGTTTTAAAAACGAAAAAAATAATATTTATGTTACTCTGAACCTAAAATTTAACTCATATGTCTTCAGTAGAGTTTAATGGGTACAATTTTTCTAAAATTCATTAAACTTCTATCTCCACTTTTTCGGTCATTTTAGTCCTTTTGTTAAAAAATTACAAAAAAGTCTTCTTAGATTTGCTTTAAAAAGGTTTTACAAATGTTTTTTTTTTATCCAATTTCAATATAGATCTTTAAAATTTAAATTTGCCAGCTTACCAAAAATACCAAAAAACGGACACTAGTTTTATAAGTTTTTCAAATTTAAGCCAACCAAAGGGCTTGGCGCTGTGTGTTGTAAACCACTTTTAAAGCAAATCTAAGGAGACTTTTTTTGTCATTTCTTAACAAAAGGACTAAAATGACCCAACAAGTGGAGATCGATTGTTAATGTATTGTAGAAAAATTATACCCATTAAATTCTACTGAAGACACCTGAGTTCTATTTTAGGCTCAGAGTAACATAAGCATTAGTTTTTTCGTTTGTATAAACCTCTTTGGACAAATAAAACAAAAAATCAGTGAGCCATAAAAACCTACTGTACCCACCCAGTGCCAAGCCCTTTGGGGATTTTACTGCACTAACCAAATACTGTCATCCTGTGCTGAAAGGGTCCACCCCCCAGACCGTTACCCTATATTTGTTGCATACAATCGTAAACAGTTTCCGGCATATATATCAAAAATTAATAAGACTTTACAATTTTTAATTTTTAGACATTTTCTACAGACCGGTTTAACTTTTTGCCTGTGATGACCCCTAGTGAAATTTGATGCAAAAAATATTCCTAGAATATTTTAACCCTTTAAACGCATATCTTAGTAGACTTTTAAGTCATTCCTTAAAAAATGGACCTAAATGACCCAAAAAAAGGCAGATAGAGGGTTAAAATATTCTAGAAAAATAATCCCCATTAAATTCTACTGAAGTTATCTGAGTTTAATTTTAGGCTCAGATTAATATAAACTTCATTTTTATCGAATTTTCTCAAACCCCTTTGAGAAAAAAGTAAAAATTTCAGTGGGTCATAAAAATTGACTGTACCCACACAGCGCCAAAACCTTTGCGGGTTTTACTATACTAACCAAATACTATCATTCTGTCTTGGTTTGGTTCACCCCCCAATTTCACTGTTGCACAGTGTAATTTATATAAATTAATTTTTTCATGAGGCTTAAATATACTCTGTATCATTTATTTTGTACTTGATACTATTCAATTATTTAAAATACAAACAACTAGATTCTAGTGTATTGATACACAGAGAAAAATAAATTTCCAACTGAATTTTTCAGTTGTATCAACTCAAAATTCGGTTGCTGCTACTTAATTTCGCTGTGGCATACGATTTTTTTAGTTGTTTCAATTAAAAGACAGTTGTATTAATAAAATTTAGTTGTAACTACCGATATTTAGTTGTTTTAACCTTAATGCAAATGCATCAACCGAATTTTTATTGCAACAACTGAATTTCAGTTGGAAATTAGCAAATTTGTTTTCTGTGTGTACAATAATAGTAAATAGAAATTTTCAACCAATTAATTCAAAACACTTATTCATAATACACATTAAAGTGGAATGCAAAAGAATGAGTTGATAAGCTTTCGTAATATAAAGATATAGATTTTTTTAACATAAATACGCAAATTTAAATTCAAATTCAGAAAAAGCACATTTAGAAATCAGAAAAGCTTAGGTGAAACTTAAAAAATCTCAAAAATTCAAAAAAACAAACTCAAAGCTCAATTAAAAATTAGAAAAATCAAAAAAAAAAATCTTTTGAACGGATTTCGATACATCACTATTTTAAATTTGCAAAAAATTTTATTTTTTTTTTCGAAATTTTGAGATTTTTAAAAACTGTCTTGACTCATTTTTTAAAAATCTCAAAATTTCTTTCCCTTAACCCTTTTATAGAGCTTGATACAGTCTTTCATGTAAACATAACTTAAGCCAAATCTAATCATTTAACGGCCTTCGTTCAAAGTTTTGGATTTTGGTAAAGTTTCCCACCAAAATTTTGGATTTTTATACCCTCCACTTAGTGATAGAGGGTATATATAAGTTTGTCATTCCGTTTGTAACTCATCGAAATATCGGTCTAGGACCCCATAAAGTATATATATTCATGATGCCCGATCGATTTTAAGACATTCTAGCGATGTCCGTCTGTCCGTCTGTCCGTCTGTCCGTCTGTCCGTCTGTCCGTCTGTCCGTCTGTCTGTCTGTCTGTCTGTCTGTGGAAAATGCTCTCGCGGACAAAATATTGCACAGAGATGACTGAAACTGAACATATATATTGGAAGTTCTCCCGAGAAGTTTGGTATTGCATTTGAGCGATATCGGTTCAGCGGTTCAAAAGTTATGAACGAAAATGTAAGCACACCTCAAAAATTTCAGTACATTCAACATAACCTAAAAATACAAAATGCTTTAATTCGGCTTCTGGTTGACATATGTGAACATAATTGAGCACCAAATGGTATTTAAACAAGTACGAACATATTTTTTGACAAAAAAAGAAAAAAATCGCGGATTTTTTTTTTTACCGAAATTTTTTTTCAATTTTTTTTTTTCAAAAGTAATTTCCTTTTAAATAAAGTTGTTTGCAATAATCTTTTTGAAATTGTGGAGGGTATCACTACATTCGGCAAGGCCGAATTTAACTTTTTTACTTGTTTTTTAAATAAAAAAAATTATCTTGCGATACATTATTTTTATTAATTTTCCATCATGTTAAAAAAATATCAAAAAAAAGCTGAAATCATTGAAGCGGATTACAGATGCCGCCATTAGAAATTTTTTAAAAAATTTCCAAAAAAATTGTGTTTTTTTCTACTTACAAGAAATTTAAAAAAATCTAAACAGTTTTTCTAGTGAATATTTAATAGAGCTTGAGACATACTTTCATTAAAACTTAATTTGCTCAGACTGATTTGACATGAAAGTTTTTCAGCTCTATAACAGGGTCAATGGAAAGAAATTTTGAGATTTTTTTTAAAAAATTTCTTGAACTTAGGAAAAAACCGCAATATTTGCAAATTTTAAATAGCGATATCTCTAAAACCGTTTGACCGATTTAATTTTTTTTTTGTATAATTATTCAGCAAATTAAAATAAATAAATATGAGTGTCGCAATGCATACCTTTTAATTTTTTTAATTTTCAAAAATCCAAAATTTTGATCACCGGGCCCACTGGTTAATTTAGTCCTATCGGCCTCTAAATCATAATTTAAAGAAAAAAATATCACTCCAATGTACCATTTATAAGGTGGACCCTAACCAGAACCAATATTTATAAACTAAAATTTTTATTTTCACCCCACTCCATAACTCATATGCAAATTACAGACAACACATTTTAGTTTAATACTGCAAACGCAAACATGGATATAAATTTTCATGCAATTATCGGAATTATAAACAATTTATTAAATTGAATATTTTAAATTTCAATTATAGAAAAAATCCATTAATACGAGATTTGTTGAATTTTAATATATATTAAAACAAAATAATAAAAACTTAATAAATTCTTTAAAGGGGAGGACTAATGCAAAGGCATGTAGTAAAACTACATATTTCTCTTTTACTACAATTGTGACATAACTCAAAAAACGTAATTTTTAAGTTAATGATGCAGAAATGTTTGATATATCATGCTTTGTACGAGAGTAGTACTAAATATTCTGCCCTCGTAACACACTTAACATTTCTATCTTTAGAGACCAATTTGGATAAAATAAAATATTTTTATTTATATTTTATATTTATATTTTTAAAAATTTGCATCGCGGTTGCGCGGTGCGCCAAACTTTCGCATTTTTGAGCCGGATTTGGTCAAAAAATTCGGACATGAAATTCGGTAGAAATACGTAAGTTTTTTATCTAAAAAATATAAAAACACGATTTTGGGATAAAAATGGCGTTTTTATATTTGTTTAACCTTTAACTGACGAGGTGAATTTTTGGAGCATAGTTTATGACGTGGTGGTAAATTTTACCCCCTTTTAATTTTTTAAACAAAAATTAAGAAAAAATATTTTTTTATAATTATTTGTTTTTTAAAACTAAGTTACAATATTAATAATAACAATAAATGTAAAACTTAAAAAAAATATTAGCTATTTTCATCATAACAGTTACTTTATTTCACGAACCTTTTTTTTATGTAAAAAAAAACGTCACAAGGAAAACTTATAAAAAAATTATGAATAAAAAATAAACCAAAATTTTGATGGATGTTAATTTACAGTCATATGTATACATTTTAAGAAATATAATAGATCGTAGAGAAAAAAAATTAATTGAAGAAACTACAGGTCAACCTTTTTGGAGGTTCCACCACTCTGTGGTACAGGGTATAACAGAGTAAGTAAAAAAAGTAAGAAAAGCTTACTACCCGAAATACAGGTCCTAACCAACCTTCAAGTATGCCGAACAACTCAGAATCGTTTTTTGCGTTGATTTAGTGATTTCCGCCTGACAGTATGTCTGTCCGTCCGACCATCTGTCCACGTACACAGTGTAAGCGCGATACACCGCAACTATCAATCGCTTTTGCTGAAATTCCAATTTATATCAAGTGGAAATCACCGGTTCGTGTTTAGATTTGGTCACCCATACAAAGTTCCCCTTTAATTTGGCTTTAATGACTCTTTTAAATTTTTACTAACAACATATCCGAGGAGTGGTAAAAATAATTCTATTAAAACCTAACGTTTATTTCGATGTGTGGTCAATATTTTTCAACTGAATACTTTCGCTAATGCTGACATGGGGTAAAATATTTCCAAAGAAAAACTTACGTAAATGCCGACGAGTGGTAATTTTTACACCAGCATGTCCATTGCTCGGCTCATGCTAAGCCCAGCTTCACCAAAACACAACTATATATTTAAGATTGCGATTTGTGAAGATACTATGAAAATGAAAATAATAGAGTGCAACAGAAGAGAATAATTCAAAAAAATGTAACGAGAGGGTAAAATTTACCACCACCTCGACAGTTAAAGGTTAATACTTTTTAGAAAACACACTTAACATTTTCCAACTTTTGAGACCAATACATTGGCAATCAGCTGTTTTTATAAGGCAACTTTACTACCCCGTCATTATATGAAAGTGTGAAAAGTGTTACATTTTGAAACTTTATAATTGCAACATTTTTTGAAAAAAAAAACATAAAAAAAAGTGTTGCCAGTTTTTTAGAAAATAACAAAAAAAGTGCAATTTTTTTTTGAAGGGACGGTAAAATGTGACATTTTTGCCAGGAAAGAAAACGCCATTACACAATGGACTTTAAAAAACGTTATAAAAATGTTTTTCATCACTATTTGAAAAAAAAAAACAAGAAAAATATTAATTTAAAAAACAATATTTTTTTTTTTTATTTAATAAGTACCCAGCAAATTTTTGCATTACTAGTAATGAGTATAGTAATTAGTAATAATTATTGGTATGTACTTACCCATTGCATGAAATACTACTTATTCTATAAAGGCCGTGAGACAAAAATAATTAGTGCCTGCAAGGTTATGAGTAGGGAGATAAATAACTACTTACCTATAACGTGTAAATTAAGTAGTTACTTATAATATATATATATATTTCCTTTTATTTATATAAATTAAATGACAGTATAAATATCTTTAAAGTATATAAAAGTTCATGTTGAACATAGGGCGTCTGTAAATTCTCTCCATTTGGTACGATCGGCTGCTTAAGACTTTAATTGGTTCTACGATTTGTTGTATCTTTCGACTTCGCTTTTTACCATTCTCACCTAGGTGTTTCGAGGACGACCTGGAAGGCGATGCGCCTGTGGATTCCAGTCAAGTGCAGATCTGGTGATTTCATTACTTGGTCTGCGTAATATATGGCCTATCCAAGACCATTTGCGACGTTTAATCTCGATTTCAATTGGCTCACACTTTGCCATAAATAAGAGTTGCTCATTTGTCACCCAATGAGGCCAGAAGATCCGCAGAATTTGTCTAAGGCAGCGGTTGACGAAGGTTTGCAATTTTCTTTGGGTAGATAGGACAACTATAGAGCAGGACAGATTTTACGCTGCAGTAGAAGATTCTTAGCTTTGTGGCTAGGGAGATGTTATTAGCACGCCAGACTTTGTGAAGAGAGTGGAATGCGACTCTTGCTTTGTTGATGCGATCGTTTATATCCATATCGGAACCACCATCCTTTGTAATACGGCTTCCCAGATAGCAGAACGAGTCAACATCCTCAATTATAGATCCATTTATTGAAAGAGGTGTTGAGTTGTTGGTACCAACCCGCATCAGTTTGGTTTTATTAACATTTATCCTAAGACCAACTTTTCTTGCGTTCTTATCAAGACAAATAATATTACGTTCAATATCATCGAATCGGTGAGCCATCAAGCATAGATCATCAGCATACTCGATATCGTTGAGACGTTCGTGCAAGTTCCAGCGTATACCGTTAGGGGCCTCGGTATTTGTTTGCTCCATTACACCATCTAGGAGGATAAGGAATAATGTGGGAGACAATACACAACCCTGTTTAACACCTGAATTGTGTAAAAAACGATTGCGTCTCTTGTCCTTCAAATCTAACTTTGCATTGAGAGCCATTGTACAACTCGCGAATGAGGTCAATTATTTTAAAACGATTGCGTCTCTTGTCCTTCAAATCTAACTTTGCATTAAAACCATTGTACAACTCGCGAATGAGGTCAATTATTTTATAGGGTACACCTTTGCTCCTGAGCGCTGTATAGCCGGCCATATAGCCGGTCTGTATACGGTGTCAAAGGCACGTTCAAAGTCAACAAACAGCATATACAGATGGCTGATATATTCTTGCGATTGTTCAATAATAATTCTGATGGTGTTTATATGATCTGCACATGATCTACCGGGTCTGAAACCGGCTTGTTCCTTTCGTAGAAGAGGTTCAATGACTGGTGATATTCTCTGTAACAGGTAGGGCCAATACTTTGTTGATTATGTTTAGTAATGTTATCCCTCGCCAGTTTTTACAATGACTAAGATCGCCCTTTTTGGGAATTGTTATAATAACACCAGTTTTCCAGTTCTCTGGTATTTGGTTACTTATCCATGCAGCCTGTAGAGTTGGTGTGAGAGCTTCGGCAACAGGTGTAGCCCCATATTTTAGTAGCTCAGCTTTTACTGTATCGGGACCGGCAGCTTTAGAGTCTTTTAACTTGAGTAAAGCCGACAGAATTTCGTGATACGTTGGGGGAGATGTTGATATTTCTCTACACGGATTGCGGCGTCGAGAAAGCCATTGGCAGCTGCTAAGATCAAAATCATTTGTTTGACTACTCGAAGAGCTGAAAAATTCTTGCCAACGCTGCAACTTCTCTTCGGGTGTTGTAAGAACACGACCATACTGGCCTTGAGCATTGAGGTGTTTTTTACGTTCTTGCCTCCAAGATATTTTATAGCTGTGTAAACACCACGCATGTTTCCGATATTAGCTGCTTGTTCGGCTTCTTCAGCGACACTATTGTAGTGGCGTTCACGATCAGCACGGACCAGGAATTTAACATTTTTGCGCATTCTCGGTAGTTTCTCTTGGCTTCACGTTTAGCATTTGTTGTTTTAGAACGCGTTACTACGTTGTTCAGGCGCTTACGGTTGGCAATTTCATCCCACGAGTCTTCGCTTATCCAAGGCTTATGATTTTTTTTTTTCTAACACCAAGAATTGTTTTAGCGGTTTGACTGCAGCTATCAGCTAAGGTTGTCCAAGAATGTGTATTCCTGCTATTTAATCGAATTGAGTCATTGAGATTAGCACTGTAGCGAGCGGCTACTTCCGGGTTGCGAAGACGATGCGTGTTAAATTTAACCTTTTGTGTGTTGATTGCTGCTGGGCGGAGTTTAAACGTTCCAACCAAAAGCTTGTGGTCACTGTCTATATCTGCTCCTCGCCTTGTTTTTACATCTAGTAAGCACCCCAGAAATAGTTTGCTTACAATTATGTGGTCAATCTGATTGCGTGTGAAGCCATCAGGAGATTCCCAGGTGTACTTGTGGATGTTCTTGTGAATAAATATCGTACCACCAATAAATAAACGGTGACGAGCGCACATGTTCACTAATCTTTCGCCATTTTCATTTCTGGTTTCTCCTAGTCCTTGGGATCCCTTAACAGTCTGTAGATTTACATTATCGCTGCCTACCTTGGCATTAAAGTCACCGGCAAGATTTTTATGTCGCCACCCGGTATCGCCTGTAACACATCTTCAAGTTGGCTATAAAAGTTATCTTTAACATCATCTTCTGATGGTTCTGTGGGGGCGTAGCACTGGATCACAGAAATTTTTCGAAATTTTGAGTTGAAACGGGCAGAGATGATTCGATCCGATACTGCTACGTAGTTTATGAGGGCCTTATTTGCCATGGGCGAAAGTACTAAGCCAACACCGTTTATTCGTTTCACCGAGTTGCCAGAGTAGATGAAGGTGTTCCCATTTGACGTACGCGTGGAGCCGTTGTTCAACCATCTAACTTCACTTAGACCAAGTATCTATAATTTGTAGTTCTTCATTTCGTTGCAAACTTGTTCTACTCTTGATGGATCGGAGAGAGTTCGTATATTCCAAGTTCCAATCATTATCCGTTGTTTAAAGCCAATTTTCGTCATCATGGTAGGGGATCGTTTTGAATTCATTGTAGACGTTTCAGTAATAAGAGCTTTTTTATGAGAGAGGGTTATTAGCCCGCAGCTCAACCTACTTGGAGGCGAGGGACCTTAACAGAAATTGTTTTGGCATTGGTTATTGAATGGCGCCAATATTTCGCCATGACGAATGGAGCTTCAACGGCACACAGAATTTAAAGATACACGTTGCCAAGCGTGTCCTTCTGAGACCCTCTTCTCCAATCCGCTGAGCTGTCCGCCACTGCTTATTCAATTCGCAGTTACCCTTCATTATGCATGTTAGGGTTGTCCACTACCCGCAACCTGTGGAGGCGTCCCAGAGCACTTCAGCTGTGCTTCTTTAAAAGGCTTTTATATTTACGTCTACACGGAAAGTAACCAAGTGTAGAGAAAATATAAAATCCAAGGGGAAGTTACTTATAAGGAATAAAATAAATAGTTGCAAACAGAGCTAAAAAGCAATTGAACTTTTATGAATTTCAATTCATCTTTTTCAAATTATAATTGATCTTTAAGGAATTACAATTGAAGGGCTTATTGTAAAAACTCGATAAGCAACATTTCATTTTATGGGGGTTTTCGCCTTAAAACTTTTTTAATAATGTAGAAAATAGTACCTTTGCAGATCTTTTATTCTCAATATACTTGTACGAAGGGTTAAAGCAAGACTTCTGCCAAAATTCTGTCAATAGAACATCAGCAAAAGGCGAAAAACACGAAAAAATAAAATGTTGCTTATCAAGTTCTTGCAGTAAGCCCTTCAATTGATCTTTTAAAGACATAAAACTATGACATCCATATGAATGCGAAATAATCCTTATTAGATTTAAGTCAATACGTATTTTTTCTCTATCGTCTTTTTATATATATTCTAAGTTTCATGCGAATCGGTTCGTAAGGGTTGAGTAACTTTCCTTGTCAGGAAAAGAAGTTTCTGTACTTTTTTTTAATTAAAAATTATCCCATATTTTGAAACACCCTGTATCTAAAGTTTTACATATGTAGTTTGTTAACAATCACTTATAACCAACATGTATTTTTTTTATTTTTATTTTCACATCCCTCTTTTTCTTTTGATTTTCTGTGTTAAGTGAATATCATAAAAATAAATGATTTTGTATAGAAATACATAAAATCAATTGTTATTGTTTCATTATGACCATTTATTCATATTCATATGTGAACGATGTATACGCATATGGATTTTAGTTTGCATGAAAGAATTTTTATTAAAGACTATTCTATAGAATCGAATACACACATGATTTTATTTTGCAATATCATACAAATACATACACAGGAATATCCATTCTATTTAATATGTTTTGTAACATGAGAATCAATTCTTAAATACTCGTACGAGGGATGTTCAAAATGTTCTTAGCCTAACAATCAATGTTGGTAATCGATACACGTCTAGAATGAAGGTAACCAATAAAAATATTACTACTAACATTTTTAAATGCGATTATGAAAGTGTTTCGGAATTTGTCAGATTCTATTGTCAAGATTATTTAGAAAATATATAAAAACTTTATACTGCAAGTAACAAAGGAAATTTAAATGACAAATCGCAAATGTTCAAACTAAAATTTTAATACATATTCGACTCTACTCCCATTGAGAACAAGAAACCGAAAATTGTGCCAACGTAGTAAGATCACGATCGTCAAATAACCAACCAAAAAAATATTAAAAGCAGATTTGCAAGATTACAAAATTGAATAATACTATGTGCTTGTTGTTGCAAATGTTAAAAAATAAAAATTGATTAGTTCGACCTATTAAATATTATATTTCGAGTAGGTTTATTTTAGCTCGAAGTCATTTCCCTTACTTATCAAAACTATGATATTCTCATAGAATAATTTTCTAGAAAATTATTTTTCTGTTTTAACCCCCAGTTTCTGTAACAGGAATGGCATTCGTCTTTGACGAATTCCCATGTATTTTTTTATTGTAACAAAATCAAAATATATGCAAATTCGTGGCATATGAACGATGTTCGTGTTGGCGAAAATCTTCAATTTTCTCCAACCATTTATATTACTTTATTTAAATTTATATTATTATTATTTTTGTCACTAAATATCATAATCATAACAAATATTATTGTTATAATTATAATTATGCTCACTAATGTTGTAATTATTATCATTTACATTTATAATTTAATTTACAACGGCTGGTGCTATAATTATAAGCACCACTGTTGTTGATCGCATTATTTTCTTTATTTTCTCTTCTCCTTTATATTTAAGTAAAGGTCAGAGTTATTTAGTTATTACTAATGGCATGCTAATGAGCTGCATATACTCACTATTGGTTTAATACAAATTATACAAAGGGTATAACAGTTATTATTCTCTTTGTACTAAAAGTGAGAATATGCATCTCATTTCTGTACCAATTATTTTAGTGGTTATTAAAATGTAAAAGAAATGCGACCGGTCACTTCTAGTTGAACGGTCGGCAGGTTAGGTCATTTTATTAATAAACACGCTTCTTTTGTGAATTATTTAGAATTAATCGTTGTTGTTTTATTTAGGCATATGAAAACTTTAGTGCAATAAAGTTTTCATTGCAGTTGTTGTTTTTTACATAGGAATTACTGAAAATCGTAACAGTTCGTGTTATAGAAACTGGGGGTATATTTATTAATGTTGGTAAGTTTTGCAAGACTTAAACGATACGTGTTTCAGAATTTATCAGATTCCATTGTCAAGATTATTGAGCAAATATAAAAACCCTATACCACAAGTAGTAAAGGGAATTTAAATGACAAACCGAAAATTGAGCTAAACTTAAAATTGTGCTAAAAAATTTGTTAGTTTTTTTGAAATTAGTTTATAAATTTTTTAACATAATAATGTTTTTAGGCTGATGTCTAATTTTAAAAAAATGCCTGCGAATTTTGGACTCTTGTCCAAAACATTAAATCATGATAATGTTTTGCGGAAGATTTTTTTTTTAGAAAAAATATTTTTTTTTTTTTTTTTTTTTTACTTTGAGCCAACACTCAGGGGATGCCCCCTACTAATGCAATGCATTGTGTTGGTATTAGGAAAATAGGTTATGAGGAGAAGGAAAGAGGGAGTAGTGTTTGTGGACATTTAATTTGAACTTTTCTAAATTATAGCCTACTGGAAAGATTTCTGCGGGGAGTTTATTCCACATACGGCTAGTTCGACCGAAAAACGAATTTTCTCTGTAATGCGTTGTGCGATACATTGGACAGTCGACAACAAACGGATGTGAGTTGCTGGAAAGGCGAGTACTACGGGTATGCACCCGCGTCTCAGGGATGAGTTCACCCATCTCAGCTGAGCACTTACCGTGGTAATATCGATAGAACAATGACGCACAACCCACATTCCGACGATGCTCCAATGAATCAATAGAGCTGGATACCCTACTGTCATTGATGAGCTTCAACGCACTCCTTTGCACCCGGTCCAGAAGCTTCAAGATAGACCTTGAAGCACCTGCCCAGATATGGGAGTTGTATTCCATTTTCGGTCGGATATAGGTGGTATAAATAGTGAGAAGATCAGACGGGGTGAAGTAATTCTTGCACCGTTTTAAAAAACCAAGACACTTGAATGCTTCTTTCGACACTTGAAAAACATGTTGGTTCCATCGAACATCACATTGGATTTTCATGCCTAGAACATCAAGAGTGTCTGATTCCTCAATAGCTATACCACCCATGGATACAGATGACGCTGATTCCACAAGACGTCTGTGGGTCAGCATACAACATTGGGTTTTACGAGCATTAAAATCGACCTGATTCGCAAGACCCCACTCGGAGATTTTCGTAAGGTCATGATTGAGTGTGTCATTCATGTTCTGTCTCATAGCATCAACCTCAATAAGGCTTGGTCTATGATTAAAGGAAAATGAATGACAAATGTTGCTGTCATCTGCAAAAGAATAGATAGGATTGGAAGTTAGACCCAGAAGGTCGTTAAGAAAAATAAGAAAAAGTGTAGGAGATAGAACAGAACCTTGCGGTACCCCTGAATTCAGATGAAACTCATCCGATGAGAACCCATCTATAACAACACGTATAGAGCGGTCTCTAAGAAAGCTCGATATAAATCGAGAGAAATCACTACCGACACCAAACGCAATAAGCTTCGAAACGAGTGCACCGTGCCACACACGATCAAACGCCTTGGAAATATCTAGAGCAACAACTTTGCTTTCACCAAATTGGTGAATAGAACGACTCCAGCGCTCCGAAAGAAACGCTAACAGGTCTCCTGTAGAACGACCTCTACGAAAGCCATACTGTCGATCGCACAAAAGTGAGTTTGACTCCAAATAATTTACCAGGTGGTGATTCATCATGCTCTCCATGACTTTCGAGAGCGTAGAACAAATTGCTATTGGGCGGTAGTTTTCAGGGTTTGTAGCCTCTCCCTTTTTAGGGATTGGCTGGACGTTGGCCACCTTCCAGCAAGAGGGAAAAACTCCTACCCGGTACGAGTAGCTAAATAATGCTGCCAAAGGACGAGACAAAGACAAAGCACACCGTTTCAGGACCACAGCCGTAATACCATCCGGCCCCGGAGACTTGTTTATGTTGAGATCCTCAAGGACCTTTTTAACTGCACGCGCTCGAAAAAATATCTTGGACATAGTAAAGGATACCCTTTCGAGCTCGGGCGTTGGTTGATTGCTTTCCGGCAAGTATGAATTTCTTGCAAACATGTCAGCAAAAAGGTTGGCTTTATCAACCGGGTCTGTGAATATTTGGTCATTCATTATAAGGGTTGGAATGGATGAACTAGTATTATTCTTTACCCTTTTAACAAATGACCAAAAGGTCTTACTACCCCGCGGAGCAGCAAGGACCTTAGCACGCAGACGCTGTTCGTAAAGAAGCTTTTCGCGTCTGAGTACTCTGGCACATTCATTTCTCGCCTGTTTGCGTAACGTGTCAGTAACTGAGTTTTTGTCGTCACGCCAATTACTGAACGCATCCTCTCTGGATCTGACTGCATTCCGGCACGTCTGATTAAACCAGCACTTATGTTTTGGCTTAGTCGAAATTTGCTTCGCTGGAATGAATAATTTCATTCCAAGCATTATCACATTTACTATCATTTCTGCCGCAGCGTTAACATTGTCATCAAGAAAACAAAGTTTCCAATTGAAATGCTGGAAGAACTCGTTAAGCTCAGCCCAACGAGCCTTTTCATATACAAAAGTAGAGCGCTTCGTTGCTGGTTTTGAAGCACTACGAAGGTCAGAAAATGAAAAGGATGCAGAAATGATGTTATGATCCGAGTTTCCGAGAGGCGCAAGGAGCTCGACTTCGTATTTGTCAGGATGCGAAGTGAGAAAAAGGTCGAGGGTATTACGAAACTGCCCATCAACACACGGAATATGTGTTGGTTCATTCACAAGTTGCACAAGATGGTTGTGTGCAGCGAAAAGCTCAACATATAAACCCTCGGGAGTCGTATGGCTAGAATGGCGAAGCCATGACGAGTTGTGCACATTAAAATCCCCGGCAACGACTATTTCGCTACTCGCACAGACCCCAAGGATTCCAGTGATAGAATCGGATACGGAGTCAAAATGGTCGTAGGAGTTCGCCGTGTCCAAATTTGGGCTCCTATAGACGAACCCGAAGTGCAAAATGTGTGTCCTGATTTGGAATTTAACCCAAAGCGAGTTAAATTCCGCATCACTACAGCCCAGATGTGGCTGTAGTTGGTACACAACATTTTCACGAATGTATATCGCAAGGCCCCGATGAGGAATAAAAAGGGATAGCAATTGATACCCAGGTATTTGGAAATCCTGTGGATCAGCATCTCCTCCTACCTGGGTTTCACTTAAGGCGAAAATATCCGGCCGATGAAAGCAAATGTGAGCATATACAAAGATGAAATTTGCCCTCAGCCCACGTATGTTACAGAAATCTAAACGAAATCTGTCAGCCATAATAAAGAAAAGTTCAAATTAAAATTCCTGACTATGGTACAAGCGGTCCAGTACCGGAATTGTTGTTTTTACTTGCTAAATAGTGACCAGTGTTTATACCTTCGTCTCTAAATAGCACAACAACAATGTGACACTAAGCCGCCAGTAAAAAGTCTAAAAAGGGAAAATAAGGGAAAAGGAAAACAACAATGACACTGAGATTAGAGGCATAAAAGCCCCTTGCATGGTCATTGTAAAATACGATTGCACAAAAGGGTTGTCAATCGAGGGACTACTGTCCTTCCCATGTGTTATTCTGCAGTTTCTATTTTTTTGTTGATGTTTTAGTTGTTTATTGTTGTTGTGATTTTATTTTAGCTAGCGAGTGGAGTTTTTTTTAGTATTATTTTGCACTAGTTTATTGTTGTTGTTTTGTTTTTTTTTTTTTTTTTTTTTTTTCTTTGTAAATATTTAATTTGTAATTGGTATTTAATGATGATTTTATTTTTTAATAAGTTGATTATTTTTGTATTTTATTTTAGGATTTATTTTTTATAAACTATTTTTGTAATTTTAAAAAATAGACGCGTTCACTAATTAGACAGACAAAACGGATAAACAAATTGACGGACAGAAGGACGTGTACACGGCTTGAACAACAGAACACTATATTATTGATCCATTTCTAAGCCACTGAAAGCAAGATTCAGTCCAACCCAAAAGAGCTGTACGTTTTGAGTTCAAAAATAAGTGCAAAAAAGTGTTTTTACATTTTGGAGAGTATGAAATATTCAGCACCGAAGAATTTCACACTCTTGCTTTTTTGGTGAAAAGTTTAGATTTTTTGAAAAAGTTGTTTTGGTAAGAAAAGGGGATATATGATTTTTGGTGAAAAAAAAAGTTTGATGGATGAAAAAAAGTTTTTGATGAAGAAAAAAATTTTTTTATAAAAAAAAAAATTATGAAAACATATTTTTTTTTTTTTTTTTGAAAAAAAAAATTTAGAAAAAAAATTTGATGAAAAAAAAAATTCTTGAAAAAACAAAAAAATTGATGAAAAACAAAGTTTGATGAAAAAAAAAATTTATGAAAATAAAAAAATTTAATAAAAAAAAAAAATTGATGAAAAAAAAATGATAAAAAAAAATTTGATGAAAAAAAAATTGAAAAAAAATTTTGGTGGAAAAAAAAATTGATAAAAAAAAATTGATGAAAAAAAAAAAAATTGATGAAAAAAAAATAAATAAAAACAAAATTTATGAAAAAAAAGTTTGATGAAAAAAAAAAATTTCATGAAAAAAAAATTTTTCATCAAAAAATTGATGAAAAAAAAAAAAATTGATGAAAAAAAATTTATGAAAAAAAAATTGATGAAAAAAAAATTTGATGAAAAAAAAAATTGATGAAAAAAAAAACTTGGATGAAAAACTTTTTTTTTTGTTGAAAAATAATTATGTTACATTTTATTCACCAGCTGGTAAAAAACGGGTTTATTCACCACGAGGTGATTTATTATTTTTGGTTTTAAGAAAAAGAAAATAGTAATTCTTATTTCCTTTTTCGTTAATTGTTAGCTTATATAGTCAAACTGAGGTGGAGTCCTGCAACTTTTTTAAAATTAGACACCAGCCTAAAAACATTATCATGTTAAAAGTTGCAGGACGCCACCTCAATTTGACTATATAGGCTAACGATTAACAAAAAAGTAAATGAGAATTTCTGTTTTCATTTTCTTAAAACCAAAAAGGTTTGAAACTCTATTTGTAACTTGGATAGTAACTCACATGCTGGTGAAAAAAGCGTTTTTCATCAGATTGTGAATAAAATGTAAAATAATTATTTTTCAACAAAATTTTTTTTTTGCATCAATTTTTTTTACATCATTTTTTTTCATCAAATTTTGATTTTAAAATTTTTTTTTTTTTCATTAATTTTTTTTTCATATTAATTTTTTTTTTTATAAATTTTTTTTTTCATATTTTTTTTGTATCAATGTTTTTTCTTCATTATTTTTTTTTTTTTAAATAAAAACTTTTTTTCATAATTTTTCCATCAAAAAAATTTTTTTTTATTAAAAATTCTTTTTATGAAATTTTATTTCATAAAAAATTTTTTGTTTCATAAAATTTATTTTTTTATACAAAAAAAATTATTTTTTCTTCATCAAAAACTTTTTTCATGAAAATTTTTATTTCTTCTATAAACATTTTTTTCTTCAAAAAATTTTTTTTTCGTCAAACCTTTTTTTTCATCAAAATTTAGTTTTTCATAAAAAAATGTTTCTTATCAGTTTTTCTTATTTTTTCATCAAAATTTAGTTTTTCATAAAAAATGTTTCTTATCCTTTTTTTTCCAAAAATACTTTTTTACCTGAAGCATAGTACTCTGTTCAATTTCACGTAAAAAAATCTGTCAAACTCCATAAAAAATATTTTTGCCAACGCGAGGAATTATAGGGAAATTATTAGAAAAGTTTTCACGCATTTTTATAATATAACGTCCTAATTAAATGTTTTGGGCTAAAATACAAAATTCGCAGAAATTTTTTTGTATACATACGAGTTAAGTGAATGTGAGTTAACGTAAGTGTGAGTTAACGTAAGTGTGAGTGCACGTGAGTGTGAGATTTATTAAATTTACTCACGTGAGTGTGAGTAGAAAAAATATGCTCGTTAGAGAGTGTGCGTGATTGCAAAATTCCTGTCGTGAGCTTGAGTGAGTGCCAGTCAAAAGTCACTCACTCGTTTATGTCTAGAATGTAGTAATGTAATAATCTTTCCAACAACAGACACATTTAAAAGGAAATAATATTATGTTATATGTACCCGACTAAAAAAAAATAATACGGTGCCATATAACATTTGATCATTTGACCAAACATAACATTTGATCATTTGACCAAAAATGGAGGATCCAAAAATATATGATTATATCTTATTAGATCAAAATTTATATAATAAGATATAATTAGATCCCAAAAATGGAACGGTAAATATTATCTAATTTGATATTATAAAAAATTAGATTTAATTAGATCTAATAATATATAATTATATCTTATTAGATCTAATATGTCTTATTAGATCTAATATTATCAAATCAGATGAAATTTACCGTTCCATTTTTTGGGATCCAATTATATCTAATTATATCAAATTTGATCTAATAAGATATAATCATATATTTTTAGATCCTCCATTTTTGGGATCAAATGATGGATCTATTTATATACAATTACTAGCTGGCCCGGTCCGCGTTGCTGGCCCAAATATAAGATTTCGTCTCGCTTCAAATATATAGCCCTGCAAAAAATGTAATGAATTTCTTGGCTTAGAAAAATTTGTGGGCGTGGTTTTAAAGACCCGATTACGCAGATAATCATCTTGAAATTATATTTTAGGAACTAAAAAAAATTACCAGGCCTTAGACTTTGCGATCTGTACATATTTAAAACTTCTTTGGTATTATTACGAACAACACAAAAATAAATTACGCATATCCTTCGTTCTTATCGTGAGCTACTGTCTGGAGTTCAAACAAACCTTTATAGTTTTCCCGAATTTTCAATTTTCCCGGGACACTTTTCTCATTTATATTTCCTTAAAAACCTAATTGGAATTGGAACATAAAAAAATCGGTCCGGTGTGCTAAGTTAAACTTGTACATATGTTAACAATACCCAAGGAATTAAAATCATTTTTACCAAGTTTAAGCGGAATCTATTAAGAACAATTTTTTTTAATCGAATTAGAGTAAAAATTAATTTTGGATATATCGAAAAAAGTGGACGACGACAATTTTTATTTCCGAACAATTATATGGACTATTACTTACATTAAAAAAAAAAATAGCCAAATCGGTCCAGGCGTTCTCAAATTTTAAGGATATTGAAAAATGTTGGCTTTGAAGTGGTGGAGGACAATAATTATTTCCGTAAAATCCATACTTGGACTATAACGACCATTAAAGAAAAAAATTACCAAATCAGGCAAGTCGTTCTCCGATTTTAGATGTATTGAAAAAAGTTGGTGTGGACAATTTTTTCTTTCCGTAAAAACCTTAGTTGTACTATCACGAACGTCAACAAATTCTACTAATAGCCAAATCGGTCCCGCCGTTCTTCAATTTTAGATATATCGAAATAAAAGTGGGCGTGAACAATTTTTATTTTCGTTTAAACCTAAGTTGGTCTATGGCGAGCATTTGAAAAAAAGTTTAGCCAAATCGATCGAGCCGTTCTCCGATGTTAGATATATCAAAAAAAGGAGGCGCAAAGTGGGCGTGATTTATTTATTTCTGAAAAAACCTAAGTCAAACATTTAAAAAAAAAATAAGACGAACATTAAAAAAAAATATTTAACAAATCGGTCAGTTCTGAAGGGTCAGTTACCAACGAACTACATTTTATTTTTATTTATATTTTATTATTCTAGAATCTAAAATAATTAATTATATATCTTATTTTACTATAGAGCACATTTTATATATTCGAAAAAAAAGAGTGGGTCGACAACTTTTCTTACCGTAAAAAACTTATTTAAATTTAACCAACTCGGTCCATCCATTTAAAAGTGGGCGAAGAAATGGAAAATTGTTCTTTCCGAAAAACCTTAGTTGGACTATGACGAACACTAAAAACAAAATTAGACAAATTGATCCAGCCATTACATGATTTATAATATATATATTGGGAAAAGTGAGCGTAAATAGGCGTGGACAATTTTTCATTCCATAAAAATCTTTTGTGGACTATAACCAAATCGGTCTAGCAGATATAGTTCTTTCGATACATAGAAAAAAGTGGGCGTGGGAAATTTTACTATCCGTAAAAACCCTAGTTGAATTATGACGAACATTTTCATCAAAAATTAGCCAAAGTGTGCGTGGTCTATTTCTTTTTTCGTAAAAACAAAAGTTGGAATATGATGAAAATTCATTTAAAAAATTTTTGTCAAATCGGCCCAGCCATTCTCAGATTTTAGATAAATTGGAAAAGTGGGTGTAAAAGTGGGCGTGGTCGATTTTTCTTTCAGTAAAAACTTAAATTGGATTACTACGAACATTTAAATAAAAAATTACCCAAATCGGTGCAGCCGTTTTCCGATTTTAGATAAATCAAAAAAAAGTGGGCGTAAAAGTAGGCGTGGTCAATTTTTCTTTACGTAAAAAACTAAGTTGGACTATGACGAACATTTCAAAAAAAAAATTGTCCAAATCGGTCCAGCCGTTCTCAACTGATGCTGTTACCAACGAACGACAATTGATTTTTATTTATATAAGATATAAAAAACTATATGATTATATCAAAACTTTTTTACTCGGGTATGCAAACATTAAATATATAAAAATATAAAATTACATACAGTTAAATTTACCTTTAACTAAACAGGGAGGTATTATAATTATAGGATTTCTATGATAAAATCAATGTAGCAAGTTTGACGAAAAATATTTAAAAAAATATTGGCATAAAAGTTGGCCGGATAAATCCCGACATGATAAACTTTAAAAGATATACAAAATTTTATATTAAACCCAAAAAAATTTAATTTCAAAATTTAATTTTTTTTAAAAATAAAAAATATTTTATTCCACCTTTAAAATTTTATATTTTGAGTAGGTTTATTCCAGCTCGAGGTCATTATTTTCTTTACTAATTGAAACTCTGATATCCTCATAGAATAATTTTCAAGAAAATAATTTTTCTATTTTAAATGTATTAGTGTCAAGTCTTAGTCAACACGTGTTTCGGAATTTGTCAGATATCATTGTCGGGACTATTTAGTATATAAAAACTCTATACTTTAAATAGCAAAGGAAATTTAAATGACAAATCCCAAATGTTCAAACAAAAATATTAATAAAAATTAATCTACATTCATTGATAATTAGAAGAAGAAAATTGTATAACTACAACAAAACTATTTAAAACATATTTACATTTGATTATTATTTGGGAAATTCTATATGATAGTTGTTGTTGCAAATGCTAAAATTTATAGGTAATTTGCGACTGTAATACCATATAAGTTGAATCCTTGGCGTGCTAACCATTATGTTCAAATTCCACTTGTAGTATAGGGTTTTTATATTTTCTAAATAGTCTTGACACTGAAATCTGACAAATTCCGAAACACGTGACCCTCAGTCAAAAAATGACTAAAATCACCAAATTTCTGGTAAAATGGACGATAAAAGAAACTTTTTCAAAAAAACAACAAAATATTGGATATTAGTGTAAAAAAATATAAGAAATCAAAAAAAATTAAACATTTTTTTTAATTTTTGCTTTAAAAATTTTAAAAACCCATACAAAATTTAATAAAAATCTTAGACCATCGAAAAATAACTCGTTGATGTTTAATGTTTTACTCATATTTAAATCTTACTCGTACTTGTTTCTCTATAATCTATATGTTCAAATTAAAATACAACTGATGTATAAAATACATTCAGCCTGTGTTAATCGAAAAAAATAATTACAAATCCCTCCCTGTTAGTTGTCTATTATTATGACTATAATGATTATGATTATGGTGAAAAGTGTGATTATGTATGTGTGTGTTTTTGTGGGTGTGTTTTGAAAATGAATGTTTGCAAGTTTTCAGGTGTATGTGTGTGTGTGTAGTAGTATGTGTAGTTTTAGATGAACAGGTGTTACATGTTCTATCCTAGGATTTTATATGTTAAACTGACATGCCATTATATGAAGAAGAAGAAGATAATATTATACCAGGCCATAACCTTAATAAAATTTAAGTTGAATGAACATAATAAAAAAAAATTAAACAAGAATATTAAGATTATGAAGAAAATGATAGCAGGTATTTAACAAGAATATAAAATTTAATTACACTGTGCTACAAAAAAAAACTGATATACTTAGTGAGCTATTTAAATGTTTTAAGGGATAATAAACACAAAAAGCGGAAAAATCTAGGATCAGTCGAACGGTTTTCGAGATATCGCCTTTAGAAATTTTCCAAAAAATGTACTTATATGGCGGTTTTTTCTTACGTCAAGACCAACTTAAACTTAGGTTAGGTTGTAAGTGGCTGCTGACGTTTTACGTCAACACACGTATACGTGTGTCTATAGTATACGTGTCTATAGACTCTGAGGTCCATTGTGATACCACGGGACCGTAATAGTTTTCCCTACTGGTCCCTGTCGTTAAACCAGTTTGTGCTTCTTATAAACCTCCCTAGATGTTGAATTTTGACATCCGACAAATCAGAAAGATCGTACAGCTCCCTAGATCCCAGTGAAGCAAGTCTCTGGCCAGAAAGTGCCGGGCAATGGCAAATAAAGTGTTCGATAGTTTCCAACTCCTCTTCATCCATGCAACTTCGGCAAAAGACATTCGACGGCACGTTTAACCGCTCTGCGTGCTTCCCTATAAGACAGTGTCCGGTAATTATAGAAACCACCGTTGAAATCTCTCCTCTTGGAAGCGATATCAGCTCACTTATGCGCCCCTGATTAAGAGAAGGCCAAATCAGTCGTGTTGTTTCACACGTCCATCCATTTGCCCATCTTTGATTAGTCTCCGTCGCAGAACAAAGCCGTAGGTTTTGGTACCAACACATTCCAATTCTGTTGGAACCTGTAAGGTAGTTCCTAGTCTTGCAAGCTCATCGGCTTTGCAATTCCCTGGAATGTCTCTGTGCCCTGGGACCCATATGAGTCGTATGTTAAACTGCTTGGCCATCTCATTTAAAGACGTGCGGCAGTTAAGGGCAGATCTTGTTTTTAGAAACATTGAATCCAGGGACTTGACCGCGGCTTGACTGTCAGTATAGATGTTGACTGCGGTTGTAGACAAGACATTGCAGCTCATCCAGTCAGCCACTTCCTTTATTGCCAGCATCTCTGCCTGGTAAACACTGCAATGATCTGGCAATCTACGAGCCAGGCTCAACCCAAGCTCTTCAGAATAGACTCCAAAGCCCACTTGTTCGTGCAGCCTCGATCCATCTGTGTAAAAATTTATGGTAGCTCCACTACCCGGAATGTCCCCTATCCAAGACTCCCTGGATGGTATCATAGTGGGGTCAGTCTTAGTGAAATCAATCAAAAATAGCTAAAAATTTTCGTGACCCCCTCCGATTTTGATAAAATTTGGTTTAGTTGTAACACTAAGTGATAAACTAATGCACACTTATTTTCAGCCCTCTAAGTAAACAGTGGGCGAAAACACGGAGGGTCAAAATTTCCCTCAAAATCTCCCAGTAGCGACACTTTGCACCGTAAAAACTTAATATCGTTGGTTCTATTATAGCCAGAAAGCCCATTTTTGGTATGTTTTGAAGCTCATAATATGCTCTACAAGACCTACCATAACCAAAAAATTTTCGAAAAAAAATAAGGGTTACCTCCCTTATTTTAAGGTCGAGATATACGGAGGAAAAAATGGGGAGGATGGTATCCCCCGATTTTTTTTTTCCTTGACAATCTTATAGAGAAAGTCCTAAGGAATATAATCTAAAATTTTTAAGTTGGGACAACAATGGGTTCGCTAAAAAATCAAAATTTTTCACTATTTTCCCCAAAATCTCCAAATCGCAACACTCTTTAACCTTAAAAATTTAATATCATAAGTGCTTTTCTAGCTACAGAGCCAATTTTTTTTGTTTTAAAGCTTATAATACGCTCTACAAGACATACCAAAACCAAAAAATTTTCCAAAAAAAGGAATTGGTGCCCCCCTTATTTGAAGGTCGTGGCAAAGGGTGGAGGAAATGGGGGGAAGTATGCCCCGATTTTTTTTTTACTTGGGATTCTCAAAGTGCAAGTCCTAATGAACATAGTCTACAATTTTTATGTTAGGACAACAATGGGATCGACCAAAATCAAAATTTTTCCCCAAAATCATCAAATCGCGACATTCTTGCGCCTCCTTGGAGTCCCAAGATACAAATTTCAGGATATGCTCTCTAGAACTTACTGTTTAAAAAAAAAACAAGGTAAAAAAAAAATTGGGGGATACTATCCCCCGATTTCCCCCACCCCTTGCAACGATCTTATAATACAAGAGGCACCCCAATTTTTTTTTATTTTTTTTTTTTGTAATAGTAATATTGTAGGGCATATTAAGAGCTTCAAAACAAACCAAAAATGGACTCTGTAGCTACAATACAGTCCACGATATTAATATTTGTAATGGGCAAGAGTGTCGCGATTTGGAGATTTTGGGGGAAATTGTGAAAAATTTTGATTTTGGTCGATCTGATTGTTGTCCCAACATAAAAATTTTAGGATATGTTCATTTGGACTTGCACTTTGAGAATACCAAGTAAAAAAAAAATCGGGGGATACTTTTCCCCATTTCCTCCACCCTTTGCCACGACCTTTAAATGAGGGGAGCACCCTTCCTTTTTTCTAAAATTGTTTGGTTAAGGTAGGTATTGTAGAGCGTACTATAAGCTTTAAAACAAACAAAAATGGACTCTGTAGTTACAATAGCACATATGATATTAAATTTTTAAGGTTCAAGAGTGTTGCGATTTGGAGATTTTAGGGGAAATTGTGAAAAATTTTGATTTTGAGTGATCCCATTGTTGTCCCAACTTAAAAATTTTAGAATATATTCTTTAGGACTTTATCTATAAGATTGTAAAGTAAAAAAAAAATCGGGGGATACCATCCTCCCCATTTTCTCCTCCCTTTATCACGACCTTAAAATAAGGGAGGTAACCCTTATTTTTTTTTCGAAAATTTTTTGGTTATGGTAGGTCTTATAGAGCATATTATGAGCTTCAAAACAAACCAAAAATTGGCTTTCTAGCTATAATAGAACCAACGATATTAAGTTTTTACGGTGTAAAGTGTCGCGACTGGGAAATTTTGGGGGAAACTTTGACCCTCCGCATTTTCGGCCCCTGTTGACTTAGAGGGCTGAAAATTTGCATTTGTTAGTTTTTTACGTAGTGTAAGAACTTAACCAAATTTCATCAATATCGGAGGGGGTCAAGAATATTCATGATTGATTTCACTAATAATGACCCAGTGGTAAAGTGGCGCTCAAAGAGGCTCAAAAAGGGAGCACAGTCCACATTTTGTGGTATTGTTATCTTTTTCAAGATCGCGCTATGGCCACAATCGCTACTCCTCCATTGCAGCGTGCTATTAAGTCGAATTGCCGACGCAGCCGCATACTGCCTACACTCATAGAAATCCTACAGTATTCCTTACTAAAAAGTTGGTAGTTATTACTAATTGTTAGTATTAAAGGGCCCTACAACGCGTTAGTCAATTTTTACTAAAGCAGTTATAAAAAAACGGTAAACAAATTTAAAAGCGAAAACCTATCCAAAATCGATTATGAAAAATTTTTTAACAAAAAAAAATTGTTTCAAAAATATATAATTATTGAGCTTGATAGCTGGCATTGATCTATTTCGGAAATTTTAAAAATAAAAAATAGATTTATTTTTTTTTTTCAACGAAAATTTGCTATGTGCGTTTGAAAAAAAAAATATTCAAAAATGTAAATTTTACCATATTAGGTGTCAAAAATAATTTTTCAAATTTTTTAAAATTACTAACAAAAATTATTAAAAAATCGGTAAAAAATCAGTATTCAGTAAAGTTCAAAGTATTCCAATTTCAAAAAAATAACTAAATTTTTACTGTAAAGCTAAATTTATACTGTAAATTACTAAAAAAGTAGTATAGTTAAAGTTATAACACTTTTACTGTATTTTTTACTGTAGGATTATTTTGAGTGTACCCAATATGTCCAATGGTATCAGGTGAAGGAGGATTTCTTATGCAGCCGTAGGTGTAGTACGAAGAGCACCAGTGATCGACGCACATCGACGCCATTCTCTGTGCCTTCGTGATAAAGACACAGTTTGCTTTTGTTTCTAAAGCAGGCCACCAGACAATGATTCCATTCAGCAAAATTGGACGCACCACTGCTGTATAGATCCAATGAACGATTTGAGAGCTATAACCCCATCGTTTTCCAATGGCGCTTTTACGGGAATATAAAGCAATCGTTGCTTTTCTCACCCGTTCCTCAATGTTACGCCTGAAATTCAATTTCCTATCTAGAAATACTCCAAGATACTTGGCTCCATCTGAGAAGGTGATTTCAGTGCCGTCCAGAGAAATAGGATCAAAAGCAGGAATCTTATTTTTCCTTGTAAACAAAACAAGCTCTGTTTTACTTGGATTAACTCCTAGACCACAGTCTCTTGCCCATTTAGACAGATCTTTCAGAGAACCCTGAAGAATGTCCCTCAATGTTGGAATATGCTTCCCCTTTACCGCTATCGCGACATCGTCAGCATATGCGACAACATGACAACCACGTGCTTCTAGAGATAGCAGCATTGAATTCAGTGCCAGGTTCCAAAGAAGCGGCGAAAGAACACCTCTTTGTGGTATGCCCCTATTAACAAATCAAGATTATACGGACGCTGCCAATTCAGACGTTATACGTCTATTGGCAAGTAGGTTTTCCACCATTAAAACGATCCCACGCTTTACTCCTAGACCAGACAATGCCAAAATTATCGAGTCTGGGATGACATTATTAAAAGCCCTCTCTATATCAAAAAAAGGCCACCATAGTGTACTCCTTTACCGAAAGCGATCTCTCGATGGTACCAACGAGAGCTGTTTAATCTTAATTCTAGCCAAGTCAGATCATTTTTTACCCGTCCAGTAGTTCAATCAAAATTTTTTTTTAATTTTCTAAATATAAATAAAAGGGTCAAATATGAAAAAAAGCTAGTAGTATTATGTAACTTATAATTTATTCATCAGCTTTTAAAACAATTTAAAATGATAATGTTTTAGGCTGGTATCCAAATTAAAAAAAAGTGCAGGACGCCACCTCAGTTTCACTATATAAGCTACCGACTAACAAAAAAGAAAATAAGAATTACTCTTTTCATTTTTTTAAACCAAAAATTTTAGTAACTTGGGTTTGTAACTTGGAAAATAATTCACCTCGTGGTGAATAAAAAATATATATTTTTTTTTAATTTTTTAATAAATAATCTCCATATTTGTGTGTAAATTCTTTTGTCTTTCCAGAACAGCAGACACATACAACCTAACCTAACCTAAACCATTATGAAGCACACTGCTGAGGTAAAAACCAGAAATTTTATTTTAAGAAAACTAATAATTTCCAGAATAAAAGATATTAGCTATAATCCAAATTAAGTAAATTTAGACTTGCCGTCTGGCAGGGGCGGGGTTTTACCTAGTAAAATATAAAGTCTAACAATATAAATAAAAAACAATTATGGTTTTACAAAACCTTTATAAGTTCAAGTTGTCAGGCAATTTTTTTAATGTGCATTTTACTGAGATCTACTCGACGAAACCAAGAACCATCACTAGATCATGTAATAATCATGTAGCTCAGTGTTAAGTTCTTTTTTAAAGAGATATTAAGTAAAATTAAAAACAAAAAGAGATTATAAAGAAATTATTTTAACAATCCCTTTAACAATAATAACTAAATATAAATTTTTAAAAGATAAACATTTTAAATCCTAGCAACAGTTACTTTAGCGCTATTTCCACATTAAAAAGGATTTTTATTTTGATGTGAAAATAATCCTAAAGTACCTTGTTTATTGTTATTTTTTTTTTATTTGTTAAAGAAAATTCTTAAAAAAGAAATTGAAAATACTTTTACGAAAGTAATAAAATAAACATGAAAAGAAAACTTTTATATTTAAGTATGAAAATTTAAGGTTTCACAGTAAAATTCCAAATAGTAAAATGGGCCGTAATATTTTCTATTGATGAATTGGTACACAGAAAGAACTTAAAACGAATTTCAATCAATAAAAACGCGGATTCAACAAATTTTTTAATTGAAACTCCTCCGATGAAGAAAATTGTTATATTATTCATCAAATTGTAGGTAATTAATAGATTTTTTTCAATCAATCACTTTTTCGATTTTGATAAAAAATTTTATACATTTTTTATTTAAAGTCAATTAAAATGATGATTGATTTAACGAATAAATTGTAAGATTATGACAAAATTATGAAGAAACTCATAGTTTTTGCTTTCCATTATGTTGCCAGAGTATAAAGTATATTTTTTAATAAATGTATTCAAATAAATTTAAGCAAAAAAAAATCTGGTATGCTGAAAATTTGTAATTTGATAGTTAAAGAAAATAAAAAAAATTATGATCAAAACAATAATTGATTTAATTGAAATTTTGTAGCCAATAATTTATTGTGTGTATGGCAAACTTAAACATTTATTAAGGAAAATCTAAGAAATTTATTAAATAACAACTTCGAATAATAAAAAGAATGCTCCTCCAGTTGAGCTGACTTTAAGTTACCATACACGATACTTTATACTTTTCTAATGTATGTTGTTAAAAAAATCAGAAGTTTTCTTAAATGTTCTTAAATACTGAGAAAATCAAAAATGTTTTAAATTTTACTTTTAAGTTTTTTTTTTTTAAATTAAAATTTTATTTTTAAATATTTATGAGTTATTAGTGATAACTTATCACGACATTCTGAATTTTCAAAATTTTTTTTAAAATTTTTAAAATTTTAAAATTTTTTAAATGTAACTGACAGGTCCGTTCGCCTTCAAGGTTATGTTTATTAAAACTCCAAGAGGACCTCTCGGATAACGTTTCACGTAAGTGGAGAGTATAATATGCTAAAGATTTGTTCACGGTCTTTTGAAACAATAACAAATTCGATTGTCGGTAGTACTTTGAATAGCACTTCATTATGATTTTAAAATCTTTTATTCAATTTTTATTCCTACTTTAAAACTCTCCATATCCTTTTTACGATTTTCTTATTTCTACAATTTTATATTTATATTTATATTTATATTTATTTTTATTTTTATTTTTATTTTTAAATTTTCTTAAATTTTCCACTACACCAGGGTATTTTACACAGGCAATCAGGTATCATATACATTAATACCTACACAAACAAACAGAGTTTCACACTAGAGATGGATGCGTGAGTGACTTTTGACGCACACTCACCTATGCTCACGATAGGAATTATACAATAACGCATACTCACGAGCATATTTTTTCTACTCACTCACAATAACTTAAGTAAATTTAATACAACTCACACTCACTTGCAATCACACAAGCTTCACTCATACTTACATTGATTCACAATAACAAAACTGTAGGCAAAATTGACCAAAAAAGAAAAAAAATTTCTTTTTCTCTAAAACGTTTTTTTTTTTTTATTTTTGGGTCATTTTTCATTTCATTTTTGGTATTTTTATACCCTCCACTCTAGTGATAGAGGGTATATATAAGTTTGTCATTCCGTTTGTAACACCTCGAAATATTGGTCTAGGACCCCATAAAGTATATATATTTATGATCCTCGATCGATTTTAAGTCGATCTAGCTATGTCCGTCCGTCCGTCCGTCCGTCCGTCTGTCTGTCTGTCCGTCCGTAGAAAACACGCTAACTTTTGAAAGACTTTACAGAAGCTACTGAAGTTTGGCATATATGTTTGTCATTTACCTGGTCAGGTTGGTATTGCAATCCAGCCAAATCGGTCCAGTGGTTCAAAAGTTATGAGCAAAAGAGTAAATTTCGGCAAGGGTGTTTCGCGAATTTCCGAGATAAAAATTACGATAACTTTCGAAAGACAATAATGAGACTACTGAAGCTTGGCATGTATCTTTGCCGTTCCCCGGGTCTGTATAGTTTTAAATTTCAGCTCAATCGGTCCAGTGGTTCACAAGTTATAAGCAAAACCCTGAATTTCAAATTAGTTTCATCTAAAATGCCACGTGTTTTATTTAACAAGTTTTAAAAGCATTGGTGGTAACTAAACAATGCTTTTTAAACTAGTTTAATTTTAAAGCAATGCTTTTTAAACTTGTTTAGTTTTAAAAGCATTGGTAACTTAAAAATTACACTCGAAAAAAATTTTACACCGAAAAAAAATTTTACATTAAAAAAAATTTTACACTCATAAAAAAATTACACAAAAAAAATTTTTTTTTTTTTACAAAAATTACAATATTTTGTGTACATACGTACGTGCATTCACTCAGAAATATTTTTACAGTAAAAAAAACATTGCACTCGAAAAAAATTTTACACTCAAAAAAAAAATTAGTAATTTTTTTTTTTTTTAAAATGACAAAAAAAGATTTTTTACTCAAAATAAAATATTTCTAATCAAAATTGTTAATTTTTTCACGTTAAAAAATGTACAACCCTTTAAAAAATGCATTGTGGAGGGTATTCATAGATTCGGGAAAGTCGAATTTAACTACTTTTTTTTCTACTTGTTATACCCTCCACTCTAGTGATAGAGGGTATATATAAGTTTGTCATTCCGTTTGTAACACATCGAAATGTTGGTCTAGGACCCCATAAAGTATATATATTCATGATCCTTGATCGATTTTAAGTCGATCTAGCGATGTCCGTCCGTCCGTCCGTCCGTCCGTCCGTCCGTCTGTCTGTCTGTCTGTCTGTCCGTTGAAAACACGCTAACTTTTGAAAGACTTTACAGAGGCTCCTGAAGTTTGACATATATGTTCTTCATTTACCGGGTCAGGTTGGTATTGCAATCCAGCGAAATCGGTCCAGTGGTTCAAAAGTTATGAGCAAAATAGTAAATTTCGGGAAGGGTATTTTTCGAATTTACAAGATTAAAACCACTATAACTTTCGAAAGACAATTATGAGGGGACTGAAGCTTAGCATATATATTTGTTGTTCCCCAAGGCTGTTTGGTTTTGAATTTTAGCAAAATCGGTTCAGTGGTTCAAAAGTTATAAGCAATGCACTGAATTTCAGATTTGTTTCACCTTAAACTGTTGAAAACTCCCCGAGTAAAAAAGTTTTTCATATAATTTTATATAATTATATAAAATTTGATAAAATCATATATAATTATATAAAATTATATAAAGAAGGTTTTGTTTTCAAAAAATTTGATAAAATTATATATAATTTGATAAAATTATATGAAATTATATCCGATTTTTTTTTTTATATAAAATTTTATCAAATGTTATATAATTTTATATAATTTTATAAAATTTTATTAAATTATATATAATTTGATATAATTTTATAAAATTTTATATAAAACAAATTTTGATATATTTATATATAATTTGATAAAATTATATAAAATTTTATAAAATTTTATATAAAAAAAATTCGGATATAATTATATATAATTTTATCAAATTATATATAATTTTATCAAATATATATAATTTTATCAAATTATATATAATTATATATAAACTTTTTTACTCGGGTCGTTAAACAAGTTTTAAAAGCATGGTGAAATACCAGTTTTGTAAAACTTGTTGTTGTTTGTTTTCTTGTCGTGGGGGTGCAGTTTAGTTGTTAGACAAGTAAATATTTGTTATTGTTAGTGTAACTGTATGTAACGGGAAAAAATCAAATAAAGTATGTGTATGATTGAATGTTAATTTGTTTTTGGTTTTTAAAGAAAAGGATGGTAATATAAAAAGAGGAAAATATGTGAAATAGTTTTTTTTGTATTACATATATGTAGGTATAAAACAAAAAAAATATTTTACAAAGTAATTTGTTACTCAAAGAATTTGTACACTAAAAAAAATTTACACTCAAAAAAAAATTTACACTCAAAAAAAAAAATGTTACACTCAAAAAAAAAATTTACACATTATTATTTTTTTGAATGAAATGGCAGACTCAAAAAAATGTTGACAGTCAAAAAAATTTTACACTCAAAAAAATTTGATTGATTAAAAGAAAGTTTGACTCAAAATAATATACATATTTCTAATAAAAAATTGGTAATGCAATTTTTTTTAATTTTTTTTAGAAAATTACTATCAGATAACATTGTGGAGCGTATTCATAGATTCGACCAAGTCGAATTAAAATTTTCTACTTGTTTTCGTTAATTTTGGTCGAAATTTTGTATTTTCTTTTTAGGTAATTTTTCATATTTTTTGGGCGATTTTGCATTTGGGCGATTTTTCATAAAATTTTTGGGCGATTTTGCCTACAGCCACAAAACTTTTATTTTTACAAAAAAAAAATCAAAAACTAACAAAATTTTTAGCAAAATTTTAGTTTTATCTTAATTTTCCAATTTCTTTTAACATAATAATGTGCTCGATTCTTGAATACGACTTCACCATTCACCCATTTTTTTAAAATTTGATAATCTTTTGAATCTTAAGATTTTAACATTTTTTCTTGTACCAAATAATAATCTGGTTATTATCTTTAATAATAACAAGAACAAATTTAAAAATCTTAAAACTTGAGAGAATATCAAATTTTTAAAAATTAGGTGAATGGTGAAACCGTATTCCAGAATCGAGCACAATGTTTTTAGGCTGGTGTCTAATTTAAAAAAAATTGCAGGGCGCCACCTCAGTTTGACTATATAAGCTAAAAATTAACGAAAAAGAAAACAAGAATTACTATTTTCATTTTCTTAAAACCAAAAATTTTAATAACTTGGGTTTGTAACTTGGATAATAATTCACCTCGTGGTGAATAAAACCGTTTTTCACCAGCTGGTGATTAAAAAGTAACATAATTATTTTTCAACAAAAAATTTTTTTTTTTTCATAAATTTTTTTTTTTTCATTAATTTATTTTCCATCAAATTTTTTTTTTCATCAATTTTATTTTATTTTTTCATCAAACTTTTTTTTCATCAAATTTTTTTTTCATAATTTTTTTTTTTCATAATTTTTTTTATCATTATTTTTTTTTATAAAATTTTTTTTATCAAATTTTTTTTTCATCAATTTTTTTTCATTAATTTTTTTTCATCAAATTTTTTTTTTCATCATAACTTTTTTTTTCATAAATTTTATTTTATCATATTTTTGTATACCCTCCAACCACAGTATGGGGATATACTCACTTTGTCATTCCGTTTCTAACGCATCGAAATATCGGTCGGGGACCCCATAAATTATTGATCCATGATCGATTCTAAGACATTCTGTGAATGTCCGTCCGTCCGTCTGTCTGTAGATGGCACGATGCAGTCCAAAATAAAAGAGCTATCCTCCTGAAATTTTGTACGGATATGTCTTATGGTCCTTAAGTTCGGAAATGGGCAAAATCGGACAAGGGCGAAAAAAGTTTCCCCTTGAAGAACTGAACCAACCCCTGAAAAATATCCTTTTTTACATGTTTTTTTTGTATTTTTGTTAAATAAATGAAAAATTTGGTATATTTATCGCGATGGGAAGGTGCTCTCAACGTCCCCCACTGACTCCATCACCCCCTACCCCCAAAAAAACGCCCCTGACAATTTTTTTTACATTTTGGAGGGTATAAAAGATTCGGCACAGCCGAATTTAACTTGTTTTTCATTTATTTTTTTCACAAATTTTTTTTATCAAATTTTTTATTATCAATTTTTTTCTCACCAAAATTTTTTTTTTTCATATTTTTTTCACCATTTTTTTTTACAGCAAAAAAATTTTCTTTTCATCAAAAAAATTCATCAAAAACTTTTTTTCATCAAAATTTTTTTTCACCAAAAATTTTGTGTTCATTAATTTTTTTTTAACATAATATTGTTTTTTCGTGAAAAAAAAATAATTTTTTTTTACCAAAACTACTTTTTCACCAAGCTTTTCGCATAAAAATTTTCCATTTGTTTGTTAAATGTACATAAAACAAGTGGGAGTGTTATAATATTTGGTGCCGAATCTTTTATACTCTCCAAAATGTAAAAACACTTTTTTGCACTTATCTTTGCACTCACTTACAAAATGTACAGCTCTTTTAATTTTTTAATGGGGTCCTCGACTGATATTTCAATTTGTTTTGCATGGAATAGCAAAGTAATATAACATTATTTTTTTTTAAAAAACTTTGCTTTGGCAAGTACACCCAAATCTTCCGCAAAACATTATCATGATTTAATGTTTTGAGCAAGAGTACAAAATTCGCAGGCATTTTTTTTTTTTTGCTTTCTTGGGACAACATTTTAAATTTTTTTGCCTTTTTTTGGGACGAAAGGAAATATGAAGGGAAACTAAATAACGCAAACTCACGCAAAAAATCGACTACCGCACAATCACTCTCGTAAAAATCTTACTTACTCACACTCACTTACACAATTTTTCTTTTCACTAACTCACACTCACTCACAATCACGTGAATACAATTGAGTTTCAGTCACACTCAAGCACTAATTCGCTCATGTACTCATCTCTATCTCACACATACACTTTTATAAAACACACGTGAATTGGTCATACACATAACAGGCACATGGAGAAAAGAAAAACAGAAGCTTTTTCGTTTTATATTTTTTTTGTTGTTGTTGCTTTTGTCTTGTATGTATTTGTAGTTGTAAGCTGTCACGTAAGGTAAACATAACCACAGTAAAATGTGTTTTCCGTCAACAAACAATACAAAATTTATAAAATACGAAAAGTAGGTACAACCCAAAATACACACACACATACATATACACAAACATGTATTTGTATACCAAATGGGGTATTTCATTTAAAATGAAACAAAAAAACTTGTAAATTTACGATTTTATTGGTAAAAATCTTGTAAAATTACCAAAGAGTTCGTAATTTTCTTCTTAAGTCACGAGAACACTTCACATTAAAAAAAAAACTGTAATGTTAGCTAAAAAAGCTTGTAAACCTACAAGAACATTTGCTGATCTTGAACCCACAATTTTTTTTGTAAAGTTTGCAAAAATGTTTTGCCAAAAATTAGTTAACTGATTTTTTCTTTGTAACTACGTTTTGGGACCCCATTGGGTTCTGACCCAATAGACCAGACCCCGATAGGTCCAGACCCCGATGGGCCTAGACCTAGTTGTGTTCCTTAAAAATCGTCATAGTTTTTGATTGAAAATTTGTGTCAATTTCGCTCTACCTTGCTTAGTTTTTAAGATACGTGGTTTTAGGGGACCACTAGGGGTTTTGAGAATTAAAAAACTTGATAACTTCAAAAATATTACTCGGAGAGCTTTCTACTTGAGGTCTGGTTCTATGTGTTGAGAGCTACAAAAATGCTTTTGGACTTTTTGTTGTGTCGGCAATATCTACCGAAATATGAGCATTTTAAAATTTTCGGGAATGCTAACTTTTTTGGATCCAAAGTTAGGGCCCATTAGGGTCCACACATCTGAAGAGGACTGGCGATATTATGGTGAGCCCGAGAACCAAAAAATGTGCATAATTTTTCTCTATCTGGCTTAGTTTCCGAGATAGCGCCATTTTAAGTTTTCTTAAAAAAGAATTTACAATTTATTTTTGCTAATATTAGCAAAAAAAGCTTGTAAAAATTTGGTCAACTCAATTTTAAATTTATCAAAAACAAGTAAGAGTGTTAAATTCGGCTGTGCCGAATATTTTATACCCTACAACAAGCAAAAAAAAAATTGCAGAGGCGTTTTATTTTTTTTTTGGGCGGGGGGTAAGTAGTGGTAATTGGGGGGAGGAAAATTTCCTCCCGAAACATATGTTTGCACTAAAGAAATAAAAGTTTATCATTATTTAAACAATTCTTTTTAATCCAAGCCCACAAAAGGGGGCGGACCGAAAGCCATTTTTTAATCCTCTGTGTCCAAATGCAGGACTTTAAACTTCTTGTATCATAAAAATATTGCATTTGTTAAACAAAAACACAAAAAATCAATTAAAAAGATGGTATTTTTCATAGGTTGCTTTAGTTCTTCAAGGGGGACCTTTTTTCCTCTTGGTCCGATTTTGCCCGTTTACGAACTTAAATCTAAAAATTCTTCAATACGGAAAATGTCTTGGGGTCTCAAAATTTTTCTATACAAATCTGAGACATTTTTCGTATAGAAAAATTCACTACATGAAAAATGTCTCAGAATTTGAGAATTTTTTAATATGAAAAATGTTTCAGAATCTAAGAATTTTTCAATACGAAAAATGTGTCAAAGAATCACAGAATTTTTGAAACGGAAAATGTCTCCGAGTCTGAATTTTTTTTAAACGAAAAGTGTCTCAAAATCTGAGAAGTTTTTTAATACGATAAATTTCTTAGGATCTAACGAGTTTTTCTGTACAAAAAAATGTCTCAAAAACTAAAAATTTTTCTAAACGAAAAATGTCTCAGACATTTTTAATTTTTCTATAAGCAAAATGTCTTAAAATCAAACAATTTTTTCTTAGAATCTAAAAGTTTTTCTAAACGAAAAATGTCTCAGAACCTAAATAAAATGTCTCATAACCTGAGAACTTTTCTACACGAAAATTTTCTCAGATTTAACGAAAAAAATGCCCCAAAACTTGAGAACTTTCTATGCGAATAATGTTTTAAATCGTGAGTATAGTGAAAATATTTCTATATTTGCAATGTCTTGAATTTTTTTATACCCTCCACTTAGGGATAAAGGGTATATATAAGATTGTCATTCCATTTGTAACTCATCGAAATATCGGTCTGGGACCCCATAAAGTATATGGGGCATTCCAAGCCAAATCACTCACTTTTAGACCCGACCCCTTTCGATTTATTTTATTTTTGGATATGTTTTAGTACTTATTAAATGCAACTTGGACACCAATCTTCAGCCTTTTATTCCAAGATGGTGTTGAGTAATCAATTTTTCAAAATGGCGATTTTCTCAAAAAAATTAAAAAATTGAAATTTTTAATTAATTTTGACCATTAAAAAATATGGATATTTTAAAAAAAGTTGGACAACGTTTTGTTGGTATTTAAATGTAGTTTTAGAACAAAAATATGAAAAAATTATTCGAAGTAATTATCACTTATTTTTTGACGGTTTAAAAATTAAAATCGGCTTTTTGAAAAAGTTCGAAACCTTCGATTTTTTTGTAAAAAAAAATATAAAAATTCTACTCTCAATTACGCAACTTTAAGCCACAACTCGAGATGTGACCACAATTCTTTCTATTTTTTTTTTAAATTTTAAAAATTGCACCTTTTATTTTTTTGGCTCTGATTTATTTTATATAGTGCTCCAAAAAAAAATAAATTAGTAGATATTGACCCTAACTTACCCCATATACATTTATTTCGAGGTAAAAATACGTCTCACAAAAATTTAGAACGATCGGAAATGGGTAAGGCGTTTGGCATGGTCCTTGAAGTTTAAAAAACGGATTACAAGTAAAAATATGAACTTTTTTGTGTTTTCGCATTATTTTTGGTATTATAAGTTAATTTTTAATTCATGCAATTACAGAATTATGATGTAGAGTAAAATGCCTTTCTAATAAGGTACTAAAAACTAAATTCGGTTGAAACTCAGCCAAGTTATTACAACATCCCCAGGTATCTAGCGTGTGTCATACCGCTTGATTAAAGAATACGAGTCCCTTTTTTTAAATTTATTGAAATTTTCTACTGTTATAACATTTTTTCATAATCCATGTTTCAGTGTAATATTTTTTTTTTTTTGTTTTCCAAATTTTAAAACTAAAAAAAAAAAAAATTTTTTAAATAGAGATTTCAAAAGGGTGTTGAAAATGCAGACATTTTTAGCATTAATTTAAAAAATGTTAGCAAAACACAATATGAAAAATACTTGTCATCAAATTACATTTGAAATTGAAGAATAAAAAAATGTTATTACGATAGAAAATTTCAATGAATTTCAAAAATCGGATTGTATTGCTTAATCAAGTCGTCTGCCACACGTTAGATGCCTGGGGAAGTTGTTAAAAGTTGCGTAATTCAGAGTAGAATTATTGTAGTTTTTTACAAAAAAATCGAAGGTTTCGGACTTTTTCAAAAAGTCGGTTTTAATTTTTAAACGTCAAGAAATAAGTGATAATTACTGCGAGTAATTTTTTCATATTTTTTTTCTAAAACTACATTGAAATACCAACAAAACGTTGTCCAACTATTTTTAAAATCCCGGCTAAAAATGAATTGTATATGAGCATATATGAACACATCTGACCATACATCATTAATTCGAAAACATATATGATCATATATGAACATATATTAAAATTGGCGCTTATTCAATATATGACCATATATGGTAAAACTTATGATAATATGCGATCATATATTGACCCATCCTTAACATAAATTATCATATATGATCGTACATGAGCTTGTATACATTATTTTTAGCCGGGATATCTATTTTTTTTAATGGTCAAAACTAATTAAAAATTTCAATTTTTTAATTTTTTTGAGAAAATTGCCATTTTGGAAAATTGATTACTCAACACCATCTTGAAATAAAAGGCTGAAAATTGGTGTTCAAGTTACACTTAATAAGTACTAAAACATATCTAAAAATAAAATAAATCGAAAGGGGTCGGGTCTAAAAGTGAGTGATTTGGATTGGAATGCCCCATATATATTCATGATGCCCGATCGATTTTAAGACATTCCACCGATGTCAGTCTGTCTGTCTGTCTGTCTGTCTGTGGAAAATGCTATCACGGACAAAATATTGTACAGAGATGACTGAAACTTTACATATTTATTGGAAGTTCGAAATGTCCGAAAAGTTTGGTATTGCATTTGAGCGATATCGATTCAGCGGTTCAAAAGATATGAAAGAAAATGTAAGCCCACCTCAAAAATGTAAGTACATTCAACATAACCTAAAAATACAAAATGCTTTAATTCGGCTTCTGGTTGACATATGTGAACAAAATTGAACACCAAATGGTATTTAAACAAGTACGAACATATTTTTGACAAAAAAAGAAAAAAAAAATCGCGGATTTTTTTTTTTTTTACCATTTTTTTTCGCGGAAATTTTGTTTTTTTTAATTTTTTTTTTCAAAAGTAATTTCCTTTTAAATAAAGATTTTTGCAATAATCTTTTTAAAATTGTGGAGGGTATCACTACATTCGGCAAGGCCAAATTTATTTTTTTTACTTGTTTTATTATAATAATGTTTTTAGGCTGGTGTCTAATTTTAAAAATGATGCAGGACGCCCCCTTAGCTAGACTTTATAAGCTAACGACTAACAAAAAAGAAAATAAGAATTACTGTTTTCATTTTCTTAAAACCAAAATGGTTTGCAACTTTGATTTGTAACTTGGATAATAACTCACCTGCTTGTGAATAAAAGCGTTTTTCACCAGATGGTGAATAAAACGTACACTCAAAAACAAAAACTTTGTAAAACAAACAAGAAAAGTTTGTTATTTTTTTTGCTATCTCCTATTTGACAAGAATTCCTAGTAATTTTACAAGATTTTTACCAATAAAATTGTAAACTTACAAATTTTTTGACGCCATAAAATTTACAAGGAGGTTTCGTAACTTTACTAGATTTTTTTGCTACCTCCTACTTTACGAGAATTCGTAGTAAACATTACGAGTTTGTTTGTAATTTTAAAAGCTATTAACCAGTAAAATGTAAATTTACAGTTTTGCGCCAAATAAAACTTTTAAGAAATTGTCGTGAATTTTTTTGTAATACACCAATACCTCGGTTTGCGTCGCTAATTGGGACCAAAGAAACGCGACGCAAACCGAATACACGCAAACCGAAGCATGATTTCCCATACGTTTCTATTGATTTGCATTTAATTGGTTCCAAAATTCATAATTTTAACTAAAAAAGTCAATTTTCAATAAAAAAACAACTTTTTAAATAAGTACCTTCACATATATTAAACTAAAATGGGGAATTCCCTTTTCTGTTTAAGCTTTGTGAATACACTTATACATAAATCCGTTATATTTATGTTAAAACATAAATATTAACGACGCAAATCGAAGTACTGACAACGCAACTACAAAGCCATGCGACGCAAACTGAAAAATAATCGACGCAACTTTGAAGCCATGCGACGCAAACTGAAACAAAAACGACGCAACTTTGAAGTCACAGAAATTTTTAAACGACGCAACTTCGAAACGACGCAAAACGAAGCCACGCAAACCGGGGTATTGGTGTATTATCTTGGAAATTTGCAAAATTATGTTTGAACAACTTTTTTCAACATTTTTTTTTTTGTTATCAATTTTTTTTATGAAATTTTTTTTTTTTTTTTTATGAAAAATTTTTTTTTCCTAATTTTATTTTTTTTTGATCAAAAAAATATCTTTTTACTAATTTTTTTTTCATCAAATTTTTTTTATTTTATTTTTTATTTTCATCAATTTTTTTCTTTCATTAATATTTTTTGTTTTCATCAATTTTTTTCTTTATCAAAAACCTTTTTATCAATTTATTTTTTTCATCAAAATTTTTTTTTTAATTTTTTTTTTTTTCATACATTTTTTTTTTCATGAAAATTGTTTTTCTTCATCAAAACTGTTGTTGATCAAAAAAAATTCTTGTCATTTTTAAAATTTTTTTCACCAAAACTACTTGCTCACCAAGTCTTAAATTCTGTCATAAAAATGTTCCATTTATTTAACAAATGTACAAAAAACTAGTGAGAGTGTTAAATTCTTCGTTGCCGATTCATTAATATTCTTCAAAATGTAAAAAAACATTTTTGCACAAAATTTTTTTTTATCAAAAATTTTTTTTTTCATAAAAATTTTTTTTCTTCTTCAAAAACTTTGTTTCATCAAAAAAGTTTTCTTTTCGTTATTTCTTATTATTTTTTTTTTCATCAAAACTTTTTTGTGGTCTCTATGATCAATATTTATAATGATAAAAAAAACTTTTCGACAAAAAAAAAAAAATTTCTTTTTGATGACAAAACTTTTTTTTAAAAAAAAAAAATTAAAAAAAAATTGTTAAAAAAGAAATGATGAAAAATCTTATTAAAAAAATTTTTTAATAAAAAAAAATATATATATTAAAAAGTTATAAAAATAACTAAATTTAAGGAAAATTAATTATGGTTTATTGCAATTTTTCCTTATTTTATGTTCATATTTTTCTTAAAAATAAGGAAAAGAAAAAAATATTTATTATAAAGTAGGTATGTATGTCAACTTGAACAAGAAAATGGGGAAAAAATATTACACAATTGGGCCCCTAAGGATGGTCATAGGGATATGAGCATTTAACATTTTTTAGGAATGAAAACTTTTTTAGGTTCATAGTTACTTTGGCGTTTCTACAAATCAAAAATGGCCACCATTTGTCTCGATTTGGCATAATTTGTAATTCCACAGAAAGTTCTTACACCTTAAATTTTAAAAATAAAATGCCCCATGTAATGAGTGCCATGTTAAACTTACGAATTTTTTAACGAGAAAATAATTGTATCATTTTTTAACAACATCTGGTAAGTTTTACAAACATGTTAAAATTGTTTTATATATAAAAGTAAATATCAGAAAAAAAACTAATTAATTTAAATTAAACAATTTCCAATAAGAACATGAACTTTGTGTATGTTTGTATTAAAAATGGTGCAAAAAATACGATATATTATTATTAAAGAAAACTACAGAATAAACAAATAAAGTGGGTTCGAAAGAAGGTTAACATGTCTAAAATTTTTAAGGTGTCTATAAAAAAAAAAAAAACAACACAGGGCAACAACTTAAATCGGAATGGGATGAAACCAAAAGCAAATGAAAACTGACATATTCCAACCAAAACCCCTAAGTGTTTTTTAACATGATAATGTTTTTAGGCTGGTGTCTTATTTTAAAAAATTTGCAGGACGCCACCTCAGTTTGAAAAAGAAAACAAGAATTACTATTTTCATTTTCTTAAAACCAAAAATTTTAATAACTTGGGTTTGTAACGTGGATAATAATTCACCTCTTGGTGAATAAAACCGTTTTCACCAGCTGGTGAATAAAAAGAACCATAATTATTTTTCAACAAAAAAAAAATTTCATCAATTTTTTTTTTTCATCAAATTTTTTTTTTTTATCAATTTTTTTTCCATTAAATTTTTTTTTCATCATTTTTTTTTTTGCATCAAATTTTTTTTTTATCAAATTTTTTTCATCATTTTTTTTCATGAATTTTTTTTTTTGTCATTTTTTATATTTTTTTTTTTTTTTCATCAATTTTTTTTTTTTTTTTTATTAATTTTTTTTTATCAAACTTTTTTTCATCATTTTTTTTTTTTTTATCAAATTTTTTTTTCATTAATTTTTTTTTCATCAATTTTTTTTTTCGTCAAAATTTTTTCATCAATTTTTTTTCATCAAATTTTTTAATCAAATTTTTTTCTCACCAAAAAATTTTTTTTTTCATATTTTTTTCATCATTTTTTTACATCAAAAATTTTTTCTTTTCATCAAAAAAATTCATTAAGAACTTTTTTTCATCAAAATTTTTTTTTACCAAAAATTTTGGCTTTATTAAATTTTTTTAACATAATTTTGTTTTTCCCCGAGTAAAACTGTTTTTATATAATTATATACAATTTGATAAAATTATATAAAATTATATATAATTATATAAAATTATATAAAGAGGTAAAATTTTCCAAAAAAATTGTATAAAATTATATATAATTATATATAATTTGATAAAAATTATATAGAATTATATCCAGGATTTGGTGGATATAATTATATAAAATTATATTTTGATATAAAATCTAATTTGATAAAATTTTATCTAATTTTATAAAACTTTATCAAATTATATATAATTTTATCCAATTTTTGGAAAATTTTATCTCTTTATATAATTTTATATAATTATATATAATTTGATATAATTTTATCAAATTATATATAATTATATAAAAACTTTTTTACTCGGTTCGTGGAAAAAAAAATATTTTTTTTTAACCAAAACTATTTTTTCACCAAGTCTAAGCTTTTCGCATAAACATTTTCCATTTGTTTATCAAATGTACATAAAACAAGTGAGAGTGTTATATTCTTTGGTACCGAAACTTTTATACTCTCCAAAATGTAAAAACACTTTTTTGCACTTATTTTTGCACTCACTTACGAAATGTACAGCTCTTGTGGTTTTTTAATGGGGTCCTCGACTAATATTTCAATTCGTTTTGCATGGAATAGAAAAGTAATATAACATAATTTTTCTACAAAAACTTTGCTTTGGCAAGTACACCCAAATCTTCCGCAAAACATTATCATGATTTAATGTTTTGGGCAAGAGCACAAATTTCGCAGGCATTTCTTAGTTCAAAGCTAGAGTTTTTGGCACGCATTTGAAGTTGGGGAACTTTTATATTAATTATAATAGTTATAATTAGGGTTCGGATTTTTATGCAAACGCATATTTGTTGTCGTCTGTCTGAGAGCAGCAAAAACTAAATATCTTTGCGAATTAAAAAATTTTCAGTAAAATGGCATTGATTTGTTAGTGCATATTTTTGCATATTTTGCTTTTAATGCATATTTTTGCATATATTGCTGATATCAGATTTTTTTATCACATTTAAAAAAAAAAATTGTTTTTTTTTATTTTGTGATAATTTTACATTGCTGTATATATTTTTTATTTTATAATAAATGCCTTAAAGTACACAGAAGAAAATGTGGGGAAATAAATTTTGTTTAAATTTAAAAAAAAAAATTGCGTAATTTTTTAATTGACGCAATTAAATTTACTTAAAAGTTTTTATAAAAATTTGAGCAAATAATTTCATAAAAATTGTATAGTTTTTTTTATTTTATTTTTTTATCTTAATTTTTTGAATTCTCATTTAGTTAATAGTTTTTTATTTTTGTAAATAAAAGTTTGAAATCATCTTTATTAAATTACACCGCTCAACACTCATTTTCCGGTTTGAATTCTGATTATCAATTTTAGTAGTCTTTGATCTCCTGATTCCAAATCTGTTCTCCAAGTTTTCCCATCACGTCTAGATTTTTAGTTATTCACGGTTAAAAATGCGAAAAATGACAATTTTTGCATTATTTGAAAGCTTGCACACCAGCCATTAAGTGGAATACAGATTTGGTCAAGAACAATATATATAAGAGGATATTCAATGTTCTAACGCCAAAATAAGTTTGGCGTCTTGGCGTCTTGGTGTTTTTTGCGTTTTGGAGTCTCGGCATCACTTACTTAGGCACAAAATAAACTGATGTCTCTGTTTGGCGTCATGGCATTTTTGGAGATTAGGGGAGATTGAGGGGAGATTGAGGGGTGATTTAGGGGAGATTTATTGTTCTTGGATGATAGTGGTGATCAAGAACAATAAATCTCCCCTATATCTCCCCTAATCTCCAAAAATGCCATGACGCCAAACAGAGACATCAGTTTATTTTGTGCCTAAGTAAGTGATGCCGAGACGCCAAAACGCAAAAAACACCTGACACCCTTTCATTTTGGCCTATGTAAGAAACGCCAAGACGCCAAACTTATTTTGGCGTTAGAACATTGAATATCCTCTTATATATATTGTTCTTGGATCTGGTATAAAGCGCAATAGTAGCATTTGGCTATGGTCTCCAACATAGAAAACAATTTTTTTTTTAAATTATTGCGTTTAGTTAGGTTACACTTGCGTTTTAAAATGACACTCTTAAAATTACTATTTTTGAAAAATTTACCTTAGTTTTTTTTTGATATTTTTCAAAGAAAAACTAAAAAAAAAAAAAAATATTTTACAAATTTAAGTTTTCTGTGTTATATTTCGTATAATCCGGAAGATATTTTTAATGGGTTTAAAAGTCTATAGGAAAGAATGAACTTTTGCCTAAATTTTAAGCTCATCACAGTAAAGATTGATCGTCTGGTTTTTGTTTTAGAGCCTTTTAAAAATGGTGCCTTTTCTAATTTTTTTCGCAGTGTTTTTTTTAAATACATGTTTGGCCAATTATAGTGCAACAACTTCAAATTTTTTTGATCATATGTTTGAGATCATAGTTCAATTCTACTCTAACGCTTTATACCAGATTTTTTATTCCACCCAGTGGCTGCTGTGCAGGCTTTCAAAAAAGGCAAAAATCGCGTTTTTTCACATTTTCCACCGCGAATAATTACAATTCTAGACGTGATGGAAAAATTTGGTGCAGAGTTTTGGAATCAGCGAGTCAAAATCTTTTAAAATTTTATATGAAACTTCAAACCGGAGCCAAAAACCTTCGATTTGTTGGGCGGTGTTATTCTATGTCTTTAAGACATAAATTGTTTTAGTAAAAGACTTAAACTATTTTTTCTGTGAAAAAAAATGTGAAACTTTTTTTAATCTTTAAAAAATATTGATAAATTTTGAGTTAAGTTTTAATTGTGTCAACTAAAAATTTACTTAAAATTTTTGATATACATTTAATAAATTTTTATTAAAAGTTGACTCAATACTTTTAAATCGTTTACTGGGTGCAAAATTGTACCTTAATTTCGTTTATAAGACTGAATTTTTACGATTTTTATGTTCTTTTTTGTTTTTCTTGTTATTTTTATTTTTTTATTTTATTTAACTGCATATTTTTTACATTTTAAGTGCATATTTTTCTATTTTTGGTGCATGTTGTATGCGCATAAAACGTGATTTTAACTGCATAAAAGTCCGAACCCTACACCATTTACAGATGTAATTCGAATAAGATCAATTGTAAGTCGAAGATTCTATTTGTAATTCGAAGATTCTATTTGTAATTCGAAGATTCCATTTGTAATTCGAAGATTCCATTTGTAATTCGAATACTCCAATTGTAATTCGAAGATTCCAATTGTAATTCGAATACTCCAGTTGTAATTCGTAAAAGATCAATTGTAATTCGTAAAAGATCAATTGTAATTCGTAAAAGATCAATTGTAATTCGAAAAAGATCAATTGTAATTCGAAAAACATCAATTGTAATTCGTAAAAGATCAATTGTAATTCGAAAAAGATCAATTGTAATTCGTAAAAGATCAATTGTAATTCGTAAAAGATCAATTGTAATTCGAAGATTCCATTTGTAATTCGTAAAATATCAATTGTAATTCGTAAAAGATCAATTGTAATTCGAAAAAGATCAATTGTAATTCGAAAAAGATCAATTGTAATTCGTAAAAGATCAATTGTAATTCGAAAAAGATCAATTGTAATTCGTAAAAGATCAATTGTAATTCGTAAAAGATCAATTGTAATTCGAAGATTCCAATTGTAATTCGAAAAACATCAACTGAATTTACATTGATAATTTACGAATTACAATTGGAATCTTCGAATTACAATTGATCTTTTACGAATTACAAATGATCTTTTACGAATTACAATTGATCTTTTTCGAATTACAATTGATCTTTTACGAATTACAATTGATCTTTTTCGAATTACAATTGATCTTTTACGAATTACAATTGATCTTTTTCGAATTACAATTGATCTTTTACGAATTACAATTGATCTTTTACGAATTACAATTGATCTTTTACGAATTACAATTGATCTTTTTCGAATTACAATTGATCTTTTTCGAATTACAATTGATCTTTTACGAATTACAATTGATCTTTTACGAATTACAAATGGAATCTTCGAATTACAATTGATCTTTTACGAATTACAATTGATCTTTTACGAATTACAAATGGAATCTTCGAATTACAATTGATATTTTACGAATTACAATTGATCTTTTTCGAATTACAATTGATCTTTTACGAATTTCAATTGATCTTTTACGAATTACAATTGATCTTTTACGAATTACAATTGGAATCTTCGAATTACAAATGGAATCTTCGAATTACAATTGGAGTATTCGAATTACAAATGGAATCTTCGAATTACAAATGGAATCTTCGAATTACAAATGGAATCTTCGAATTACAAATAGAATCTTCGAATTACAATTGATCTTTTTCGAATTACATCTGTAAATGGTGTAGTTATAATAGTTTTCAAGCAATTGTAACTGTATAGGTGGCGTATGATTAATATTGTAATTGCCTTTAAATAACAATCATACGCAACGGTGCACGGTAGTTTATTTTTAATAATTTTGCTATTCAGTATGTAGGTATCAAAATTTACACCGGTTATAGCCAACGTAATTTCGAGTTTAAGTTTGGACGCTGGACCCCACACATTCAATAAAGATATCACCAGGGGCCCCTAAAGTAGGATATGTTTAAGTGCATGTAAAAAAATCTAGTGCTAAACTAAAAAAAAACCTTGAGAGTTTTGTTATGTAAAATATCAATTTTCATTTGTTTTTGGTTTCATCCTATTTCGATTCGAAAAGTTCGATTTTGTATCACTGTGTAATTATCAGAGCAACCAAAAATATGCTCCAAAAAAATTGATTTTATGCGCTTAAAATATGCAGCATAAAACAGAAAATATGCACTTAAAATGTAAAAAATATGTTTTTAAAAGTTACATTTTTCTTTAAAATTCTACATAAAAACGATGACTATTAAAATTTTTGAAGTTTTATTTAAGAAATTTATAATATGAACAAACTACTATTTAGGAACTATTTCGCAAATTATTCCTTTACAAACAATTTCTAATTAAATATGTGAGGCTTATTCGTAAAAACATTTTATTAAATAAAACATTGATTTAATATTTTGGGCAAGACTACAAAACTCTGCGTTATTTTTTGCTATCATTACAGTTTTTTTTTTTTAGTGTAGTATAATTTTTCATAGTATCAAAATATATTTATAGCAATCACAATATGTTTGTATCAATCATGTCATGCTCTTCAATTCTAATTTTTGTTTCTATAGTATATTAAATTTTAATGACTTTTCAATAATATTTATTTTTATTTTGTCGATTAAAAAAAATAAAATTTAAGTTATTTTCACACTCAATGCACATTTTAATAATTATGTATTGTTAAAACTATAAAGCAACCTCATTTACCACAAATATGTTGAAAAACATATTCTGGACGAGTTGTAGATATTAAAGTTTTTAATTAAATTAAAACAAGTAAAATAGTTAAATTCGACTTTGCCGAATTTATGAATACCCTCCACAATACATTTTTTAACTTAAAAAAATTAACAATTTTGACTAAAAATATTTTATTTAGAGTAAAAAAATCTTTTTTTTACCATTTTTTTTGAGTGTAAAATTTTTTTCGAGTGTAATGTTTCTTTTACTGTAAAAATATAATAATCATTTTTGTAAAAAAACTAAATTTTCTTTTGAGTGTAACATTTTTTTTGAGTGTAAAATTTTTTTCGAGTGTAATTTTTAAATTACCAATGCTTTTAAAACTAAATAAGTTTAAAAAGCATTGCTTTAAAACTAAACAAGTTAGAAAAGCATTGTTTAGTTACCACCAATGCTTTTAAAACACGTGGCATTTAAGATGAAACTAATCTAAAATTCAGGGTTTTGCTTATAACTTTTGAACCACTGGACTAATTGAGCTGAAATTCAATACCAAACAGACCTGGGCAACGGCAAAGACATATGCTAAGCTTCAGCAGTCTCATTATTGTCTTTCGAAAGTTATCGTCTTTTTTATCTCGTAAATTCGCGAAACACCCTTGCTGAAATTTACTCTTTTGCTCATAACTTTTGAACCACTCCGACCGATTTGGCTGGATTGCAATACCAAACTGACCAGGTAAATGACCAACATATATGCCAAACTTCAGTAGCCTCTGTAAAGTCTTTCAAAAGTAAGCGTGTTTTCTACGGACGGACAGACAGTCGGACGGACGGACATCGCTAGATCGACTTAAAATCGATCGAGGATCATGAATATACATACTTTATGGGATCCTAGGCCAATATTTCGATGTATTACAAACGGAATGACATACTTATATATACCCTCTATCACTAGAGTGGAGGGTACAAAATATATATCGGCCATTCCATGAAAGAACGGCCAAAATTTGACCTCGGGTCATCCGATTTTTATAAAACCTTTTTTTCAAGAACTCTAAGGAGCCATTAAGAGATTTTAGTTTGCGGTTTAGAAAAATTCTGAAAACATTCGATTTAATTCGCGATTTTCATATTTTGAAAAATCAAAAAATTTAAAAAAATGGTCAACTTTGTAGATGCATATCTTGGGCAATTCTTAATGGATCTTTGTTATTGAAAATGAGTTTGAAAGGCAATATTGTCTTATTTTACAATATTGTTTTACAAAAATATTTTAAATTCAAATATGCATTTTGTATGCAATTGCATTTTCTAAATGCATTTTTTAGGTCAAAGGGCCTCTTCGATTTTTTTTCTGTTTTGTATTTAATAAAATATGTAATTTTTACTAAAGACCTGTATTTACACTTTTTTGGGTCTCGCAGTTTTCATATTTTTAAAATTTTTTTTAAAGAAAACGCTTAGATTTTTTTCACACAAATATTTTTTATTATTTTTAAATTTTTGCGTTTTTTCGTTATTTTTTACTTTTTCGCCATAGAACGAAAAAAAAACAAGTGAGAGTGTTAAATTCGGCTGTGCCGAATCTTTGATACCCTCCAACATGTTAAAGTACATATAAAACAAATTTCAGAGGCGTTTTTGGGGAGGGGCTCTGTGGGGGTGCTGGGGGATATATTCCCCAACGCGATTAATGTTTACTAAATTATTTATTATGCTTTTTGAACTTTAGTTATACCATTTTCTCATAATTTTTATATTTTTTTTATTTCACGCCCACAAAAGGGGGCGGGACAAAAAAAATATTTTGTGTCCCCCCGGGGTTTAACTGTACGGCTTTTAACTCCTTCTGACATAAAAAGGTTTCATTTGTTTAACAAAAATGCAAAAAAGCTGTAAAAATAGCGTTTTTAAAGAGGATTTTTTAGTTCTTTAAGGGGGAACTTTTTGCCCCTTGTCCGACTTTACCCATTTACGAACTTAACCGGCCTATGATTATAAGACACATTCGTCCCAATTTTCAGGAGTCTAGCTCTTTTATTTTGGACTGAATCGTGCTTTATACAGATGGACGGACGGGCGTTTTTCGCGAAAACGCGAATTGATATATAAAAACTGGGAGACACGTGTATTTTATTTTTAGCTCTACTGTCAGAAAGTGTGTCGGACGGTTTAATAAAACACTGTAATTTTCACTTGCAGAATTACTTTTTTTCGCGAAAAATATATTTTTAAGTGAACATTTTTTTTTTTTTATTTACGACATCGACCAGCAAAATTACTACGTATTCGCGAAAAAATTTTTAACTTTCCTTGTAAATTACAGGAAAACCCAACGATAGAATTTAATTCTGATGGCGAATACAGGAGGTCAAAACATATAAAAATTAGTGGATCTGGTTTTTGGGTCAGAACCTTTTTACATTTTTTAAATGTATAATAACAGTATAACACTGTAATTTTTATTTGCGGAAATTGGATTTTTAGCGAAATTTTTTTATTGTATTTTTTAATTTTGATTAAATGTCTAAAATACAGAAGATGACAGAAAAAAAACTTTCGAAAAAAAATATTTTTTCTCTCAAAAAAAAAAAAAAAAAATACAGCATCTTTTAATGTTAAATATATTTATTCGAGTTTTTTAAATTTGAATTTAAAAATTATCCCAAAAGTATAAAAATATCGTTTTTATGGCACTTTAGCATACAAATTGCAAAAGTCGTGGATATTACGAAACGGCTAATAAATTATTAAATTTAGCATACTCGAATTTGGTTTACCTTGCTGGTATAATTTTCGACTTATATAATCCAATTAAAAAAAAAAAATAAAAAAATCGAAAAATTGGGAACAAATTTCAAGTTTTGTATGGAAAAAAATTAAGTGATTTTTATAAAAAAAAATAATGTAAATATTTTAACTGCGAGACCCAAAATACTATAAATGCAGGTCTTTAGTAAAAATGTTACATTTTAATTAACATGAAAGATAAAAAAAATCGAAGAGGCCCTTTGACTTAAAAAATGCATTTTAAAAATGCAATTGCATAAAAAATGCATTGTGCAGTTCAAAATTTTTTTTCTACTAAAATATTGTAAAAGTAGACTATATTGGCAATTAAACTCGTTTTAAACGATAAAAATCCATAAAGAATTGGCTGAGATATTAATTTACAAAGTTGACAACTTTTTCCAATTTTTTGATATTTCAAAAAATTAAAAACGCGAATAAAATCGAGTGTTTTTTAAATTTCTATAAACTGAAAACTGAATTCTCTTAATGTCTCCTTAGAGTTCCTACAAAAAAAGTTTTGTGATATTCAGACGACCCAAGGTCAAAAAATGCCCATTTTTGGCCGGTCTTTCCTGGAATGGCCGATATATATTAGGGTGGAACGAATATTGACTTTTTTTGAATTTCGTCGATCGCCGGGCAAATTATGGTTCGTTTTGGTCTTAAAACTCTCTCTGCTGAAATTTTTAGACAAATCGGACAAAATTAACCTGTGCCTTTGCCCCTCAAAGGCATGAGTTAAGTTTTGTCCCAAAATTTTTTTCCCATACAAACTTCAATTTTAAAGTGAAAGGCTTTATCCCACCAAAATAAAATTTTTATTCGTCAATAAACTAATCAAGTACACTCAAAAAAACTGGTAAAATGCCATGTAATCCCGTTCTACCAATATTTAACAATTTTCCTTGTTTTTTAACAAAAAAAAATCTTGTACTTTGCTCAAACGAGAACTACAGTTTTATAGGTAATTTTACAAATTTATTTTCGTAATTGTATTATGCCATTTTGAAAGGTTATTTTACAAAAAACAAAACTGTAATTTTACAACAATCTAGTAAAAATGATTTTGTATATAGTTATGTATAAATTGATACAAATATATCTTTTTATACATTATTATATCTTATTATATTTAATTATATAAAAAATCAATCAGATAAGACCAAATTTCGTATCAAATTATATAAAATTTGATATAACTCCAGATGAAATTGTATAAAATTTGATACGAATTTTGGTCTTATCTGAGTAATTTTTTATATAATTTTATATAACTAGATATTTTTATGTAAAATTAGGTATATTTGTATCAATTTATACATGGATATATACAAAACCATTTTTACTAGGGCAAAGTTTTAATTACGAGGATTGTAGTTGATTTACAAAAAAAACTGTTATTTTCAAAAATTATGTTGTACGAGGATTTATGTTGTTTAACAAAAAAAAAAACATTTTTTTTTTGTAAATTTTTTATTTTTTTTTTTTTAATTTTCCAAGTCCCGGACAATTTTTTTTTTTTTTTCTATTGAGAAATATTTAAAAAAAAGTTGAGAAAATTTTGAAAAATTTATTTCGAGGATTCTAGTTAATTTACCAAAAAAAAAACTGTTATTTTACAAAAATTATTTTATTACGAGGATTTATGTTGTTCAACAAAAAAAAATTTTTTGGTTTGTAAATTTACAATTTTTTTTAACATATTTACCATTTTTTTTTGAAAGTTTACCATTTTTTATACCCTCCACTTAGTGATAGAGGGTATATATAAGTTTGTCATTCCGTTTGTAACTCATCAAAATATCGATCTGGGACCCCATAAAGTATATATAATCATGATGCCCGATCGATTTTAAGACATTCTAGCGATGTCCGTCTGTCCGTCTGTCTGTCTGTGGAAAATGCTGTCACGAACAAAATATTGCACAGAGATGACTGAAACTTAACATATTTATTGGAAGTTCTCCCGAGAAGTTTGGTATTGCATTTGAGCGATATCAGTTCAGCGGTTCAAAAGTTATGAACGAAAATGTAAGCACACCTCAAAAATTTCAGTACATTCAACATAACCTAAAAATACAAATTGCTTTAATTCGGCTTCTGGTTGACATATGTGAACATAATTAAACACCAAATGGTATTTAAACAAGTAGGAATATATTTTTTGACAAAAAAAAAAATCGCGGATTTTTTTTCACCAACATTTTTTTTCGCGGAAATTTTTTTTTTAAAAGTAATTTCCTTTTTAATAAAGTTTTTTGCAATAATCTTTTTGAAATTGTGGAGGGTATCACTACATTCGGCAAGGCCGAATTTAACTTTTTTACTTGTTTAACGTCCCGAGTAAAAATAATTTAATATGATCTTATATACTTTTATATAGTCATATTATTTGATATATGATCATGTGTGACACTATGTATTGCAAGATAAATTTATATAATAAATTTTGATGTGGGATTTTTTTAAGATATCGCCATACATAACTATATGTTTTAACATCTGGTCCCATGCATCATTTCAAATTTCTAAGTGTTTTATATAAAATTTTATATGCCTCCATTATTTTTTAATTTTTTTAAGTGTTTTCCAAGAACATATTTTTATCGCAAATATTTTCAAAGTGTTTTATATAAAATTTCATATGACTTCATATTTTTTTATTTTTCTAAGATTTTTCCAAGCACCACTTTTTTATCACGAATATTTTCTAAGTGTTTTATATAAAATTTTATATGACTCCATCTTTTAAATTTTTTCTAAGTTTTTTCAAGGAACATTTTTTTATCGCAAATATTTTCTAAAAAAATAATAAAATATAAAATTTTATATAACTCCATTTTTTCAAATTTTTCTAAGTTTTTTCCAAGGACAAATTTTTTTGAAAATATTTTCTAAGTGTTTTATATAAAATTTAACATGACTCCATTTTTTTAAATTTTTCCAAGTTTTTTTCAAAGAACAACTTATTTTTATTATTTTAATTTTTCAACTTTTTATTAAAAACTAAAAAAAAACATCCGATTTATAAAATTGTATAAATTTTAATATAATTTTATATCATTGGATTAGACCAAAACTCGTATCAAAGTCGATATAAAGTTATATAAACTGATATTATTAGATATTATTCGATCAAGTCTTATGAAACCATTTTTCGTATAAGATTATATCAAAATAGACACGAACCCATATTAAATTATATATTGTGTCATATCAATTTTTTTACTCGGGGTGATAATGTTTTTAGGCTGGTTGTTAATTTTAAAAAAGTTGCAGGACGCCACCTCGTTTGACTATATAAGCTAACAATTACCGAAAAAGAAAACAAGAATTACTATTTTCATTTTCTTAAAACCAAAAACTTTAATAACTTGGGTTTGTAACTTGGATAAAAATTCACCTCGTGGTGAATAAAACCGTTTTTCACCAGCTGGTGAATAAAAAGTAACATCATTTTTATTCAACAAAAAAAAAATTTTTTTTCATCAATTTTTTTTTTTTCGTTAATATTTTTTGTTCATCATTTTTTTTTTCATCCAATTTTTTTTTTTTTTCATCAAAATTTTTATTTTTTTTTTCTATTTTTCTATTTATCAAATTATTTTTCTTTTTATCAAATTTTTTTTTATCAATTTATTTTTTTTCATCAAACTTTTTTTTCATCAATTTTTTTTTTTTGTTCATCAATTTTTTTTTTTTCATCAAAAATTTTTTTATTCATCAAAATTTTTTTTCATAATTTTTTTTTGTTTTTTCATAAAATTTTTTTTTCATCATTTTTTTCATTAATTTTTTTTTTTCATCAATTTTTTTTTCCATCAAAATTTTTTTTCATATTTGTTTTTTATCATATTTTTCATCAACTTTGTTTATCACATTTTTTATTATCAATTTTTTCCTCACCAAATTTTTTTTTTCATATTTTTTTTCATCAAAAAATTTTTCTTCAAAAAAATTCATCAAAAACTTTTTTTCATCAACTTTTTTTTTCACCAAAAAATTTGGGTTCATTAATTTTTTTTTAACATAATTTTGTTTTTTGTGACAAAAAAATCATTTTTTTTTACCAAAACTACTTTTTCACCAAGTCTAAGCTTTTCGCATAAAAATTTCCATTTGTTTATCAAATGTACATAAAACAAGTGAGAGTGTTATATTCTTTGGTGCCGAACTGTTGATACTCTCTAAAAAAGGGGTTTCCTTTTTTGCACTAATTTTTGCACTCACTTACGAAATGTACAGCTCTTTTGGTTTTTTAATGGGGTCCTCGACTGATATTTCAATTTGTTTTGCATGGAATAGCAAAGTATGCAACATTATTTTTTCTAAAAAAACTTTGCTTTGGCAAGTACACCCAAATCTGCTGCAAAACATTATCATGATTTAATGTTTTGGGCAAGAGTACAAAATTCGCAGGCATTTTTTTTTTTTATTTTTCCGGTTTTAAAACAATATTTTTACCAATAAAATTGGTTATTTTACCAATTTTTGGCGCATTCAAAATTACGAGGAAATTCTCGTTATTTTACGAGAATTTTACCTACCTCCTATTTTACGAGAATAGCCTCGTAAAATCACGAGATTTTTTGGTAACTTTAAAATGGTTTTTTTTTTGAGTGTAAAATAATAATTGAACAAACAAATTAAAAAAAAAAAAAAATGTTTGGTTCGTATGGGATTTTTTTTTTTTTTTGGGAAAAATTTTAACTACCCAAAGGCACTGATTAATTTTGTCTGATTAGGCTAAAAATTTAAACATAGATTTTTTAGACCAAAACGAACCATAATTTTCCCAGCGATCAAGACGAAATTCAAAAAAAGTCAATATTCGTGCCACCCTTATATACACATATAACAACCTTAAACACATGTTTTACACAAGCACATACAATTATATAGATTTTATTATAATTTAATTTTTAAATACAATTTTCAAAAATTGATGTTCATTTAAGAATTCAACTTTAATTAGTAATTTAATATATTGGCATTTTGAAACAAAAATTAAATAATGAACAGGTCAGTGCATACACACGTAATGTGTATTAGGATGGAGCAGATATTCCTTTTAATTGCAAAAAAATCTGTTTTTGCAATAAAAAATTTACTAGTTTTTTTATTAAAATATAACGTAATACGAAAAAAAAAAAATCTAAAAACATTTTTCAGTTATGTCCAAATATTATTTAATATTTTGAGCTAAACTTTCGGAGCTTTCCGATTTTCAAGTCAAAAGGGGAAACCTAAGACATTGCCCTACTGGTCCAATATATATTATTTCGATTCCAACAATTTTGAAATTTGAAAAAAAAGGAAAACTTGCCACCCTATTGCGCATATAAATGATGTATATTTTAGTTTATTAAAATATTTAACAAAAATGTTAATAAACTTATTGTTATATTAATATTTGTGGTTGCTCATCTGGAGTTGATTGATCTGTTGATAATTAATGAAAAGGCCTTTAAGACCTTAGTTATGGCTTCATTTATATATAAATCAATTTTAAACCATAGGGCGTCCCGTCAAACTTAAACTCTCGAATTTCGTGTCGCAATATCTGTCAAACGATGGCCACGTTAGAGATAAATATGGGAAAATTTATGAAAAAAATGTTGGTCATTGGTCATCTTCAGTCGCCAACCAGTGGTCAAAGTTTTTCGTATTTCGACTAAAATTCATGTCCGAATTTGCTAACCAAATCTGGCTCAAATATTCGGAAATTTTGCGTACTTTATTAGAAAAATATTTTAAGAATTTCGGGATTGCGATTTTGGTACACGGATGCTGATTTTTAAACATTAAAATAATTTTTTAACCAAATTAGTCTCAAAAATTGGAAAATGTTAAGCATGTTATCTAAGAAATATTGAAAAAAATATGAAAATGCAATTTTGATCCAAGATTCCCAGCAAAACTTAGATTACCAAATAAGGTATAAAATAAGGTATAGGATCTCTTATTTTATACATTGCAGCATTGATGATTTTAACAGGCGATGAGACTCAAAGTAATGCATCTACATTATCACAAAGATTACCAGTAAGGTATAAAATAAGTCATAAATTTATAACGAAGAATACGAGTGAGTTGTAAAATATATGATATTTTATAGGTTACGAGAAATGAAATAATATAGCATACCAGAAGATAATATATAAGGTGTTACGAGTAGTGAAAAAGTAATTTTGTATAAAAATTTACTCACGTGATTGTAAGTGAGTGTAAGTAGATAATATATGCTCGTGAGTGTGTGTCGTTAGAAATTTTCTGTCGTGTAATTTTTTATGTTATTGTAATGCATCCAATTATAAATAATGCATTATTTCAAACTTTGAAATAATACATAATGTAACCAAATATAAGTCATCCATGATTTAATGTTTAGAAATAATAAATATGAAATACATTTTTTCCAATAATCATGCATTACATAGCAAATTATTAGTAATGCATTATTTTTCACTTTAAAATAATACGTTGTGGAACAAATGTTTGGTAAGACATCCTAAAATAATGCTACAAATAAGGTATATACATTACCTGGTAATGTGTTATATAATCACTACCCATTACCAAAGTTTTGCTGGGTTGCTTATAAGCATTTTTGGACCAAAATTGTGTTTTTATATTTTTTTAATATTTTTTAGATAACATGCTTAACAATTTCCAACTTTTCAGACCAATTTAGATATTAAATAATTATTATGTTTAAAAATCAGCATCTTTGGAACACAAAAAACGGTTCTTTAATTTCCACTATTGGGCGTGGGATAGCTAACCAGTTTTCGATTTCGATCCGCTATACGATCTGCGGTGGGGAGGGGCCACATGGCCCCTCATTGGGGTCAAAGTTGGGCGTAAAGAGGTAAAAATCCTCAAAAAGCCCCAAAACTTCCCTAGAAACGCCCCTGGAGGGCTGCAGTGTGAGACCGACCTCCAATAATTTTCTGCCCCCAACATATTTCTTGAACATACCTTACCCCTATTTCCACTTCCTAAGGGGGCTCCCATACAAAACATTTTTTAAAAATTTGATCCTACCATTCTAACTTACCCTAACCTTACCTTTTTTATAAATTTGTTTTATTAAACCAGCTCCTACCGCACAGTGGGAAAAAACACCAATCTGGCAGGAAAAAAATCATATCTTCTAAACTATTGGTCTGATTCGATAACAATACTTGGAGATTTTATAGCTAAGGATATGAGCTTTTTGTATAATGAATAATAAGGAACTGTTTTTCAATACAGGGTGCCCCAAAAGGTGTTATATACGACTACCTCAGGAGTATTTTTTTTTGTACCTGTTAGCTGTGGAAAATTATGTTTAAAATAAGAATTTTATACTTTTTGAAAAGTAAATGGGGTTATCAAATATTGTAAGTGAAATCTGATAGCATTTGGACATATACCCTACATCCAGTATATAACTAAAATAGGAGTCTTAGCACCTGATTGCATAAGCATATACGAATTTTTAGTTAAGCTTTTGTCAATGTATAGTGCCATTGCCTCTTCTGGTGTGTATTATGTCGGTGCTTCAGAGGGGTAAAATACGGCTTTTTTCATCTTTGTAGCCCTTTTTGGTGTTTTTTTAATTTCATCTAATAATTGGGCTGCATTCTCTTTCCAGATTTGTACAGAATTACTTTCGTAGCGACCAATAATTATTCCTTGATGTTATTTTGTACAAGATCCGAAACACGACTCTTGGATTTTTTTGTCGTTTCCAAAAAAGTCTTCAAAGGACGACCTCGAGGTTGTGACGGTCCTGGTTCTTCGTCTTCTACTAGAAAATCTATATTTTCATTCAACCATATATTGTAATGATTTTCAAAACTACCCGAGTAAAAATTTTTATACGATGCAATATATAATGGAATGTAACACAATATATATTTATACGCAATTTGATCCGAATAATGGTGGATGTTTTTGCATTAAAAAAGATCGACTTGTATAAAATATGATTTGATTTCATCCGAGTTTTGACCAGACATTGCCATATATTGGTGGATATAATTAGATCTAATTGCATAAAAACATATAAAATCCTGGTGTTTTTTGGTTTGGGTTGAAATACACCACAGGTCAACGATACATTCACCAAACATATAATTTTCTAAAACAAAAAAATGTGTGGGTACGTTTCGAACCAGATAGGTGATATACATAACCCTAATAAGGAAATGTTTAGGAACATTTTAAAAAGTTTCTTATACTTTGCCTAAAAAACTTAGAAAATTTTTGGTTAATTGGAAACATATAAAGTTTTATATGGAACAGAATAAGCTATATATAATTTTATGTTAAATTATACAGAAAACCAAATTTTGTATTGACCCTCATATAATTTTATATAATTATATCTACCTGACACCTTTTAATCCGAATCATGATTAAATTATATATAACTACATATGACTGCATATAAAAAATTTAGAAAATATCTCACGCGATGTATAATCATATATGATTTATTATGTTTGCATCAGGTTATATATTGTTATATATGTTTATTTTTACTCGGGTATATAAATTGCGAGAAACACTGGCCCATCTACATTTAAATTTACTACATAAATCTCGCACACAACAGTTAGTTTTTTATAGCTATCATTCTCGTTGCAGATGTTATTTCCAAGTTTGGACAAGATATAATTGATAACTGTTGAGTTCCGATCAGAAGCACTGTCGCATTTACGCCAAACTTCAAATATATCTCTCTGTTGAAATGACATGTTAAACAAATTAAAAAAAAACTAAAGAGTTTATTAACCAATTCAAATGATAGTATTAAATTTATTATTATTTATAACAATATTTTTATTAAGAATTTTTTCACCAACTGAATGCGAATTAAATCGGTTATTTAAAAATCATAAAATCAAAAATTATCTTAATTCAGCACGAACTTTTTTCAAGATTTCGACGCTCTACTATGTTAAAAACAAATTACTAACAATCCTTCGCGATTCTCGACATATACGTGAGTCACGTTCATCGCTGCCTAGGTTTATAATTATAATTATTGAAAGACCAAAATTACAAAAATAATTTTTAAAAATCGCTACGCAGGCCTACGCAGCTAATTTTTTGAATAATAATACTTCATTATATGTAGAATAATCTATAATTAAAGATTAAGCAGCATCTGACAGCGTTTTTTTTGTAGCTCCATAAGAATTTAAACAAGTTAAAAAAAAACATTGTTTATGTAATTCGTTACGAGGGAGCCTTCGCAAAACAGATAACGTTTGGAAATTTATACATAATATACCTAATAGCACCCTTTAAAAGAAATCAAACACTTGGTAGGTAACGGCTTGCCCTTTCCGATACACGGCAATGACAAGTTTACTATTATAAACAATTAACTGTGATAGCCCAATAAATTGTCAACATTTGATAGTGTGTATTTCCCTAATGGGTTAACTAAATTTTAAGTTCTTTACGGTTTTAAGTGCAGTCACTATCCCGCTTTAAAATCACATTAAAACTTTGTTAAAATCTGTTAGTTATATTTTGAATTATTTCCCGCTAGATTGGCAATTTTTCCCACTGTGTACCGCCCCTACCGTGCCTCCTAGAGAGGCAAAAATTACGACCAACCCCCATTATTTTTTAGTTGCCAACATTTTGTCCGAACATCATAACACCCTATCTCCACTCCCTAAGGGGCTCCCATACATTATAAAAACATGTATTTTTAAAAACTAATAAAATAATAAAAAAAATGTTTGGGGACCCCCTTAAGAGTTGAAAATAAAGGGTAGGTATATTCTAAGAAAATGGTTGAGTTGAAAAAATATTGGGGGTCGGTCATACATTTTACATCTCTAGGGGCACCCTATGGACAGTTAGAGCGGTAGGAGCAAATTTTATAAAATGTCATTTTGTATGGGAGCCCCCTTAGGAAGTGGAAATAGGGGTAAGGTATTTTCAAGAAAAATGTTGGGGGCAGAAAATTATTGGAGGTCGGTCTCACATAGCACCCCTCCAGGCGCGTTTCTAGGGGAGTTTTGGGGCTTTTTGAGGATTTTTACCTCTTTACGCCCAACTTTGACCCCAATGAGGGGCCATATGGCCCCTCCCCACCGCCCCCATTTTTTGGCTCGTGCTTTCTTTTTCGAACCTAAAAAAATTAGAGGGTATCGCGGATCGAAATCGAAAACTGGTTAGCTATCCCACTCCTAATAGTGCAAATTGAAGAACCGTTTTTTGTGTTCCAAAGTTAAAAATTTTTTTTTTTCATAGATATCCCACTCGCATCCCACTAAGCGACCCCACAGCTCTTAAAGCACATCACCTAAGCTTTCTTTTGAATCAAAAAAAAAAAAAAAAAGGGCCCAATTTAAGGAAAAAGTCAAAAAAGTTTTGGATTTTTAAGAAAAAAAATCAAAAATTTTTTTTTATTTTTTTTATATTTTTTTTCGAAAGACTGAAGAAATAGCTATCTAAACTCTTTGGGACACATTTTGCTAAAAACAATAGGTAAGAAGTTACATGGATGAGAATCAACACCTCTTTGGCCAAAATGTCAAATTTCGACCCCCTCTAACTCAGAGAGTTCTTGACCGATCTCGTTGAAAAATTGTGTCTGAACTACTATCCAATAGGACTAACCTTGGCGCAAATTTCATCCCGATCGGAAGACATCGGTTTCAAAAGTTGTGTCAGTTGACACGAAAACCCCCAATTGCGGCATTCCACACCAAATGTCCAGCGAAAAAAAACATGTGTACCGTAAACTTCTGAATAGATGATATGGATAGCCCTATATGGAACTTAGAAAATTGCGTTTTTGGTTTTTCAATTTTTCAAAAACTGGGCTTAGGAGGCGTGGTCAAATATTGGAAAATTGGTCAAATTTGTGGCGAGTTGCCTTGATTAAATATTTATCACATTAAAACGGAATGCACCACAATCTCAAAAATTTACAGTCTTATATAATTTTGTATGGGCTATCGATTAAAATTTTTTTTTTTGGAAAATTTTCAGAACCCGTTCTGAAATTTTCCATTTTTTAAAAAAGTCAATTTATCAAAAATCCGGCCACTTTTTTTTTCTTTTTTCTTTATTTTTTTTTTAAGTTTAGATGTTTGTCCATCCACACAAAAAAAAATCAGAAACACGTTCATCGTTTTTTTCGAGAAAATCGCATTTGAATTTTAAATTTCACAACAATTTAGTAATATGCTTGTATTTTCTTGTGTCAACAGAGCGTATGACGAATATTTATGCTATTAATATTACTCATTCGCAACTTTAAAACAAAGAAATACAAGCAAATAACAAAATTGTTATGAAATTTAAAGTTCAAATGCGATTTTCTCGAAAAAAAAAGATGAACGTGTTTCTGATTTTTTTTGTGTGGATGGACAAACATCTAAACTTTTAAAAAACTAAATAAAAAAGAAAAAAAAAAGTGGCCGGATTTTTGGTAAATTGACTTTTTTAAAAAATGGAAAATTTCAGAACGGGTTCTGAAAATTTTCCAAAAAAAAAAATTTAATCGATAGCCCATACAAAACTATATAAGAACGTAAATTTTTGACATTGTGGTGCATTCCGTTTTAATGTGATAAATATTTAATCAAGGCAACTCGCCACAAATTTTACCATTTTTCCAATATTTGACCACGCCTCCTAAGCCCAGTTTTCGAAAATTTGAAAAACCAAAAACGCAATTTTCTTAGTTACATATAGGGCTATCCAAACAACCTATTCAGAAATTTACGGGACACATGTTTTTCTGTAGCGGGACATTTGGTGTGGAATGCCTCATATATATATTTTTTTTTTTAATGTTTCAAAAATCAGAAACTTTGACAGCCGGTCGCCACGGGTTAATTTAATCCGATAGACTTCAAATTTGAATCTCATTAGATTTTGACCTACACTTAAAATATTATGTAAGTAAATTCAACAGAAAATATGTTTGAAACAAATGAAACTTTATTTAAAAAACGGACTACTTACATTTCATTTAAAACAAAAACATTTCTCAGTTATTTTTAAATGTTAATTAATAACTGTTGAAATCCGTAAAAATAACTTAAAAATCCGTAAAAAATGACTGACAAAATTTTACGGAAAAAAAGGTTAAAATAACGGAAATTTACATTCATTTTTATTTGTTTTTTTAGAAATAATTTTAAAAAACTTCGAACCTGAGCAGAATCGAACTCATAATTTCTGGCTGATAGCCCAGCACGCTACCCTCTGTGCCACAAGCTACTTATATTTTCAGCAACTAAATTTCATTTTCAAAAAAAAAATTCTAATTTTAGAAATTTTTAAATAACTGATAAATAACAAACGACAAATAAAATAATGTGGTTTGTTTTTTAAATAACTGAAAAAAACAAACGTTACGGAAAATTTTATTTAAAAGACAGTTATGTATTTGAATAAACGTTCAAAAAGTTGTTTAGAATATTTGTATGTGAAACAAACGAATTTTCTTTTAATATTAACTAAAACGAAAACTATTTGTTTGACTGTGAAACAGTAACTGTAAAACTTTTATGAGTGTAGTACAATAAAAATTTGCCCTGACACTTGGGAAAATCGAAAGTTGAAAAAAATGCCAGTCTAATATCACAAATTTTTTTTCAAATTTCAACTCACAAGGGTAGTATCCCTGGTGAAACGCTCCAATTTTCATAATTTCTGTTGTTCTGAACGAAAATTAATTCGACACGTATGTTTTTTACCGGCTCAAACTCAATTAAGGGTGGGGGGTCGATTTTTATCGGGGAAAGTTGGCCTTTTTCAGTTTTTTACGATTTACGCCTATTTGCTAAAAAATAAAAATACCTATCTCGTGATGCTAACAACGTGCCAAAAAAATAAATATTTTTCGACATATTAAAAAAAATGTCCTAAAATGTTAGTTCGCGTTTTTTGCACACGAAGATAGGTTTTCCAAAGAACTTGCATTTGGTATGGCTAGGTTTCTGTGCGTAATATAGAAGATAAACACAAAAATTACCGTTTCTTCCCCCTTATTTTCATCACCAAATATGAAAAAAAACTAATTCCATAAAGATCGTCGGGTGAAACTTGGGAGACTTCCCTTGTTAGTCACCCTTTAAATTATGTTATAATAAAAAAGCTAAAGTACTATATATTTTTTATATTTCATGAAATATTACATGAATTTCATATTGACCATACTTAAAACTTTGTCTTTATTATTTAGCTGATTGTATTTATTTAACAACTTTTTTGTAAAAGGAAATAGTCAGTTTGCAACACCTTTTCCAAACATAAACTGAAAAATGCCAAATGTATTTTAAAATAATTTCGAGTTTTTGAAATTCACAAATGACAAATTTAAATTCAGAAAAGCTCGACTGAAATTGCTTATCAAAAGTGATTTTTCAGAGAGTCAGTTGGAAAAGGGGCAAATAAAACAAATTTAAACAACTTCTTAAAATTATTCATCAAAAAAGTAACGTAAATTTGAATATTTGTAGTTTTCGAGATATTGCCGTGAAAAAAATCTTACATTCTTTGAATTATCAAATTTTAGCCAAAATATATTTGAGGAAACAAATTCCCAACAGCAAACCCCAAATAGGGTTTGGTTAGTTTCGATAACTTCTTTAGAAGGAATTTAGAATTGATTCCAAAAATGGGCACGGTGTATTCAATAAACTTTAGAAAAAATATATTTTATATCCGCCATAGACTCATAAATTTATTTTTTTTTTTTTTTTTTTTCAAAGTAAACTAATCTCAACAAGATTTTTCTATTTATTTAAACACACAAAAAACTTTCCGGCTGCAATAAATATAAAAAAATGTATATTTAAATGGCTCAAAAACTTAAACAAAAGATTTCTTGACATAAAAAAATGCAAAAAAAAATAAAAAAAAAAAACTTACAAACTTCCAATAATTTTAATATTTCCCTACAAATCATTATTTAATAACATTTCTCTCATCCGTAATAACTTTTTATGTTTCCTTTTCATCTTCAATAACAATCAAAATGTTTACACAGTAGTATTGTCCGTATCCGAGTAATTTTATGATTATTTCAGGCATAATGGGGAAAAGTAAATAAGATTTGTAGAGACATTTAACAAAAGGACATTATCGCAGATAACTGCCATAAATTTCGAAAGAAAATTAGGTGTAATCGGTCTATCGATAACAATCGAAAAATTTTTGTTATCCACAACTATAGAATTTTCTATAGAATATTTATTGTTATCAATAACTATAGAATTTTCTATTGAAAATTTGTTGGTATCGATAGAATTTTCTATAGAATTTTTTTTGCTTTTGATACCTATAGAATTTTCTAAACATTTTTTTTCGTTATCGATAACTATAGAATTTTCTATAGAACGTTTTTTGTTATCGATAACTATAAAATTTTCTATAGAAAATTTTTTTGTTATCGATAGCTACAAAAATTTCTATCGAAAACTTTTTGTTATCGATAACTATAGAATTTTCTATAGAATATTTTTTATTATCGATAAATATATAATTTGTTTAGACTGTTTTTTGTTATCGAAAAATGTAGAATTTTCTATAGAAACATTTTGCTATCGATAACTAAAAAATTTTCTATACAAAATGTTTGGTTATCGATAACTACAGAATTTTGTATATTTTTTATCGATTGCTATATCGATTTGTTATCGAAAACTATAGAATTTTCTATAGACAATTTTTTGTTATCGATAACTATAGAACTTTTTGCTATCATTTTGCTATCGATAACTATAAAATTTTCTGTAGAACATTTATTGTTATCGATATCTATAAAATTTTTTATAGAAAATGTTTTTGTTATCGATAACCAGAATTTTCTATAGAACATTTTTTTTATCGATAACTGTAGAATTTTCTATAGAAAATTTTTTGTTATCGATAACTATAGAATTTCTATAAACTTTTTTTGCTATCGATATCTATAGACTTTTCTCTAGAACATTTTTTGTTATCGATAACTAAGGAATTTTCTATAGAAAAATGTTTTTTTTTAATAATTTTCTATAGAAAGTTTTCTGTTATCAATAACTATGGAACTTTCTCTAGAAATTTTTTTGTTATCGTAACTGTAGAGTTTTTTATAGAACATTTTTTGGTTTTTGTCGATAACTACAAAACTTTCTATCGAAAATTTTTTGTTATCGATAACTACAGAATTTTATATAGATCATGTTTTGTTCTCGATAACTATAGAATTTGCTACATAAATGATTTGTTATTGATAATAAAATAATTTTATATAAACAATTTTTTTGTTATCGAAACCTACAGAATTTTCTCTTGGCAATTTTTTGCTATCGATAACTTTAGAATTTTCTATAAAAAAATTTTTGTTATAGGTAACTGTAGCGTTTTCTATAGAAAATTGTTTGCTATCGATTACTATAGAATTTTGTATAGAAAGGTTTTTTATCGATAACTTTAGAATTTTGTAGAAAAATTTTTTTGTTATCGATAACTATAGAATTTTCTATAGAAATTTGTTTGTTATCGTTAGCTGTAGAATTTTTTATGGAAAATTGGTTGTTATCGATAACTAAAGAATATTCTATAGAAAATGTTTTCGTTATCGATAACTATAGAATTTCCATAGAAAACTTTTTGCTATCGATAACTAAAGAATTTTCTATAGGAATTTTTTTGTTATCTATAGACAATTTCTTGTTATCGATGACTATGGAATTTTCTATAGAATTTTTTGTTATCGATAAACATAGGATTTTGTTTAAAATTTTTTTGTTATTGATAACCAGGGAAACCAAAAATATGCAGTATCATGTTTTTTCCTGCGCATTTTATTGATAAATGGGCAAGGTATTTATCCGTTTCAGAAGTTTTTAAGAAATCTGGCATCGATTTGTTAGAGCATATTTTTGCATATTTTAGCCTTAAGAGCATATATTTGCATATTTTAGGTTTAAGAGCATATTTTAGCATAAGAGCATATTTTTAGAGCATATTTTAAATTTTTAGAGCATTTTTCCACTTTTTAGAGCATATTTTTACATTTTTAGAGCATTTTTTTTCAATTTTTAAATCCTTTCTTTTAAATTTTTTTTTATGACAACATTTATTTTTAAATTTATTATCCAACAAGGATGTTTTTTTTCAACAATTACGGAATTGTGACGATTGATTCCCCTTTGGCCTGTTCTTGCATCATATCGGTATATGAAACTATGTTTTCTTTAGATTCAGCAACTTGGTAGAAAATATTAAGGCAAATATTTTTGTAGAACATATTTAACCCTCTAACTGTCGCATATAACGGTATTTGGAGGGTCTATTCTCTAACAAATTGTAAAAACCACCGCAAAAAAGGGGACATATTTTTTTAAGAGCATATTTTTATTGTTTTTAGAGCATATTTTTCGTTTTTAAGGGCATTTTTTAAGCGCATAAAACGTGTTTTTTAGAGCATATTTTTGGTTTCCCTGTTGATAACTATAAAGTTTTCTAAAGAAATTTTTTTGTTATCGATAAATATATAATTTTATAATTTTTTTTTGTGATCGATAACTATAGAATTTTTTATAGAAAATTTTTTGATATCGATAACTATAGAATTTTTTATAGAAAGTTTTTTATCGATAACTTTAGAATCTAATACAGAAAATTTTTTGCTATCGATAACTATAGAATTTTCTATAAAAATTTGTTTGTTATCGTTAGTTGTGGAATTTTCTATGTAAAATTTGTTGTTATCGATAACTATAGGATTTTCTATAGAAATCTTTCTGCTATCGATAACTACAGAATTTTCTATGGAAAATTTTTTGCTATAGATAACTATAGCATTTTCTATAGAAAATTTTTTGCTATCGATAACTATAGAATTTTCTATAGAAAATTTTTTGCTATCGATAACTATAAAATTTTCTATTGACAATTTTTTGCTATCGATAACTACAGTCTTTTCTATAGAAAATTTTTTGTTATCGATAACCATAAAATTTTCTATAGATATTTTTTTATTATCGATAACTATAGAATTTTCTGTAGAATATTTTTTGTTATCGATACCTTTAGAATTTTCTAAAGACATTTGTTTGATATCGATAACTATAGAATTTTCTATAGAAAAGTTTTTGTTATAGATAACTATAGAATTTTCTATGGAAAATTTTTTGTTACCGATAACTATAGAACTTTCTATAGAAAATTTTTTGTTATCGATAACTACAGAATTTTCTATAGAAAATTCTTTGTTATCGATAACAATAGAATTTTCTACAGAAAATTTTTTGTTATCGATAACTATAGAATTTTCTATAGAAAATTTTTTGTTATCGATAACTATAGAATTTTCGATAGAATATTTTTTGTTATCGATAACTGTAGAATTTTCTATAGAAAATTTTGGGTTATCGATGACTATAGAATTTTCTATAGAAAATTTTTTATTATCGATAGAATTTTCTATAGAAAATTTTTTGTTATCGATAGAATTTTCCATAGAAAATTTTTTGTTATTTTTAGCTATCGATAACTATTTTTTGCTATCGATAACTAAAAAATTTTCTACAGAAAATTTTCTGCTAGCGATAACTTTAGAATTTTCTGTAGAAAATTTTTTGTTATCGATAACTATAGAATTTTCTGTAGAAAATTTTTTGTAATCGAAAACTAGAATTTTCTATAGAATATTTTTTGTTATCGATAACTATAGAATTTTCTATAGAAAATGTTTTGTTATCGATAAATATAGAATTTTCTATGAAACTTTTTGGTATCGATAACAAAAGAATTTTCTAGAACATTTTTTGTTATCGATAACTATATAATTTTCCAAAAAAAAAAATTTGGTTATCGATAAATACGGATTTTTTTTTGTTATCGACAGCTATAAAATTTTCTACAGAAAATTTCTTGCTATCGATAACGATAAAATTTTTTATAGAAAATTTTTTGTTATCGATAACTATAGAAGTTTCTATAGAAATTTTTTTTTTGATAACTATAGAATTTTCTATAGAAAATTTTTGTTATCGATATCTTTAGAATTTTCTATAGAAATTTTTTTTGTATCGATAACTATAGAATTTTCTGTAGAAATTTTTTTGTTCTCTATTATAACTATAGAATTTTCTGTAGAAAATTTTTTGCTATCGATAACTACAGATTTTTTTATAAAAAAATTTTTTGTTATCGATAACTATAGAATATTCTGTACAGAATTTTTTGTTATCGATAACTTTAGAATTTTCTATAGAAAATTTTTGGTTATCGATAGAATTTTCTATAGAAAATTTTTTAAACTAACTATAGAATTTTCTACAGAAAATTTTTTGTTATCGATAACTATAGAATTTTCTGTAAGCTTTTTTTTTTGCTATCGTTAACTATAGAATTTTCTTTAGGACATTTTTTGTTATCGATAACTAAAGATATTTCTATAGAAAATTGTTTGTTTTTAATAACTTTATAATTTTCTAAAGAAAGTTTTCTGTTATCGATAATTATTGTACTTTCTATAGAAAATTTTTTGTTATCGATAAGTGTAGAGTTTTTTATAGAAATTTTTTTTTTGTTATCGACAGCTATAGAATTTTCTACAGAAAATTTCTTGCTATCGATAACGATAGAATTTTCTATAGAAAATTTTTTGATATCGATAACTATAGAATTTTCCATAGATTTTTTTTTTTTTTGATAACTATAGAATTTTCTATAGAAAATTTTTTTGTATCGATAACTATAGAATTTTCTGTGGAAAATTTTTTGCTATCGATAACTATAGATTTTTTTATAAAAAAATTTTTTGTTATCGATAACTATAGAATATTCTTTACAGAATTTTTTGTTATCGATAACTTTAGAATTTTCTATAGAAAATTTTTAGTTATCGATAGAATTTTCTATAGAAAATTTTTTAAACTAACTATAGAATTTTCTACAGAAAATTTTTTGTTATGGATAACTATAGAATTTTCAGTAAGCTAAAATTTTTTGCTTTGTTTTTTTTTGCTATCGTTAGCTATAGAATTTTCTTCAGGACATTTTTTGTTATCGATAACTAAAGATATTTCTATAGAAAATTGTTTGTTTATAATAAGTTTATAATTTTGTAAAGAAAGTTTTCTGTTATCGATAATTATGGTAGTTTCTATAGAAAATTTTTTGTTATCCATAACTGTAGAGTTTTTTATAGAAAATTTTTTTGTTATCGACAGCTATAGAATTTTCTACAGAAAATTTCTTGCTATCGATAACGAAAGAATTTTCTATAGAAAATTTTTTGTTATCGATAACTATAGAATTTTCTATAGATTTTTTTTTTTGATAACTATAGAATTTTCTATAGAAAATTTTTTGGTATCGATAACTATAGAATTTTCTGTAGAAAATTTTTTGCTTTGGATAACTACAGATTTTTTTACAAAAAAATTTTTGTTATCGATAACTATAAAATATTCTCTACAGAATTTTTTGTTATCGATAACTTTAGAATTTTCTATAGAAAATTTTTAGTTATCGATAACTAAAGAATTTTCTATAGAAAATTTTAAGCTATAGATAACTATAGAATTTTCTATAGAAAATTTTTAGTAATCGATAACTAAAGAATTTTCTATAGAAAATTTTTAGCTATATATAACTTAAGAATTTTCTATAGAAAATTTTTAGTTATCGATAACTAAAGAATATTGTACAAAAAATGTTCTATAGAAAATTTTTTGTATATTATCGATAACTATAGAATTTTCTTCAAAAATTATTTTGTTATCGATGTATCGATTTCCATTCCTAAAGATTATATTGTTTTTATTTTTATACATTTATTAGACCATTGTCCTTAATGCTGTCTCTTGTGCTTTTATTGCTTCTGCTGCCACTGATGATGATGATGAGATTTGGCTACATTTTTGAAATTCAACAAGTGACATGAATTTGCAATTGTATTAATGTATCACTATACTATAAGTGTATATGTGTGTATCCATCTGTGTGTGTATTTGTGTCGTCTATAAATTAATGTTATCCTGTGCTTCGCTTTAGTGACATTTTCACAGTCTCCAAACAATTGAATTTATGATTAATGTCACCACGGAAATTATAATGAGTTACAAGTACGTGTTGCTTAAATGTAATGGCTGTTTGATTACAATTTTCATTTCTTTCGGTCTGTTTTATTTGTTTTATTTTTTTTTTTTTGTGAATTTTAACTACTGACTGTGTATGTTTGGCTTAATAAATGATGCTGAAAAAAATACATAATATGGAAATAAAAGATGATATTTATTTCGTATTGTGAAAAGAATAAAGAAATATGGAAAATTTTTATGAATTAATTAATGTAGGGGGTATGACTTTGCCAAAAGCTAGAAAAATTTATGTATTTTTTATTTATTGCCACTATAACTGTGGGAATTATGGAAATTTAGTAAGGAAAGTGTTTTTATGGCAAATGAAAAACTAGTAGAGAGTTAAGTACTTGACTGTTGATTTTTTTTTTAAAGGTGATCTTTATGAAGACATTATAATTTTTAAAGACAATTTTATTAAATAAAAGACTAAAGAACTAATTTCGCCCAAAAATCTATGAATGTACAAATTAGCCCACAATTATTGATTTATTTGCAATAGATTTGGTACTCTTGTGTACGTATACATAATATTAAATCAAATTAAATATCATGTATACGAATTGAGATCCAGGGAAACTTTGTATTGTAAAGTGGGCTGAAAAATTTAATTTCCATGAAATAAAAACAGAGACTCAAAGTTTAGGTTTTCTTTTGTTTGCAGTTCCAAACAAAATTTAACACATTTAAAAACAACTAAAAAATAATAAATTAGAAGTGACCGAATCCATAAATATCTGCTGCAATGCCTAAAACATTTAAATAATTCTAATAAATTTTAATTTAAAAAATAAAAACAGTTTTAATCGACCTTTAAAATATTATATTTTGAATAGGTTTTTTTCTAGCTCGAGATCATTATTTCCTTTACTAATTAAAAATATGATATTCTCATAGAATATTTTTCAAGAAAATTATTTTTCTGATTTAAATTTATGTATGTTGGTCATTTTTCAGCAAGTCTTAATCGACACGTGTTTCGGGATTTGGCAGATCCCATTGTCAAGATTATTTAGCAAAAATAAAAACCCTATACTACAAGTAGCAAAGGGTCTTTAATGACAATCGTTAATGATCAAACTGAAATAAAAATTCTCTCTCTCTTCGTCTTCTAATTCCCAATGGGAGTAAAGTCGAATATATATTTATATTTTAGTTTGATCATTAACGATTGTCATTAAAGACCCTTTGCTACTTGTAGTATAGGTTTTTTATTTTTGCTAAATAATCTTAACAATGGCATCTAAAAAATCCCGAAACAAATGTCGATTAAGTCTTGCAAAAAATTACCAACATAAATAAATTTAAAACAGAAAACTAATTTTCGTGAAAATTATTCTATGAGAATATCATAGTTTTAATTAGTAAAGGAAATAATAAGCTCGAGCTAGAAAAAAACTACTCAAAACATTTGAATAATTTTTAGTGATCGTAATTTAAAAATTGCCAGCGAATTTTGTACTCTTGCCCAAAACATTAAATCATGATAATGTTTTGCGGAAGATTTGGGTGTCCTTGCCAAAGCAAAGTTTTTTTAGAAAAAAATAATGTTATATTACTCTGCTATTCCATGCAAAACGAATTGAAATATCAGTCGAGGACCCCATTAAAACCCAACAGAGCTGTACATTTCGTTAGTGAGTGCAAAAATAAGTGCAAAAAAGTGTTTTTACATTTTGGAGAGTATAAAGATTCGGCACCAAAGAATATACCACTCTCACTTTTTTTATGTACATTTGATTAACAAATGGAAAATTTTTATGCGAAAAGCTTAGACTTGCTGAAAAAGTAGTTTTGGTAAACGATAATATGTTCAAAAAAATTTAATAAAAAATTGATGAAAAAATATATGAAAAAAAAATTTTTGGTGAAAATTTGATGAAAACAATACGATAAAAAAATGTATGAAAAAATAATTTGATGAAAAAAAAAATTTTTGATGAAAAAAAAAATTTGATGAAAAAAAAAATTAATGAAAAAAAATTGATGAAAAAAAATTCAATGAAAAAACAAAAAAAAAAAAATGATGGAAAAAAAATGTTGATGAAAAAAAAATTAATGAAAAAAATTTTGACGAAAAAAAAATTGATGAAAAAAAAATTTGATGAAAAAAATATGATAAAAAAAATATGATAATAAAAAAATATTTCGCTTTGATCCAAATTAAGCTTAAATGTCTCAATCTCTATGAAACAGTCACAGAAAAAACATTTTAAGATGTTTTTCTTTTTAAATTTCTTAAGCGCCATTTTTGTAAACACTTGACAAATTTCAAATGGCGATATCTCGAAAACCGTTTGACCGATTTTAGAAATTTTTCTATATTCTTATTTAATTATTGTTATTGGAGGGTATAATTAATTTTATTTCCGAATTAAAAATCTAATAAATACCACTTTCAGCCCACTCTAATCGACAGGTGTTTGTATAAATCTAAGTCATGTTATATTATACCCCATTGTATGTATAAAAATAATAATGCACTATTGCCATAAACAATAATAAACACATACACATATTTACTAACGCACATTCATGTATTAGTAAATATTGAAATATTTACATACTAACTTATAAGTATACTTACAATACATTACATTTACTTAACAATAATATGCTTACAACTTCATATATCGTTAGCTAAATGTCAAAAGGTGCTAAGTCTATATTCTTTTTAAATGCAGGTTTTAATGCAATAAGTTGTAATGCTGAATTTACAGAAAAACTTTTAAAGATCTATTAAGATCAGAGTCTAACATATTAATTAAAAGCAGCTATGTTCTGTTTAAATTTGCAATTTATTTAAAGGATGACTTATGTTCTGGTTTTCGATTTTCAAGCAAATACAAGTTTTTGGTAAAATCGTCAATTCGATGTTATGACTGGATATGTAAAAGTGCTAACTTCAACGTGTTAAAGAAAATGTGCTTAGTACGGTTCAAATTCACAAATTAAATTAACATGAAAAAAACAAAAACTCCAAACAGAGCAGTAGCGGAAAATAAATTTTATTGTTGTAGCCTACAAATATACCACAGTAGTATACAGGGTGATTCAGTCACGACCCGCCGAATTTTACCAACGTATTCCTTGGCTCATTTCATGAAAATATGTCTATTACGACCATACCCGAAAATGCAAGTGTGCGAAATGGCAGCGGTTTGAAAATTTTCTGATTAGTGGTTGGAGGGTAGTAGGGTAAAATTGATAACTTCTGAACCTAGGGTCCGATTTTTTTGTTTTTGGGCTTGTTGAAAAGTTCATTAGGAGGCCTTTCCGAATCAATAACAAAAAAATAAAGTGAAATCGTTGAGATACAGAGCTTTTAAGAATAAAATTTGAAAAAGAAGACACAAGAATTTGCACATAAGGTCAATTTGCTCAGCCACATGGCAGGTAACTTATGTTGTTTATTCTCTTAACAGATAGCCCTACGTCTTACCTTTCCAAAATGCCCTAACAGAAGCCCAGAGGTTTTACCGTTCCAAAGTTATGACCATTTGCCTTCCAAAAATTTTAATAAAATAAAATCTTAAACTTGTTAATTTACAAAAACAAATGAATGTGTGCTGTTATTTCGCCTCCAAACCCTTCATTTAGGGCATTTTGGAAAGGTAAGACGTAGGGCTTTCTTTTAAGAGAGAAAAAAAATATAAGTTACCTGCCATCTGGCTGAATAAATTGAGGTTACGTGCAAATTTGTATGTCTTTTTTTCAAATTTTATTTTTAAAAGCTCTGTATCCCGACGATTTCACTTTATTTTAATTTTTTTGTTATTGATTCTGAAAGATCTCCTAATGAACTTTCTAACAAGGTCAAAAACAAAAAAACCGGACCCCAGGTTCAGAAGTTATCAATTTTACCCTACTACCCTCCAACCACCAATCCGAAAATTTTCAAACCGCTGCCATTTCGCACACTTGCATTTTAGGGGGATGGTCGTAATGGATATATTTTCATGAAATGAGCCAAGGAATACGCTGGTAAAATTCGGCGGGTCGTGACTGAATCACCCCGTATTTGTAGGCTACAAATATACTACAGTAGTATATTTGTAGGCTACAGAATTACTACAGAATTACTACAGTATTACTACCTACACATTGTAAACAAATGTAGCAATATAATAAAAACGTGATCATATTAAAAATTTCGATAAGATGGTGTAAAATGAATACAACATCGAAAAAAGAATAATAATAATAATTTTAAATGAAATTCTTTTAATTTTGGTCAAAAAAATATAGAAAAATTTGGAATTTTGTCGAATTTTTCGATATTTTCGAATATGTACGAGATTTTAATCGGGGCTATTCCTGTTGTCATAAACGCGTTTAAAACGCGACGAATGTAATTTTGGGTATTCCTGAATACGTTGGAGATGATACAGACGAAAAACATATGTTTTTTCGTCATCGTCGACATTCGACGTATTCCTCAATTCGTCGTCGACCCCAGATTGATACATTTTTGTTCGACATCTTTTTTGGCGCGTTTTTATAGAAAATTGTGTTTTTTTTACCCAAATCATTAAAAATTATAGAATTTTCTTTTAAATATCAATTAAGTGTTTTATTTTTGTATAAATTATGTAATAAAAATGTCTCCGGCAAAATAAAAACCATGAAAATGCAAACTGCATTTGTTCCCGGACTGTGCCACACAATGACGGATTTTCGTTTATGGCGATTTTTTGTTAAATTTCTGAAGTTTAAAATACTTATTCCTAATTTTTTAATTATATATATTATAGTAAGATTGAAAATAAATATAAAGTATGACCCGCAATATAATTTTAATTAATTTACAATTCGTGTTATTTTATATGTTTTGTTGTTTTTTTGTGTTTTGCTAGTGATGACAAAAATTAATCGATATTCCTTCACCGATACCACTGAAGTATTGTAGAATGTGGTGAAACTCGGTCGTCGAAAGTGAAACTCATTCGACGTCGAAGTGATGCGCGTATTTAGAAATAAGGATGAATATTATCGGTCTAGACGCTCAGAAGTTATGAGCAAAACCGTGACATTAACATTGGGTACAAGATGGGCGTTGGTCACGTGATTTGCGTGATTCACGTGAATCACGCGTGAGTGATTTTCATTTCAATCACGTGATTGTGAGTGAGTGTGAGCTAAAAAAAAATCTGAGTGAGTGAGTCATTTATTTTTTGCGTGAGTTTGCGTGATTAGACTTTTAGATTAGCCCAATTTTTTTTATTTTTTTTATTTTTTTTTTGGTAAGAAAATGTTATTGCGTGAGTAGATTTTGCGTGACTCTGGCGTGAGTAAGATTTTTATTACTCACGTGAATAGTGAGTGAGAGTGAATAAAAAAAAATTGCGTGAGTGATTCAATTATTTTTGCGTGAGCGTGAGTGAGTGTGAGTCAAAATCCACTCACGCATCCATCTCTACATTGGGTTTTTCGAAAATTCACGTGTTGAAAAATAAACAAAACATGGTTTTAATTAGAGATGGGCGCGTGAGTAATTTTTGACTCACACTTACTCACGCTCACGACAGGAATTTTTGAATCACGCACACTCACTCACGAGCAACAAAATCTTTTAAAATTTTCAACAAAATTTAAAGTTCAGCGTAAATTAAAAAATCGACTCACGGAAAAATCTTACTCACGCACACTCACTCTCGCAATTTTGTTCTCCACTCACACTCACGTGAGTAAAATTGAATTTAGTCACACTCAAGCGTGGTCACGCGTGAATCACGATTTAATCTGCTCATGTGCCCATCTCTACTTTTAATGACAAGGGTACACCACAACAATGATTGCCAAAGTTTTTTTTTTGAGAAGTTGAATTATAATTTTACATTAAAACAATCCAACCCTATTCTTTATACACATTAAAATAAAACAGTTATGTTAAACAAGATAAGTGTGTGTGTTATAGTTTTATTAAATTTTATCTTTGTAGGCTACAAAAACAATATTTGTAGGCTACCAAAAATAATTTGTAGGCTACAGGTAGGCTACCAAAAATAATTTGTAGGCTACTTGTAGGCTACACAATTCTAATGTTTTTGTTTTATTTGGTACTTATTCATTTTTAAAAACAATCGTAAGCTCTCGCTACAAAAACAGAAATGTGCAAGTATTAGTAGTTATAGCAATTGAATGATTTACATATTGTTTGTTTTTAAGACTACACATATCGTCAATTTTGGTTGTTTTAGCTACTTTCTTCGTAGTAATTTAAACGCTGATCAATTTACTTAAAATATTTATTAACATTGCTTAGCTCAGAAGTAAATTTAATACATTTTTTTTGACTTATTACAAACGCGTTTAAAAAAAAATAATTTCGGTGTGTTTTGAAATTTATGACTTTTCAAAACCCTTTATCCGGTTTATTTATTTTATTCAAGATACACTGGGTGACCCCAAATTTGTTGCATAGTGGTAAGTTGTTTGTCTGTCCTGTAGAATTTATTAAATTAGACTTAGCTCTTTTTTACATTTAACTAACGGATACGTATGTGCATTCAGACTGTACTATATAAAAAAAAAGAACCATTCATTATATACAGGCAGTTATGTATGCAGTAACATAAAGGTAGACATTTGTCTATTGTAAGTAGACTTACAATATATTTCACTTATTTGAATTTGTACATGGACTTGTAATACGCTCTCAAATTTAATCATGTTTTATTTTGTGGAAAAATATATATGTGTATTAGAGTGACATTTTTTATTCGATTTTGACAAGTTTTGACAAGTGCCTTGGATAGGGTGGCATTATGACTTTTTTCGAATTTCGTCGATCGCCGGAGAAAAAACACCTTTTTAAATTTTTAGCCAAATCGGACAAAATTAACTCGTCCTTTGGGGGTTAAAGTAGTTCCCCCAAATTTTTATTTTTATTTTTTAGTTTAATATCAATTAAATATTTAATTAATATAATTAATAGTTTAATTAAATTTTTAGCTTTACTTTTTTTTGTTGTGTTTTATTTTGTTTTCTGTGTGTGCGAGTATATGTTTTTCTCTTGCATTGTTTTACTTACAATAACAAATACAGAAGTATAAACAGTTTGTTGAAAGTTTATTATTTCTCATATAGATTTTTGAATTCTCATCTTGTTTATAGTTTTGTGTGTATATAAAAGGTTTATACCTAACTTTATAAAATTGTTTCTTTACGGCATAAATATATTTGGTAAAGTTTGAAAAAATATTTTTTTTAAACCGTTTTATTTAAAAATTTTTAACATTTTTTTTTTTTTAATTATTTATTTTTTTAAAAAGTGAATTATTTTTATTTTAACTTATACAATTAAAATTTTAATTTGTTTCAAAATTTTTTTTAATTAAATTTTTAATTTATATAATACAAATTTTTAATTATTTTTGTTTTAGTTTTAATTAAATTTTTTAAATTATTTTCTTTTTATTAAGTTTTTAATTAACTAAATATCCATTAATTTTACAAATATTTTTAATTTATATGCGCAATTTAGTGATTGGTCCGGATTTAATTAATTATTTAATTAATTCTACGAATTTTTTAATTAAATTTATTTTTTATATTTTTCTGTGTAGCTGATATGTTGCTTTTAATGATACATATCCACAAAAAAAATATTATTCCTATCCGTGACAGCTTTATCGTATTCTGAAATGTATCAAAAAAATTCATGAGCATTTTGTAATCTTTCTCAAAACATTAAAACATGATAATGTTTTGCTGAATGAAGATTTGTGAAGATAACAAAGATATAATATTACATTCATTTGCCATTCCATGCAAAACGAATTGAAATAAAGGTCGAGGACCCCATTAAGTTTATATATTATTGATCCATTTCAAAGACACTCTAGCTATAAACATGCGTCAAACTCTCTGTGGAAAGCAAAATGCAGTCCAAACCAAAAGAGCTGTAAATTTGGTAAATGAGTGTATTACTAGAGTGCAAACAAGTGTTTTTACATTTTGGAGAGTACAAAAGTTTCGGCAATGAAGAATTTAACACTCTCACTAGTTTTTTGTACATTTTTTAAACAAATGGATCATTTTTAGGTCAAAAGTTAAGACTTGGTGAAAAAGTAGTTTTGGTAAAAATATGTGAAAAAATTATTTTTTTTTTATTTACAAACAACAAAATTGTGATAAAAAAATTTGATGAAAACAAAATTTTTGATAAAAAAAAATGTTGATGGAATAAAAATTTTTTTAATTTAAAAAAAAATTTATGAAAAAAAAAATATGTTTAAAAATATCTTGAAAAATTTCTTGAAAAATGAATGACAGCAAACTATTTCTGTATAATAAATTGGACTTGATTGGACCTATATTTTGAGTAGTTAGAAACACAGCACAAACTCATTATAAACAGTACCACAGAGTGGTGTAGGGTATTAAAACATGAAGCTGTCAAACACCGTCAATAGATTTTTATTTTTACAAACATTTATTTTTCATTTTTGCTATTACTTCCTGTTAACGTATAATCAAGAACATCAAAACACTACACTAAATTATATATTTACAAAAATATCATATATCCTGTTAGTAAGATTAATTTACTAAAAAATATGTATGTATGAATATAAATTTAGTTGCATTCATGCATATTCAATATTTTTATTTAATAAACAAATATTTTGTAAATGAACATATTTATTACATGAAGCTGGAATGACATTGGCTTTTTTGAAAAGTTTTTTTTTTTTTGTTTCCATGTAAAAAAAATCTTCAAAATAATTAAAAGTGTATAAATTTGTAACTCATCTACAAGAAGTCAATAAAAATGCCTGCGAATCTTGTACTCTTGCCCAAAACATTAAATCATGATAATGTTTTGCTGAAGATTCGGGTGTACTTGCCAAAGCAAAGTTTTTTTTAGAAAAAATAATGTTATATTACTTTGCTATTCCATGCAAAACGAATTGAAATATCAGTCGAGGACCCCATTAAAAAACCAAAAGAGCTGTACATTTCGTAAGTGAGTGCAAAAATAAGTGCAAAAAAGTGTTTTTACATTTTGGAGAGTATAAATGATTCGGCAGCAAAGAATATACTACTCTCACTTTTTTTATGTACATTTGATAAACAAATGGAAAATTTTTATGCGAAAAGCTTAGACTTGGTGAAAAAGTAGTTTTGGTAAAAAAAAAATGATTTTTTTTTCACGGAAAACAAAATTATGTTAAAAAAAAATTAATGAACACAAAATTTTTGGTGAAAAAAAAATTTTGATGAAAAAAACTTTTTAATGAATTTTTTTTAATGAAATGAAAAATTTTTTGATGTAAAAAAAATGATGAAAAAAATATGAAAAAAAAAAAAAATTTGGTAAAAAAAATTGATAATAAAAACTTGATAAAAAAATTTGATGAAAAAAATTTATGAAAAAGATATGATAAAAAAAGAAATTTGATGAAAAAAAAGTTTGATGAAAAAAAAAATGATGTAAAGAAAAAAAAAAAGATTATAAAAAACAAAATTGATGAAAATTTGGTGGAAAGAAATTGATGAAAAAAAATTGATGAAAAAAAAAATTTTATAAAAAATTATGGAAAAAAAATATTTTGGCAATTTTTCAATTACTATTATGTTACTTTTTATTCACCAGCTGGTGAAAAACGGTTTTATTCACCACGAGGTGAATTATTATCCAAGTTACAAACCCAAGTTATTAAAATTTTTGGTTTTAAGAAAATTAAAATAGTAATTCTTGTTTTCTTTTTCATTAATTGTTAGCTTATATAGTCAAACTGAGGTGGCGTCCTGCAACTTTTTTAAAATTAGGCACCAGCCTAAAAACATTATCATGTTAAAATAAAATATCTTGCGTTATATTGACTACATCATATAGATTGAGACAAACTTTCATTTAAACTTTATTAGAGCCAAATCAGACCATTTTAACGCGCCCTTTGATCAAAGTTTAGGATTTTTAATGAAATTTTTCTAAAAAAACAAAATTTTGGTTAAGAAGCGCCAAGGGTTAAAATTATCGCATTTGGTTCATATTAATTTTAAACGATATTTTAGTTTCAAGGAAACAACATCTAATTTTAACATGATAATGTTTTTAGGCTGGTGTTTAATTTTAAAAAAGTTGCAGGACACCACCTCAGTTTGACTATATAAGCTAACAATTTTTTCATAAATTTTTTTTTTTTATAATTTTTTTTTTTCATTAAGGTTTTTTTTATCAAACTTTTTTTTTCGTCATTTTTTTTATAATTTTTTTTTATTTACCAATTTTTTTTTTTCATTATTTTTTTAACATGATAATGTTTTTAGGCTGGTGTCTAATTTTAAAAAAGTTGCAGGACGCCACCTCAGTTTGACTATTTTTTTTACTATTTTCATTTTCTTAAAACCAAAAATTTTAATAACTTGGGTTTGTAACTTGGATAATAATTCACCTCGTGGTGAATAAAACCGTTTTTCACCAGCTGGTGAATAAAAAGTAACATAATTATTTTTCAACAAAAAATTTTTTTTTTTCATCAAATTTTTTTTTTTCATAAAATTTTTTTTTATTTTTATAAATTTTTTTTTTTTTATCAATTTTTTTCCATCAATTTTTTTTCCATCAATTTTTTTTTTTTTCTCAAACTTTTTTTTCATCAAATTTTTTATTTTCATAAATTTTTTTTTTTCATAATTTTTTTTTTGTCATCAAACTTTTTTTTCATAATTTTTTTTTATCAATTTTTGTTTATCAAATTTTTTTTATCAATTTTTTTCAATAATTTTTTTTTTTTTCATCAAAATTTTTTTTTTCATCAAAAAATCTTTTTTTTCATCAACATTTTTTTTTCATCAATTTTTTTGTTTTTTCATCAAATTTTTTTTTCATCAAAATTTTTTTCATTATATTATTTTTCATCGATTTTTTTTAATTGATTTTTTTTATCAAGTTTTTTATTATCAATTTTTTTCTCACCAAAAATTTTTTTTTTCATATTTTTTTTCATAAATTTTTCTTTTCATCAAAAACTTTTTTCTTTTTTTCACCAAAAATTTTGGGTTCATTAAATTTTTTTTTTAACATAATTTTGTTTTTCGTGAAAAAAATCATTTTTTTACCAAACCTACTTTTTCACCAAGTCTAAGCTTTTCGCATAAAAATACTCCATTTGTTTATCAAATGTACATAAAACAAGTGAGAGTGTTATATTCTTTGGTGCCGAATCTTTTATAGTCTCCAAAATGTAAAAACACTTTTTTGCACTTATTTTTGCACTCCCTTACGAAAGGTACAGCTCTTTTGGTTTTTTAATGGGGTCCTCGACTGATATTTCAATTCGTTTTGCATGGAATAGCAAAGTAATATAACATTTTTTTTTCTAAAAAAAACTTTGCTTTGGCAAGTACACCCAAATCTTCCGCAAAACATTATCATGATTTAATGTTTTGGGCAAGAGTACAAAATTTTTAGGCATTTTTACATTTCCTTTTTAACCATATCAACAATTTTTATGAAAGAAAAGGTCATGTAGTTGGGTCAAGTTAATTGGAAATTTTTTTTTCTGTCCGTCTTTTTTTGTGAACACTTTTATAAAAAAATAATAATAAAATTACGTAAATACCATAAGAAATCAGTTTGTTAACATTTATTACGAAAAGAAAGGTGTCCTCCCCCAAAAGTCCCCTATAATTTTTTTACATTTTGGAGTTAAAAAGAGAATGTAACACTCTCACTTGTTTCTTTTATCCTTTTTTGTACAAAAATATTGGTCGATGCTTTTTTTACCTAAAAATAAGCAAAAAATATTCATTGAATACAAAAGTTTTATTAAAAAAATTTTAAAAAGTAGACAAAATTGTCAGGTTTTTGTTATTTTTAAAAATCGTAATTTTTTGGTCGTCATTTTGCCATTTTGGGGAGTAAAAATTGTCAAAATGCAGAGAAATCGTCAAATCTGGCAACAGTGCTGAGGTGGCTTCCTGCATCATTTTTAAAATTAGACACCAGCCTAAAAACATTATCATGTTAATATTATTTAAAATTCAAATTAAAATGACTTTCAAATTAACAAACATAATATAAAATATTTTGTTGCTCTGTGTAATATTTTATATGTTTTATTTATTTTTTAATAAATAAACAAATAAATTACAATAAAAATATTTGCGTATTAGTGTTTTGTGCAATATATTAGCATTTTAAATTGTTTACATTTATTTAACATTCCAATAAATAAATAATTTTTTTTTACACACACCATTTGGTAACAAAACAAAGGACTAACAATACAGACATCATAATAACACATACATAAGTTTTTCGTTCCGGAACTGACAAGAATGAATTTTGGACTTTAAAAGATAAAAATGCACATGGGTTCAAATAAGGAATAACAATCATTTTAAAACTTGTTTTAATAGAGTGTATTGAAATTTTTGAGATTTTTTAACATGATAATGTTTTTAAGTTGGTATCTAATGAGTAAAGTGGAGCAGGACACCACCTCAGTTTGGCCTACATGGCTGCCCCAGTGGGTGTCAGATTAAATGGGGTTGAATAAAATGCGCTCTTTTTTTATAAAAGAAAAAATGTTTCTCCTAATGTATGAAAGTATGAAAATATTAAATTTTTATGCATGTATGCAAATTTAAAAAAAAATTCTGAAAAATCAGGGCAGTAAGCAAAATGCTCCAAAATCAGGGGAAAAAGTAGGGAAATTAGTTAAGAGAGAATTTTAATAACGGAAATAGTGGTAATCCTCTCAATGTAGATAGGTAATCCTCTCAATAATAGTGGTCAAATTTACTCATTTTCTAATTCTCTTTGATTTTTTTACAATATTTTTAAATTTCTGCAATACCCAGCAAAAATTAGGTAATGAGTACCCACTTCCAATTGAATTACCTGGTAATGAGTACTAATTACCCGCTGCGTTACTTTATACCCCAAAAACAGGCCTTACTTTTAACTTACATCGTAAATGATTTGCAATCTGAATTTTAAAAATCAGTTTAGTTTCATAAAAATATATAAAAAACAATTTTACTCTTAATTTATTTTCTCTCATTTAATAAGAGCAACTAAACAAACAATGCAGTCACCTTTTCAACTTTTTGTAAGCGAGCTAGGAATGGGCTATTATTTTTTAGCATTTTCGTAAGCGAACAAAGAAGGTCTTGCCTCCAATGACATCGCCTTGTTAAAGTAATTAAAAATGAAATTGGGACGTAACTAGTTACGTAACTAGTTACTAGGTAATGGAAGTTTTTTTCTCCTTGGATTTTATATTTTCTCTATACTTGGTTACTTTCCTTGTAGACGTAAATATAAAAGCCTTTTAAAGAAGCACAGCTGAAGTGCTCTGGGACGCCTCCACAGGTTGCGGATAGTGGACAACCCTAACATGCATAATGCACGCTTGGCAACGTGTATCTTTAAATTCTGAGTGCCGTTAAGGCTCCATTCGTCATGGCGAAATATTGGCGCCATTCAATAACCAATGCAAAAACAATTTCTGTTTAGGCCCCTCGCCTCCAAGTAGGTTGAGCTGCGGGCTAATAACCCTCTCTCATAAAAAAGCTCTTATTACTGAAACGTCTACAATGTGACGCCCTATGTTCAACATGAACTTTTATATACTTTAAAGATATTTATACTGTCATTTAATTTAATAAATAAAAGGAAATATATATATAATGGAAGTTTTTGCTGGGTACATTTAGTTTACCAATTTTCATAAACTTGCAGACTGATTTTGGGTCCTTTCAAACTCTCTTACTTTCTTTACTCTATGGCTGCCCAGTCAGAAAAATACAAACGGGCCAACGTTAGAAAGAAGTCGACGGCGACGGTACCAACGTTGAAAAATCATACCCGTTTCTTAGTCTACGACGTCATTCCGAAGTTTAAATGGTAACAGTGGCCAACGATCGCTCGACTTTGGTTTTGACGTTGGGTTCACATTGATTTTACAAATTTACGACATTGGATTGACCTCCAGCTTAGGGATGTATTGAAAATCTCGATGCAGTGCTTGTTTGTTACCATTTTATTTTGTACACATTGGTTGAAAAAGCAACAACTCAAGTTGAGGTCTACACGGTGAGCCTCAGCGATGTTCAGGTTGAACTTTAGTGTCGACGAAAAGTGTAAATGCAGTTCGATTTCTACATGATTAGTTGTCACAAAACTGTTTTCAGCGAAATCGTAGCTGATCGCATTCGCGAGATATCGCGAAATTAGTGATTTTATATTTTAAAAAATTTTGATATTGAAGTTTTTTAAATATTTTCAAAAACTGAGTATACAGTTTTCATTGTACTTATTTTAAGGTCACAAAACAGTAAACATCGAAATCCTATCTTCTTTAGTTCGCGAGAAATCGCGAAATAACTTTTTTGTCAATTTTTGTTTTTCAACTTTTTCTAGGTTTTTTTCAAATGTTGTGGAAAGCTGATATTGACTTTAATGTGTACGTGATCGAAGGTCATAAGGGTGTTGACATTAAAGTTGTAGGTGTACACTGTCGCAAGATATCGCGGAATTATTTATATATTTTTTATTTTTTTTTTTTATTTTTCAATTTTGCATGTTCTTTTGAAATGGTGTAAAAACGTGGTATGCATTTTTATTTGTACATGATAAAAAGACATTAAACTGCTAACACAAAAGTCCTATGTGGTGCTTAATAATATTACAATACAAAATAAATGAAAAAAAAATTGAAAAATTTTTCGCGATTTTTCGCGAAAATTAGCGTCAATATATAGATTTCAGCAGTTTTACCACCTTCAGTTACGGGCAATTTAAACTGCATACCATATACTTGTCGTTACTTAAATTTTTTTTTTTTTGATACCAAAGAAAAAAAAGTAATTTATTATAAAAGCTCGTACAGTAATTTTGCGATTTCTCGGGAAATTGTTCGTCTATAATTTTTATGCTTGCAGTTTTGTCACCTCTAATAACCTCGAATTCAAACTGCATACCACATTTTTGTCGTTAATTGAAGTATATGTTTTTACAGACCACAAATAACACAAATTAATGAATAAATAGTAGATAAGCGAGTTTTTTTTGCGATATCTCGAAGAATTAAGGAGGTAGAATTTAAATGTTAACAGCCTTATGACCTTTGATCAATAGCAAGTCAAACTGCATTTCGTGTTTTTCAACAATGTTAAAGAAACTTCTTTTATTAATCAAAACAAGAAATACCCCCAAAAAGCTGTTTTCCCTATTTCTTGCGAAAGTGAGCAGCTATAATTTTTTTGGGGGCAGTTTAAATTTCTTCCAGCATGTTCAAATCAAACTGCTTACCACTTTTTTTTATCATTTCTAAAGAACCGGGTTTAAAATATAATAAAAATAAAAAAATATATATATATAATTACGCGATATCTCGCGAAATTTAGCACCTACAATTTTGATGTCAACAGCTGTGTGACCTTTGATCAACCACAAGTAAAACTGCATACCATGTTTTTATGAAATTTTAAAAAATCATATATGAAGATAAAAACAAAAATAAAAACAGCAAAAAAGTAATTTCGCGATTTCTCGCGAAATTGAGAAGATATGATTTCGCTGTTAACTGTGTTGTGACATGTAAATAAAAACAATTAAAACTGCATACCCAGTTTTTGAAGATATTTAAAAAACTTCATTGTCAAAATTTTAGAAAATACAAAAACACTAATTTCGCGATATCTCGCGAATGCGATCAGCTACGATTTCGCTGTTAACAGTTTTGTGACATTTATTCATGTAGAAATCGAACTGCGCTTACACTTTTCGTCGACACTAAAGTTCAACCTGAACATCGCTGAGGCTCACCGTGTCTATGCAAATCAAAAACTTTTTAAAAAAATAAAAATTCTAAACGTTTAAATTAAAATCTATAGTGAAGTGTTTTATGTAAACACAAAGTTGTGCCAACACAATATTTTTAGTAAAACTGTTTTATATTATAAAATGCTGTATTTTTCATTACCCCGATATTGTAAAATTTTTGGTACGGTTGGCAATTTCTGACTGGCAAGGGAAGTATCTCAACCCTTATGAACCGATTTGCCTGAAACTTAAAATATATATAAATGAGACGATTTTAAGGTTGGGGTGTCTCGGCTTTTCGGCCATATCAGTGTTTCAAAATTTTGTTGTCCCCTTATGAAACCATATGGACCTCCGGGAAAATTTCGATAACTCACAAATATCCTCTAGAGCAAAAATACATGTCGACTTAAATTTAATAAAGATTATTTCGTATTCATATGGACATCGTAGCTCTATGTCTTCATATAAATACCCCCCAAAATTTTCACATTTTCATGAAAAACGTATTTAACGAAGTCAAACTTTAACAAGGTTATGCCACCGTTGGATAGGCATTAAAAAAACCTTTCTTCTCATATGTAAACATCATATAGTTTCTGTAGAGTTTTAAACGTTTTAAACAGTGTTGGCTACCGTTACCCTTTCAATACCGTTACCGATTAAAAACCCTTTAATATTGACTACCGTTACCGTTACCAATACCGAAATAAAAAATTTTAAATACCATTACCGATAAAAAACCGTTACCTTTATTCGGATTTTTACCGGTATTATAACGGTTTTGTTTCGGTTTCATTAATATTACTTATTTTAATTTTTTCGTGGATTAAAAACATATTAAAATATTTTTAATATACTTAAAATAAAAAAACAAATTTTGTTCATTGCTAATCCAACCAATAATTACATTCGCAATTAACTAAATTCGAATATCGGTCTTGGACCTCATATAGATTTTATATTATTGATCAGTGATCGATTGTATGTGATGTTCGTCTTTCCGTCTGTAAAAGACACGATACGATCCACAATAAACGTGCTACTCTTCTGGTACGAATACGACTTATGGTCATAGGCGGGTTAAGTTCCGAAATGGGAAAATCGGAACAGATGAAAAAAAGTTCCCCCCGGAAAAACTTACAAAGCCCCAGAAAAACATATTTATTTAATTTTTTTGTCTATTTATTTAGAAAATGAAAAATTTGTATGCCGTGTAAAGTTCATTGACCAAGATTAGAAAACCAAACGGTTCGGACCGAACCAAATTAAATATTGATAAAATTGTATTATTTATGCGTAAATAAAATTAATTTCTTGACATCTATGGCAACATTAAAGGTGTCCCTCCGATACCGCCCACCCTCCCCCTTAAAAAAACCTCCCCTGTAACATCCTTGCCAAGTTTTTTATCCCTGCCGATTTTTTTTAACAACAGGACAAACAATTTTGATCATTTTAACAGAGAAATCTGCTGATTTCAAATAAACAGTTCAGGCTTTTTGTTTGAAATCAGCAGATTTCTCTATTAAAATCAGCAGATTTGTCTGCTGTCTTGACGGTTTCTTCAGCAGATTCTACCTAGATTATCCAGACAGAAATTTAGCAAACCGCGTCAGCTATAATCAGCAGATTTCTCATATGGCTTAAAATGCAGATTTCTCATATGGCGCAAAATGCAGATTTTTTTGCTTATTGGACAAAGGTGTCTCTACGACAGTGGTCGGCACCCATTGCACCCAGGTGCATAATGAAATTGGCTATTTGCACGTAGACAACCCGAACGTCAACGAAACTCGCAACTGAGAGCATTAAAAATACAAATATTTTATTAAGTGTCATGGTAGCATTTAAAAAAGCGGGTAGATGAGGCTATGTCTTAGAAAAATGTAAAAATGTTCCCTCTTTCTGCCGGCCACTGCACTACGAACATGTGTTCGTATTTGTTGAATTTCAATATTGCGTGAATGTTTTAATATAATTCTGAGTTATATCATAGTATTTAAACTAGTACAAATATAATTATGTACACTCAAAATATTTTGTAGGCAAAAACAAAAGAAAAACACACTTAAAACCAGTGAATAAACAATTGAAAACCATCCCAGTAATTATTCATTTGTTTTAAAAACATCAACATTTATTTTTTACTGTTGGCAAAATTTTCTAAAATAAATAACACTAAACATTAAAAAATTACGGTTTTTTCATTCTTTTTTACCAACAAATTCGAAAAAAATAACCTACGAAAACATTAAAAATTAATGATAGTTCTGTTATTTTTACCAACAAATTCCAAAAAAATAACCTTTATACAATTTTCTATTGAAATATTTTTTTAAAATTTTTTAATAAAATTTTGGGGAATCGATCCCGCAATCAACTACATTCTGGCCAGACACTCTACCCATCGTGCCAAAGCCACTTGATACAAATATGTTTTTATATTTCTATAAATAATTTTTTGAATTTTTTTTCTACAAACAAATAACTGACTTGTGTAGGTAAAAACTAATGATATATCATTAAAAAATACCAACAATTTAAAAAAAAAATTACTTACACAAATCATTAAAAATTTAAAGAATAATCAGTAGTTTTTACTTACAGAACAAAAATAAATGACTTTATAAATTAAATGTTAGTGAAAGTCTTTATTTTTTAGTGTGTTATTTTTGAAACAAAGGACTGATGTAGTCATTAATAAAAACTGAACATCAAACAAATGTTTATTCTTTTAAAAACGATTAAACGGAAAACTTTTTAAATAAACTACAAACAGTTAATGACATAATTTTTTGAGTGTATAGATAAGGTACAAAATTGAACAGTTTTTTAATTTTTTTAAACATTTTTTTTACGCATTTTAAACAAATTTGTGGCTTGTTAACATTTTATTCATAATACCGGTACGTACCGGTATTGATGTTTCGGTAACGGTTCACCGTTACCGAAATAATCGAAAATACCGTTACCTTTACCGTTACCGATATAAAAAATATGTAATACCAATACCGTTACCGATACCGTTATTCGTTTCGGTTGCCAACCCTGGTTTTAAATGATGACCTTAGTCAAAGACTTTCAAATCCAAAGTGTCTTTATTTAATTCTTTTATGCTTACAATATTATTTATAACGGTTTAATTCTACTTATGTATTAATAGATGTTATAAGTATATAAATGGTTTTAAATGAATACTAAGAAGAAAAGGGAAAGGTATATTGTATTCAATTATTCCATTACACATAGAGAAATGTATATGTAAATTAATAACGAATACTTTAATAATCATTATTCCATTACACATAGAGAAACGTATATGTAAATTAATAATGAATAAGTACTCTACAGTTTCTTAGAAAGAAATGGCTGACAAATCAAAAAAACGATTTTTTCGCCATTTTTTGACCCATGTTTTGAACCCCTAAATCCCCGATATGGCCGATAAGCCGAGACACCCCAACCTTAGAATTGTCTCTTTTATATATATTTTACGTTTCATGCAAATCGGTTCATAAGGGTTGAGATATTTCCCTTGTGGGTGACTGACTTACATCAAATTTTTTGTAACACCAAATTTTTTCATAAAATTTTTATTTTTTCATAAATTTTTTTACATCAACATTTTATTCATTAAAATTTTATTTTTCATCAAAAATTTTTTTTCTTAATTTTTTTTTTTTTTTCATAAAAATTTTTATTTTTCTTTATCAAAATTTTTTTTTTCACCAACATTTTTTTTTTAATTTTTTCCATTTTTTTACAAAAACTACTTTTTCACCAAGTCTTAACTTTTGACATAAAAATGTTCCATTTGTTTAACAAATATACAAAAAACAAGTGAGTTTTAAACTCTTCAAAATGTAAAAACACTTTTTTGCACTTAAGTAATACACTCATTTACCAAATTTACAACTCTTTTGGTTTGGGTTGCATCTTGCTTTCAACAGACAGATGGACGGATGTATACAGCTATAGTTTCTTATAAATGGATCAATAATATACAAACTTAATGGGGTCCTCGACCGATATTTAAATTCGTTTCTGCATGGAATGATAAAGAAATATAACATTATTATTTCTAAAAAAAAACGTTGCTTTGGCAAGTACACTCAAATCTTCAGCAAAACTTTATCATGATTTAATATTTTGTGCAAGAGTACAAAATTGGATTCATTTTTTGGACTCTCTCAAAACGAGAAATATGAATCTCACTATGAGAACCTCAAACCACAGCAGCATACTTTATTAGGTTATCCTTTAATTTAATACTTTATCTTCCCATTTAATACTTTCTGCTTTCAAAAAATTTGGAATTTTCAAGAATGAATTGACGGTAGTTTCGGGGATTTTTCAATTTCGCTATCATCAGAATTTTTTAGGAAATTAGCTAAAACTGTTAGTATAGAAATATTAAAATATATATTGATTTTTCTATTTATTTCAACCTAGTGAAAAAGAATAAAAAGAAACCTATGGATTTGAAATTTGACCAATATTACAAACCAAATGCAATTAAAAGCAAGTTGGTTGATTTCTGCATTTTTGTTTTCGGCAAATGTTAAATAAAGTTTTTGTATTTGCTTATTATAGAAGACAATTCCTTTTGTATTGAGAAAAAGGTTATCTTGTTTGTTTAATTACGCTGTGCTCGAATTAGACACTTTTTTTTTACAAGCTGGGCACCCTACTGGTAAAGTTAATTCGAGAACGCTGAATTCAATGGTGCTAGCCGTTTTTCGAAGTTAGCGCTCATATTCGCGATATTCGCGATTTAAAATGTTGTTGCTCAAGTACAATAAAAGCAATATTTTTAAACTTTTGCCATAATTTTTAAATTTAAAACCATTCAAGTCTATTAAACTAACATAACAAACTATAATACCGTGAATTTTTTCGCGAAAAAATTTTTTGTTCGCGAAAAATCTTTACTTTCGCGAAAAAATTAGTTCAATACAAATATTTTTAGTTTGATTTGAATTTGCGACAGCCATCTGGTAAAGCTAGTTCGTGTACACTATATCCCATTGTAATATCAGTTTTTTTTTAAGTTTGCGTATTATTAGCGATTTTCGCGATTAAATATTTTTATTTTTAAATAAAAAAAACAATTTTTTATATTATTTAGGCAATTGCTGAATGTTTATTATCTAAACTCTATTGAATATTCAAAAAAAAAAATTATTCCGGAATTTTTTTTTCGCGAAATTTTTTTTCCAAATTTTTTTATTTTGCTATTAATTTATGAAAATGAGTAGAATACAATACATAACAGACACAAAATTTTTCGAAAAAAAAAATAATAATAATTTCGCTGGAATACAATGCATTTTAAATTCAGATTTAAAAACTTCCCAAAAGCATAAAATTTTAATTTTTGTAGTACCTAGGCTTTACAATTTTGAATCGCGAATATCGCGAATACGAGCGCTAACTTAAAAAAAACTCTAGCACCATTGAATTCAGCGTACCCGAATTAGCTTTACCTGGGTGCCAAGCTTGTTAATTTTTGCCACTAGCACAGTGTTATTAATTGTATTTAATTTGTGATACTGTTCAAATTTCGAAATCATAAATTTATTATATTTCTATCTTACTAGGTTAAAATAAATGGAAATATGAATATTTAATATTTGAACACTAACAGTATAACCGAATTTTCCAAATAATTCTGCAAAAATAAAGAAAAAAGAGACTACGTTTTTCAAATTTAATAAACACAATCTGTTAATAAGTTCCATTGTTCTGAATTCATTAAATTTCTTTGTATTTCGTATTTATGCTTTATTAACATTTTTTAATCTTCCTAATAAAACTGATGATTCGTACATACGTATAAGCTGTTTTTAAATTCATTATACTTTTGTGCATGTAAGTACTTTATTAGCATTTATTTATGAGAGATTCCACATAAACTGTTCCGCATAAACACAAAGAATACCCGAGTAAAAATTTTTATATGATGCAATATATAATGATATGTAACACAATATATGTTTATACGCAATTTAATCCGAATAATGGTGGATGTTTTTGCATTAAAAAAGATCAACTTGTATAAAATATGATTTGATTTCATCCGAGTTTTGACCAGACATTGCTATATATTGGTGGATCTTATTAGATCTAATTGCATAAAAACATATAAAATCCTGGTGTTTCTTGGTTTGGGTTGAGATACACCACAGGTCAACGATACATTCACCAAACATATAATTTTCTAAAACAAAAAAATGTTTGGGAACGCTTCGAACCAGATAGGTGATATACATAACCCTAATAAGGAAATGTTTAGGAACATTTTTAAAAGTTTCTTATACTTTGCCTAAAAAACTTAGAAAATTTTTGGTTAATTGGAAACATAAAAAGTTTTATATGGAACAGAATAAGCTATATATAATTTGATGTTAAATTATACAGAAAAACAGATTTTGTATTGACCCCCATATTATTTTATTAAATTATATCAACCGTACACCTTTTAATCCGAATCATGATTAAATTATATATTACTACATATGATTGCATTAAAAAAATTTAGAAAATATCGCACGGATGTATAATCATATATAATTTATTATGTTTGTATCAAGTTATATATTGTAGGTTAGGTTAGGTTAGGTTAGGTTAGGTTGTAAGTGGCTGCTGACGTTTTACGTCAACACACGTAGACTCTGAGGTCCATTGTGATACCACGGGATCGTAATAGGTTTCCCTACTAGTCCCTGTCGTTAAACCAGTTTGAGCTTCTTATGAAACTCCTTAGATGTTGAATTTTGACATCCGACAAATCTGAAAGATCGTACAGCTCCCTAGATCCCAGTGAAGCAAGTCGCTGACCAGAAAGTGCCGGGCAATGGCAAATAAAGTGTTCGATAGTTTCCAACTCCTCTTCATCCATGCAACTTCGGCAAAAGTCATTCGACGGCACATTTAACCGCTCTGCGTGCTTCCCTATAAGACAGTGTCCGGTAATTATAGAAACCACCGTTGAAATCTCTCCTCTTGGAAGCGATATCAGCTCACTTGTGCGCCCCTGATTAAGAGAAGGCCAAATCAGTCGTGTTGTCTCACACGTCCATCCATTTGCCCATCTTTGATTAGTCTCCGTCGCAGAACAAAGCCGTAGGTTTTGCTTGCAAGTTTCTAGAGGCATACCAACACATTCCAATTCTGTTGGAACCTGTAAGGTAGTTCCTAGTCTTGCAAGCTCATCGGCTTTGCAATTCCCTGGAATGTCTCTGTGCCCTGGGACCCATATGAGTCGTATGTTAAACTGCTTGGCCATCTCATTTAAAGACGTGCGGCAGTTAAGGGCAGATCTTGTTTTCAGAAACATTGAATCCAGGGACTTGACCGCGGCTTGACTGTCAGTATAGATGTTGACTGCGGTTGTAGACAAGACATTGCAGCTCAACCAGTCAGCCACTTCCTTTATTGCCAGCATCTCTGCCTGGTAGACACTGCAATGATCTGGCAATCTACGAGCCAGGCTCAATCCAAGCTCTTCCGAATAGACCCCAAAGCCCACTTGTTCGTGCAGCCTCGATCCATCTGTGTAAAAATTTATGGTAGCTCCACTTCCCGGAGTATCCCCCATCCAAGACTCCCTGGATGGTATCATAGTGGTAAAGTGGCGCTCAAAGAGGCTCAAAGAGGGAGCACAATCCACATTTTGTGGTATTGTTATCTTTTTCAAGATCGCGCTATGGCCACAATCGCTGCTCCTCCATTGCAGCGTGCTATTAAGTCGAATTGCCGACGCAGCTGCATACTGCCTACCCAATATGTCCAAGGGTATCAGGTGAAGGAGGATTTCTAATGCAGCCGTAGGTGTAGTACGAAGAGCACCAGTGATGCACATTGACGCCATTCTCTGTACCTTCGTGATAAAGACACAGTTCGCTTTTGTTTCTAAAGCAGGCCACCAGACAATGATTCCATACAGCAAAATTGGACGCACCACTGCTGTATAGATCCAATGAACGACTTGAGGGCTAAAACCCCATCGTTTTCCAATGGCCCTTTTACAGGAATACAAAGCAATCGTTGCTTTTCTCACCCGTTCCTCAATATTACGCCTGAAATTCAGCTTCCTATCTAGAAATACTCCAAGATACTTGGCTCCATCTGAGAAGGTGATTTCAGTACCGTCCAGAGAAATAGGATCAAAAGCAGGAATCTTATTTTTCCTTATAAATAAAACAAGCTCTGTTTTACTAGGATTAACTCCTAGACCACAGTCTCTTGCCCATTTAGACAGATCTTTCAGAGAACCCTGAAGAATGTCCCGCAATGTTGGCAGATGCTTCCCCTTTACCGCTATCGCGACATCGTCAGCATATGCGACAACATGACAACCACGTGCTTCTAGAGATAGTAGCATTGAATTCAGTGCCAGGTTCCAAAGAAGCGGCGAAAGAACACCTCCTTGTGGTGTGCCCCTATTGACAAATCGAGATATGACGGACGCTCCCAATTCAGACGTTATACGTCTACTGGCAAGTAGGCTTTCCACCATTAAAACGATTTCACGCTTTACTCCCAGACCAGACAATGCCAATATTATCGATTCTGGGATGACATTATTAAAAGCCCCCTCAATATCAAGAAAGGCCACCATAGTGTACTCCTTTACCGAAAGCGATCTCTCGATGGTACCAACGAGCTCATGAAGAGCTGTTTCCGTTGATCGTCCCTTGCTGTATGCATGTTGCTTTGTCGAAAGCAACCTCGGGTCAATCACTCTACGCAAATATGAGTCTATCATTCGTTCCATTGTCTTTAACAAAAAAGAAGACAGACTAATTGGTCTGAAATCCTTCGGAGCTGTGTGGGAACTTTTCCCAGCCTTCGGGATAAATACGACTCTGGTATCCCTCCATTTTAAAGGAATGTACGACCAGTTGATGCATGCTGTGTATAGATTATACAGCAACGGGGCTATATAGTCCGACACTTGCTGCAACTCAGCCGGGATTATACCATCAGGTCCCGGGGATTTATAGGGCCTGAAGCTTTTTATCGCCCAGATTAATGTTGGCATATTTATTATTTCCGAAGCAATTTCAGATGCTTGGGCGTCAGAACGTTCCAAAGCTTGAAACGGCGTCATGGAATTGCCCGGAAAATGCGTGTTTAAAAGGAGATCCAGCGACTCTCCACTGGAGGAAGACCACACCCCATTAGGATCTTTCAGGTATCCCAGGGTGCAAGGAGAAGAAGCCAGAACCTTGCGCAGCCTGGATGCCTCAGAAACGTCTTCTATGTTTCCACAGAAGTTTTTCCAAGAATCACATTTTGCATTTCTGATCATCTTTTTATAACTCTTAAGTTGCAGCCTGTATGCAGACCAGTCCTCGTCCGCTCTTGAAAATTTAGCCTTATTAAAGAGCTTTCTGCAGGAATCTCTGCTCGTCTGCAACTCATTTGACCACCAAGGTGGCTTTTTTTTCCCTCTAGGCTTTGCAGAAGGGCAAGACGCATCCAGGCACCTATTACAAACATTTGTTATATGGTCAACCAGACAGTCAATTTGCGCCAAACTATGTGGTTTAGATAAGGGTACTTCATCCAAAAGCAAAGAAAAAGTCTCCCTATATTTCACCCAGTTTGTTCTCCTCAGATTTCTAGAGACTGTCTCAACCGGGGCACGCTCCCTGAGTAAAAACTCAATGTAGCGATGATCTGAGAAAGAATGCTCTTCCAAAACTCTCCAGTCATCAATTCTATCAGACAATGTATCTGATACAAGTGTTACGTCAAGAACCTCTTGCCGCGTACTTGTAACGAAAGTTGGTTCACCACCCTTGTTACAAATATAGAGGTTAGTGCTTAACAAAAACTCCAAAAGTGATTCGCCTCTATCATTTGTGTCTGTACTTCCCCATATCGAATGATGTGCATTAGCATCACAACACACTACTAACTGGTGTCCCCTAGATTCAGACTCCCGAATTAGACCGACAACCTTCTCCGGGGGTATTGACCCCGGATTAGGAAAATACGCAGAGGCGAGCCAAATAGACTTCCCATGAAGCTCTAAGCTAGCCGCTGTAACATCCATATCACTAAAAGTTGATAAAAAGAAAATATTTAAGCCATTTTTTGCCAAGATGCAGGCTCTTGGTGAGCCCTCACCTTTGGCAACCACCAACTTAAACCCAGGGGTCTTCAATCCGCAAACCCTGCCACCCCGCACCCAGGGCTCTTGGATAAAAACCAAGTCAACTGCTCCTGTCGTCAGGCGCAGCAAGAGTGCAGCTGAGGCTGCCTTACAGTGATGGAGGTTTATTTGTAGGAACCGAAACATCTTGCTTTTTTTCCACCATCCTTTCCACCACCGTGTTATTGGCTTCATCCTCCGTGTTATCATAGAGGTCGCATTCGTCTCCAGATTCGGTTTCGAATAAGCCAGATATATATCCCATCTGTTCTGAATCGGAGGCAACAGAACTCTCCGAATTCCTCACTGCATGGGCCTCGTCCTGAATGTCACCCATCGTGGTATCGGCTTTATCCTCCATGCCATCACAGAGGTCGCATTCGTTACCAGATTCGGTTTCAAAAATGCCAGATGCATCTTCCATCAGCCTAGAATCGGCCAGCTGAATATCAGCCTTTTCCAGATTATCCTCCCCAGCCGACTCTGCCACTGGCTTGTCTGCGTCCAAAATAGTCTTCTGGTCGCCCTTGTAGACATTGACTCTTATATGAAAAAATCCAAATCTAATAATGCCGTCAGTCCTGGCTAAAAGCGGAAGCGATTCCTCATTAACCAAGACCACTGCTTGACGACGAGCGCCCTCCATCTCACCCAATCTGGCAATTTGCCAATTCTGAGTTGGAAGGTCAGGATTGCAGACTTTTATCATCTTAAGAATCACCGCAGTGTCATTTGTAGCCATTGGGATCCATGCATGAGCTCTGGGTTGCGAGGGGATATCATGTTTTTCCACAACGTCCAGTCTGGCTCCAGGCCATAACTCTCCCACTTGGCTAATGGCAACCTTAAACACGGCTGCGGATCTTTCGTTCCCAAAAGCAACGAGTTTTACTCGCCCCTGATACCAACCTGCGTTGACAGTAGTAGGTAGAAAATCAGGCATACTCTCAAGGAGCCTATAGTAGATTTCATTTAGTTTAGTTTCAACTAAACTCCACTTGTCCCTTGGAATACTACAATCCCCATTTTGCCTGTTTATCACAGCCCTAACGAAGTTACCTTTAACCACTTCACTAAAAGACTGAGTCCAGACGTTGCCGGTCACCTTAGATCTCTTAGGTAAAGGTTTCTCGTCGGGCGAGCGCAACCTTTTACCAGACTTCGATGACGAGGCCGAAACAGCGCTCTGTTTGTCAGATGCGCGCATTGCCGAAAGTTTGTCCTGTTCTTCAATGACTCCTTTCGCCCATGATAGCGACGCCCTCTCACGTTCGGAGAGCTTCGTTCCATCAAGTTGGCTTAGTCTGTTAATTATTTTCAAACAAAGCCGTCTCTGGTTGTGCCTGACCTTTGATGGTTTAAGTTTCTTTTTCTTTTTACCACCAATATTAGGCTGAGCACCCCTACCAGAATCAAGGTCGGACTTCAAGGTCGCAACCCTAAGACCAGTGCTAGGACCAGCACCAGTCGGTGAGGCAGAGCCTCGAATTAAATCGGTATCATTTGTGTCCATATTTTCATTTTCCTGGATGTGGTCATGAAAATATTACAAAAATACCTATTACGAACAATTTCAAAAATTCAATTAATAGCACGGAGATAAATTAAAACACGTCCACACTTGTCAACAGTTGAACGAATCCCTATATATTGTAATATATGCTTATTTTTACTCGGGTATACATTTGAAATAGAAAAGCGAACCGTGCAACACGATTACATTCTTTAAATGGGGAAAAAAGGGTAAGGTGTACCATATTTTGAGTAGGTTTATTCTAGCTCGAGGTCATTATTTCCTTCACTAATTAAAACATATTATCATAGAATAATGGTTAAACAAAAATACTAATATTTATATTCAGCTCTACTCTCATTGAGAATTAGAAGAAGAAATTTGCACAATCTCTTAGTAAGATCACGATCGTCAAAATAAAACCAACATCGTGATATTATTAAGAGATTGCACAGTTTTCTCTTTCCAATTCTTAATGAGGGTAGAGTTGAATATTTATTAATATTTTTGTTTAAAAATTTGCGATTTGTCATTTAAATTCCCTTTGCTAATTGTAGCATTGGGCTTTCATATGTGCTAAATAGTCTAAACAATGGAATCTGAGAAATTCTGAAACACATGTCGACTAAGTCTTGCAAAAATAACCACAATAAATAAATTTAAAACAGAAAAATAATTTTCTGGAAATTTAATTAGTAAAGGAAATATTGACCTCGAGCTAGAATAAACCTGCTGAAAATAAAATCTTTCTAAATATTTTAAAAATAAAGGAATATGTTGAATCATATATACTTTTTAAATTTTTATTTTTTGAGATTTTTTGGTACTTAAGACAGAAGTTTTTTACAGCGCATCATTTGTTTAAGAACGCCTCATATGTTCTGTGAGTGTGCATTTTTTTATTGTTCACTTATCCTTTTCATTTTCTAATAAATTCAGTTACAAACAATTTAATTGGTTTTTTAACCATTGCAAACCACAATAACACAATTGCAATTGTATTACAAATTGTATAAAATAGAGTTTGAAATGGAAGAAAATACCACAATTGACAGCATATAATGTGGTAAACAAAAGTATATAAAACATTAGAAATTTTAATAAACCAGCAAAAAATTTTAGAATATGGATTTAATTCACTGAGGAGAGTAATGGTACTATGGAAAAAATACAATATGTTTCTAATTTTATTGTAAAAACTTTAAAAATAGTAAAACTAAAATGTTTGAGCTAGGGGCCTGGATTTTTCTTTGATAAAATTCTTTGAATGAGAAGCATTCTCTGGAAATATCTTTAAATTGAAGTCGAGACTGCGAAGTATTGTAAATAAACAAAGAAGAATTTTAATCAAAGAAAATGCAGACCTCGAGCTCAAACATACAGGTCCCCCGTAGAACGTGTTCTACGAAAGCCATACTGTCGATCACACAAAAGTGAATTCGACTCCAGATAATTTTCCAAGTGGTGATTGATCATGTTTCATGACCTTCGAGAGCGTAGAGCAGAATGCTATTGGGCGGTAATTTTGAGGGTTTGTAGCCTTACCATTTTTTGGGATTGGCTGGACGTTGAACACCTTCTAGCAAGAGGGAAAAACTTATAATCTAGTCCAACGCACTAACCACAGCACCCTTACCTTGATTTCATGGTAATTCTTTTAAGATCGCAAACTTTCAATTTTTCAAATTTCAAATTTTATTTAAAAATTTTGCTGGGTTATTGCATTACATTCACACAACAACTAACGACAAAAAAAATTTAAAAACTAAGCAAAAAAAAAATAATTCTAATTCGAACATTTTGTGTGAAATCAAATGACTTTAAATTTGTTTATGGACTGCAAAAAAAACGAAACAACCAACAACTTGATTTTATTCAGTGGTTAAGAGCAGATATTTTTTGGTGTGTTAAAACCACTATTTAGATGTAGAAAATTAGTGGTTTTTTATGGTTATTATTATAGGAAAGGATACTTGAAAATAAACGGCAACACTAAAAATATTGGCTTAATAAATAATAACTAGGAATGAGATTTTCATGCACTAAAAAATCAAAAATATTCCCTTAAAATATGCACTAAAAAATTCAAAATATGCACTAAAAAACGTAAAAATATGCACTAAAATATAAAATGTTAGCAATAAAAATCTTGTTTTCATATGAAAAACTTCTTAAAAAGCAAAAAATAACGCTGGCTTTAAATTGCAACATTTAAAAATGTACACTCAAAAGAATTCTACAGTAAAGGGTTTAGTAACTGATATTGTACCAAAATCTACTAATTAGTTACTAATTTTAGTATCTTCAAAGTACTAAAATTAGTAATTTTTACTGGTTTTGAATAATATTAGTTAAAATTTTTAGTATTGGTTACCAATTTCTGCACTAGGTCCTTTTGGACTAAAATTTAGTTAAATTTTTAGTATTGAATACCCACGTTTTTTTTGGGTGTATGTAAGCTAATATTTTTTAGAAATTATGACAATCTATAAAAAAATTTGAAAAAAATAAAAATTTTCTGATTTTCAAAATAAATTTTTAAAATTTAAAATAGTTTTTTAAAATTATAAATTTTTATTAGTGTTTTTGCTAACTTATGCCAAAATATGCAAAAATATGCACTCAAAAGTTGGTAATATGCACAAAATATGCATTTAAAACCAAAATATGCAAAAATATGCATTTTCACAATAATATGCAAAAACAAATCGATGCCATTTTAACGCAAATTTCTTGATTAGGAAAAATAATTTGACAAAGAACATGCATTTGCATGGAAATCACATCTTTAATAATAACTATTTAATACACACTTTGAGTTGAGTTGAGGGTGGGTTGTACAAGCCTAAAATAAGTAAATTTTTAGGCAAGTCCATGGCGCTCAGACTTAAAATAGTCCATTGTACCGTACCCTGAAAAGAAAGATTAAGTAAGGGTGATAAAAGGTGGAGAAGAAAAAGGAAAGAAAAGTGCTTGTTCAGAATTTCTCAGTTGCTTTCACAAACTTGAGAAAATCAGACAAGGGAAGTCCATGGACCGTGTCCGTAGACAGAATATCAGAACCCAATATCCGCAGTCTAGCTCTTGAGTAAAACCTTGTCACTTAAAAAACTTTGTCAAATTACTCAAAAAAAGGTCTCGTAATCCCATTTTACCAATTTTGACAATTTTCCTTGTTATTTAGCTAAAAATTTTCGATCGAAATTTGCAATTTTTTTTTTGTAATTTTACAAATTTCCAGTATTTTTTTACAAAAATATCTAGTAAGTTGACGAGAATTCCTTGTAAGTTTAATTGAGCCCCAAAAAATTTTAAATTTACAATTTTATTGGTAAATAGCTTGTAAACTTACAAAAAAAACAGCTCGTAATTTTTACCAGGAATTCTCGCAAAATAGGAGGTAGCAAAAATCTAGTAAAGTCACGAGACCTCCTTGCAAGTTTTTTCGCGTCAAAAAAATTGTAAATTATTGGTAAAAAACTTAAAACTTTAAATCTAATATCCACAAACACTACTCCCTCTTTCCTCCTTCTCCTACCTTTAGTGTTGGTTATTAAAAAAAAAAAAAAAAAAAAAAAAAAGCAATTCTTGTCAAATAGGAGGTAGCAAAAAATAAAAATAACAATTCTTTCTTGTCATCTTACAATTATTTTTTAACATGATAATGTTTTTAGGCTGGTGTCTAATTTTAAAAATGATGCAGGACGCCACCTTAGTTTGACTATCTAAGCTAACGCCTAACAAAAAAGAAAATAAGAATTACTGATTTCATTTTCTTAAAACCAAAAAGGTTTGTAACTTCGTTTTTTAACTTGGATAATAATTCACCTGCTGGTGAATAAAACCGTTTTTCACCAGCTGGTGAATAAAACGTAACATAGATAATTTTAAGCAAAAATATTTTTTTTCGTCAAAATTTTTTTTTTTTTCTCAAAAAAAAATTTTTTTGTATAATTTTTTTTTTCATAAATTTATTTTTCATATTTTTTTTTTATTTTTATGAATTTTTTTTACATAAAACTTTTATTATAAAACTTTTTTTTCATAATTTTTTTTTTTTTCATAAAACTTTTTTCAGCAATTTTTTTTTCATTATTTTAAAATTTTTTTTTTTTTATACTATTTTTTTTTTAATCAATTTTTTTTTTTTTTTCATCAAATTTTTTTTATCAACTGTTTTTTCTAATCAGTTTTTAAAAATTTTTTTTTTCATCTTTTTTTTCATAAAATTTTTTTATTGCTCATAATTTTTTTTGATAATATATATTTTTTTTTTTTTCATAAATTTTTTTATCAGTTTCTTAAAAAAAAAAAAAATTATTAATTTTGTTGTTCATCATTTTTTTTTCTATTTTTTTTTTTTTGTTTTTATTAAATTTTTAACATGATAATTTTTTAGGCTGGTGTCTAATTTTAAAAAAGTTGCAGGACGCCACCTCAGTTTGACTATATAAGTTAACAATTAACGAAAAAGAAAACAAGAATTACTATTTTCATTTTCTTAAAACCGAAAATCTTAATAACTTGGGTTTGTTACTTGGATAATAATTCACCTCGTGGTAAATAAACCCGTTTTTCACCAGCTGATGAATAAAAAGTATAATTATTTTGCACCAAAAATATATTTTTTTTCCATAAAATTTCTTTTTATCAATTTTTTTTTTTCATCAAAATTTAATTTTTTTTTTTTCATCAAAAATTTTTTTTTTATCAAACTTTTTTTTCGTCATTTTTTCTTATCAAATTTTTTCATCAATTTTTTTTTTTCATCAAAAATTTTTTTTCATAAATTTTTTTTCATTAATTTTCTTTTTCATCAATTTTTTTTTTTCATCAAAAATTTTTTTCATCATTATTTTTGTTCATCAATTTTTTTTCATCAATTTTTTTTTTTTCATCAATTTTTTTTTTCATCAAATTTTTTTTTTCGTCATTTTTTTTGTCATCATTTTTTTATTGTTATCAAATTTTTTTTCATCAATTTTTTTTCCTAAATTTTTTTTTTCATAATATGTTTTTTTGTCATCAAGTTTTTGTTCAAATTTTTTTTTATCAATTTTTTTTCATTACCCGGTGAAAAATGAGCATATATGGATACATATATGTGAATATATGGATGCATATATGTAAATATTTGATCATATATGGTCATATATGAAATTGTGTGCTGTCATATATGATCATATTTGCAACATATATGTCCATTAGAGTGTCCCTTATTTTGGAAATGTTGGAAATGTTGAGACGGTACCCCCTCATTTTTTTCCTTTTGACTAAAAAATTACTCAGGAAAAATTTTACGCCCCTACGATCACGCCTTCCCTACGCGACGGGGCCTTAAAGAATCATTTTTCCATACAAACCAAAAATTTTTTTTTTGATTTTCAATTTTTTTGTTATTAATTATAATATTACTTGGTTAGCTTATTCACGACAAAAAATTTGATTTTGGTGGGATGAGGCTTTAAGTTCTTAAAAATTTTTCGAAAAAAAATTTAGAGCAATTTTTTTTTTTTAGTTTTGACAAGCAACGGTTTTAGTTGTAGTGTTGCTTTTAATGACATATATTCATAAAAAAATATTATTCATATCTGTGACATCTTGATCGTGTATCGAAAAACATCAAAAATGCATTTTTTACCCTTTTTTAGATCACGATAAAGATGTCACAGATAGGAATAATATTTTTTATGAAAATATATCGTTAAAAGCAACAATTAAACTAAAACGGTTGCTTGTCAAAACTAAAAAAAAATATTTTTTAAAAAATTTTTACTGTAGGACCCCAAAAGCTCTAAATTTTTTTTTTCGAAAAATTTTTTAAAACTGAAAGCCTCATCCCACCAAAATCAAATTTTTTGTCGTGAATAAGCTAACCAAGTAATATTATAATTAATAACAAAAAAATTTAAAATCCAAAAAAAATTTTTTGGTTTGTGTGGAAAAATGATTTTTAAGGCCCCGTTCTTTAAGGCCCCGTCGCGTAGGAAAGGCGTGGTCGTAGGGGCGTAAAATTTTTCCTGAGTTATTTTTTAGTCAAAAGGAAAAAAATGAGGGGGTACCGTCTCAACATTTCCAACATTTCCAAAATAAGGGACACTCTAATGTCCATATACGTAAAATAAGGGGGTTAGGGTTCATATGCCTTCATTTTACGTTAATGGACATATGAGGCATTCCACATTCTGAATAGGTGGTATGGATAGCCCTATATGGAACTTAGAAAATTGCGTTTTTGGTTTTTAAATTTTTCAAAAACTGGGCTAAGGAGGCGTGGTCAAATATTGGAAAAATGGTCAAATTTGTGGCGAGTTGCCTTGATTAAATATTTATCACATTAAAACGGAATGCACCACAATCTCAAAAATTTACAGTCTTATATAGTTTTGTATGGGCTATCGATTAAAATTTTTTTTTCTGGAAAATTTTCAGAACCCGTTCTGAAATTTTCCATTTTTTAAAAAAGTCAATTTATCAAAAATCCGGCCACTTTTTTTTTTCTTTTTTATTTATTTTTTTAAAAGTTTAGATGTTTGTCCATCCACACAAAAAAAATCAGAAACACGTTCATCTTTTTTTTCGAGAAAATCGCATTTGAACTTTAAATTTCATAACAATTTTTAATTTGCTTGTATTTTCTTGTGTCAACAGAGCGTATGACGAATATTTATGCAATTAATATTACTCATTCGCAACTTTAAAACAAAGAAATACAAGCAAATAACAAAATTGTTATGAAATTTAAAGTTCAAATGCGATTTTCTCGAAAAAAAAGATGAACGTGTTTCTGATTTTTTTTGTGTGGATGGACAAACATCTACACTTTTAAAAAAATAAAAAAGAAAAAAAAAGTGGCCGGATTTTTGATAAATTGACTTTTTTAAAAAATGGAAAATTTCAGAACGGGTTCTGAAAATTTTCCAAAAAAAAAATTTTTAATCGATAGCCCATACAAAACTATATAAGAACGAAAATTTTTGACATTGTGGTGCATTCCGTTTTAATGTGATAAATATTTAATCAAGGCAACTCGCCACAAATTTGAACATTTTTCCAATATTTGACCACGCCTCCTAAGCCCAGTTTTTAAAAAATTGAAAAACCAAAAACGCAATTTTCTTAGTTACATATAGGGCTATCCAAACAACCTATTCAGAAATTTACGGGACACATGTTTTTCTGTAGCGGAACATTTGGAGTGGAATGCCTCATATATGTTGCAAATATGATCATATATGCCTTCAAACGGTGTCATATATATCCATATATGCACCATATATGGACATACATGGCGCTGTATGAACGCATATATGATCATATTCGTATCATTTTTCACCGGGTAATTTTTTTTCTTCAAATTTTTTTTTCATAATTTTTTTTTATCATATTTTTTTCATCAAATTTTTTTCATAAAATTTTTTTATCAAATTTTTTATTATCAATTTTTTTCTCACCAAATTTTTTTTTTTTTTAATATTGTTTTTTCATCATTTTTTTTTTTTTTACATCAAAAAATTTTTCTTTTCATCAAAAAATTCTTAAAAAAATTTTTTTTTTTTAATTTTTGTTCACCAAAAATTTTGGGTTCATTAAATTTTTTTTTTCAAAATTTTGTTTTTCGTGAAAAAAAATATTTTTTTTTTATCAAATGTACTTAAAACAAGTGAGAGTGGTGCCGAATCTTTTATACTCTTCAAAATGAACACTTTTTTGCACTCACTTACGAAATGTACAACTTTATTGGTTTTATAATGGAGTCCTCGACTGATATTTCAATTCGTTTTGCATGGAATAGCAAAGTAATATAACATTATTTTTTTTTAAAAAAAACTTTGCTTTGGCAAGTACACCCAAATCTTCCGTAAAACATTATCATGATTTAATGTTGTGGGCAAGAGTAAAAAATTCGGTTTTTTTCATCATATTTTTTTTTCATCAAAATTTTTTTTCTATTTTTTTTTTATCAAAAATTTTTTTTTTCATAACAATTTTTTTTTCCTCCAAGTATTTTGTTTTCATCAAATTTTTTTATCATAATTTTGTTTTTCGTAAAAAAAAAAATATTTTTACCAAAATTACTTATTCACCAAGTCTAAACTTGGTAAATGTTAAAATGTTCCATTTGTTTAACAAAAGTACAAAAAACAAGTGTTAAATTCTTCAGTGCCGAATCTTCGATGCTCTCCAAAATGCGAAAACACTTTTTTGCGTTTAATTTACAGCTCTTTTGGTTTGGAATGCATCTTGCTTTCCACAGACAGATGGACGGATGTATATAGCTATAGTGTCTTAGAAATGGATCAATAATATATAAACTTAATGGAGTCCTCGATTCGTTTTGCATGAAATAGCAGATGAACATGACATTATTTTATCTAACAAAACTTAGCTTTGGCAAGAACACCCAAATCTTTAGCAAAACATTATCATGATTTAATGTTTTGGGCAAGAGTACAATATTCGCAGGCATATTTGAGATATAGCCTTTTAAAAATTAGGGTCACAACAATGATCTTTGACATTTATCAAAAAAAAAATTGGTGAACGGCATTTTAAATGCTGTCTTATTACCTTATTTGAAACCTTATTAGAAACTGTAGCTTGAGAACTTTTTAAGATAACGACATTTATGTCACAACACTTTTTTCAAATATGTACGATTTTCCTAATTTTCAAGACCCCATATCTCGAATACCAGAACGACTAGAAACCTGCAAAACTGGCAAAATCTCTTTTTTCATTAAAATTGGGATAGTAAGGCAAACATTTTGATTGAATTGTTTTTTTGTGTATTTGCTCAATTACAAATTTCACAAAATTCTAAATTTTGTTCCTTAAATCTAAAAATAATATCATTTCTGCAAAATCTTAAAAAAAAAATTTTAATTTTTTCATTAAAATTTTATTATATTTTTTTTATAAATCCTGCCATACATTCTTTAACTATTCAAATGATGAACAAAAAAAACTGCTATCTCTAACAATTTCCACATCCTTCTTTTTGTGTAACAGATAACAAAACGAAAATAACAAATAAAAACAATTACAAGGATATAACAACAACAACATCAACAAAAATAAGGAATAAAGAAAGACAGATCTAACTTTCAGCGGCATCATAACTTTCTCTTGATTTTTTTTTCTTGTTTTCATTTCTTCAAACTGTCGTGTTTGGTTTTTTATGACCACTTTGTGATTTTTTTTTCTTTCACTCTTCTCTCCTCGTATAAACGTTTGTAAAAATAACAAAACTTCCAGACATTTTATAAAATTTTTAAGACGGCAAAAAACATTTTTCTGGCAAATAATTGTAGGAAATACCAACAACTTCTATTGTTGACTAATATTATTTTTTTTTCCTTGATACTTTATCTACACTCAAAAAAAAAAAAGCTTTGTTAAATGACTGTCAATTTGATTTAGTAAACTTTTAGCAGATTTTTTTGTTGAACTAGATATTTTAAGTAATATTTAATGTCATTGAGTTTAACATAACAGAAATTTTTCTGCAATTTTACTGATTATGAAAAAAAAAATGTCTTAAAAAATATTTTGAAATCAGTAAAATATTTTGAAATTCAGCAAACAGAATCAGTAAAATTGCTAAAAAATTTCTGTTTTTTCTAAAACTGAATGACAAAGAATTTAATTTAAATATCTATTTCAGCAAAAAAATCTGCTAAAAAGTTTGTTATATCAAACTGAAAGTCATTTTACAAATTTTTTGATAAAGCTTTTCTTTTAAGAGTAGATAAAGTATCAAGGAAATATTTCTGTAAAATTGAAAAAATAATCTGCTGTTTTTATACCCTCCAAGCACTGTATGGGGGTTTACTCCTTTTGTCATTCCGTGTGTAACATATCGAAATATCGGTCGGGGACCCTACAAAGTATATGGGGCATTCCATGTGAAATCGGACACTTTGAAAAACTTTTTTTTAGATTTTCCCAATTTGTTTACAGTTTTTAGTATCCTTCGAAAAATCCTTTGTGGTAAATTTTCAGATTTTTTTGATGACCCGTTCAAAAGATATCGAATTTTTAAAAATTGGTAGTTTGTTCCTTTACTTAAACTTCTTTTAATCATAACTTCTTCAATAATGGTCCAAATTTAATTTTTTTTTCAAAATTTTTGTTTTTTACGTACTTTTTAAAAAAAATCCCAAAAAATTCTTAAAAGCGCTCGCTCTAGTATGCGATTTTTAAGTTTTAAAATTTAAATCTCATTTTTGAAAATGTTTGTACTTTTCGATTTTTTTGAAATTTTTTTGTGTAAAACTTCTATCGATTCTACAAATTTTTTGCCCCGGAAGATCGTGGGATAACGAATATTACTATTTTTTAAATTTTTTTGAAAAAATTTTATTATAGGGTCATTATTAGTGAAATCAATCATGAATATTCTTGACCCCCTCCGAAAGTGATGAAATTTGGTTAAGTTCTTACACTACGTAAAAAACTAACAAATGCAAATTTCCAGCCCTCTAAGTCAACAGGGGCCGAAAATGCGGAGGGTCAAAATCTCCCAGTCGCGACACTTTACACCGTAAAAACTTAATATCGTTGGTTCTATTATAGCTAGAAAGCCCATTTTTGGTTTGTTTTGAAGCTCATAATATGCTCTATAAGACCTAACATAACAAAAAAAATTTCGAAAAAAATAAGGGTTACCTCCTTGTTACCTTGTGATGAAGGGAGGAGAAAATGGGGAGGATGGTATCCCCCGATTTTTTTTTTACTTGATAATCTTATAGAGAAAGTCCTAAAGAATATATTCTAAAATTTTTAAGTTAGGACAGCAATGGGATCACTCAAAATCAATTTTTGAGTGAAATTTTTCACAATTTCCCCTAAAATCTCCAAATCGCAACACTCTTGAACCTTAAAAATTTAATATTATACTACTATGTGCTATTGTAGCTACAGAGTCCATTTTTGTTTGTTTTAAAGCTTATAGTACGCTCTATAATACCTACCTTAACCAAAAATTTTTAGAAAAAAAGGAAGGGTGCTCCCCTTATTTAAAGGTCGTGACAAAGGGTGGAGGAAATGGGGGAAGAGTATCCCCCGATTTTTTTTTTTACTTGGTATTCTCAAAGTGCAAGTCCTAATGAACATATCCTAAAATTTTTATGTTGGGACAACAATCAAATCGACCAAAATCAAAATTTTTCACAATTTCCCCCAAAATCTCCAAATCGCGACACTCTTGCCCACTAAAAATTTAATATCGTGGACTGTATTGTAGCTACAGAGTTCATTTTTGGTTTGTTTTAAAGCTCTTAATATGACCTACAATATTACTATTACAAAAAAATTAGGGGTGCCTCTTGTATTATAAGATCGTGGCAAGGGGTGGGGGAAATCGGGGGATAGTATCCCCCAATTTTTTTTTTACCTTGTTTTTTGTTTTAAGAGTAAGTTCTAGAGAGCATATCCTGAAATTTTTATCATGGGACTCCAATGGGAGGCGTAAGAATGTCGCGATTTGATGATTTTGGGGGAAAATTTTGAAAAATTTTGATGTTGGTCGATCCCATTGTTGTCCCAACATAAAAATTTGTAGCCTATGTTCATTAGGACTTGCACTTTGAGAATCCCAAGTAAAAAAAAAATCGGGGGATACTTTCCCCCCATTTCCTCCACCCTTTGCCACGACCTTCAAATAAGGGGGGCACCAATTCCTTTTTTTGGAAAATTTTTTTGGTTTTAGTATGTCTTGAAGAGCGTATTATAAGCTTTAAAACAAAAAAAATTGGCTCTGTAGCTACAAAAGCACTTATGATATTAAATTTTTAAGGTTAAAGAGTGTTGCGATTTGGAGATTTTGGGGAAAATTGTGAAAAATTTTGATTTTGAGCGATCCCATTGTTGTCCCAACTTAAAAATTTTAGAATATATTCTGTAGGAATCGGGGGATACCATCCTCCCCATTTTCTCCTCCGTATATCTCGACTTTAAAATAAGGGAGGTAACCCTTATTTTTTTTCGAAAATTTTTTGGTTATGGTAGGTCTTGTAGAGCATATTATGAGCTTCAAAACAAACAAAAATGGGCTTTCTAGCTGTAATAGAACCAACGATATTAAGTTTTTACGGTGCAAAGTGTCGCGACTGGGAGATTTTGGGGGAAATTTTAACCCTCCGTGTTTTCGCCCACTGTTTACTTAGAGGGCTGAAAATAAGTGTGCATTAGTTTATCTCTTAGTGTTACAACTAAACCAAATTTCATCAAAATCGGAGGGGGTCACGAAAATTTTTAGCTATTTTTGATTGATTTCACTAAGACTGACCCTATAATTTTCCACTCTTAAAATCATTTCTACTGCTCCAATGGAGCGTCATAGAGGTGTCATTTATGAGACCGACCCCATTAATTTTTAGTTTTTAACATTTCTGTGGAACAAACTAATACCCTATCTCCAATTTCTAAGGGGGATCTCACACAAAACGACATTTTTTTTAATTTGCTCCAACCGCTCTAAATGCCCTAATAGTGCCCTTAGAGCAACAAAATGTATGACCGACCCACAATATTTTTTTAGTCCAAACATTTTCTCTGAACACAAATACCCTCTATCTCGAATTGTTAAAGCAGTCCCCATAATTTTTTTTTTATTTTTTGTAAATTTGTTTTATTAAATCAGCTTCTACCGGTCCAATGGTGCGTCCGAGAGGGTCATTAGTGAGACCGACCCCCATTTATTTTAACCCTACTACATTTTTTTAAAACATACCTAAGCCCTATCTCCACTCCCTAAGTAGGCTCCCATACAAATAACAGTTGGAGCAAATTTTATAAAAATGTCGTTTTGGCGTAGGTATGTTTTACAAAAATGTTGTAGGGTAAAAATAAATGGTGATCGGTCTCACTAATGACCCCTCTCGGACGCACCATTGGACCGGTAGAAGCTGATTAAATAAAACAAATTTGCAAAAAATAAAAAAAAATTGTATGGGGACCGCCTTAACAATTAGAGATAGAGGGTAGGTGTGTTTAGAGAAAATGTTTGGACTAAAAAAATATTGTGGATCGGTCATACATTTTGTTGCTCTAAGGGCACTATTAGGGCAGTTAGAGCCGTTGGAGCAAATTTTAAAAAATGTCGTTTTGTGTGGGAGCTCCCTTAGAAATTGGTGATAGGGTATTAGTTTGTTCCAAGGAAATGTTATATATATATGTCCTTTATTTATCTAAATATAAATAGAATTACATTTCTGAACACCATAAATACTTAAATAAAGTTCAGTGTGAACATAGGGCGTCAAAATGTTAAGACGTAAAAATTATTGGGGATTGGTTTCATAAATGGCCCTCTATGACGCACCATTGGAGCAGTAGAAATGATTTTAAGAGTGAAAAATTACAATAAAATTTTTTCAAAAAAATTTAAGAGCGCTTTTAAGATTTTTTTTTTTTAAGTACGTAAAAAAACAAAACTTTTGAAAAAAAATTTTGAAATTTGGACCGTTATTGAAGAAGTTATGAGTAAAAGAAGTTTGAGTAAAGGAACAAACCACCAATTTTTAAAAATTCGATATCTTTTGAACGGCTCATCAAAAAAATCTGAAAATTTACGACGAAGGAGTTTTCGAAGGGTACTAAAAACTGTAAACAAATTGGGAAAATCTAAAAAAAAATAAAATTTCAAAGTGTCCGCTTTGACATGGAATGCCCCATATGTATGTGAATATTTACAGTTTCTACAGAATAAATTTTAACAATTTCCAACGCTACAATTCTATTTTTAGCAATTTCAACCTAACTTCATACTTTCTTTCAATTTATTTTTCTCTTACATTATATCGCAAGGGTTACCAACATGATCTGGAATTGCAGACACAAAAGAAGGAATTTGCATTTTCTGTTTCGAAAACGTGCCTAAAAGTCATTTACAGACAGATTTTTTGATAGAACTTTTCTTTTAAGTGTAGATAAAGTATCAAGGAAATATTTCTGTAAAATTGACAAACAATCTGCTGTTTTTTTTTTTTTTTTTTTTTAATTTATTTTAATAATTTTTAATTTAAGGATTTTTAATTTCACAAAAATTAAATTTAAAAAAAAAATTTATATGTTTTTTTGTTTGATCTTGAAAAAAATTTCGAAATTTTATTTTTTGAAAACAGTTTATGTTAAAAACTTAGAGATTTTCTTATATTCATTTGTGATCACCAGATTTTTCTCCTCTGATTTCACCTAGATAATCAAGACAGATATTTAGCAAACCGCGTCTGCTAAAATCAACAGATTTCTCATATGGCTCAAAATAGGTGTATTTTCCGCAAATTTTTCTGCTGATTGCACAGAGAATTTATTTTGAGTGTACCCAAACAAATAATAGAATTTTTCTTTTTTTTAAGAAACAGGAATTTCATTTTGTGTGAAAATAAAAAAGTCAAGTTGCATACATATTTAAATTGTATATGTTTGTGTAAGTAAATGTATTTGTCTGTGTGAGTAACACAAACAATTTTCTTTAAGATAAGAAACATAATGTTTTTTTAGCTCATAATAGAACCAATACAATCACACTATTTTACACTCATACGGAGAAAAGTCATCATCATTATTGTTGTGAAAAAAAAACACCTAAGACCGGTAAATTTCAGAAGAACGAATTAAGCACTTTGAACATTTCAATCGCGGACTCTTTCCAAAATTCTAAATGGTTTTTCTAGAGAATAATGCACATATTTTTCGATATTTTTTCGAAAAAAAATAGAAATATATTCATTTCCAGTTCAACCCTCGTAGCACATATGAGGCATTCCACACCAAATGTCCAGCGAAAAAAAAACATATGTACCGTAAACTTCTGAATAGGTGGTATGGATAGCCCTATATGGAACTTAGAAAATTGCGTTTTTGGTTTTTCAATTTTTCAAAAACTGGGCTTAGGAGGCGTGGTCAAATATTGGAAAAATGGTCAAATTTGTGGCGAGTTGCCTTGATTAAATATTTATCACATTAAAACGGAATGCACCACAATCTCAAAAATTTACAGTCTTATATAGTTTTGTATGGGCTATCGATTAAAATTTTTTTTTTTGGAAAATTTTCAGAACCCGTTCTGAAATTTTCCATTTTTTAAAAAAGTCAATTTATCAAAAATCCGGCCACTTTTTTTTCTTTTTTATTTATTTTTTTAAAAGTTTAGATGTTTGTCCATCCACACAAAAAAAATCAGAAACACGTTCATCTTTTTTTTCGAGAAAATCGCATTTGAACTTTAAATTTCATAACAATTTAGTAATTTGCTTGTATTTTCTTGTGTCAACAGAGCGTATGACGAATATTTATGCAATTAATATTACTCATTCGCAACTTTAAAACAAAGAAATACAAGCAAATAACAAAATTGTTATGAAATTTAAAGTTCAAATGCGATTTTCTCGAAAAAAAAGATGTACGTGTTTCTGATTTTTTTTTTGTGTGGATGGACAAACATCTAAACTTTTAAAAAAATAAATAAAAAAGAAAAAAAAAAGTGGCCGGATTTTTGATAAATTTACTTTTTTAAAAAATGGAAAATTTCAGAACGGGTTCTGCAAATTTTCCAAAAAAAAAATTTTAATCGATAGCCCATACAAAACTATATAAGAACGTAAACTTTTGACATTGTGGTGAATTCCGTTTTAATGTGATAAATATTTAATCAAGGCAACTCGCCACAAATTTTACCATTTTTCCAATATTTGACCACGCCTCCTAAGCCCAGTTTTCGAAAATTTGAGAAACCAAAAACGCAATTTTCTTAGTTACATATAGGGCTATCCAAACAACCTATTCAGAAATTTACGGGACACATGTTTTTCTGTAGCGGGACATTTGGTGTGGAATGCCTCATATATTATTAACTCAATATGTATGCCATCAAGCTTAAATTGAAGCTTGATAAATTACCTGAATATCATTATACCCTACACCACTCTGTGGTACAGGGTATAATGAGTTTGTGCTGATGTATGTAACTACTCGAAATATTGGTCCTAGACCCACCTTTACCCAGCAAAAAAAGTGCGGAGTACTTCTATTTGGAGTTCTTTAAAACTACACTCAAAAAAATAAAACTGTAAAGTTAACAATTTTTTTTTTGTTAACTCGAGTTTACTGGCTTTTTAGCAAATGTTTAGTTAAAATCAGCGTTTTAACTACTTTTTTTAGCTAACAAGGGAAGTCTCCCTAGTGTCACCCGCGGATCTTTATGGAATTGGTTTTATTTTGTAGATCAGAAAAAATAAAGGGACACGTATTTTTTTTTAGCGACCCAAATTCATATTTAGGGGGTAAAAAGGAGGGGGGAAGACAAGGCCATTTTTCAGTTTTTTTCGTTTATCTCCTATATTATGCAAAGAAACCTAGTCATATTACATACCAAATGAAAGGTCTTTGGAAAACCTATCTACGTGTGCTAAGAACGTGTCCAAACATGCACAACTTTTCGTCATATTGAGTAAAACACCAAAATTTTTGGACATTTTTGTTAATAAGTCGAAAAATATTAACTTCTTTTTCCCGTTGTTAGCACCACGAGATAGGTATTTTTAATACCTTTAATCTGATACCACACGTGCCTATATTAATTTTGTTAAAATAGGCGTAAATCGTAAAAAACTGAAAAAGGTCAATTTCCCCCCACACAAGTCGACCCACCCTAAAAATGAGTTTGGGCCGCTAAAAAAAAATACGTGTCTAATTAATTTTCGTTCTTAACAACATATCCAAATTTCATGAAGATCGGAGGGTGACACCAGGGAGACTTCCCTTGTAAGTGCAATTTACGAAAATACTAGTTTTAAACAAATTTTGAATTATTTTTTTTGTTGACTTTAAAACTTAGTTTACGAATTTTTACTAATTAATTTGCTGATTTTTCGTAACAGATTTGTTAAGTGAAAATTCTTGTGTAGCCTCCTATGCAAATCTCATAAGTTCTACTTAAGCTGATGAAAAAACAGAAAAAATAAACTTACAATTTTTTACAAAATATTTTGTAAATTTTAGTTTACAAAAAGTAACAAAAAGTTTAGCTGAATTCAACTAATTTTTTTGTTAATATATGTACAAAAAAACGTTACGAAGTTTCAGCAAAATTTTTAGATAAAGTTACGGGTTTTTTTGCTACATTCATTCTACGAAAAGTTAGCTAAATATTTTTAGTTAAATTAACTAAAAATTTAGTAGGCCCAAAATCAGGTGCTTTTTTAGTTAAATTTAACTAAATTTTTTGCTAACTTTACAGTTTTTTTTTTTTTAGTGTGCTTAAAGTGCACTTTGGTAACTTACTTTTATCTGAATATATTCAGATCATTTTTGGACTTGGTTTCCTTTATAAAAATTTCGACCGATATTAAGTTAAATCGGTCTATTGGAATCAAAAATAAGCCAATTCCACTAAAGTTTTGTCTGTGTGTGTTTTCAACACTAATTAAAGAGCTAACAAAAGATAGATGCAATCGGTCCATGTTTGGACTTGGGACCCATTTTTCGGAAAACACTTGTGTAGGGTATTATATGGTCGGTCTTGACCGACTATAACTTTCTCACTTGTTTTTTTCGACATAAGCTAAATGAAAACCAACTCACTTATTAAACCAAATACACGTTTCATTTAATCAAAAAACTGGTGTCATTAAGGCAAATTTTTCAATCCTCAAACATTTTCTTTTTCGGATTTTTGTAGAATAATTGTGACGCTGGAGTCACATTTTTCATCTAACTTAAAGATTCGGACCACTCCAAATAGCAAAATTTAAGATTCCGAGACAATTTTTTTTATTTATTTTATTTGGATTTACGGACATTCAACACTTTTATTTTCTGAATCATTTCTCCAAACAAAAATTTTCAGATTCTAAAATAATATTAAGATAGTAGTTTGATTCCATTTTTTATTTATTTTTTTATTAAAATTTAAATCATTTTTATTTCAACCTAACTGAGAACTGGTAACAATGACTGTCGAATAGTTGTAGCGAATTCTACTAAGGGTTTTGGACGAAATCAAACCCAGGACCCCTGTTTAATAGGCTAACACGCTACCAATAACCTAAAGGGATCTGATTCTAAGACATTCTGAAACAAAATTTCCAAATTTTCCAGGTTTTACATACATTAGACTGTCAATATTTTTAAGATTTTAAGATATTTTTCCTATTCATATATGGTAGACAAACATTTTTTATGTAAGATGCTCTATTCTATACAAAAAAAAACATATTTTAAGTAATTATTTATAACAAAATTCATAATAAGCTTGACAGATAATTTTTCTCAGAAAACTTTCATAATAAGTCACATTTTTCCTTTGAAAATTTTTTAAACTTCCCTGTAAAAATTTTTAAAATTTTTTTATATGAAAAATTTTCGGATTTCGAGATTTTTTTCCTTCGGAAATTTTTTTTAGAAAATTTCCTTCTTTCTTTTTTCTTTTCTTTCCCTCTATTTTTTTTTTTTTTTTTTGAAATTTGGCCTTGTACCCTCGTATATCTGAACAACATATCCAAGTTTCAGGAAGATTGGAGGGTGACGCTAGGGGGACTTCCTTGTTAGTTTTCCATACAAAATTTTACTCCAACTTAAAATTGTAATAAATTAGTAAAACCACGAAATAATATTAAACATTGCGAGTTTTAGTAAATACAAAATTAGTAATTTACTATTCATTTTAAATTTCGTATAAAAAGTCTAAAAAAATCAGAAATACAAGTTAGAAAAATACACTTTCACATTTTTTATACCCTGTGGTACAGGGTATAATGAGTTTGTGTTGATGTTTGTAACTACCCGAAATATTGGTCCTAGACCCACCTTTAAGTATACCGATCGACTCAGAATCACTTTTTGAGTCGATTTAGCTATGTCCGTCCGTCCATCCGTCTGTCCATGTAAACGGTGTAAACACGATACATGTCGCAATTTTTAATCAATTGACTTAAAATTTAAAACTTAAGCTTCTCTTGGCACAAGGACGAATTGAAAATAATCGGTCCATATTTAGACCTAGCCCCCATACAAAGGTCCTCTTTAGTTTTGGCTCAAATGGCTCTAATAACCGTATTATAATAGGCATCTTTTCGAAATTTGACAGGTAAACGTGTTTTGTCTTCACAAATCACCATTTCGAATTTTGAAGGACCATTTCCATCGGACCATTTCCTCTTGTAGCTGCCATACAAACCACCTTTCCGATTTTCACATAAATCTCTCACATTTCATGAAAATAGAAAATATTTAATTAAAATTTTGTTTGTGTATGTTAAACGCGTACTTTTATAACCTTATCAAATCTGATTATCATCGGACCAGTTTTGGACTTAGACCCCATGTGAAGCGGTTTATAAACAAAAAGTAGAAGCCTATTTCACTCAAATTTGATTTGTAAGTGTTTTTTACAGTTATTAAAGATTTGACAAAATATAGATCTAATCGGTCCATGGGACCCATTTTCCGGAACCCATTTTCCGGGAAACTCTGGTGTAGGGTATTATATGGTCGGTCTTGACCTACTAAAATTTTCTTACTAGTTTGTTTCTTTGTTTTTTAAGAATTTTTCCCATTTCTTCAAAAAAAAACTATGTGAACTTTTTATACAGGTCGAAAGGTCGTGACCAAATTCGGCTTTGTTAAGTTTGATATTGCCAAAAAAAAATTATAAACCATGGAGTAGTTTATATGGAGATGTATATAGGGACGATCACCAAAATCAAATATAATAATCTCTATTAAAAATAAGCTGACTTGTATTTTGTCGTTTACCGAAATTCCTGCTAGGTTGGCTATTATTCGGATTTTCATTAGGTGACAACCCTTTTTTAAATTTGTGATCGGGCAGCTAAAAAAACAGATAACTCTGTTTTCTCCCCTCATTCCCATATTCAAGTTTCAGAACAATCGGTGGGTGTCCTCTGAAAGACCTCCTTGTTAATGAAGAAGCTATTAAAATGTAATAAAAAATCTTGAAATCCCGCGTTAGTCAAGTTTTGATGTATTACAAAAATACATGTTTGTTGATTTAGATTTGGTATTTAGCGGGAAAGTAAAATTTTATAACAGCCTACAGAAACGGGTCAAAGAATAAGTAAAGTTTTTGACCTTTTACAATTTTCTTATATTATTATTTGAATCTTATATTTTATTCTGTTCTATTTTTTTTTTTTTTTTGTTAGAATGTTCTATTTTAGCTTCACAAGTTTTAAAGATTTTCTTTTTGCTTTCTTGTTTTGTGGTTTGAAATTTTCATGTTATTTGTTCGTGTTTTTTTTGGATGTAAGAATATTTTTTTAGTAAAAAAATTTTCCGCAAAAATATTATATTTATCTTCTTAAAGTTTTATATCCCAATTAGAAATGTCGTTAAGACTTCTCGAAGACTTCCTTATGACAATGTCAGTGTACCTGCTGACTGAAAAATCTCTGACCATACAAAAAACCTCATGACGCCTCCTGACTTTTTCAAGTATTTTGTCAAAATTCCTCGCCGACAAGTATGCAGGTAGTCAATAGTGCTGACTACATTATGACATGTACATAGTACGTCTGAGATCGTCAAAAATTAAAAATTTATTAATCACGTCTTTTAATGTACACCACTTACTATTTTTATCTGTCCATTTCTTAAATTTAATTTTTTAAAACTTACTATTTTGATCTGCCTCACTTGGTCCGCGAACTCAGAACCTTCTGTTCACTGGTCTAGCACCTTACCCCTTTAGCCAAACTTTGATAATAAAGTTGTTTATTTAAAAACAAATTTAAATTAATTTATTATTTGAATTGTCCTGTTATATATATTTCGTCACCTGAATTGAAAAATGCTACAATATAAATTTTTCTTCCTCAAATATAATTTTTTTTAAATATTAATTGGAATTTGGTTTTATCCTATTTAACAAGATTTTGTTACAGTTATTTAAGCGTATCTTATTGTTAGTTGTTTTTAATATTATTTATACAAAACAAAAAAAATATTTACAAAAAAAATATTGCAGGAGCCCTTTACAATTAAGGTGACGATATATTCAATTTATTTAGTTTTTGACAAATTTGAAAATATTATGATTTCAAAATATATTTTATTACAAACAATGTTAAGTTGTGGTTGGCCTAGTTGTCTAGCAGGTTCGACAGCTTACGTGTTGTAGATTTTTGGCCTCGGTTCAATCCCCGGTCGCGGATTTTTTTTTATTTTTTTTTTTATTGTTTTAAGACCAATTCAATTTTATTTTTTTAATTACAAAGAAAATTAAAAGAGTTTTAAAGGATTAAACAAAATTACATCGATTTTACATCGGGAAAAAAATTTTTTAGTGATTGGTCGGATTTGCTATATAATTGTCAGCATTAAAGGCATGATTTTTCTAAATTGATAAGACAACGTATATGACAAGTCAGTACATTTATAGAACTTGGGGAGCTCAGACAAAAATTATGACATGACCTTAAGTTGTCTTTAGCAAAATGTATTCACTTGCTGACTTCTACCTGATGAATCACAACTGACATTGTCTTAAAGACAAAATTTCTAATTGGGTTATTAAGAAAGAAAACAGAAAATCAAATTAAGATTGCTATGAAGTTTGTAACATATCGAAATTTAAGATTTTTGAAAACCAAAAAAAAAAAAAAAATTTAAATCGGTAAAACGATTTTTGGAATAACGTTACTTGAAATATGTTAAAATTGGATTTTTTTATAAAACGAGGTTTTGAGACTCTGAGGTCGGTTGGGACAGCATGGACGAAATCTGTATACTTTCCACTTATTGTTACCCAGTTGGCGATGTCCTCGAGCCATCCTCAGTGACGGCGCGGTGACATGTTAGAGTCACTGCTGACATCCACAAGACATCTTTATGTACTGAGTTGATGACACTTTCATATAAATTTTCAAAATTTCCTCTCCCAAAGTCAGCAGTAGTCAGGGCATGCTGACTTTCTGGGGACATGCCACCCTAGACTTCTTTGGGGAAATGTGTGATATAAGTCATACGAAAATAAAGTTTTTACTATTATCCATTTGCCATCTTTTACTTGGAAATTAAAGAGTTGCCCAGATTTGAATTTCTAATTTAATATACTGCTATCCTGAAGTCATTTTCTCAAAACAAACATTCATTGCTGACAATGTTAGGACATGTCATCAAGTATTGCCTATGATTTGTCAGAACCTAATGATATTTCCTCAAGGAACCCTGTAAATTTCCAAAGCGACACATTTTCCAACTGGGAATATTTAAATATTTATTTTTTAAATCATGATAATGTTTTGCTGAAGATTTAGGTGCACTTGCCAAAAGTTTTTTTTAAAAAAAAAATAATTTTATTTGCCATTTCATGCAAGACGAATTGAAATATCGATCGAGGACCTCATTAACTTTATATACTATTGATCTATTTCTAAGATAATCTAGCTTTATACATCCGTCCATCTGTCAGTGGAAAGCAAGATGCAGTCCAAACCAACAGAGCTGTGAATTTGGTAAATAAGTTCATTACATAAGTGCAAAAAAAAAAAAAAAATTTATAAAATTTGGAGAGTACAAGTTGGCGCAAAAAAAACCTTCCGATGTTTTTTGGCTGTAATTTAAAAAAAAATTAAAAACTTTGATTTTTCTTGTGAATTATTTTTATTTGGTCTTTTAAACTTCAAAAAGCCCCACAAAAAGAAGTCTAGAGCGGTCAAATCAGGCGATCTTGCTGGCCAGTGCCAATCGCCTAAACTGGAGATTAGACGCCTGGGAAATGCATCCTTCAGAATATCGGTTGTGGCACGTGCAGTGTGTGTCGTTGCACCGTCCTGTTGGAACCACATGTTTTCCAATCCCAATTCATCAAGTTGCGGCAAAAAGAACTCGTTGATCATTGCTCTGTAGCGCTCACCATTCACAGTAACCGTTTGGCCCGCAACGTCTTCGAAGAAAAAAGGTCCGATGACTCCTCCAGCGAAAACAGCACACCATACAGTGACTTTGAGCGGGTGTAATTGCTCTTCATGGGTTACACGCGGATTTTCAGTGCCCCAAGATGGAAATGGGCCTCATCACTCATTATAATTTTTGATGGAAAATAATCTTCCTCTTGGTGGTGATTAAGGATGGCTTGAGCGTATGTTACACGCGATTGGCGGTCAGCAGCTAACAGCTGATGCACCGTCTGGACTTTGTACGGAAACATCTTCAAATCTTGTACCAAAATTCGCTGTAAAGACCGTCGACTGATACTCATTTGCGTGGCACGTCGTCTTGGTGGTGATTAAGGATGGCTTGAGCGTATGTTACACGCGATTGGCGGTCAGCAGCTAACAGCTGATGCACCGTCTGGACTTTTTACGGAAACATCTTCAAATCTTGTACCAAAATTCGCTGTAAAGACCGTCGACTGATACCCATTTGCGTGGCACGTCGTCTGGTCGATGTCGACGGCGCTTCCATGACATCCTCGGCTACAGCAGCAATATTCTCTGCAGAACGGCTACTCCGGGGTCTGCCACGCCTGGCAGCATCTCGTGTTGTGCCAGTCTCTTCGAGGCGATCGGCTAAACGTCGCAGTGTTTCACCAGTAGGCGTTGGACGGCCAGGAAATCTGCGACGAAATTCACGTTGTGCCAAAGTCACCGACCGATTATTGGCCAAATAAATAGTCACTAATATTCCGCGTTCTGGAGCAGTGTAGCGTAACATTGTTTATTAACCTGTATTTCGCATGTGTTTACTACACAAATGTCAAAATAGAACTGCCATTAGGGGCCGATCGCAAAATTTATAGCATTTTCTGATAGGAGGATTACTTTTGCGCCACCTTGTATAAATGATTCGGAACATTTAACACTCTTACTTGTTTTTTGTACATTTGTTAAACAAATGGATCATTTTTATGTCAGAATTTTAGACTTGGTAAAAAAGTGGTTTTGGTGAAAAAAAAAATAGGAAAAACATTAAAAGAAAAGTTTTTTTGATGGAAACCGAAATTTCGCTGAAGAAACAAAATTTATAAAAAAAAGTTTTTGATAAAGAAAAAAAAATTAATGAAAAAAAAAATTTTTGATGAAAAAGTTTTTTTTTATGAAAAAAAAAAATTAATGAAAAACATCTTGTGATGAAAAAAAATTTTGATAAAAAAAATTCTCAAAAAAAGTTTTTGATGTAAAAAAAAAATTGGAAAGAAAATTTTGATAAAAAAAAAATAAGCAAAATAAAATCTGATGAAAAAAAAAAATTATGAAAATAAAACAAAATTATGAAATAAAAAAATTTTAATGAAAAAAAAAAATTGTTCATACAAAAAAAAATTTTATGAAAAAAAAATAGGAAAAAAATGGATGAAAACATTTTTTTTTTATGAAAAATAATTATGTTAGGTTTCATTCCCCATCTGGTGAAAAACGCTTTTGTTAACCAAAAGGTGAGTTATTTTCCAAGTTACAAGTAGAAATTGCAAACCATTTTGGTTTCAAGAAAATGACAACAGTAATTCCTACTTTCTTTTTTTTTTAGTCGTTAGTTTATATTATCAAACTGAGGTGGCGTCCTGCATAATTTTTAAAATTATACACCAGCCTAAAAAAATTATCATGTTAAAATATCTTAGAATCTGAGAATTTTTAGTACATTTTTTCTTAAAAAAGTTACAGATTTAAAGACATTTTTGCAACAGAAAAATTCTCAGATTTTGTGAAGTTTTTTATCTAGAATATTCTGATAATATTTTCTATAGCAAAGTTCTCAGATGCTGATACATATTTTTCTGAAGAAAAATTCTCCGACTCTGAGGCATTTTTTACACAGAAAAAAACGAATTGTTATATTGGCCCCCATATTTGTGAATACAATTAACTTTTTCGCTGAAAGTGCTCCTATACGGAAATTTGTAATATCAACTAACGTTTGTAAATATTGATTGTTGAAAAAAAATTTAAAAAAAATTGATATACGAGTTTGTAATAGTTCTCTAAAATTATTATTTGTATTGACAAACGTACAAAATCTTAATTTTTTTTTCAACAAAGAAATTCAACAAACACAAAAACTATTTGTTGACATGATAAAATAATTTTGAAATAAAATTACTTGACTGAGTTTGTTAAAAACAAAATTTAAGTTTTGTATTATAGACTAACAGGCGCACATTGGGAACTTTGTGTGAAAAAGGCGCGCATCGACGTTTTTTTGTTATAACTTTTGAACGGATAGGAATTTCACGACATTCTTTACCATTATAAAAACTGGAGACCTTAAGGAACTCACGCATGCAGATTGGACATTTTTCGCATTTGTACCCTACTTGTAAATTTAAGGCAAAGTTTGTTAATTTATTCATATAAAAAAACAAAATGGTGGTCAATTATTTAAAAATCTATTTGATTTTAAGTGACAATATAACAGCTTACCATTCAATACGAAGTGTTTCATTCATATTTTGGTGCAGTCTACTCCCTACACTAAAATAACCTGCAAAATAAACTGTTATTTATCTATTATCATTTTCGATTTTTTAAACAAAAATAATGCAGAAAAATATCAAACAAAGAAGAAACCCACGGTAAATAAGCATTATTTGCAATAATTGTTAAGATATTTGGTAAAAAAAAAAAATATTATAAAAATACCTCTCTTTATAATCAGTTCTTCCAACATTTCTGTCTGCCTTATTAGGGTTATATTTGGATTGGACTCAATCATAAACTTAATTAGTTAAGGATAATTTTAATACCAACGGGCAATCACAATTCTTGTATAAAATGTCATGAGCTAGAATTGTATGCATAGTGGGACTCATGATCCACCAACCATTCAACAAATAATTTTTCAGTTTCATTTATGTATTTTCTAAACTACACTGATTTTTTTTTTCATTTGCGTTGATACACAGAAGTACTATATCAACCCGTTTTATAATATATTCTTCTATTCCAGTTTTTTTGGCCGTAATGCGGTCAAGAAAGCCTGTTAGTTACAAGCATTAGGTGAAACTCCTTTTGCCTTAATAAAGTATAGTAGGGCATCAAAATCAGTAATTATTTGAAACCGCGGTTAACTGTTAACATTTAAATAAATTTTTATAATAAAACGATTAATAGTAAAGTATTTTAAAAAATAATCACTTTAAAAATATTTTTTTTTTTTCGTTAATATACCTCACTTTAAACCTCATTCCAGGCCGCAGCTGCAACTGGCTGCACTAGTTTCTACCCCAGGAGTATTAAGTAATACTTCTAGTTTATTGTACAAAAAGATTCGCCATTCCCTTTCATTCCCCACAAAAGTTGCAATCCAAAATATAAACTGTTTTTTTCTTATTTTTTAAAATTTGACACTTTTTGATGGCCTTTATTTCCTAATTACAAAGAGTAATATTAAAAACAATAAAATGGGCAACAAAGGTACTAGTTATAGCTACAATCTTCACTTAATTTCAGGAAAATCGCATCATTGGAAGTTGTTTAAAAAAATAAAATAAAAAAGGTCGTCAAAAAAAAATAGTTTTTTTTAATTATTGGGAAAAGTCCTTACTTTGAATTTATGTCCTGACTAAACTAAGCGATGGATTTTCTTTCTATGAACGGTTTTCTTTCTCCTTGGGTGTCTATTTAGCGAATATGAGCAATTTTTGTAAATAACTAAGCATTTGTTTGGCTCTCAAATGCGCGCCTAGGATCCAATGTGAGGCGGTTGATATCATATTTGGTTGATTTACAATTGCTGTTTGTTGATTTAAATTTAGCGATTTTATTTTCTGTGTTACTAAAGAAAAATTCTCATATTCTAAGACATTTTTTAAAAAAAGTTTTCAGATTCTGAAATGTTTTTTCTATTCTCAGATTTTGAAAAAAAAAAAATTATACACAAATTCTCAAAGTCTGAGAAATTCTTTCTCTAGAAAAATTCTCACATTCTCAGGCAGTTTTTTATAAGAAAATTCCAAGGTTTTAAAATGCTTTTGGTGGACCAAAAATCTGAAGTTTCTAAAAAGAATTTGTACATGGTGGAGTCCTTGAAATTAATACATATTATGAGGTACACAGAAAAAAATATGGAGGAAACAAATTTGAGTAATCACTTGTTTAATTTTTTAAAAAAAATTTGAGTAATTTTTTAATTGACGCAATTAAAAATTTACTCAAAAATTGAAAATAAAATTTAAGTAAATAATTTAATACAAATTTAATATTTTTTTTTATTTTTTTTTTTTCTCTTGGTGTTTTGAATTCTCATTTAGTTTATTGTTTTTTGTATATGAGGCATTCCACACCAAATGTTCAGCAAAAAAAAAAGTGATGTCGTGTCAATATGAAATCAATTGCAGAGTATTCGCCCTTAGTTCACTATTAAATAACACAAATAAAATATAAGATTTTTCAAAAAGTGGGCCTTGGAGGCATGGTAAAAAATTTAAAATTTCAGCATTTTTTGCCTAAGTATCTTTTTTTGAATATTTATGCCAATAAAATGAAACACAGTGATGTCATTAAAATAAAAGTTTTTTATAGATTTTTGTATGGGCTATCGATTAAAAAAATAAAAATTGGAAAATTTTCAGAAGAAGTTCTGAATTTTTTAAATTTAAACTTAAACTTTATTTATCAAAAAACAAACCAATTTTATTTCTTTTTTAAATGTTTAAAAATTAGTTAAGGTGTATATCTATCTGTTCTGAAATTTTCAGATATGCATTTTTCCTTGTTTTCGAGAAAAAAAATTTTGAACATTGCACTATGCCTTTAATTTGTAATAATGGGGTATATTACGTATGCGAAAGAGTAATATTAACTCTTAAAAAACATTTAAAATAGAGATGTTTTCGTGGGTGAGTTTTTTTTTTACGATCACGCACGCTCACGAAGGATAAGTTTTTATCATGCACGATTTTTAATTTTCCTCACGTTCACGTACGCTCGCGTGAGTAGAAAAATTTTGTCACGGGCACGATACTCACGTGAGCGTGACTAAGCGTGAGCAAAATAAATGATCATGCGTGATTAAAATAATTTCCTTGGTGAGAGTGCTTGATGGTAAAAAAAAAACTTACCCACGATCACATCTCTATTTTAAATGTTTTTTAAGAGTTAATATTACTCATTCGCATATGTAATATACCCCATTATTGCACTCAAAAAAATAAACTGGTAAAACGCCTGGTAAAATGCCTTGTAATCCCGTTCTACCAATATTTAACAATTTTCCTTGTTTTTTGACAAAAAAAATTGTACTTTGCTCAAACGAGAACTACAGTTTTATTGGTAATTTTACAAATTTATTTTCGTAATTGTATTCTACCATTTTGAAAGGTTATTTTACAAAAAAAAACTGTAATTTTACAACAAAGTTTTTATTACGAGGATTCTAGTTGATTTACAAAAAAAAAACTGTTATTTTACAAAAATAATGTTATACTAAGATTTATGTTGTTTAACAAAAAAAAAAAAAAAACAATTTTTCTTTTTTGTAAATTTTCTATTTTTTTTTTGTTAAATTTCCAAGTCCCGAACTATTTTTTTATTATTGAAAAATTTAAAAAAACAAAGTTGTAAAAATTTTTAAAAATTTATTACGAGGATTCTAGTTAATTTAAAAAATACAGTTATTTTACAAAAATGATTTAATTAGGAGGATTTATGTTGTTTAATAAAAAATTTTTTTTTTGTAAATTTACCATATCGGTTTGTAAATTTACCATTTTTTTTAAACATATTTACCATTTTTTCTTGTAAGTTTACCATTTTTTTTGTATTTTTCCGGTTTTAAAACAATATTTTTACCAATAAAATTGGTTATTTTACCAATTTTTGGTGCATTCAAAATTACGAGGAAATCCTCGTAATTTTACAAGAATTTTACCTACGTCATATTTTACGAGAATAGCCTCGTAAAATCACGAGATTTATTGGTAACTTTACAAGTTTTTTTTTTTGAGTGTGTAAATTATTAGCATAGTGCAATGTTCAACATTTTTTTTCTCGAAAACAAGGAAAAATGCATCTCTGAAAATTTCAGAACAGATAGATATACACCTTAACTAATTTTTAAACATTCAAAAAAGAAATAAAATTGTGGCATGTTTTTTGATAAATAAAGTTTAAATTTAAAAAATTCAGAACTTATTCTGAAAATTTTCCAATTTTTATTTTTTTAATCGATAGCCCATACAAAAATCTATAAAAAACTTTTATTTTAAAGACATCACTGTGTTTCATTTTATTGGCATAAATATTCAAATAAAGATACTTAGGCAAAAAATGCTGAAATTTTCAATTTTTGACCATGCCTCCAAGGCCCACTTTTTGAAAAATCTTAAATTTTATTTTTGTGATTTAATAGTGCCCTAAGGGCGAATACTTTGCAAATGATATCCTATTGAAACCACAATGGTTTTTCTGTAGTGGAACAGTTGGTGTGGAATGACTCATATGTATATGAAAGTTTGAAATCATCTTTATAAAATTTTACTTTGTCTTGAAGACATAAGTATATTTGGTAAAGTTTGTAAAAGCAATTTTTTTGGAAAAAAAAAATTAGAAACTTTTTAAACTTTTTAAAAAAATAGTTTGATACATTTTGAGTAAATTTTTACTTGAAACAATTAAAAAGTTACTTAAAAATATTAAAAAATTTTGAGTAAGGATTTAATTGTGTGAATTAATAATTTACTCAAATTTTTATTAAGAATTTAATAATTTTTTATTAAAAGTTTACTCAATACTATTAAATCGTTTACTGGTGGAAAATTGAGTAATTTTTTACTCAATAGTATTAAAAATTTACTCAAAATTTTTTTTTATTTTTTTCTGTGACTACAACTTTTATTTTCGAGTTTTTTTTTTTTAAGAAATAACTTTCTAACAAACTTTAGAGAAATTTTGGTATAACAATAGGTAATAAGTTATGTAGTTGCGAAAAAACAACTGTTTGGTCAAAATGCCAAATTTCTACCCCATCTAACTCAGTGAGTCCTTGAGCAATTTCGTTGAAAACCTGTGGCCAAACTACTATCCAATAGGGCTAACCTTGGAGCAAGTATTATCCCGATCGGAAGAAATCGGTTTCAAAAGTTGTTTCACTTGAGACGAAAACCCCCATATTTACAACATAAAATTCCATAAAGGCGCATTTAAACGGGTGAGAAAAGTTGGTAAATTTAAAGCAAATTACACCTCTGTAAAACTTAAAATATATTCTATATTTCAAGATAGATTTGTTTCTAGATAAATATTTTCTTTCCATACAGAGTTGTGTTTAACTAAAATCCAATTATTTTTCTCCCTTTTAAACGCTTCTTAAAGAATGCATCAATTAGCGCTTAAAAAGACATTATTTTACTACATCTTAATAATGTTTTATCGGTGGTATCAAATAGTTCTCTAAACTGTGACACCGCTGACAGAAATTATGCATAAACTCAGGGGGTTTGGATGCAGCAAAATGTCTGCTGGGTCTGGTTAAAGGCTATAAATAAATTCTTTGAACTCCTTTCACCCCGTAATATGTAAAGTTTTCTCATTGAAAATAAATATTAAAAATCTTGATAAAAGTTATAAAATTAGTACAACTTTCAGTCGTTCCTAATCAGTTATAAATAGTTCATCCGTTATGTTCTTTACATTTTTGGTTGAGTTAAAAAGTATTTTCTCCAAGAATTCTTATCATACAAATTACATAAATTTGTTTAAAATTAGTTTTTGTGTTCAGTCTTTGAGTATACAATATTTAAAGTAATGCCTCTTATTAAGGGACACCATACTTACTAACACATTCCTATCAAGGCAAATCTTTTATATTATAGTTCACTGGCAGTATATGTTAAAAATGTAAATATGTTTGTGAAAATACGTTTTTAACATATATGTGCATATAAATATTGGGTATAAACAAAGTCTGTTGGCCTCCGGACACAATTCAAATGATAAATCTTTTAAATAATTTTAATTTGTACATTCTGTCTGTAATAAAATTGGTATCAATGGAAGTCGCTTGAAGGTTAGTTGGTAGTGTTCTAGCCTATGAATCAGAAGGTCGTGGGTTCGATTCCCACCAAAACTCACCAGAATGATATTATATATATTAGGGCGTTCGATTTTTTTTTTTGTCAAAAATCGTATAGCAAAAACATAATCTACAAGAAATTCTAAGAACATTTCCCAAAGAAACCATGTTTCTAAAGTCAAACCCTATACCGCACCTAACGACATGAAGATTTGTCCTTCCGTCATTTTTTTCATGAGCAAAGAATAGAACTTGACTCTTTTTTGGTGTTTGTGTTTATTTTTGGGCTTTGGATAGCGTGATACTCTGAAAGTAAGTGCAGGGGTTGTGGGTTCGATTCCCTCCAAAGCCTTTGTATGTTAATTACAAAGGGAAGCTGGTGCAGCGGATTTTTCTTAGTAAATAAAAGTATGTAATTGGGGATCATAATGATATTTCGTCAAAAAAAAAAAACACATAGATACTTTTGTGGGATAAAATTGGAGAGTTGCATATCGGAGAGGAAAAAAGCTGTGTTTGATAAAAATGTTTGATAACTGAATATCTTTTGATTTATTTTTTTTTTTATTTTTGTTTGTTTTAATTTTTGTAAAAAAAAAATTCGAGTGTAAATTTTTTTGAGTGTAATTTTCTTTTATTTGAGTGTAATATTTTTTTTAGTTTTTTTGAGTGACAAAAATAGTTTTTAAAATATTTTTTTTGGCTTACCATTCCTTTTCAAAGCATGTTTAGCGTTTTTTTCAACACGGGATTTCGGGTTAAAACCCATCTGAAATTCCCCATTCTGCTAATAACTTATGAACCACTGGACAGATTTCGCTGAAATTTAGTATTAATCTGACCGGAAGTATACCAAATATATACGCCACGCCTCAGCAGCTTGCCATATATATTTTTCATTCTTCCGCTAACAGTTGGAAGTTAACGTGTTTCACACAGACAGAAAGACGGACGGATTTTCATGTCGTTAGGCGCGGTATAGGGTTTGATTATAGACCAATGGTTTCCTTGGAAAAGTTTCTTAGAATTTCTTGTAGATTTTGTTTTTGCTATACGATTTTTCAGTTTTTTTTTTTGGTCCACACAAATCGACCCGCCCTAATATATATGGGGCATTCCATGTCAAATAGGACACTTTGAAAAATGTTTTTTTTAGATTTTCCTAATTTGTTAACAGTTTTTAGTACCCTTCGAAAACCCCTTCGTGGTAAATTTTCAGATTTTGTTGATGACCCGTTCAAAAGATATCGAATTTTAAAAAATTGGTAGTTTGCTCCTTTACTCAAACTTCATTTAATCATAACTTCTTCAATAATGGTCCAAATTTCAAATTGTTTGTTTTGAAAATTTTTGTTTTTTTACGTACTTAAAAAAAAAATCCTAAAAAATTCTTAAAAGCGCTCTAGTATGCGATTTTTAAGTTTTAAAATTTAAATCTCATTTTTGAAATCGTTTGTACTCTTCGATTTTTTTGAAATTTTTTTGTGTAAAACTTTTATCAATTCTACAAATTTTTTGCCCAGGAGGATCGTGGGATAACGATTATTACCATTTTTTAAAATTTTTTGGAAAAATGTTATTGTAATTTTCCAATCTTAAAATCATTTCTACTGCTCCAATGGTGCGTCATAGAGGGGTCCTTTATAAAACCGACCCCCATTAATTTTTGCGTCTTAACATTTCTTTGGAAAAAACTAATACCCTATCTACAATTTCTAAGGGGGCTCCCACACAAAACAACATTTTTAAAAATTTGTTCCAACTGCTCTACCTGCCCTAATAATGCCCTTAGAGCAACAAAATGTATGAACGTCCCACAATATATTTTAAGTCAAAACATTTTCTCTGAACACACCTACCCTCTATCTTTAACTGTTAAGGCGGTCCCCATACAATTTTTTTTTATTTTTTGTATCTCAACTCCCTAAGTAGGCTCCCATACAAAATTACATTTTTATAAAATTTGCTCCAACTGTTATTTGTATGGGAGCCTACTTAGGGAGTGGAGATAGGGCGTAGGTATGTTTTGAAAAAATGTTGTAGGGTAAAAATAAATGGGGGTCGGTCTCACTAATGACCCCTCTCGGACGCACCATTGGACCGGTAGAAGCTGATTAAATAAAACAAATTTACAAAAAATAAAAAAAAATTGTATGGGGACCGCCTTAACAGTTAAAGATAGAGGGTAGGTGTGTTCAGAGAAAATGTTTGGACTTAAAATATATTGTGGGACGTTCATAAATAAAACAAATTTACAAAAAATAAAAAAGATTGTATGGGGACCGTCTTAACAGTTAAAGATAAAGGGTAGGTATGTTCAGAGAAAATGTTTGGACTAAAAAAATATTGTGGGTCGGTCATACATTTTGTTGCTCTAAGGGCAGTTAGAGCTGTTGGAACAAATTTTTAAAAATGTCGTTTTGTGTGGGAGCCCCCTTAGAAATTGGAGATAGGGTATTAGTTTGTTCCAAAGAAATGTTAAGACGTATTAACATTAAATTAATGGGGGTCTGTCTTATAAAGGACCCCTCTATGACGCAGCATTGGAGCAGTAGAAATGATTTTAAGATTGCAAAATTACAATATAATTTTTTCAAAAAATTTTAAAAAATAGTAATAATCGTTATCCCACGATCCTCCTGGGCAAAAAATTTGTAGAATTAATAGAAGTTTAACACAAAAAAAATTCAAAAAAATCAAAGAGTACAAACATTTTCAAAAATTAGATTTACATTTTAAAACTTAAAAATCGCACACTAGAGCGCTTTCAAGAATTTTTTGGGATTTTTTTAAAAAAAGTACGTAAAAAAACAAAAATTTTGAAAAACAAAAAAAAATTGAAATTTGAAGTTATGATTAAAAGAAGTTTGAGTAAAGGAACAAACTACCAATTTTTCAAAATTCGATATCTTTTGAACGGGTCATCAAAAAAATCTGAAAATTTACCACGAAGGAGTTTTCGAAGGGTACTGAAAACTATAAACAAATTGGGAAAATCTAAAAAAAAAGTTTTTCAAAGTGTCCGATTTCACATGGAATGCCCCATATATATGTCCTTTATTTATTTAAATATTAATAGAAATAGAAATACATATTTTTTAATTCAAAATGAACAAAGGGCGTCAACACTTTCTCTCCATATTTGTCTACCTCTGGCAATCGCTTTAGCTTGATTCCATGAAACTCGAGCAAGTTCACATTCCTGTTTCAGGTAGCGCACCCAGGTGTTTCGGGGTCTATCAGGTCTGCGCTGTCCTTGTGGGTTCCAATCTAAGGCTATTCTTGCTATTTCTGATTGTGTTCTTCGCAATATATGACCTACCCACGTCCATTTGCGTTTGCGAATTTCGATTTCTACCGGCTTAGAGTTCGCCATCTGCCGCAGCGCTTCATTTAAAATCCAATTAGGCCAAAAGATGTGAAGAATTTACCTTAAGCATTTGTTTATAAATGTTTGGAATGATATTATTAACAATAAATAAAAAAATTTAATCTTGGAATAAAAAAAAAATATATAATTATAGGAAAAAAACTTTTAAATATCCCCAATACATAAATGTATTAAAAGTTTTTACCAAAGAAATTATATATTTTTATTTCTTATTGAAAACAAAAGAAAGTTGCCAACAATAAGAAAATAAACCACAAAACTACATTTGTATAATAGACGAGTTGCTTTGAAAATTTAATTTGTAGAATATTTATTTATTATTGGATATATTGGTATTTTTCTTTAGTATATTTTCCAATAAATAAGTATATTATTTCCTGCAATTTCTATTTACAGTCTTAATTTAATTCTATTATGTATGCCATGCTTTTTATGTGCAGTATAAATTTTAATAATAAAAAAAAAAATACTTTTAATTATTTTTATTGAAATTTGTTGAAGTTTATTTTTATATGTATTTATAATATAAGTTTATAAAACATATTTATGCTTCATTGGAAGAAATTATTTTTAAATATTTATTTTCATATAAAATATTTATGCAAACTTAAATAGGCTTACAAAGCTTTTTATTATTATTTAAAATTTAGAAAAATAAATTTCTACTCCATTAACTCAAATTAAATTATTTTTATACTCTCCACCAGGGCTGTCAGATATGGCGATTTCTCGCCAAACGTGGCGATTTTGAAATGTGTTTGGCGACGAGTTTTTCGATTTGGCGACGTGGCGATTTTTTGGCGATTTACAAAATGATTGGCGATTTCTTTGGCGATTTTGTCAAATTATTTCCTGAATATTTTCAAAAGATTAGTAATGCAATTATTTCTAATTATCAAATTTTATTTACTTTTGCTGCGCTTAGACAATTAAAACTTTTTTTTAACATTTTCGACAGACTTTCTACAAGTCTGCTCGTCTAAGTGGCTCTTTATGAATGTAAACGGAACAAAAAACATTTGGGAAATTTGCCCAGTGTCCAGGAGAGTCAAAAACTAAAATACGAGAATCACGAAAAAATTAATTACTTTTTTTCTCCAATTTCTCAAATTTTATGCCTATAGACATTATGGGTGTTCTTATTTTTTTATTTCGGATTTTTGTGTTGCACTGGGCAGAATTTTGTTCCTTTGTACTAAAAACTTAATAATAAAAAATTTGGAGTTAATCCGATAACTTTAAGTGGACGCGGAAACGACATGAAGTTTGAAAAACGAATTACAAGGGGAAAAAATTACTTTTTACTAATTTTCTCAATTTTTTCGACATTTTAAGTTAACTTTGAATTCAAATGGTTACAGAATTGTGATGTGGAGTACATTACCTTTGTAATAAGGCAATAAAAACTAATATCGGTTAAAAATCAGCCAAGTTATTACAACTGCCCCAGGCAACTAGCGTGTGGCAGACCACTTGATCAAAGATTTCGAGTTCCATTTTTGAAATTGATTGAAATTATCTACTATAGCAACATTTTTTTATTCTTTAACTCTCAATGTACTAAGCTGATAAGCATTTTTCATATTGTGTTATGCTAACTTGTTTTAAATAAATGGTAAAAAGGTCTTAATTTTTCAACCCTGTTTTCAAATCTCCAATTTAAAATTTTTATTTTTTTTGGTAAATAAAATTTATAAAATTGACCATTGGACTATAGGATTTTGTTAAGCACATATAAGGGAATAAAAACTACAAAAATTGTAGACATACCTTTTTCATTCGGCTAGTTCAGCGATTTTATTTCGTCGGATTTCGAGATAATAGTGATTTTGGTAACTTTTTTAGCTTTTAGTTAATTTTTTTTATTATTTTTTAACAAACCTTATATGTTTTCTACCGAATTATTGCAGCATAATATAGAATACTTCAATTCCTTTAATAAGAGCGGAATTGAGACATGAAAAATTGACCCAATTAAAGGTCAAAGGTCAAATTTTAGAAGAATTTAAATTTTTAAAGATTAACAATTTTTTTGAGCGGATGTAAATGAAACTCCTTGATATTGTTTTAATATGATTAAACGTAAATGGTTTATTATTAAAATTCAGAAAATTAACCCTTAAGTGCTATAGTTTTTTTATTTAATGGAGAAAATATAAGTATATTATTTCATAGGGTCATATAGACCCCAACAGCACTTTAGGGTTAATGTTCTGAATTTTAATAATAAACTATTAATTTTTAGACATATTAAAATAACATCAATCAGTTTCATTAATATCCGCTCGAAAAATCTGTTAATCTTTAAAAATTCAAATTCTTCTAAAATTTGACCTTTGACCTTTAATTGGGTCAATTTTTCATGTCTCAATTTCGCTCTTATTAAAGGAATTGAAGTATTCTATATTATACTGCAATAATTCGGTAGAAAACATATGAGGTTTGTTAAAAAATAATAAAAAAATTAACTAAAAGCTAAAAAAGTTACCAAAAACACTATTATCTCGAAATCCGCCGAAATAAAATCGCTGAACTAGCCGAATGAAAAAAGGAATGTCTACAATTTTTGTAGTTTTTATTCCCTTATGTGTGCTTAACAAAATCCTATAGTCAAATGGTCAATTTTTTTAATTTTATTTGCCAAAAAAAATAAAAATTTGAAATTGAAGATTTGAAAACAGGGATGAAAAATTAAAACCTTTTTACCATTTATTTAAAGCAAGTTAACATAACACAATATGAAAAATGCTTATCACCTTAGTACATTTGGACCTAAAGAATAAAAAAATGTTGCTATAGTAGATAATTTCAATCAATTTCAAAAATGGAACTCGATATCTTTGATCAAATGGTCTGCCACACGCTAGTTGCCTGGGGCAGTTGTAATAACTTGGCTGATTTTTAACCGATATTAGTTTTTATTGCCTTATTACAAAGATAATGTACTCCACATCACAATTCTGTAACCATTTGAATTCAAAGTTAATTTAAAATGTCGAAAAAATTGAGAAAATGAGTAAAAAGTAATTTTTTCCCCTTGTAACTCGTTTTTCAAACTTCAGGTCGTTTCCGCGTCCACTTAAAGTTATCGGATTAACTCCAAATTTTATTTTTTTAAGTTTTTAGTATAAAGGAACAATAATTTGCCCAGTGCCAAGCAATTAAAACATTTAAAATTTTTCCCTTACTGTTAAGAACACCCTTAATAGACATATTCTAGATGTAATTAGCAACATTTTTAAATGTAGTAATTTATAAATTACTGATTGAAGTAAAAAAATACAAAAACTAAAAGAAATTTACTTTTGGCGTTTTTTATGTATTTTTCTAGGATTTTGGCGATTTTTGAGTATTATTATTTTCTAGACATTATAAAGAAAACAAAATATATTTTTTTAAATAAAAATAATTATTTTTTTTTAACAATAACTAAAAAAATTTGATGTATTTGAGTTTTGGCGATTTCTGGCGATTTTTGACATCCGATTTGGCGATGAGCGTAAAAAAAATCTGACAACCCTGGCAGCTACTGGTAATTTTTGGAAGATGTTGTGTTGTCGCCTGCAAACAATTTCCCCTGTTATTTGTTCTGCTGTTGAGTTAGTTTTTCTCTTCTATGTGCTGCAGGTTACCAGGGTTGTCAGATATGGCGATTTCTCGCCAAACGTGGCGATTTTCTAACTTGTTTGGCGTCTTAATTTTTGATTTGGCGACATGGCGATTTTTTGGCGATTTACAAAATGATTGGCGATTTTGTTGGCTATTTTTGAACAAAATCCGATTTTTTTTTATAAATTTTTTTTTTTTTTTTAATTTAACGTTTTTTTTTTTATTTTTGAGTGTAGATTTATAAATCTCGCAACCTTTTTAATTTTTTGTTATCATTTTAAAGGGGCCATAAGATGACAGACAAATCTTACAATTTGTCTTTCAACCGCGCATTTTTTTTTTCTGAAAATATTGGCGAACACACATCTGAACACATGCTATTATTGACGCCATTTGCATTCGGTCGTTAGACAAATTGTAAGATTTGTCTGTAGTCTGATTGGCGCTTTAAATGAATGCCACACAAACGTCAAAACTATTTTTTTACTCTGTTGCAAAGCTTGAAAAAACTAACGGTAAACAGAAAATATTTTCTTATGAAGTTTGTTAGTTATACCCTACACCACACTGTGGTACAAGGTATAATGAGTTTGTGCTGATGTTTGTAACTATGTGAATGTTATATTAAAACCACATTTATTGTTACTTTGATCTCAACCTTTTAATATTAGTCAAAAAATATTTTTTTTAAGGAGTTTTTAAGTGTACATATAATAGTAAGTATATAGTAAACAAAGTACCTCTTTATGTATTTATAAATTATATTTTATTTGTTTTTAATTAAAAGTAACAAAAATATATTTTGGCGACTTTTTTTAATTTTTGGTGATTTTTGGCGACTTTTGGCTATTTGTAATTTTTATTTAATTTTCTAAAAAAACATTTTTTTTTTGATGATCTAAAAAAAAGTACTAAAACTAAGAAAATATTGTTTTTGGCGACTTTTGGCGATTTTTGACATTGCATTTGGCGACAGAGCTCAAAATAATCTGACAACCCTGCTCTCCACTTATTGTAAGTATTAGAGGGAATATATAATTTTGTCATTCCGTTTGTAACTCATCGAAATATTGGTCTGGGCCCCATCAGTAATTTTCTTGCGATGTCCGTCTGTCTGTCCATCTGTCTGTTCTGTCCGATCACGGCCAAAGTATTAAACATATATGACTGAGACTTAACAAATTTACTTGTTGTCCTAAGTAGTTTGGTATTGCATTTGAGCGAAATCGGTTCAGCGGTTCAAAAGTTATGAACTAAAATGTAAAAACACCTCGAAAATTTTGGTATATTCTACATAACCTAAAAATACAAAATGCTTTAAATTGGCTGCTGGTTGGCATATGTGAACAGAATTGGACACAGAATGGAATTTTCACAAGTACAGACCAATTTTTTTTTTGCAAAAAAAAAAAAAATTTCGCGGAATTTTTTTTTTTTCACCAAAAATTTTTTCGCGTAATTTTTTTTTTTTTTTTCAAAAAAAAATTTTTTTGCAAATAATCTTTTATTACATTTTGGAGGGTATAAATACATTCGGCAAAGCCGAATCTAACTTTTTTACTTGTTTTGTATAACACCGTCCGACACACTTTTGTACACATCGACCTGACAGATAAATTCTGAAAGGGCAAAGGTGGGGCAAAACATAAAATGCAACTGTCTCACAATTTTTCTAGATCAATTCGCGTTTTTGCGAATAGTGTTTACTTATGTATGGGGGTAAAAATGAATGGGGGTCGGTCTCAATATAATAATGGACGGGTAGAAGAAATTTATAAAAAATAAAAAAATTATGGGGACTAGAGCCGCTTTAAGGAGCGCTGGGCATACAAGAATTTGGGGCCCCGCTGGAAAGAAAAATGCTTGCGAATTTTGTACTCTTGCCCCGAACATTAAATCATGATAATGTTTTGCGGACGATTTGGATGTACGTGCCAAAGCAAAGTTTTTTTAGAAAAAATTATTTTATATTACTTTGCTATTCCATGCAACAGCAATTAAAATATTAGTCGAGGACACCATTAAAGAACCAAAAGAGCTATACATTTCGTAAGTGAGTGCAAAAATAAGTGCAAAAAAGTGTTTTTTACATTTTGAAGAGTATAAAAGATTCGGCACCAAAGAATATAACACTCTCACTTGTTTTATGTACATTTGATAAACAAATAAAAAATGTTTATGCGAAAAGCTTAGAATTGGTAAAAAAGTAATTTTGGTAAAAAAAAATATTTTTTTTTTCACGAAAAACAAAATTATGTTAAAAAATAATTAATGAACCCAAAATTTTTGGTGAAAAAAAATTTTGATGAATTTTTTGGATGAAAAGAAAAATTTTTTAATGTAAAAAAAATTGATGAAAAAAAAATTGTTGGTGAGAAAAAAATTGTTGGTGAGAAAAAAATTGTTAATAAAAAACTTGATAAAAAAGCCGCAGAGTTTTGTACTCTTGCCAGGGGCGTATCCAGGATTTTATTTCGGTGGGGGCCCAACATTATTTTTTATTTTTACAAAAAATTTACATAACAGCACATGTTTTAGAATTTTTCCCGATCTTTTCCTTGAACTGAATGTAACACAATGAGATTCTTCATTTTTGTGTAAGTTTACCACCGTTTGGGGGGAAATTAAGATTTTTTTATATTTTAGAATTTTTTGAGAAACTTAATTTTTTTAAAGTGCGAATTTTATTAGAAGCTGAAACATTTTTACAAAGAAGATTATCTGAAATTTTTTCAAAGAAAAGTCTAAGATTCTATTACAATTTGCAGTTAAGACAGTTTTTGTAATAGAAAAAGTCAAAGACTCTAAATCATATTTCCAACGGAAAACGTTTCTCGGAAAAATTTAGTTTAGAAATTTATTCTATAAACATATTCATAAAATACTTTTCTAAAAGAAAAGACTCCGATTGTAAGACATTTTCCCATAATCTGAGATATTTCTAGTTTAGCACATTTTCTCAGATTCTACAACATTCCACACAAAAAATTTTAGATTCTGAGAAAATCTTCGTTTTTTCTATAAATAAAATGATTCAGATTCTGAGAACATTTTAAAAAGAAAATAGTATAAAAAGTCTTAGATTCTAAAACATTTTTCCTATAGAAAAGGTCTAAGATTCTTAGACATTTTTCCTATAGAAAAAGTCTCAGATTCTTATAGAAAAAGTCTCCGATTCTTCGACATGTTTCTTACAGAAAAAGTCTCAGATTATTCGACATTTTTCCTATAGAAAATGTCTCAGGTTCTCAGACATTTTTTCTATAGACAAAGTTTCTAAGACATTTTTCCTATAAAAAGTCTCAGATTCTTATAGAAAAAGTCTCAGATTCTTCGACATGTTTTTTACAGAAAAAGTCTCAGATTGTTCGACATTTTTCCTATAGAAAATGTCTTAGGTTCTCAGACATTTTTTCTACAGAAAATTTCTTAGATTCTGACACATTTTTCCTATTGAAAAAGTCTAAGATGCTTAATCACTTTTCCTATAGAACAAGTCTCAGATTCTGAGACATTTTAACTATAGGAAATTGCCAGATTCTAAAACATTTTTCATATAGAAAAAGCCTCAGATTCTGAGAAAATTTTCCTAAAGAAAAAGTCTCAGATTTGAAATATATTTCCTACAGCAAAATACTCAAATTCTGAGAATAATTCTTATAGAAAAATATATTTTTACAAAAGAAAAAGTTTCAGATTTTGAGCATTTTTCTATACAAAATGTCTCACCTTGTGTCTCTGAGACATTTTTCCTTTATTTGATTTTGAGATAATTTTACTTAAGAAAAATTCGTTGATTCTGAAACATTTTTCGTAAAAAAAGTCTAAAATTCTGAGACATTTTCCTGATTGTTAGAAAAATTCTCAGATTCAGAGACATTATTCCTACAGGAAGTTCTCAGCTTTTTAAACATTTTTCATATAGAAAAGCTTCAGATTCTAAAATTTTTTTTTTATAGAAAAAATCTCAGATTTTGAGACATTTTTTAGATTCAGAGACATTTTTCCTATAGAAAGTTCTCAGATTCTAAAACATTTCTCATACAGAAAAGCCTCAGATTCTGAAACTTTTTTCATTTAGAAAAGCCTCAGATTCTGAAAATTTTTTATAGAAAAAGTTCCAGATTCTGAGACACTTTTCCTATAGAAAAGGTCTTATATTCTGCGAAAAAGGCTAATATTTTAAGGCATTATTCCTATAGAAAAAGTCTTAGTTAGAGTCTCAGACATTTTTTTATAGAAAGTTTTAGATTCTGAGAAAACATTTTTTTAAAAAATAGTCTCGTTTTGAGACATTATTCTAAATGACAAAGTCGCATTTTAAGATTTGACTACATTTTACTTACAATTAGGTCCATTTTTTGTTTACATAAAACTTCAGGTTCTAAGTTATTTTTTCAAAAAAATTTTTTCAGATTTTGAGATTTTTTTAACAGAAAAATTTTCAGTTTCAAAACATTTCTCTTCAAAAGATTTAAGATTCTTAAATGTTTTTAGATTTTTTTACGAAGTTTTTTAACATTGTACTTTTTATTTGATACCAAATCCTGAAATTTGTGAAATCATTTCGGGGGGGGCCCGGGCCCCCGGGCCCCCCCCCCTGTATACGCCACTGACTCTTGCCCAAAAAATTAAATCATGATAATGTTTTATTTAATAAAAACTTTTTTCGAATAACCCTCACATATTTGCAAAAAAATATGTAAGGGATAAAAAAATATTCAGAAAAAAATAACTCCAAGAAATTTCTCAAATTTATCAATATTTTCAAAAAATTTGGAAAACTACAGAAAAACTCTGCTAATTTAACAGAGTTCACCGTACTTTTCCAGCTAGCAACATTACTTGGTAATTTTACTAAAAAACTCTGTAAAATGATTTTTATAAAAAAACTGTTAATTTACAGAAAATAATGGTTAAATATTAGCGTCTTTTGACAGAAAAAAACTCTGTTTTTTTAATATGAAACTCTGTAAAATGTTTTGGACAAAAAAAACTGTTAATTTACAGAGTCTGTAGAAAAAATATTGTTAAATAAAGCACCATTTAGCAAAGAAAAACTCTGTTAATTTAAATATATTTGTAAAATGTATTTGATGCAACCAAAATTTTATAGAAAAAACTTTGTAGTTAAATGCAGTCTATTTTGGAATTTTCTTTTTTAAGTTTTCTGTGAAATTAATGTTTAAAATACAGACAAAACTTAGTTTTTGGTTACAAAAAATACAAAGTATTTTGCTAAAATCTATATTTTTGCAGAAATATCTGTTAATTATCTGTAAAATAAAGATTACGAGGTTAAAACTAATATAACAGATAAAACTTTGTTTTTTGTCACAAAAATTTCAAAGTATTTTCTTTAAATCTGTATTTTGACAGAAAACTCTGTCAAATATCTGTTGAATTGAGTTGACAGACCACGGATTCGATCCGCAAGGCCACCGTAGCTTATTTACGTAATGAGATAAATTTTGATATGTTTCTCTTGCTTGTAGATACATATTCGATTTTCAAATATACTGGTTAGTATTGCCATGTGGTAATATTTTATTGGAAAAAATTTGCGATGATGGTAACAAATCTAATTGGAAATACGATATTTGGTATGGCAATACTGCGTTAATCGAGTGACACCTAGCGCCGCTAGGTGTCAATACCAAAACTATGTGTTTTTTTTTATTTTATTTATTAATTTTAAATTATTGTCGAAGTTAACGGTTGTAATAAAATGAAAACTATAATTCTTATTTTCTTTTTTGTCTAATCGTTACCTTATATAGTCAAACTGAGGTGGCGTCCAGCAACTTTTTTAAAATTAGACCCCAGCCTAAAAACATTATCATGTTACACCCGTTATAGATTAGCAATCATCACTTCCATCATACGTCACAATCGGTAGTAATTAATGGCTGTGATTGCTAATCCGGACAGTTGTATACAATGATGGTATACAATTGATGGTAGAGCGCCTGTTCTACTATAGATTGCTAGCAATCCGTGTCTATATGAAATTGCTAACCATTGCTTACTATCGAGTTTGGCCAAGGACCATAGAGTAATATAGGATACCCGAACTTTCAAGTTTGTGGGAATCACTTAGGCAACTCGTCCAACTCGTCCAACTTATCGGGCCCTGGTGGACTGTCCACGAAGGCACTAAAAATTAACCCTGGAATGGGTAAATTAAAATAAATCGAAATTTGGCAAACATTTAACAAAATTTTCGATTTAAATTTTGGAAAAATGGGAAAAATTAAGAAAAATTTCAAAAAAATTACTAAAAATGTAAAAAACAACAAAAAATTAATATTGAAGAAAAAAAAAAAAAACAAAAACGAAAAAAAATTAAATTAATTTATAATATTTAAGAAAATAAAAAAATCACGAAAAAAAATTAAAAAAAAAGAAAATTTAAAGAAAAAAAAATTTTAAAAATTTAAGTAAAAAAAAAAATAAAAAAATCAATAGAAAAAAATTAAAAAAAAGAAAATTTAAAGAAAACAAAAAAAAAATAAGTAAAAAAAAAGTTGACACTCATGGGATTTGAACCTGATGTGAGTGCAAAGTTAATTTATTTTTTTTTCTTAAATTTTTTTTAATTTTTTTTTTTTATTATTATTTTTTTACATGTTAAATTTTTTTTAATGTTTTTTTTTTTTTTTTAACGTTTGATTTATTTTTTTTAAATGTTTTATTTTATTTATTATTTTTTTTTCTTAAAAGTAAATTGATATTAATTAAGCATAGTATATTTAAGCATAGTGTTTTAAAAGTATACTTTAGACGAGTAGGTAGGTGGTACACCCTGCAAATAGTTGGTCTCAGGCTCAAATCCCATGAGTGTCAACTTTTTTTTTAATATTTTTTTTACCTATTTTTTATTTTTTTTTTTGTTGTCTTTAAATTTTCTTTTTTTTTAATTTTTTCTCTTGATTTTTAAATTTTTTTTTTACTTAAATTTTTTAAATTTGTTTTTTTTTTTTCTTTAAATTTTCATTTTTTTTTTATTTTTTTTGAGTTTTTTTTTTTTTTCTTTAATATTATAAATTAGTTTAATTTTTTTTTCGTTTTTATTTTTTTTTTTCTTCAATATTAATTTTTTGTTGTTTTTTATAATTTTAATAATTTTTTTGAAATTTTTCTTAATTTTTCCCATTTTTTCAAAATTCAAATCGAAAATTTTGTTAAACGTTTGCCAAATTTAACATGTAAAAAAATAATAATAAAAAAAAAAAATTAAAAAAAATTTAAGAAAAAAAAAAAATAAATTAACTTTGCACTCATATCAGGTTCAAATCCCATGAGTGTCAACTTTTTTTTTTACTTATTTTTTTTTTGTTTTCTTTAAATTTTCTTTTTTTTTTAATTTTTTCTATTGATTTTTTTTATTTTTTTTTTTACTTAAATTTTTAAAATTTTTTTCTTTAAATTTTCTTTTTTTTAATTTTTTTTCGTGATTTTTTTTATTTTCTTAAATATTATAAATTAATTTAATTTTTTTTCGTTTTTATTTTTTTTTTTTCTTCAATATTAATTTTTTGTTGTTTTTTACATTTTTAATAATTTTTTTGAAATTTTTCTTAATTTTTCCCATTTTTCCAAAATTTAAATCGAAAATTTTGTTAAATGTTTGCCAAATTTCGATTTATTTTGATTTACCCATTCCAGGGTTAATTTTTAGTGCCTTCGTGGACAGTCCACCAGGGCCCGATAAGTTGGACGAGTTGGACGAGTTGGACGAGTTGCCTAAGTGATTCCCACAAACTTGAAAGTTCGGGTATCCTATATTACTCTATGGTCCTTGGTTTGGCGTTTGTAAACGTCAAATGTAACACTGAACACCCTCTATGGTTGCTTTGTTGGTTGCTAATCTAGAACGGGTGTTAAAAATTTGATGAAAAAAAATATTTGTTATAAGGGTTCAAGTTGAAAAATGCCTGCGAATTTTGTACTCTTGCCCAAAACATTAAATCATGATAATGTTTTGCGGAAGATTTGGGTGTACTTGCTAAAGCAAAGTTTTTTTTAGAAAAAATAGTGTTATATTACTTTGCTATTCTATGCAAAACGAATTGAAATATCAGTCGAGGACCCCATTAAAACATTAAAAGAGCTGTACATTTCGTAAGTAAGTGCAAAGATAAGTGCAAACAAGTGTTTTTACATTTTGGAGAGTATAAAAGATTCGGCACCAAAGAGTATACCACTGTCTCTTCTTTTATGTACATTTGATAAACAAATGGAAAATTTTTATGCGAAAAGCTTTTTTTTTTACGAAAAACTAAATTATGTTAAAAAAAAATTTAATGAACCCAAAATTTTTTGTGAAAAAAAATTTTGATGAAAAAATGTTGTTGATGAATTTTTTTTAAAAAAATTATAAAAAAAATTTTGATAAAAAAAAAATTGATGAAAAAAAAAAATTATGAAACAAAAATTGATGAAAAAAAAAATTTTATGAAAAAACAAAAAAATTGATGAAAAAAAAAATTTTGATAAAAAAATTTGATGAAAAAAATATAATGAAAAACAAAAATTTGATAAAAAAAATGTTGATGAAAAAAATTTGATGAAAAAAAAAAAAATTTGATAAAAAAAAAAATTTGAAAAAAAAGTTTTACGAAAAAAAAAATTATGAAAAAAATTGATGCAAAAAAAAAAATTTTTGAAAAAAAAAATGTTTTTTTGTTGAAAAATAATTATGTTACTTTTTATTCACCAGCTGGTGAAAAACGGTTTTATTCACCACGAGGTGAATTATTATCCAAGTTACAAACCCAAGTTATGAAAATTTTTGGTTTTAAGAAAATGAAAATAGTAATTCTTGTTTTCTTTTTCGTTAATTGTTAGCTTATATAGTCAAACTGAGGTGGCGTCCTGCAACTTTTTTTAAAATTAGACACCAGCCTAAAAACATTATCATGTTAAAAATGCAGAAGAAAAATTGAATTTCTAAAAATTATAGACATTTCTGGTATTTCCTATACCGGCTTCAAACACCCCAGTTAGTGTCATCATCAGTAGGATTTTAAATGTCGGTTTGTCTTGTTAATGAAAACTGTTTTTTATATGTGTGAATATTTTTAGTTTCTATAGAATAAATTTTGACAGTTTCCAACACTACAATTCTATTTCTAGCAATAAAAAAAAAATTATGAAAAAAAAAAAATTGATGAAAAAAAAAAAAAAATTATTGAAAAAAAAAAATTAATGAAAAAAAAATTGATGAAAAAAATGATAAAAAAAAAATTTATGAAAAAAAAAATTTGATGAAAAAAAAAATTGATGAAAAAAAATTTGATAAAACAAAATTGATGAAAAAAAAATGTTGTTAAAAAAAATGATACAAAAAAAAGTTTGATGAAAAAAAAAAAATGAATTTTTTTTATACGAAAAATGTCTTAGAATCTGTGCCAATTTCTTTACGAAAAGTGTTTAAGAATTTGAGAATATTTTTGTACGAAAAATGTTAAAGCATTTGAGATTTTTTTGTATACGAGAAACGTCTCAGATCTAAGAGTTTCTCAATATGAAAAATGTCGCAGAATCTGAGACTTTATCCACACGAAAAATGTCTCAGAATCTGTGACAATCTCTTTACGAAAAATGTTTTAAAATCTGAGAATATTTTTGTATGAAAAATGTTTTAGAATTTTTTTTATACGAAAAATGTAGCAGAATCTGAGACTTTTTCTATACATTCACTCAAAATAATTCTACAAAAAAAGTTTTATTGAGTGATTTAGTACCCAAGTCTACTAATAAGTTACTAATTGCCAGTAGTACAGTAATTTTTTAGTATCTTCAAAGTACTAAAATTAGTAATTTTTACTGGTTATAAATAATATTAGTAATCAATTTTTGAGAAAGATTATTCTAGCTCAAGGTCATATTTCTTTCACTAATCGTTACGATGATATTGTCAAAGTAACAATTTTCAAGAAACTTTTTATAAAGTTGTTTGTTTTAAATTGATTGGTTTGGTCATTTTGCAAGACTTACTCGACACGTGTTTCGGAATTCGTCAAATTCCATTATCAAGAGTATTTAGCAAATTGACAATCGTTTGTGGCAAAACATAAAGACTTATATTCGTATGTAAATAGTCATAACAAGAAATAATAGTACCAAGAAATAGTGATGTACCAAACCATCACTATTTAATTCAAACATACCTTCATATATACAGCTTGTATTACAGGCTAGTATATACATACAGACAGTAGATTTCTTACGCGAGTAAGATGTTCACTGCATGTATATACTAGCCTGTAATACAAGCTGTATATATGAAGGTATGTTTGAATTAAATAGTGATGGTTTGGTTTTGACTTTTCGTTTGAAATTTAGAGCTGTATTATGTTGTGTATTTAGTACATTTCTCGTTATGACTATTTACATACGAATATAAGTCTTTATGTTTTGCCACAAACGATTGTCAATTTGCTAAATACTCTTGATAATGGAATTTGACGAATTCCGAAACACGTGTCGAGTAAGTCTTGCAAAATGACCAAACCAATCAATTTAAAACAAACAACTTTATAAAAAGTTTATATTCTTTTAAAGGACATAAGAAAATGTTTGAAGAAAATATGCCTGAATTTTTAAACAAAAAAAAGTCTTTTACATAGTCTTGTGATTTTTTATTTCTTTTAATTTCTATACACTTTAGAACTCTATGGCAAAAGACTCGAAACAAAATTTATAAAAAAAAAACTATGAACAACTACAAACAAAAAAATACTCTCAAGATGACAAAGTTTGACAACAAAAAGACTTAAAAATTGTTTGCAGTTGAAAAAAAGACATAGACACAACTTTTTTTCTCCTTCACTTAAACTATTTTGAAAAAAAAAACTTGAAAGAGATAGAAAAAGAAAATATTTTATGAAATCATAAAAACCTCTTTTGTAACATTTTTTTTCTTATAAAAAAAAAAAAAAAGTTTCTTAACCCTGTTAAGAATGAATAAGAAATTATGCCTTTAGCAGTATTTAATTCATTCAAAATTCTTAAAAAGTTTGTTAGCAGATATTTAAAGGAGTGTATATTACACTGTTCAACATTTTAAGTTTCTAAAACCATTAGAAAGTATCACAAGTACCTTAAGTTCACTCTTTACCCCGCTAAGATGCAGAATTTCCACAAAACATTTTTTCTAGAATGTTTTTTTTTCCGAAGGATCCTACTTTACAAATTTCTAGATTCTATGACCCTTTTTTCAGGAAATATACAAATTACGATTTTTATCCCGATAAAAAACGAAATTTCGAAAATTACTCTTTCAAGAATGCCTTTTTTACCCAAGAAACCCACAATTTGAATTTCAAATGTCTGGGATCATTATTTCAGGAAATATATTAAGTACTAAAAGTACAATTAGAAATTATAGCCGATATTTCAGGGTATATAAAAGTGCCAAAAGTACACTTTTTTACCCATTTTACACTCTTAGAAATGGAATTTCCAAAAGGTATTTTTTCCAGAATGTTTTTTTCATCGAAATATTCTACATTCCAAATTTCAAGTTTCTGGGACCATTATTTCAATTTTTACGAATGGTACTTTTTACAAAAGGTACTTTTATCAAATGGTACTTTTAACAAAAGGTACATTTTACAAAAAGTACTTTTAACAAAATGTACTTTTTATAAAAGGTACGTTTTTAAAAAAAAGGTACATTTTATAAAAGGTACTTTTTATTAAAGGTACTTTTTATAAAAGGTAATTTTAATAAAAGTTACATTTTATAAAAGGTACTTTTTATAAAAGATATTTTTTATTAAAGGTACTTTTTATAAAAGGTACTTTTTATAAAAGGTACTTTTTATAAAAGGTACTTTTTATAAAAGGTACTTTTTATAAAAGGTACTTTTTATAAAAGGTACTTTTTATAAAAGGTACTTTTTATAAAAGGTACTTTTTATAAAAGGTACTTTTTATAAAAGGTACTTTTTATAAAAGGTACTTTTTATAAAAGGTACTTTTTATAAAAGGTACTTTTTATAAAAGCTACTTTTTATAAAAGGTACTTTTTATAAAAGGTACTTTTTATAAAAGGTACTTTTTATAAAAGGTACTTTTTATAAAAGGTACTTTTTATAAAAGGTACTTTTTATAAAAGGTACTTTTTATAAAAGGTACTTTTTATAAAAGGTACTTTTTATAAAAGGTACTTTTTATAAAAGGTACTTTTTATAAAAGGTACTTTTTATAAAAGGTACTTTTTATAAAAGGTACTTTTTATAAAAGGTACTTTTTATAAAAGGTACTTTTTATAAAAGGTACTTTTTATAAAAGGTACTTTTTATAAAAGGTACTTTTTATAAAAGGTTCTTTTTATAAAAGGTACATTTTATAAAAGGTACTTTTTATAAAAGGTACTTTTTATAAAAGCTACTTTTTATAAAAGGTACTTTTTATAAAAGGTACTTTTTATAAAATGTACTTTTTATAAAAGGTACTTTTTATAAAGGTACTATTTATAAAAGGTACTTTTATTAAAAGGTACTTTTTATAAAAGGTACTTTTTATATAAGGTACTTTTAATAAAAGGTACTTTTTATAAATGGTACTTTTTATAAAAGTATCTTTGTAAGAGGTACTTTTTATAAAAGGTACTTTTTATAAAAGGTACCTTTTATAAAAAGTACCTTTTTATAAAAGGTACTTTTTATAAAACGTACTTTTTATAAAAGGTACTTTTTATAAAAGGTACTTTTTATGAAAGGTACATTTTTACAAAAGGTACTTTTTATAAAAGGTACTTTTTATAAAAGATACTTTTTATAAAAGGTACTTTTTATGAAAGGTACTTTTTATAAAAGGTACTTTTTATAAAAGGTACTTTTTATAAAAGGTACTTTTTATAAAAGGTACTTTTTATAAAAGGTACTTTTTATAAAAGGTACTTTTTATAAAAGGTACTTTTTATAAAAGGTACTTTTTATAAAAGGTACTTTTTATAAAAGGTACTTTTTATAAAAGGTACTTTTTATAAAAGGTAGTTTTTATAAAAGGTACTTTTCATAAAAGGTACTTTTTATAAAAGGTACTTTTTATAAAAGGTACTTTTTATAAAAGGTACTTTTTATAAAAGGTACTTTTTATAAAAGGTACTTTTTATAAAAGGTACTTTTTATACAAGGTACTTTTTATAAAAGGTACTTTTTATAAAAGGTACTTTTTATAAAAGGTACTTTTTATAAAAGGTACTTTTTATAAAAGGTACTTTTTATAAAAGGTACTTTTTATAAAAGGTACTTTTTATAAAAGGTACTTTTTATAAAAGGTACTTTTTATAAAAGGTACTTTTTATAAAAGGTACTTTTTATAAAAGGTACTTTTTATAAAAGGTACTTTTTATAAAAGGTACTTTTTATAAAAGGTACTTTTTATAAAAGGTACTTTTTATAAAAGGTACTTTTTATAAAAGGTACTTTTTATAAAAGGTACTTTTTATAAAAGGTACTTTTTATAAAAGGTACTTTTTATAAAAGGTACTTTTTATAAAAGGTACTTTTTATAAAAGGTACTTTTTAAAAAATGTAATTTTTATGAAATGTACTTTTTATAAAAGGTACTTTTTAAAAAAGGTACTTTTTATAAAAGGTACTTTTTATAAAGACTAATTTTTGTAAAAGGTACTTTTTATAAAAGGTACTTTTTCTAAAAGGTACTTTTTATAAAAGGTACTTTTTATAAGAGGTACTCTTTTATAAATTTCATGTGGTAGGATCATTATACTAGGCAATATAAAAAAGTACCAAAATTACACTTTTTACCTCTCTTAGAAACAGAATTTACAAAAAGTACTTGTTCCAGAATGTTTTACTTCACTAAAGGATCCTACATTTCAAATATCAAGTGTGTAGGATCATGATTTTAGTATACATAAAAAGTATTAAAAGTACAATTTTTACGCCTTTTACCCCCCTAAGAAACACAGTATCCAAAAAGTGGCCAGTATTTTAAGAAATTAAAAAAAGTACTAAAAGTATACTTTTTACCCCTTTTACCTCCCTTAGAATCCAAAATTTTCAAAAAAGTACTTATTCTAGAATGTTTTTTTTCACCAAAGGATTCTACATTCAAAATTTTTATTTCAGTAAATAACAAAAACGTACCAAAAGTATACTTTTTTATCCATTTTACCCCTTAGAATCAACATTGGCAAAAACCCAGCCTTAGTGGAAATATTTTTAGGGATGTGCACTTCATTAAGAATTTCAAGATTCTAGGACCTTTATTTTAGAAGATAAAAAAAGTACAAAAAGTAAACTTTTTTATCCTTTTTATCCCCTTTGATTCAACATTGGCAATCATAAAAAGAAAATGGCTGAAAAATCAAAAACACGATTTTCCCCATTTTTTGAACCTATAAATCCCCGATATGGCCGATAAGCCGAGACACCCCAACCTTAGAATTGTCTCCTTTATATATATTTTAAGTTTTATGAAAATCGGTTTATAAGAATTTTAAAAGTCGTTAACACGTTACCAATAACCTAGCTGATCCTGTTTTCGTGTTATTGCTAAATAATTACACTGTTCGACAACCAACACCTTCCAGTGAAATATCCAACTGATTCTAATAGATTTTTCTCTCCTGATTCCAATTCCGCCATTAAAAATTTTTTAGGACGTACAGTATATGATATTCGCTTTTGGTAGTCCACAGTTGCAAATTCTTCTTTAGAAAAGTAGGACTTGATTTCATATAAAATGGACCCTCTGATTCCAAAAAGGCAATCGAAACTTTCTAACATGTTCCGTTTTGGAGTTATTCGCAATTGAAAATTTGTTCACGCAAAAATCTTGAACGCGAATATCTCGAAAACGGAACATGCTAGAAAAACTTGGTTAGCAGTTTTAGAATCAGGAGTTCTATATTCTCCTGATTCCAAAAATCAAGTTCCATTTTTAGGAAGTAACTTAAAATTTGTAACAATAGACCCCAAAAAGTGCTAAGTAATTGTTTTTTTTTTACTATTTAACAGCGAATACTAAAAAATCATCTAAAAATAGTATACAGCCTTAAAGGGTTAATTTATTTTTTCCTATAATATTTAACTAAAAAACTTTTCAAAATATATTTTTTTGTTTGTCTCTCTTCTTCTTTTTTTCATCATTTTTCTTATTTCTAACAATGTGGGTGGCATGAGTGTCATGTAATCTTCTCAATAAACAATGGAAAACTTAAATGGTCGCCAATTCGCTATATAAACGTTTTCTTCAATGCAATCAAAAGAAGATTAAATAAGGCCTTTTGTTACTTGGGCTTATAAAAGCAACAAATAAGAAAAAAAAATATTAAAATACTTTTGAAAATTTTTTGAAAAGTTTTTGAAATTGTTAAATTATGATTATATTTCTCTAGCCATTCTTTTTACATTTCTTAAAGATTTAAAAGAGATATAATTTTATAATCCTTTAAATCTTTTTGGCAATTAAAATTATTATTTTCAAAGCTTTTCCTTTTTTGGTTTTTCTCATCAAGAAATCTACTAAATTACGTGTTTATAAACTAAATGAGTTTTTGCAAAATAACAAACAAACAGACAACAGATGGTGAATAATACACTTGATAGTTGCAGTTGATTACTTTTTTTTTTTTAAGAGAAAAGAAAATGAAATGAAATGAAATGAAAAACAAAAATTTAACAATTAATAAAACTTAAATACAATTTAAGATAATTTTCAGTTTAGGAAAACAAAATCATATCTTTGTTAAAGTTTTCTTTTGAAGTAACAAGTAAATATTTAAATTAGATTTGGTCGAATCCATGAGTACCATTTACCTTCTGAATTTGAGTGCAAAAATCTTTTTCCAGGGATTGTTTTTTTAATGAAAAAAATTTTGCCCAGGAACATTGTATGTTGATTTAAAATTTTATGTTATCGACAAGTTTCTATAGAAAGTTTTGTTTTATCGATAATTAAAACTATAGAATTTTGAAACTATAGAATTTTTTATAGAAAAATTTGTGTCATCGATATATCCATAACTTTCCGATAACTTTAGTATTTCATAAAAAAAACGTTATGTTATCGATTTATCGATTACTTTAGATTTTTCTATAGAAAAATTAGTATTATTGATATATCTACAACTTTAGAATTTTCTATAGAAAAATTTGTGTTATCGATAACTTAGGAATTTTCGTTAGAAAACTTGATGTTATCGGTATACCGAAAATTTTAGAATTTTCTGTAGACAATTTTGTGTTATATATTTATCGATAACTTTAGAATTTTATATAAAAAATTATTTGTTATCGATATCTAAAGAATTTTACAAAAAACATATTTTGTTATCAATAACTATAGAATTAACTTTAGAATTTTCCAAAGAAAAGTATCTATTATCGATAAATTGATAAATATAAAATTTGTTTATAATTTTTTTTTTATAGACCCGAGTAAAAAAGTTTTTATATAATTATATATAATTTGATAAAATTATATATAATTATATAAAATTATATAAAGAGGTAAAATTTTCCAAAAAAGTTGGAAAAATGTTCAAATGTGAATCATATATATTTCACATATGATTACATATTTGAACATATATATTTAATATATGAGCATATACGAAAATTGGCGGCATGTGGACAGACATATATGAAACACATATGCACATATGTGAACCCATGCCATATATGTACACATGCCGCCAATTTTCGCATGTGTAACATATATTTACATATATGAACAAACATGTCCATATTTGGACCACATATGATTCATATATGAACATTTTTTACCGCCCGAGTAAAAAAGTTCCTATATAATTGTATATAATTTTATAAACATCATATATGATTAAATAGAATTATATAGAATTTGATGCGAAAAATGAGTCGATAAAACTATATAAAATTTGATCAATGTTTCATATATTTTGATAAATTTTTTATATAATTTTATGCGAAATTTGGACCCCTATTTTTATGTAATAATAGCAAAATTATATAATTAGATATAATTATATAAAAATATATAAAATTGAATAAAACTGCATAAAACTATATAAAGTTACATAGAATTATATATAATTATATATAATTAAAACAAAATTTTTTGATTTATATAAAACTTGATATAATTTTATATAACTTTATAAAATTATATATTGTTTTATATAATTTGATATAGTTGTATATAATTATATCTGATCATATAAATTTGCTTTTGTTATATAAAAATAGGGGTCCAAATTTCGCATAAAATTATATAAAAAATTTATCAAAACACAAGTAACATTGATAAAATTTTATATGGTTTTATCGACTCATTTTTCGCATCAAATTCTATATAATTCTATTTAATCATATATGATGTTTATAAAATTATATACAATTATATAGGAACTTTTTTACTCGGGCGGGTAATTATATCCAGGATTTGGTGAATATAATTATATAGAATTATATCAAATTATATATAATTTTATATAATTTTATACAATTTTTTTGAAAATTTTACCTCTATATATAATTTTATATAATTTGATATAATTTTATCAAATTTTATATAATTATATAAAAAAACTTTTTTACTCGGGGATATACAAAGAATAAATCATTTTCTTTATAAAATATTGTGTTATCAATAAATCGATAACTTTATAGTTTCTAAGAGAAATTTCGTGTTATCAATATATTGAGGGCTATATTTGCGTAGAATTTTCTTTAGAAAGTCTTGCATTAACGAATTATCTTTAACTTAAGATTTTTTTTTTTAAGAAAATAATGTGTTATCGATAACTTTACAATTTTCCATATAAAATTATGTGCTATCGATAACTATAAAATTTTCCATAGAAAATTTTGCATAATTGATTTATCAATAACTTGAGAATTTTCTATAGAAAATTTTATGTTATCATTTTATTGATAACTTTAGAATTTTCTATAGAAGATTGGGTGTTATCGATTTATCGATAACTCATAACGTTGTTTTTTTATTTTTAGTACCAAAAGGAACATAAAAATAAAATGTATTTATTCGGCCTTTATATATGTATATATATTCGATTAGAGTTTTATTCTAGTTCGAGGCCCAAAAATATTTCTATTTATGATATTGTCATAATAGAGTATTTTTAATTTATTGCTTTAAAAAAGTTACTATCTCATAGTATGTCTGTACTGATCAGTTTCATCCCCACTAAAGGAATCTTCAGCAGACTTTAGAGAATCATCGTTGGTCAATCAAACATCAAACCAGACATAATATTTGATATATTTCCCAAGTTATATGAGAAGTACTATTATGAAGGTCCGAAATCTGTTTTCCAACAAAAATAACTCTTTTAAAGCAAAAATTGTATATATTAAATCACCGTCGGTAACTATTAATATATGTGTTGCTGTTATTTTACAATAACAACAGTGCCTAACCAAACAATAGTGTTGGTAGGATAAGTCGTACTAAACTTTGTGTTAAATGTTGTTTTTTTATTTTTAGTACCAAAAGGTACATAAAAATAAAATGTATTTATTCGGCCTTTATATATGTATATATATTCGATTAGAGTTTTATTCTAGTTCGAGGCCCAAAAATATTTCTATTTATGATATTGTCATAATAGAGTATTTTTAATTTATTGCTTTAAAAAAGTTACTATCTCATAGTATGTCTGTACTGATCAGTTTCATCCCCACTAAAGGAATCTTCAGCAGACTTTAGAGAATCATCGTTGGTCAATCAAACATCAAACCAGACATAATATTTGATATATTTCCCAAGTTATATGAGAAGTACTATTATGAAGGTCCGAAATCTGTTTTCCAACAAAAAGCAATAAATTAAAAATACTCTATTATGACAATATCATAAATAGAAATATTTTTGGGCCTCGAACTAGAATAAAACTCTAATCGAATATATATACATATATAAAGGCCGAATAAATACATTTTATTTTTATGTACCTTTTGGTACTAAAAATAAAAAAACAACATTTAACACAAAGTTTAGTACGACTTATCCTACCAACACTATTGTTTGGTTAGGCACTGTTGTTATTGTAAAATAACAGCAACACATATATTAATAGTTACCGACGGTGATTTAATATATACAATTTTTGCTTTAAAAGAGTTATTTTTGTTGGAAAACAGATTTCGGACCTTCATAATAGTACTTCTCATATAACTTGGGAAATATATTAAATATTATGTCTGGTTTGATGTTTGATTGACCAACGATGATTCTCTAAAGTCTGCTGAAGATTCCTTTAGTGGGGATGAAACTGATCAGTACAGACATACTATGAGATAGTAACTTTTTTAAAGCAATAAATTAAAAATACTCTATTATGACAATATCATAAATAGAAATATTTTTGGGCCTCGAACTAGAATAAAACTCTAATCGAATATATATACATTAGAGTGTCCCTTATTTTGGAAATGTTGGAAATCTTGAGACGGTACCCGCTCATTTTTTTCCTTTTGACTTAAAAATAACTCAGGAAAAATTTTACGCCCCTAGGACCACGCCTTCCCTACGCGACGGGGCCTTAAAGAGCGGGGCCTTAAAAATCATTTTTCCATACAAACCAAAAAAATTTTTTTTTGATTTTAAATTTTTTTGGTATTAATTATTATATTACTTGGTTTGCTTATTCACGACAAAAAATTTGATTTTGGTGGGATAAGTCTTTCAGTGCTAAAAAATTTTTCGCAAAAAAAAATTTTGAGCGGCCGGGGTCCTACAGTAAAAAATTTTTTAAAATTTTTTTTTTTTAGTTTTGACCAGCAACGGTTTTAGCTGCTATGTTGCTTTAAATGATATATATTCCAAAAAAAAAATTATTCATATATGTGACATCTTTATCTTTTTCGAAAAAAAAAATTGAGCCGTAGGAATCCTACGGTAAAAAATTTTTAAAAAATATTTTTTTTTAGTTTTGAAAAGCAATGGTTTTAGTTGTTATGTTGTTTTTAATGATATATATTCCAAAAAAAATATTATTCATATTTGTGACATTTTTATCGTGTATCGAAAAAAATCAACAATGCATTTTTTACCCTTTTTAGAACACGATAAAGATGTCACAGATACAAAAAATATTTTTTTATGAATATATATCATTTAAAGCAACATAGCAGCTAAAACCGTTGCTGGTCAAAACTAAAAAAAAATATTTTTTAAAAAATTTTTACTGTAGGACCCCGGCGGCTCAAATTTTTTTTTTGCGAAAAATTTTTTAGCGCTGAAAGACTTATTCCACCAAAATCAAATTTTTTGTTGTGAATAAGCAAACCAAGTAATATAATAAATAATAACAAAAAAATTAAAAATCAAAAAAATTTTTTTTTGGTTTGTATGGAAAAATGATTTTTAAGGCCCCGCTCTTTAAGGCCCCGTCGCGTAGGGAAGGCGTGGTCCTAGGGGCGTAAAATTTTTCCTGAGTTATTTTTAAGTCAAAAGGAAAAAAATGAGTGGGTACCGTCTCAAGATTTCCAATATTTCCAAAATAAGGGACACTCTAATATACATATATAAAGGCCGAATAAATACATTTTATTTTTATGTACCTTTTGGTACTAAAAATAAAAAAACAACATTTAACACAAAGTTTAGTACGACTTATCCTACCAACACTATTGTTTGGTTAGGCACTGTTGTTATTGTAAAATAACAGCAACACATATATTAATAGTTACCGACGGTGATTTAATATATACAATTTTTGCTTTAAAAGAGTTATTTTTGTTGGAAAACAGATTTCGGACCTTCATAATAGTACTTCTCATATAACTTGGGAAATATATCAAATATTATGTCTGGTTTGATGTTTGATTGACCAACGATGATTCTCTAAAGTCTGCTGAAGATTCCTTTAGTGGGGATGAAACTGATCAGTACAGACATACTATGAGATAGTAACTTTTTTAAAGCAATAAATTAAAAATACTCTATTATGACAATATCATAAAGAGAAATATTTTTGGGCCTCGAACTAGAATAAAACTCTAATCGAATATATATACATATATAAAGGCCGAATAAATACATTTTATTTTTATGTACCTTTTGGTACTAAAAATAAAAAAACAACATTTAACACAAAGTTTAGTACGACTTATCCTACCAACACTATTGTTTGGTTAGGCACTGTTGTTATTGTAAAATAACAGCAACACATATATTAATAGTTACCGACGGTGATTTAATATATACAATTTTTGCTTTAAAAGAGTTATTTTTGTTGGAAAACAGATTTCGGACCTTCATAATAGTACTTCTCATATAACTTGGGAAATATATCAAATATTATGTCTGGTTTGATGTTTGATTGACCAACGATGATTCTCTAAAGTCTGCTGAAGATTCCTTTAGTGGGGATGAAACTGATCAGTACAGACATACTATGAGATAGTAACTTTTTTAAAGCAATAAATTAAAAATACTCTATTATGACAATATCATAAATAGAAATATTTTTGGATAACTCATAACTTTCTATTGAAAATTTTGTGCTATCGAGAATTTTCTATAGAAGACTGTTTTGGATAACTAAAGGATTTTCTATAAAAAAGTTTGTGTTATCGATATATAGATAACTTTCGAATTTTCTATAGAAGATAATACTTATGACATCGATTTATTGATAACTTAAGAATTTTCTATAGAATATTTTGTGTTATCGATTTGTCGATAACTAAATGCTTCTCTATTGAAAATTTTGTTTTATCGATAATTATAAAATTTTCTCTAAAAAATTGTGTGTTATCGAAAACTGTAGGAGTTTCTATAGATTTTTTTTTTTAGAATTATATAAAAAAAATTCTTGTTGTCTACACTCAAAATAATACATTAGTTGATATACTATTTTTTTTTTTTTGCTAATGCTGGTTAGCTAACTTGTAGCAAATTTTTAGTTGAGATTAGCATGTTAGCAAAAATATCTTGTAAACTTCATTTAGCGCATTAGCAATTTTAAACAAAATTTGAACAATTTTTTTTGCTAAATTTAAAATTGAGTTGAACAAATTTTGACAAGCTTTTTTGCTAATATTAGCAAAAATAAATGGTAAATTTTTTTTTATTTTCAGAAAACTTAAAATGGCGCTATCTCGGAAACTAAGCCAGATAGAGCAAAATGGAGACCATTTTTGGTTCTCCGGCTCTCCATAATATCGCCGGTCCTCTTCACAAGTGTGGACCCTAATGGGTCCTAACTTTAGATCCAAAAAAGCATTCCCGAAAATTTAAAAATGCTCATATCTCTGTAAATATTGCCGACACAACAAAAAGTCCAAAAGAATTTTTTAGCTCTCAACACGTAGAACAAGACCGCAAAATAATTAAAAGCTTTTCGAGTAATATTTTTACAGTTATCGAGTTTTTTAATTCTCAAAACCCCGGTGGTCCCCCAAAATCACGTATCTCAAAAACTAAGCAAGGTAGAGCGAAACGGACACAAATTTTGGATCAAAAACTATGACGATTTTTAAGAAACCCAACTAATTCTAGGCCCATCAGGGTCTGGACCTATCGGGTCCTTATCCAATGGGGTCTTCAAATGTATATGAACTAAGTTGAAATAAAAAAATTTCAGTAAACTTATTTTTTGCAAAACATTTTTGCTAACTCTACCAAAAAAATTGTGGGCTTAAAATCAGCAAATTTTCTTGTAGGTTTACAAGCCTTTTTTGATAACATTACAGATTTTTTTTTTGAGTGTATTTATCGATATCTTACAAATTTTCTAAACTAAATTTCGTGCTTTCAATGTATCGATAACTCACGAATTTTCTCTATAGAAAATTTTGTGTTATCGGTTTATTGATAACACCGCTCTACAAATCTGAGGTTTGTCGCTGCGTTTTGGATGAAACCAAAAAAAAATGATAGGATTTGGTCCCCCGATTCCAAAACAGTCACTCAAATTTTTCTATCACGTCACAATTTTAAGAAAATCGCGGTTAAAGTGTCAAAAAAGGCCCATTTTGACCATTTTTGAACGCCTGTAAAATAAGATCCTGACATGTAAATGACTTGGTTTCAAGCTCATTAGAAATTGTGTAATTTGATCTTTCAGCCAAGATCAAATTTTCATGGAATTTAATTTTTTAAAATCGTAAAAAAAACATTAGCAACAAATGCTTTAAATCCAAAATTTACGTATGAATTTGTGTGGAAATTTGTTAAAAAACACTGTGTAAATAAATTTAATATTTAAAAAATGGAAGGTTTTTTGATAACGATTTTTTTACCATTTTAGAAAATTGAATTTTTAGAACATTTTATCTTATCTTTAAGAGAAAATTACAGGCTTTCGAATGAGCTTGATAACAAATCATTCGCATGTCAGGATATTATTTTATATGCTTGTAAAATGGGTCAAAAATGCCCTTTTTCGGCACTTTTACCGCGAATTACATAAAATCCTGACGTGATAGACAAATTTGGGCTCCGGATTTGGAATCAGCGCTACAAACACTATCTAAATTACTAACCAGAATCCATTACGCATTTTCTTGTTGAGCTGTGTAACCTTTGAATTTTCAATAGAAAATTTTGTGTTATCGATTTATCGATAAGTTGAGAATTTTGTATAGATAATTTTTTAAAATCGATTAATATATAACATTAAAATTTCTTACAAAAAATTGTGTGTTATCGATTATTCGATAATTTCGAAATTTTCTATAAAAAATTTTGTGTTTCGATATATGTATATGGAATTTTCAATAGAATTTTTTTTTATTGTCAATATCTATAAAATTTCCTACAAAAAATTGTTTGTTATCGATAACTATTTAATTTTCTATAGAAAATTTTTTGCTATCGATACCCATATAATTTTTTATCAGTGGCAAAAAAAAAGTATAGAAAATTTTTTGTTATCGATATTTATAAAATTTTCTTTGGTTTTTTTTTTTTTTTGTTATCAATAGCTAGAGAATTTTCTAAAAGAAAACCAAGAATTTTGTATAGAAAATTGTTTGGTTTTCGATAACTACAGAATTTTCTATAGAAATTTGTTGTTACCGATAATAATAGAAATTTTTAATAGAACATTTTTTACTTATCGATAACTATAAAATTTTTTCTAGAAATTTTGTGCTATCGATAACTAAAGAATGTTCTTTAAATAATATTGTGTTATCGATAACTGTAGAATTTTTATAGAATATTTTTTGCTATGACAACTAAAGAATTTTTTATAGAAAATTTTTTGCCATCGAAAACGAAATCCTTTTTTTAAAGTAAATAGTGTGCTATAGATATCTGGAGATTTCTAAAGAACATTTGTTGTTTTCGATAACTAAAGAATTTTCTTTAAACAACTTTGTGTTATCGATAACGATATAATTTTTTATATGAAATTTTGTGTTATCGATAACTAAAGAAGTTTCTGTAGAAAATTTGTTGCTATCGATAACTATAAATTTTTCTATAGAAATTTGTTGTTATCGATAAATACAGGATCATCTATAGAAAACTTCTCGGTATCGATAACTGTAGAATGTGCTAAATAAAATTTTTTGTTATGGTTCTGTATAAAAATGTTTTGTTGTCGATGACTATAGAAATTTTTATAGACTTTTTTTGTTATTGATAAATATAGAATTTTCTATAACAATTTTTTGTTATCGATATCTATAGCATTTTCTGTAGAAAATTTGTTGATAAATCAATAACTATTGAAATTTCTATAGATTTTTTTTATCGGTAACTGAAGAATTTTCTATAGACATTTTTTGTTATCGATAGCCATAAAATCTTCTATAGATAATTTTTCGTTATCGATAAGTATATAATTTTGTATAGAAAATTTGTTGTTATGAATGTCTATAATATCTTTTATAGAAAATGTTTATGTCAAATGTATGTTGTTGTATAAAAAATTTCGAGTTTAAGATTTATCGATAACTTAAAATTTTTTATAGAAAATTTTGTGTTAATGAATTATCGATAACTTTAGAATTTACTATAGATAATTTTGTGTTATAGATTTATCGAAAACTTTAGAATTTTTGTATAGAAAATTTTTTGTTATCGATATAATTTTATTTTTATTTTTTTTTTTATTTATTTATTTATTTATTTATTAAAGTCTATGGAATAATCCTTACAGACTAATTTAAATACAATTTATACAAAACAAAATTAAGAAATTACAAATAATTTAACAAAAACCAAATATAAATGACATTTTTATATATGAAAATTAAAATATAATAAATTTTTAGGTTATTGTATTTAAGTGTAATATAATATCTCTTTTGACGATTTCCAAACTTTTATTAAAATCTATAAATGGATACAATAAATTGAATTCATCACAGATTCTGCGAAATGGATCAAAATTAGCATAGTTTGTGATGTAATATTTTATGCTTAGGATATTATAATTTCTTAATGTTCGAAGAGGAATATGTAAATTTATTTTGCTAAGAAGAAATTCGGAATGAAGACTACCGTTCATTAATTTTAACAAAAAAGTAACATTTAGCATATGTCTACGACTTTTTAATGTCGGCAACTTAATAAGGGCGAGGCGATGTTCGTATGGTGGCAACCTTATGTTAGGGTTCCAACGCAAACCGCGAAGACAAAACAACAGAAACTGTTTTTGAACTGACTCAATTTTGTTAGAGTGTACTTGATATTGAGGGTCCCAAACAACAGATCCATATTCAAGAATTGGTCTAACTAGGGTAGTAAACAATTGCTTTGTTGTATATGGATCGGAAAACTCCTTAGCCCAACGTTTTATGAACCCAAGTACTCCAGTAGCCTTATTGACTGTTAACAATATGTGACTTTTAAAGTCTAATTGTGTATCCAAAAGTACGCCAAGATCATTAAAATTATCAACCAAATCTAGAACTATATTATTCATAATATAGCTACCATTTATTCGACTTGATCTTGTAAAAATCATATATTTACATTTTTTCGCATTAAGATCCATTAAGTTAATGCTACACCAGGTAGTTAAATTATTAATATCATTCTGCAAAAGAACTTGCTGATCAGAGTTGTTGAAGGAAATAAATAGTTTTACATCATCTGCATACATTAAAGTTTTTGAGTGTTTAATTGCAGAAGGAAGATCATTTATAAATAGTGTAAATAGGAGGGGCCCTAGGTGACTACCTTGAGGAACACCTGATATTACATTTATACAGTTTGAATATGAGTGACGAAATTTAACAGATTGTGTTCTGCCTTTTACTTAAGTATGAACCAAGCCATTTAAGAAGCGATAAACTAAAACCCATCCGATCAAGTTTAAACAGCAAAAGATCATGATTAACTTTATCAAACGCCTTACTAAAATCATTATATATAACATCCGATTGCATGCCATTAACAAATCCTTCATTTACCCAAGTTGTCAACTCTAGAAGATTCGTAGCTGTAGAGCATGATTTACGAAATCCATGTTGTGTTGGAGATAATATAGATGATGCGTGATGCGACAGTGTATCATATATAAGTTTTTCAAATAATTTTGGTATAACACTTAATTTAGCTATGCCTCTATAATTTGAAATATTAGCTTTAGATCCAGATTTAAACAGTGGAATTATAAACGATTCTTTCCAAATTGAAGGAAAATAACCCGTCTTAAGAGATATATTATATATATGAGTCAATGGAATGTATAGTATTTGTGAGCATTGCTTTAAAATACAACTGGGGACGCCGTCTGGGCCAGCAACGTTTGACGATTTTAGCTTAGATAGGGCGTTTAAGACGGTTTGTTGGCTAATGGATGGTATAGAAAAAGTTGTGGATTCAAGGATTGTGTACGAATATTGATAGTTAAAGGATGACGAAGAGTAAGTTGATGCAAAAAAGTCAGCAAACATATTACTAATGATAACAATAGAATTTCTATACAAAGCTTTGAGTTATCCATAACTTTAGAATTTACTACGAAAAATTGTTTTATTGTCGATAACCATAGCATTTTTTTAAGATTTTGTTTTTATCGTTTACTTTAAAGTTTTCTATAGAAAATGTTGTGTTATCGATAACTATAGATTTTTCTTTGGAATTTTTTGTGTTATCAAAAGCTAAAAAACATTTTGTGTTATCGATAACTATAGAATTTTCTATTAATAATTTTGTGTTTACTCAAACAAATTTATCTAATTTTTAATACAAGTACAGTTTCCTACTGTAAATTGAGTAAATTTCAATAAAATTTTATAAAATTGTTGCTATTAAGGGTATTTCAGCCCTTATGAGCCGTTTTGCCTGAAACTTTAAATATACATATAACAGAGACGATTTTAAGGTTGGGGTATCTCGGCTTATCGGCAATATCGGTGTTTTAAAATTTCGTTGTTCCCTTATGAAACAATGTGGACCTTCGGAAAAATTTCGATAGCTCACCAACTAATAGGAATATTATCTAGAGCAAAAACACGTGTAGACCTAAATTTTATAAATCCCCTAAGTCCCCGATATGGCCGATAAGCCGAGACACCACAGCCTTTGAATTGTCTCTTTCATAATATCTTAAGTTTCATGCAAATCGGTTCATAATGTTTGAGATACTTCCCTTGTAAGTGATTTTCTTAAGAGTTGTATACATTTTTTTATACCCTCCACTTAGTGATAGAGGGTATATATAAGTTTGTTATTCCGTTTGTAACTCATCGAAATATAGGTCTGGGACCCCATAAAGTATATATATTCATGATGCCCGATCGATTTTAAGACATTCTAGCGATGTCCGTCTGTCCGTCTGTCCGTCTGTCCTTCTGTCCGTCTGTCCGTCTATCCGTCTGTCCGTCTGTCAGTCTGCTGTCACGGACAAAATATTGCACAGAGATGAAACTTAACATATTTATTGGAAGTTCTCCCGAGAAGTTTGGTATTGCATTTGAGCGATATCACCTCAAAAATTTCAGTACATTCAACATAACCTAAAAATACAAAATGCTTTAATTCGGCTTCTGGTTAACATATGTGAACATAATTGAACACCAAATGGTATTTAAACAAGTACAAACATATTTTTTGACAAAAAAAATCGCGAATTTTTTTTTTACCAAAAATTTTTTTCGCGGAAATTTTTTTAAAATTTTTTTTTTCAAAAGTAATTTCCTTTTAAATAAAGTTTTTGCAATAATCTTTTTGAAATTGTGGAGGGTAAAACTACATTCGGCAAGGCCGAATTTAACTTTTTTACTTGTTTACAATAATACAAGTACATTTTACCTTAATGAATTTTAAAAATATTTTTTTACAATTTTTTTCTGTAATTTTTACATTTTTTTTTTTTTTTTGTATTTAAAGATTTTTTTTCTTAACTCTTTTGTGATTTTAATTACATTAATCCAAAGTTTTTCATTTTATATTTAATTACTACTATTGCATTTTAAACAACTACTCGTACATGTACCATGGGGTAGTTCAAATTATCAACAGGGAACAAAATTTTTTTAACACTAATTTTCAAATTTCAAAAATACAACTCTGTTTTGTTACAGAAATTAAAAACCAAATTTAATTGGGATAAAACTTGGCAAACTATTTTTTGTTTTAAAATGTATTTCAAATTTCAATCGATTCGTATATAAAATTCCCAATTTTAGAGTTTTATTAAAATAAGTATCATCCTAGTTTCGTTCAACTGTTGACAAGTGTGGACGTGTTTTAATTTATCTCCGTGCTATTAATTGAATTTTTGAAATTGTTCGTAATAGGTATTTTTGTAATATTTTCATGACCACATCCAGGAAAATGAAAATATGGACACAAATGATACCGATTTAATTCGAGGCTCTGCCTCACCGACTGGTGCTGGTCCTAGCACTGGTCTTAGGGTTGCGACCTTGAAGTCCGACCTTGATTCTGGTAGGGGTGCTCAGCCTAATATTGGTGGTAAAAAGAAAAAGAAACTTAAACCATCAAAGGTCAGGCACAACCAGAGACGGCTTTGTTTGAAAATAATTAACAGACTAAGCCAACTTGATGGAACGAAGCTCTCCGAACGTGAGAGGGCGTCGCTATCATGGGCGAAAGGAGTCATTGAAGAACAGGACAAACTTTCGGCAATGCGCGCATCTGACAAACAGAGCGCTGTTTCGGCCTCGTCATCGAAGTCTGGTAAAAGGTTGCGCTCGCCCGACGAGAAACCTTTACCTAAGAGATCTAAGGTGACCGGCAACGTCTGGACTCAGTCTTTTAGTGAAGTGGTTAAAGGTAACTTCGTTAGGGCTGTGATAAACAGGCAAAATGGGGATTGCAGTATTCCAAGGGACAAGTGGAGTTTAGTTGAAACTAAACTAAATGAAATCTACTATAGGCTCCTTGAGAGTATGCCTGATTTTCTCCCTACTACTGTCAACGCAGGTTGGTATCAGGGGCGAGTAAAACTCGTTGCTTTTGGGAACGAAAGATCCGCAGCCGTGTTTAAGGTTGCCATTAGCCAAGTGGGAGAGTTATGGCCTGGAGCCAGACTGGACGTTGTGGAAAAACATGATATCCCCTCGCAACCCAGAGCTCATGCATGGATCCCAATGGCTACAAATGACACTGCGGTGATTCTTAAGATAATAAAAGTCTGCAATCTGACGCCCAAGCATCTGAAATTGCTTCGGAAATAATAAATATGCCAACATTAATCTGGGCGATAAAAAGCTTCAGGCCCTATAAATCCCCGGGACCTGATGGTATAATCCCGGCTGAGTTGCAGCAAGTGTCGAACTATATAGCCCCGTTGCTGTATAATCTATACACAGCATGCATCAACTGGTCGTATATTCCTTTAAAATGGGGGGATACCAGAGTCGTATTTATCCCGAAGGCTGGGAAAAGTTCCCACACAGCTCCGAAGGATTTCAGACCAATTAGTCTGTCTTCTTTTTTGTTAAAGACAATGGAACGAATGATAGACTCATATTTGCGTAGAGTGATTGACCCGAGGTTGCTTTCGACAAAGCAACATGCATACAGCAAGGGACGATCAACGGAAACAGCTCTTCATGAGCTCGGTGGTACCATCGAGAGATCGCTTTCGGTAAAGGAGTACACTATGGTGGCCTTTCTTGATATTGAGGGGGCTTTTAATAATGTCATCCCAGAATCGATAGTATTGGCATTGTCTGGTCTGGGAGTAAAGCGTGAAATCGTTTTAATGGTGGAAAGCCTACTTGCCAGTAGACGTATAACGTCTGAATTGGGAGCGTCCGTCATATCTCGATTTGTCAATAGGGGCACACCACAAGGAGGTGTTCTTTCGCCGCTTCTGTGGAACTTGGCACTGAATTCAATGCTACTATCTCTAGAAGCACGTGGTTGTCATGTTGTCGCATATGCTGACGATGTCGCGATAGCGGTAAAGGGAAAGCATCTGCCAACATTGCGGGACATTCTTCAGGGTTCTCTGAAAGATCTGTCTAAATGGGCAAGAGACTGTGGTCTAGGAGTTAATCCTAGTAAAACAGAGCTTGTTTTATTTACAAGGAAAAATAAGATTCCTGCTTTTGATCCTATTTCTCTAGACGGTACTGAAATCACCTTCTCAGATGGAGCCAAGTATCTTGGAGTATTTCTAGATAGGAAGCTGAATTTCAGGCGTAATATTGAGGAACGGGTGAGAAAGGCAACGATTGCTTTGTATTCCTGTAAAAGGGCCATTGGAAAACGATGGGGTTTTAGCCCTCAAGTCGTTCATTGGATCTATACAGCAGTGGTGCGTCCAATTTTGCTGTATGGAATCATTGTCTGGTGGCCTGCTTTGGAAACAAAAGCGAACTTTGTCTTTATCACGAAGGTACAGAGAATGGCGTCAATGTGCATCACTGGTGCTCTTCGTACTACACCTACGGCTGCATTAGAAATCCTCCTTCACCTGATACCCTTGGACATATTGGGTAGGCAGTATGCGGCTGCGTCGGCAATTCGACTTAATAGCACGCTGCAATGGAGGAGCAGTGATTGTGGCCATAGCGCAATCTTGAAAAAGATAACAATACCACAAAATGTGGACTGTGCTCCCTCTTTGAGCCTCTTTGAGCGCCACTTTACCACTATGATACCATCCAGGGAGTCTTGGATGGGGGATACTCCGGGTAGTGGAGCTACCATAAATTTTTACACAGATGGATCGAGGCTGCACGAACAAGTGGGCTTTGGAGTCTATTCGGAAGAGCTTGGGTTGAGCCTGGCTCGTAGATTGCCAGATCATTGCAGTGTTTACCAGGCAGAGATGCTGGCAATAAAAGAAGTGGCTGACTGGTTGAGCTGCAATGTCTTGTCTACAACCGCAGTCAACATCTATACTGACAGTCAAGCCGCGGTCAAGTCCCTGGATTCAATGTTTCTGAAAACAAGATCTGCCCTTAACTGCCGCACGTCTTTAAATGAGATGGCCAAGCAGTTTAACATACGACTCATATGGGTCCCAGGGCACAGAGACATTCCAGGGAATTGCAAAGCCGATGAGCTTGCAAGACTAGGAACTACCTTACAGGTTCCAACAGAATTGGAATGTGTTGGTATGCCTCTAGAAACTTGCAAGCAAAACCTACGGCTTTGTTCTGCGACGGAGACTAATCAAAGATGGGCAAATGGATGGACGTGTGAGACAACACGACTGATTTGGCCTTCTCTTAATCAGGGGCGCACAAGTGAGCTGATATCGCTTCCAAGAGGAGAGATTTCGACGGTGGTTTCTATAATTACCGGACACTGTCTTATAGGGAAGCACGCAGAGCGGTTAAATGTGCCGTCGAATGACTTTTGCCGAAGTTGCATGGATGAAGAGGAGTTGGAAACTATCGAACACTTTATTTGCCATTGCCCGGCACTTTCTGGTCAGCGACTTGCTTCACTGGGATCTGGGGAGCTGTACGATCTTTCTGATTTGTCGGATGTCAAAATTCAACATCTAAGGAGTTTCATAAGAAGCTCAAACTGGTTTAACGACAGGGACTAGTGGGGAAACCTATTACGATCCCGTGGTATCACAATGGACCTCAGAGTCTACGTGTGTTGACGTAAAACGTCAACAGCCACTTACAACCTAACCTAACCTAACCTATCCTCCTGAATCTCCCTATTGCATAAACCCGTACATGAGTCTATCATGTTGTACTCGTACATTTACAACACATTTAATTTGCAGACGTATGAATGAAGTATATTTTGAAAACCCATTTCTCTTGTAGCACTCGTAGTACAGTTGTGGTCTAAAATATAGCACCCGTGGTTAATTTTTTCACATTTTAACTTTGTCATTCAGTGCAACATATCGAAATATCGTTAAGGGACCCCCCATGATTCTCTGTAGGAGCCAAGACGATCTAAAAATGCCCTTCTGTTTATCTCCATGTTAATCTTAAGAAATATAAAGAGCTTAAAAGTTAAAAAAAAGTCGAGTTACAAATTTGTTGACCATCACTGTTTATATTATTTTTATATTTACTCAAGCTTTGCACTTGTAGTTAAGTAGTAATTAAAGGAAAATAGAAATGTTTATTTTTAACAATTTTATTTTGTAAAAAATTAAAAAAAAAATAATACAGGAAACTCTTAGAAAATTGTTTTATTTATATTAACATTACCGTAAATATATTGTTCAAACACAAATAAATAAATAATTAAAAAAATGTTTAGAATTATAGCAGTAATTGAATAACATTTTACTAGAAGCTTTTACAAGGAAGATATTTAATGTGAAATGATTTTTTTAAAGAAAATTTTATATTATCAATAAATAGATAACTAAAAAATGTTCTTTATAATTTGATATCCATATATAACTATAAATTTTTTTACAGAAAATTTTATGTTTTCGAAAACTATAAATTTTTTGTAGAACATTTGATATTATCGATAACTAGATATGTACGTAGAATTTTCTATAGAAAATTTGATATTATCGATAACTATTTTTTTACAGAAAATTTTATTTTTTCGAAAACTAGAGCATTTTTTTGTAATAAATTGAACTAGAGCATTTTTTTGTAATAAATAGAATTCTCTAAAGCAAACTATAAAATTTGGTATCGAGAATTTTTAATTAACGATAACAGTTGCATAGAAAAATTCGTGTTTTCGAGTATTTTCTATAGAAAATTTTGTGTTGTCGATATATCGATGTCTGCTGAGTTTTCTATAGAAAAGTTTGTGTTATCGAAATATCGATAGCTTAAGAATTTTCTATTTTTAATTTTTTTTTTCAAAATTAACCGTTGAATGCCCAAAAATTAAAAAAAAATTAAAAATAATAACAGAAAATTTTCTAAAAAAAAATGCCTGCGAATTTTGTACTCTTGCCCAAAACATTAAATCATGATAATGTTTTGCGGAAGATTTGGGTGTACTTGCCAACGCAAAGTTTTTTTAGAAAAAATTATGTTATATTACTTAAATATCAGTCGAGGACCCCATTTAAAACCCAAAAGAGCTGTACATTTCGTAAGTGAGTGCAAAAATAAGTGCAAAAAAGTGTTTTTACATTTTGGAGAGTATAAACGATACGGCACCAAAGAATATAACACTCTCACTTGTTTTAGCGTCCAACCTGAATCAAATTGCATCGCGTAAGGCGTAACGCCCAATAGTTTTTCGTATCTAATATTTAAATGTGAAGAACCTAAATCAAACGGACGTAAAAATTTCAAATTTGATGTGTTTTTTTTTGTTTTTTTTTACGACTTGCGCCACGCAATTTGATTCTGGTTCGACCCTTATGTACATTTGACAAGCAAATGGAAAATTTGTATGCTTAGACTTGGTGAAAAAGTAGTTTTTGTAAAAATAAATTATTTTTTTTAAGAAAAAGAAAATTATGTTAAAAAAAATTTAATAAACCCAAAATTTTTGGTGAAAAGAAAAATTTTTTGATGTAAAAAAAATTGATAAAAAAAAAATTTTTTTGGTGAGAAAAAAATTGAATTTTGATGACAAAAAAAATTTTTGATGCAAACAAAAAATTTCATGAAAAACAAAATTTATGAAAAAAAAAATTGATGAAAAAAAAATTTGATGAAAAAAAAATTTGATAAAAAAAATTTTGATGAAAATAAAAAGTTTGATGAAAAAAAAAATTTTATGAAAAAAAATTCATGCAATAAAAGTTTGATGAAAAAAAAAAACATTGATGAAAAAAAAAATTTTTGATGGAAAAAAAAATTGATGAAAAAAAAAAAATTTCATGAAAATTAAATAATTTAAAAAGTTTTTCTGAAGATTATTATAACTGGATAATATGAAACTCGTAAGAAACAAAATTTTGATGAAAAAAAAAACTGATGATAATAAATTAATTTGACATTAAAAGTTTTTCTGAAGATTATTATAACTGGTTAATATGAAACTTGTAACAAACAAAATTTTTAGAAAAATTAAAAAAATTTTCTTTCACACTTTTCTCAATTCAAAACCATATATAACACATCAAAAAATTATAATACATAATTATAATTAGAGCCTGAGCTCGACTGTCTTTACAGAAACATTAATTTAAAAATAACGACTATAAGTCGTCCTATGTGGCAATAATCAGTATCTTTGGAAATATGGCAACACCTAACATTTGTGTCTAAAATATAGACCATGTCTGGCAATGTTGCAAAATAAGTACTTAGATCAGAATTGATGACGGAGAGGAAGAAAAATAATGATTACTAAAAATAGAATTGATTTACAAAAATTACAATAACAACTCTTCTGTTAGAAAAAACAACAGCAACAACCAAGCACGAATTGAAAATCATGATTTAGTTGATACTTGCTTAACAGCCTACTTGGCGTATCGGTCTAGAGTGTTTGTACGTTACAAGCAGTTAATAGCAAAGTATTACAGATGATGGGTTCAATCCTTGTCGGATGCGATCTGTTAATTATTTTTAGATATAGAGTTCTATTCACTATTATCTGAATTAATTTGACATTAAAAGTTTTTCTGAAGATTATTATAACTGCATAATATGAAACTAGTAAGAAACAAACCAGGATGTCTTAAATTTTTAGAAAAATTAAAAAATTTTTCTTTCACACTTTTCTCAATTCAAAACCATTTATAACAAATCAAAAAATTTTAATGCATAATTATAATTAGAGCCTGAGCTCGACTGTCTTTACAGAAACAATAATTTGAAAAAAAAAAATTTATGAAAAAAATTTTTTTTTCGTTGAAAAATATTTATATATATATTCAATTAGAGTTTTATTCTAGTACGAGGCTCAAAAATATTTCTATATATGATACTAGCTAACTCGCCCGGTACTTCGTTACCGGTTAGCTGTTAAGAAACAACTTTATTACTTCAAATTCTTATTAATTTTTAATTAAACATAAAAATTGTTAGTTTCGACCTTTAAAATATTATATTTTGAGTAGATTAAAAGTTGCAAAAAATTTTATTTTGGCGAAACGATCATATAGTTCAAACTTTAAGTTTCAAGGAACATTAGTGCATAAGGAACAATATGTACCAAATTGAAGCGAAAATTCAAAAAATTATTTTCCCAGAATGTAATTTCCGTGAGTGGATCGTAAAATACCCATTTTAAGTATCTCTACATTCTCCATTTTTCCCCATTAGAAGCAGAATTTTCATAAAAGTACTTATTTTGGAATGTTATTTCCGCGAAAGGATCGTACAGTCCAAATTTCAAGTATTTAGGACCATTAATTCAGAAGTTACAAAATTGCCCTACTTTCCCCATTTTCCCCCTTAGAAGCAGAATTTACTAATAAAGTGCTTCTTTCAGAATGTTATTTCCGCTAGAGGATCGTACAGTCCAAACTTCAAGTATCTAGAACCATTAGTTTAGCAGATACAAAACAGTTCAAAATTCAAGTATCTAGGACCATTAGTTCAGCACATATAAAATTGCCCTACTTTTCCCCCTTTTCCACCTATAAAACAAAATTTTTAAAAAAGTACTTCTTTCAGAATGTTTTTTCCGTGAGAGGATCGTACACTCCAAATTTCAAGTATCTAGGACCTTTAGTTCAGCCGATACAAAATTGCCCTAATTTCCCCTTTTTTTCCCGTAGAAGCGAAATTTTCAAAAAAGTACTTCCATTAGAATGTTGTTTCCGCAAGAGGATTCAAATTTCAAATTTCCCTACTTTCCCTCTTTTTCCCCCTATAGAAGCAGATTTTTCCAAAAAAGTACTTCTCCCAGAATGTTATTTCCGCGAGAGGATCGTACAGTCCAAACTTCAATATCTAGGACCATTAGTTCAGCAGATACAAAATTGCCCTTCTTTTCCCCTTTAAAAAGTAATTTTCAAAAAAGTACTTCTTTCAATATGTTATTCCGCGAGATGATCCTATATTGCAAATGTCATGTTTTTAAGACCATTACTTTAAAATTTACCAAATTGCCTATTTTGCCCCTCTTGGCCCTCCTTAAAACCAAAATTTTCAAAAAGTGTATTTTTCAAAAAATTATTTCCGCGAGAGGATCAAAACTTAAAGTTTTAGTTCAGAAGATACAAAATTGCCCTATTTTCCCCCTTCTACTTTTTTCAAGATGTTTTTTTTGCGAGATGATCCTAGAGTTCAAATTTCAAGTTTCTGGAACCATTTGTTTAAAAGATAAATAATGTACCGATTTTCCCTATTTCCACCCTTTCCCACCTTGGAGGAGGAATTTTTCAAACAATATTTTTTTCGGAATGTTGTTTCCGCGAGAGGATCCTAAAGACTAAACTTCATATTTCTGGGACCATTTGTTCAGAAGATAAAAAATTCACCGATTTTCCCAATTTTCCCACCCTTGGAGGCGGAATTTTCAAAAAATTTTGTTTTCCGCATGTTAATTCTGCGAGAGGATCCTAGAGTCCAAATTTCAAGTTTCTGGGACCATTTGTCCAGAAGATAAAAAATGTACCAATTTGCTTCATTTTCCCCACCTTGGAGGCGGAATTTTCAAAAAAATATTTTTTTATTTTCTTTTTTCGCGAGAGGATTATAGAGTCCAAATTCAAGTTTCTAAAACTATTAGTTCAAAAGATACAAAATCCCCCAAAGGGCCCTACTTTTCCCCCCTTAGAAGTGGAATTTTTAAAAAAGTTCTTTAAGTATGTTATTTTTGCGAAAGGATCGTTCAGTTCAAATTTCAAGAATCTAGGACCATTAGTTCAGCAGATTCAAAATTGCCCTTCTTTCCCCCTTTTTCCCCCAGAATTTTGAAAAGTACTTTCTTAAGAATGTTATTTCCGCGAGAGGATCGTTCAGCCAAATTTCAAGTATCTAGAACCATTAGTTCAGCAGATACAAAATTGCCCTACCTTCCCCGTTTTCCCCCTTGAAATCGGAATTTTCAAAAAAATAACTTCTTTCAGAATGTTAATTCCAAGAGAGAGGATCATGCAGTCTAAACTTCAAGTATCTAGGACCATTAGTTCAGCAGATACAAAATTGCCCTACTTTCCGCCTTTTTCCCCTTAGAAGCGGAACTTTCCACAATAAGTACTTTTTCCGCAAGAGGATCGTACAGTTCAAATTTTAAGTATCTAGGATCATTAGTTCAGCAGATACAGAATTGCCCTACTTTCCCCCTTTTCCCCCCTTAGAAGGAGAACTTTCAAAAAAGTACTTCTTCTAGAATGTTCTTTCCGCGAGAGGATCGTAGAGTCCAAACTTCAAGTATGTAGGACTATTAGTTAAGCAGATTCAAAATTGCCCTACTTTCTCCCTTTTCCCCCCGTGGAAGCAGAATTTAAAAAAATTACTTCTTTTAGAATGTTATATCCGCGAGAGGATCGTACAGTTAAATTTTAAGTATCGAGGACCATTAGTTCAGCAGATACAAAATTGCCCTACCTTCCCCTTTTTCTCCCTTAAAAGTAGAGTTTTCAAAAAAGTACTTCCTTGAAAATTTTATTTCCGCGAGAGGATCGTACAGTCCAAATATCAAGATATAGGACCATTATTTCAGCAGATACAAAATTGCCCTACTTTCCCCCTTTTTCCCACTCAAAATCGGAATATTTAAAAAAGTACTTCTTTCAGAATGTTATTTTCGCGAAAAGATCGTACAGTCCAAATTTCAAGTCTCCCGGACCATTAGTTCAGCAGATACAAAATTGCCTACTTTCCCCCTTTTCCCTCTTAGAGGCGGAATTTTCCAAAAAGTCCTCCATTCGAATTTTATTTCCGCGAGAGGATTGTGCAGTCCAATTTTTTAATATCTAGGACTATTTTTTCAGCAGACACAAAAAGAAGAATTTTTAAAGAAGAATTTTTAAAAAAGTATTTCTTTCCGAATGTTATTTCCGCGGGAGGATCGTACAGTCCAATTTTCAAGTATCAGGACCCTTAGTTCAGCAGATTCAAAATTGCTCTATTTTCCCCTCTTTTTCCCCTTAAAAGAGGAATTTTTAAAAAAAGTATTCCTTTCCGAATGTTATTTCCGCGGAAGAATCGTACATTCCAATTTTCAAGTATCTAGGACCATTACTTTAGCATATACAAAATTGCACTACTTTCCCCCTTTCTTTCCCTTAAATGCGAAATTTTCTAAAAATTACTTCTTTTAGAATGTTATTGCTGCGAGATGATCCTATATTCCCAATGTCATGTTTCTAAGACCATTAATTTAAAGTTTAGCAAATTGCCCTATTTTCCCCCTTTTGGGCCTCCTTAAAACCAAAATTTTAAAAAAATATATTTTTCAAAAATAATTGCCGCAAGAGCATCCAGATTCAAAATTTAAGTTTGTTCAGAAGATACAAAATTGCATTATTAAACCCCTTCTTCCCACCACCCCCACCCTTATAAAAGGATTTTTCAAAATATTACTTTTTACAAAATGTTTTTTCCGCGAGAGTAGAGTTTAAATTTCAAGTTTTTGGGACCATTCGTTTAGCAGATACGAAATTGCCCTTCTTTCCCCATTTTACCCCCTTTAAAAACGAATTTTCAAAAATGTACTTCTTTTAGAATGTTATTTTCGGGATAGGATTGTTCATTTAAAATTATAAGTATCTAGGACCATTAGTTCAGCCGATACAAAATTGCCCTACTTTCCCCCTTTTTCCCCGTAGAAGCGTAATTTTTAAAAAAGTTTTTCTGTAACAATGTTATTTCCGCGAGAGGATCGTACGGTTGAAATTTCAAGTATCTAGGACCATGAGTTCAGCAGATTCAAAATTACCCCATTCACCCCCTTTTTCCCCCGGAATTTTCAAAAAGTACTTCCTTTAGAATATTATTTCCGCGAGAGGATTGTACAGTTCAAAATTCAAGTATCTAGGACCATTAGTTCAGCAGATACAAAATTACCCTACTTTCCACCTTTTTCCCCGTAGAAGCGGATTTTTTGAAAAGTTCTACTTTAAGAATGTTATTTTCGCAAAAGGATCGTACAGTTTAAATTTCAAGTATTAAGAACCATTAGTTCAGCAGATTCAAAATTGCCCTACTTTACCGATTTCCCCCCAGAATTTTGAAAAAGTACTTCCTTTAGAATGTTATTTCAGCGAGAGGTTCGTTCACTCCAAATTTCAAGTATCTAGGACCATATTTTCAGCATATACAAAATTGCCCTACCTTCCTCTTTTTTCCCCTTTAAAGCGGAATTTTCAAAAAAGTACTTTTTTCAGAATGTTATTTCCGCGAGAGGATCGTGCAGTCCACGCGAGAGGATCGTGCAGTCCTATTTGTTTAGCAGATACAAACCGGAATTTTCAAAAAGTACTTCTTTCAGAAAGTTATTTCCGCGAGAGGATCGTACAGCCCAAATTTCAAGGATCTACGACCATTAGTTCAGCAGACACAAAATTACCCTACTTTCCCCTTTTTCCCCCTTAGAAGCGAAATTTTCAAAATAGAACTTTCTTCACAATGTTATTTCCGCGAAGGATCCCATAGTCAAAATTTTTAAGTTTCTGGGAAAATTAGTCCAGAACATTCAAAGTGTACCAAATTGTCCTATTATCACCCTTTTTACCACCCTAGAAGCGGGATTGAAAAAAAAACTTTGTTTCGGAATGTTTTTTCCGCGAGAGGATCTTATAGTCCAAACTTTAAGTTTCTAGGACCATTAGGTCAGAGAAATGAAAATGTACCAAATTTCCCAATTTTCCCCCTTTTCCCCTTCTTAGAAGTGCCTTTTTAAAAAAGTACTTTCTTGAGAATATTATTTCCGCGAGAGGATCCTATAGTCCAAATTTCAGGTTTCTGGGACCATTAGTTCACAATATAGAAAATGTTCAAAATCGTCCTATTCCCCCCCAAAAAAAAAATTTTTTGAGTGAAAAAAAATTTTGAGTGAAAAAAAATTTGAGTGAAAAAAAATTTGTAAAAAAAAAAATTTGAGTGAAAAAAAATTTTGAGTAAAAAAAAATTTTTGAGTGAAAAAATTTTGAGTAAAAAAAAAATTTTTATTGAAAAAAAATTTTGAGTAAAAAAAAAAAATTGAGTGAAAAAAAATTTGTAAAAAAAAATTTGTAAAAAAAAAATTTTTGAGTCAAAAAAAAAATTTTGAGTGAAAAAAAATTTTGAGTGAAAAAATTTTAGTAAAAAATTGTTTTTTCCCCGAGAGGATACTATAGTTCAAATATCTTGTTTCTAGGACCATTAGTTCAAAATTCACCAAATTGCCATATTTTCCCCCTTTTTGTCCCCAAACCGGAATTTTCAAAAAAGTACTTTTTTCAAAATGTTATTTCCGCGAGAGTATCCTTTATTAAAAATTTCAAGATTGTAGGACCATTAGTTCAGAAGATACAAAATGTAAAAAAAATTTTGAGTGAAAAAAAATTTTAAGTAAAAAAAAAATTTGAGTGAAAAAAAATTTTTGAGTGAAAAAAAATTTTGAGTAAAAAAAATTTTTGAGTGAAAAAAAATTTTCAGTAAAAAAAATTTTGAGTGAAAAAAAAATTTGGAGTAAAAAAAAATTTGAGTGAAAAAAAATTTGTAAAAAAAAAAATTGTAAAAAAAAAAAAATTTGTAAAAAAAAAATTTTGAGTCAAAAAAAAATTTTGAGTGAAAAAAAATTTTGAGTGAAAAAATTTTAGTAAAAAAATGTTTTTTCCCCGAGAGGATACTATAGTTCAAATATCTAGTTTCTAGGACCATTTGTTCAAAATTCACCAAATTGCCCTATTTTCCCCCTTTTTGTCCCCCTTAAAACCGGAATTTTCAAAAAAGTACTTTTTTCATAATGTTATTTCCGCGAGAGTATCCTATATTCAAAATTTCAAGATTGTAGGACCATTAGTTCAGAAGATACAAAATGTACCAACTTGCCCTATTTTCCCCCTCCCCCCCCACCTTAGAAACGGAATTTTCAAAATATTACTTTTTCCAAAATGTTATTTCCGCGAGAGGGTCCTAGACTTAAAATTTCAAGTTTCTGGGACCATTTGTTTAGAATATAAAAAATGTACCAATTTGCCCTATTTTCCCCTTTTTCCCCCCCTTGGAGGCGGAATTTTCCAAAAATATTTTTTTCGAAATTTTATTTCCGCGAGAGGATCCTAGAGTTCAAATTCGAAGTTTCTAGGACTATTAGTTCAAAAGATACAAAATCCCCCAAAGGGCTCTATTTTCCCCCTTTTGCCCCCCTTAAAATCGGAATTTCCAAAAATCCCTTCTTAGTGGGTGGTTTTGTCGGGAGCCGAACCTACATTCCAAATTTCAAGTCTCTAGCTTCAGCGGTTTGGGCTGGGCGATGATTATTGCCAATCAGTCAGTCAGTCAGTCAGTCAGTCACCACACTCTTTTATATATATAGATTAGGGTGGCAGCTAAATTTCAACTTTGGATTTTCAACATCTCCCGGGCGGAATATTGTGCCACATGGTCTAAAACTGATGTGGAAAAAATTTCAGCCAAATCGGATAACTTTAACCCGTGCCCCTTTGAGGTCAAAGTTCAAATGATAAAAAAAAATTTTTCCATACAAGCAAAAAATTTTTTTTTCGATTTTTTTTTTTTTTATTTTTTAATATTAGTTAGCTTTATTAGCTTATTAACAACAAAAAATGTCATTTCGATCGGACAAGATTTTCAGTTTCAAAAGTGACTCTGAAAAAAAATTTTCAGGCTTGTTAGAAGCTTACTCTAAAAAATTTTCAAAAAAATTTTTTTTTTAGTTTTGATAAGCACACATTAAAGAATTTTTGTTGCTCTTAATACCCGGTTTTTTAATTTTTTTTTTTTTAATTTTTTTTCTACATCGCATTTTTGTTCTAAATTGGGGTAAAAAACTGGAAAAATGCAGTTTTTGGCCCTATTTAAGAGCATGATCACAATGTCCCAGAAAGAAAAAAATTATAGATTTGGAATATGTATTATCAAGAGAAACAAACGCAAGCTATTTTGTAAACTTTTAAAAACAAAAAAAAATATTTTTTTAAGAGTATGCTGTCTCAAGACAGTCTAAATTTTTTTTTATTTTCAAGACCACTTTTTTTAACAGAAAATCTTGTCCGATCGAAATGAAATTTTTTGTTGTTAATAAGCTAATAAAGCTTACTAACTTTTTTTTAGCTCTGACAAGCACACATTAAAGATTTTATGTCGCTTTTGATAACAGTTTTTCTTTTTATTTTTTTTTTTGTGACATCGAAGTTTTGTTCTAAATTGGGGCCAAAAGCTGCAAAAATTTAGTTTTTGGCCCTATTAAAAAACAAAATTACGACATTACAAAAATTTAAAAAAAACCTATTATTAAGAGCGACAAAATGACTTTAATGTATGCTTGTCAAAACTAAAAAATTTTTTTTTTTGAAAATTTTTTAGAGTAAGCTTCTAACAAGTCTGAAAATTTTTTTTCAGAGTCACTTTTGAAACTGATAATCTTGTCCGATCGAAATGAAATTTTTTGTTGTTAATAAGCTTATAAAGCTAACTAATATTAAAAAATAAAAAAAAAAAAAATCGAAAAAAAAATTTTTTGCTTGTATGGAAAATTTTTTTTTTATCATTTGAACTTTGACCTCAAAGGGGCACGGGTTAAAGTTATCCGATTTGGCTGAAATTTTTTCCACATCAGTTTTAGACCATGTGGCACAATATTCCGCCCGGGAGACATCAATATTAATACAAAAAAATTGCTCCATACATTTCGCTGCCACCCTAATATAGATAGATAGATTGTCATAATAGAGTATTTTTAATTTATTGCTTTAAAAAAGTTACTCATCTCATAGTATGTCTGTACTGAAAAATATTTATGTTACTTTTTATTCACCAGGTGGTGAAAAAGGGTTTTATTCACCAGCTGGTGAAAATGGCTTTATTCACCACGAGGTGAATTATTATCCAAGTTACAAACCCAAGTTTTTAAAATTTTTGGTTTTAAGAAAATGAAAATAGTAATTCTTGTTTTCTTTTTCGTTAATTGTTAGCTTATATAGTAAAACTGAGGTGGCGTCCTGCAACTTTTTTAAAATTAGACACCAGCCTAAAAACATTATCATGTTAAAAAAGTTTTTGTACACAAAATAAAATATTTATACCCTACACCACTCTGTGGAACATGTAGGGTTGCCAGACGGCCTGGAATGGCCTGGATTTTCCAGTTATTTTGGGTCTGGTCCAGTTTCCAGTTAGTGTATAATTTTTCCAGTTAAAAAATAATTTCTTAAATTTTAAAAATATTTTTTTCATTAAATTAATTTTACAATTTTTCTTAATAAAACGTAAGTTTTATCGCGTCAAAAAATTTGTAAATTTACAAAATTAATAGTAAAAAGCTTTTTAGATTACAAAATTATTGGTGAAAAGCTTGAAAAATTACTAGGAATTCTCGTTTAATAGGAGGTAGCAAAAAATAAGCTTTTTTTAGTGTACTTTTGTTCATTACTTACGTGTCTAGTTTGTATCGAATGTTTTCCTTCACCTCGTAGATGATCTGAGGATTTCGATTTTCAAATAACCCCACAAAAATAACTCGGGACTTATTTTTCAAAATCTGTAGATGAGGGCCAGTTATTGTCGCTTTTTTGACATCGCACGTCCATGGAACTTTAACTTGTCACATAGATTTCCAGATCCGATTCCCACTCCGGACTTATTTTTGTGCGGTTATTTGAATAGAAAAATATGCCACAGCAATTCTTAAACTATTGACGAGGTCAACATCAAAATTCCGACATGCTAAAAAGTAATGAATATGCTTAAAAAAGTGCCCATTTTGCCATGGCCAACAGATGCGACCATTTGATTGATGTTATATTCGAAAAGTAGTCCAAAATAAAGATCTCTCATATGAAAATCGGTTGTTTTTTTAAGTTATAAAAAAAGTATGTGTCCAGTTATTTTCTGAAAATCCAGCTGAATTTTTTCCATATTCCAGTTATTGGACTTCTAGAATCTGGCAACCCTAGGTACAGGGTATAATGAGTTTGTGCTGATGTTTGTAACTACCCGAAATATTGGTCCTAGACCTACCTTCAAGTATACCGATCGACTCAGAATTACTTTTTGAGTCGATTTAGTGATGTCCGTCCCTCCGTCCGTGTGTCCATCTATCGGTTTAAGCACGATACAGGTCGCAATTTTCAATTAATTGGCATTTGAAATTTGAAACTTAATCATCTTTTGGCCCAAGGACGAAGCCTATTGAAATTGGAGAAAATCGGTCGATGTTAAGTCCTAGCCCCCATACAAACGCCCCCCTTTGGATTTGGCTTAAATAAATCTTATAACCGTATTTTAATAGATATCGCTTTCAAATTTAACAGGTAATCAAATTTTGTATGCCCGAATCATCATTAAAAATTTCAAAGGAATCGGGTCAGTCCTTCTGATAGTCCCCATACAAACCACCCTCCCGAATTCACATAATTCCCTCGAAATTCTTAAAAATGGAAATATTTGATAAAAGTTTTATTTTTAGATGTTAAGCGTGTACTTTAGTAACCTAATCAAATCGAAATATAATTGAACCATTTTTTTTTACTTAGTCTCCCATATAAAAATTTCGACCGATATTCAGTTAATAGACCAATAGACCATTGGCAAAAAAATAATCGAATTCTACTAAAATTTGATATGTGTGTGTTTTCTACACTAAATAAAGATCCAACAAAATCCAATCGGTCCATGTTCTGACTTGGGACTAGGGTTTCTATTCGGGAAAAAATTCCCGGGAATTCCCGGGAAATATTTTTCTTAAAATCCCGGGATTTTTTCATCGGGAATTTTCGGGAATTTGCCAAAAAAATGTTTTTAAAGTACACATTTTAACACCAATTTAAAATAATTTATTAAAAATAATATTATTACGTGGAAAAAACTTTAATTTTTGGAGAAAAATAGTTTGCATATTATTAAATTTGCATATTATTTAAGCTTTAAAACAAATTTTCTTCAATCGATTGCGTGATAAAATACTAAACGAACCTGAATTTAACTTCGAAGATTGGTTGCGAATAAGCTAAAGTTTTTCCGATCTTAAATTACAGTGGTTTTGAAACTTGGTATTTTAAAATTTAATCTTTATGGTCCTCAAATGAATTATTAGCAAAGAGCAATTAATTCAATATTTTTTTAAGAATTTAATCCAACCACCTTTCCAGTTTAAAATTTTTATAAAATTTCCATTCTGCATTTTTATACCCTCCACTCTAGTGATAGAGGGTATATATAAGTTTGTCATTCCGTTTGTAACACATCGAAATATTGGTCTAGGACCCCATAAAGTATATATATTCATGATCCTTGATCGATTTTAAGTCGATCTAGCGATGTCCGTCCGTCCGTCCGTCCGTCCGTCCGTCCGTCCGTCCGTCTGTCTGTCTGTCCGTTGAAAACACGCTAACTTTTGAAAGACTTTACGGAGGCTCCTGAAGTTTGACATATATGTTGGCCATTTACCGGGTCAGGTTGGTATTGCAATCCAGCGAAATCGGTCCAGTGGATCAAAAGTTATGAGCAAAAGTGTAAATTTCGGCAAGGGTATTTTGCGAATTTACGAGATTAAAACCACTCTAACTTTCGAAAGACAATTCTGAGGGTGCTGAAGCTTGGCATATATATTTGTCGTTCCCCAAATCTGTTTGGTTTTGAATTTCAGCAAAATCGGTTCAGTGGTTCAAAAGTTATAAGCAAGGCTCTGAATTTCGGATTTGTTTCACCTTAAACTGTTGAAAACTCGTTAAACAAGTTTTATAAGCATGGTGAAATAGAACTTGTTGTTGTTTGTTGTTGTTGGTTTTCATGCCGTGGGGTGCAGTTTAGTTGTTAGACAACTAAATATTTGTTATTGTTTTGTTATTGTTAGTGTAACTGTATGTAACGGTGAATAGTAAGTATTTTTGGAAAAAAAATCAAATAAAGTATGGGTATGATTGAATGTTAGTTTGTTTTTGGTTTTTAAAGAAGAGTTAAAATAAAGAAGAGGTAAAATAAAAAGAGGGGAATTTGTGAAATAGTTTTTTTTTGTATTACATATATGTATGTAGGTATTAAACAACAAAAATATTTTACAAAGAAATTTTGTTACTCAAAGAAATTGTACACTAAAAAAATATTTACACTCAAAAAAAATGATACACTCAAAAAAAAATGTACACATTAATTTTTTTTTAATGAAATATCACACTCAAAAAAATCTTGACAGTCAAAATAATTTTACACTCAAAAAAATTGGATTGATTAAAAAAAGTTTTACTCAAAATAATATATTTTTTATTAAAAATTTGTAATGCAATTTTTTTAAATTTTTTTTAGAAAATTACTATCAGATAACATTGTGGAGGGTATTCATAGATTCGACCAAGTCGAATTTAATTTTTCTACTTGTTTTAGAATACAATCAGTTC